>CM023450.1:43760730-44368230 GCA_013339765.2 Haemaphysalis longicornis | reverse complement strand
AGGGCAAGCTCCAAAAGATACATGGGTCTGCCGACGATTATCGTGAGTGTGGCGTATGGAATCATGAATGCTCCTGAAAAATGAAAAGATATAACCAATTAAGTGGCCGCGAAATTATGGAATTATTTCATGAAATTAAAAAATTTCCCTTGTCTGATGAAGTAACCATTTTTTGCCGATGTTTACACCGAGTAAACGCTTAAATGGTAGTTTTGTGCCGATCGCTTTGCACGCGTGTAAGGATGTTCTCAAGACCCATATGGTTTTTTATTTTATTAATATATAATATAATAAATATAAGATTTAACGCACTAACGTAAAATAGTTAACCATTCCCTATGCCTTCTGCGTTGTAGACTGCCGATTATAAAATTTTATGATCTTAAGATAATATATATAATATTAAGTAAGACTGTATTTAAACTTTCTTAACCAGATATTAGTCGCTGATAAAGATTTTGATACTTACGATAAGGTCCAAAGGATGTGTCAAGCCGTTTCGAATAAGCTTCACAGGAGGCACCGCTGGAGATAGAGTGCGTTGTCCCCCACTTCCTTTCGCTCCACCATGACGCATACCCAGTTGAGGTCCATGTCGCCGGTTATAAGTTTGTCAAAATCAAAAATGCGTTGCGACGATGTAAAAAAAAAAGAAAGAAAAAGAGGTGAATCGATCGTGATGAGAAGGACTGGGAAGTAGAAAATGTGTTGATCACGGCTGGCCAATGCGGGCACGCGTACGGGTGGGTTCCCGTGACACGCGGAGAACTGAGCACCGCTATTAATCTGTCTTGTGAGGTTATACACCGCACCCAACCTTTGTCAGCATGGTTGAACGCGCTTAAATTTATTCTGGACGCTGAGAAATGCTTGCACGGACACATTTATTTGCAAGTTTCGTCAACTTTCCTGAATCGTGGGGCCATAGCAAGGCTGGTGAGCTGTGAGCTGAGTGCGCGTACATCTCAGCACAAGTTTCTGGAGCAGGCAACGTGGTTAATTAAATTAGAAAAGAAACAAGCGACAACGACATTCGGCAGAAGGGAAGGCCTTAGTCAAGCAACAGCCACACATGTTTTCAGAAATAGAAAAGTAAAAGAATCACAGTTGATCCTTCTTCTTCAATGTAATTGGTTATGAATAGCCCACAGTACGATAGAAGGCGCACGCGCGCACTCACTCACTCACTCACTCACTCACTCGATTAGTAAAATTTTTTAACCGGCTCATGCGTATATTTTTCGTAAGCGAATGTGCATTGAAGCTATATTGATCAGCGCTGCGGTTTGAGTTGTACATGAACAAGGTAAATAGCTGCGCAAAGTAAACGCCGCTATGCGTGAAGCTTCGTATTCAGGCGTCGGTGGCGTCACCTGTCCACGCCGGTTGAAGTCAATGGAGGCCATCCCTTCAGACGCGCCGTATTTTGAAATTTGTTGAAGCACCTACAAGTAGCTAATCTGCTGATATTCCGCTCAGTTAGGACAGACGAGGTAGGGTGGGCACTGATGTAGATAACGGGGGAAGGGGGGGGGGGTTGAAGACGACGGGATAACTCAGGATCTGCTGATGAGTGGCACCTTGCACTAGCAAAGCTTTCAAAATTATTTTCACCATGCATGTCTTAGATATCTGCTCTGCAATAGCTGACCTAAATTACCTAATGTGGAACTGTCGCGGACGGATACTTCATAGACCATTTCGCACATCGGTGTACACAGGATTTCATATCGGGCGGGGGAATCAGGGTTGGTTGGTAGGAGCGAATGAATTCAAATGTTTGAACTTCGAGAGGCCGTGAGCGTACTTCGCACCCTCTTATTTTTTCGTTTATTTTTACTTTTTAGGGTTTATCGTCGTTCTAAGAGTAGACCTCGAAGCCATTTAATTAAGCTAAGGCCCCTTCATCATGTCCGTCCACAGCCGCGCGGCGGACGAGAGCAGTATGGAGGTGCTTTAGCTTAAGCATTGTGCGTAGCTTGTGATAAAAAATAAATATCGTCCGTAGGCAGAGTTAGTGGCCCGGCAGGCGTACCTCCGCCGTTGTCGTAGACGACGTATGGGAAGCGCCACACGTTTCCCATGCCGATGGACATGCCGATGAGGGAGAGAAGGAAGCTGTACTTGGACTTCCACTGCTCGCGTTCCACCATCGCTGCGTGTAGAGAAGCTCTCAGCAAAGCCTGAGCCGCTGCACACTCACTGCTCACATAATCATAACCAGACACAGACTGTGGCTACCCTGACTGGGTGGGCGGACTCACAAAAGCTTGCAGAGGAAACGGGTTCAAATGTAGGCAAAACCAGTGGGAGGGAACAATGTTGTCAGCTACAGCTGCCACATCGTAGTTTTATACAAGGCTGCAGGATTGCCAAGAAAAGATTCCACTAGCACGTCGCTGTAGTTGTTACTGCTAGCCAGTTTCAGCTGCAACTACCATGCAAAGAAGGAAGCTAAATCGCAAAGATATTAAGGTGTTTTTGCCGAGAATGACTGCAGTACTGTCGGTGAGGATGCGCCGAGTCAGCTGTGTCCGCTGCGTACTGTGCATGGGTGGAGGTCGTAATAGTTTTTAGAGTTTCATGGCTGGCGGTGTTTACAAACGAACAAGAAAAGTTTCCGTAAAATTGCAGAGATGCCGCTTCTACAACCCCCTGTACTTTCCTCGGGTCACTTCAGCAAGTTACAAGAGGGACCAGCACAGAATTTGTTTCATGTGGCAGTGGAGCGGTGATTACAATGAACAAAGCGGACGCAACTCCGTCCCTCACCTGTCACACAAATTGTGTTCGCGGATCTCCGCATGCGATGCCACTAGTTTGTTTTTACGGATATGTTAGTGAACGCGTTGCAAGCACTAATTTAGCGGGGCTTGTTGTGCAGTCTTACGTGCCGCCTGGGAGTGCCGGTAACGTGATTGAATGCTCATTCTTCGAGCTATCTTGAGCATTCGGCGGACGCCGCGTCAGCGCTACCTCTCTACTCAGCGGCTACAAGGCACGCTGAGCTCAGCTAAAACAGGCCCTCATTGACGAGGTGCGTCATTGCCGTGCGTGTTGAAGGCGATGGACCACCAACTAATGTTCAGTTGGAAAACACGCACCCTGAATTAAAAAAAACAGGATAGAAAAAAAAACTGTGCTCTCAGCGCTCAACGTCAAAAGAGCATCGAACGTAAGAAGCTTTAAGAGACCAAGAGCTCCTATGTTTGATAGTCTGATGAATCCCGAAACACAATCTGAATCAAGGAATCAAAACCCTGTCAGGGAAAAACCTTCTGTGCCCCATGCACAAGCGTGCGGACTATAGAAAAGGAATCATCCTCACGTGACTCCGCTCTTTCGCCGTTATTCTGTGGGTTGTTCGCCCTTTCGTACGGTTCGTATATCAGGGTCCCCCTAAAAAATCGTTGATGCCGAGGGAAATTTAGTCACTACCGATCCGATTCGCTGCTTTCCCTCAAGTCCCGTATGTCCGTAAAGTTTTACTGTCGGGTTACGTGAGATTAAGAAACACTCCCTTACTTTTTGAACGGGCTGCGTAATGGGGAAGAACCGCTGACTTTTCCTTTCTCTTCTTCTTCTTCTTCTTCTTCACTTTCGTACGGTGCACGTCCTCGTTTGAGAGCGGTAGTGATGATGACGACGACGAAGACCCGGATAATGATGATTAATTGGGCGCCTTCTCCCTAGCCATCCCCCGGAGTGTGCATAGTCATTTATACTGTACATCACGTCATTTAGTAGGGTGTACCAAGTGGATTAAAACATCTGAAATGAGGATGATGGGTGAGGCCTACCAAGTAACCAATTCAATTGATTGATTGATTGATTGATTGATTGATTGATTGATTGATTGATTGATTGATTGATTGATTGATTGATTGATTGATTGTAGGGTTGAAGCGCCGACGCTGCACAAGCGATGAGGCTCCGTAGTGGAGGGCTCCGGGTTAATTTATACCACCTGGGGATCTTTACGGGCGCCGAAATCTCGAACACACGGGCGTTTTTGCTTTTCGCCTCCATCAGAAAAGCGACCGCCGCTGCCGGGAATCGAAGCCGCGTCCTTGGGCTCAGCAGCGCAACGCCTTAGCCACTGAGCCACCGCGGCGGGCAAGCTGGCATTACTACTGACAAGCTAAAACTGTTGTTTCATATAGTACCGCATGAGTTGTGGAATTTTTCGTAATGCATACGTTCCTGTAGTGTGGTGACTCGCCGAAGTACTCCCTATATTTAGGGTCATTCGTCCGAGCTTTGTTCAACAGACCCATAGCTTTGACCTCGAATTGGGCAAGACTGTTTTGGCGGGTTTTGCGTCGGCGTATTTGTTTGAGACGTTTATTTCCATGAAGTTGTCGGCGTGGAAAGGGTGTGTGAGGGAGGCGGGCTCGATGACAGGTGTGGAGGGTGGGTGGGGGGAGGTGGGGTCTAAGGATAATGTGGTTCGCTCTGTCGAGATGGAGCACGAAAGCAAAAATACATGCAGTGTCTCTATAACTATATCTATACGCCTCGCGACGCGTTCGATTAGAGAGGTCAAAGCATTCGCGGGGCTGTTGCTGTTTGAGTGGCCCCAGAGAAAATAGAAATAGTGAATAAATAAAAACTGCGGGGCAGGACGAGGACAAGAGAGGGCACAAACGGGTGCGGTTTCGCAACTAACATTTTATTGAGGAAAAAAAAAACGTATTTATTTGGATGCTGACTAGACGATTCACGTGATAGTGCACGCAAATTATCAGAAAGCACTGAAGTCCTTATAAAAAGGGGAGTGTGGATGGGGAACAAGGACGCTCTTGTTTGGACAAATTTGGTTATCAGAGGGGGCGGCTGGCTTCGCATGTGTCACGTAGCCTTTTAACGTGGAAGGCTTCTATATTTTTCCCTGTTTAACTTCCTGCTGTCCTTGGTAAAATACCGCAATCCGCAAACACTAGTTGCCACGTACTTTCTCGGTCTTCACGCCCTTCACGGCAAGGTTTTGACAACTGCGACGGCGAGTCCCTTCCCAGGGACAGCTCGTGTTTCCGGTGCCGCTTGTTCTAACGGCGCCAACTTTGTCCTAAATGCTTCTTCCCACACGGGAGAGGCAACCGATAAACAACTGCTACCACATAGTGTGAGCTGTATTTAACTACGAACCTGTAGTGGTCAACAGCACCATTGCCCTCTATCGTTGACCGGGCCTGGCCACACCTTTTATATAGCTGATTTAGTGCCGTGAAAGCCGTCTTTGTTCCGTGTCGCGCTCCAGCGTTTTTTATTCCATGCGACCGTTTGTGAACATGCGGTATCACGCAATTTTTTTCTTTGCTTCGCCAGACTCATCACGTGACCGCAGCTTCCCTGTCTTTACCAGTTGGGCCAGTTTTGTGCACGCGGCTTCAGTTACATGTTTTGGATACCCGGACGCCGTTAACCTGTCGACCTGCTGGTGAAAGATTTCTTGGATGCCGTGGGTGCAAGACTTGAACAAAGAAGGTCGTCCCAGGGCAGCCTTCGCTGCCCTGGGACGACACAGTCTACAGACGTGTCCATCTCAGAACGTGAGCTTCAGGTCGAGAAACTGCAATTGCCTGTTATTCATTAGTTCAACGGTGAAGCTAAGCCCTAGGCCGTGTTCCCGAACATCTTCAACACATCATCCACTTTACCCTCATAGCCACTTCTGTCTAGGAACACCAGATAATCGTCTACGTACCTACACACCCTGAAAGCCACCCCTTCCAGTCCATCTCGTAGCTTTCTGCCTACCCGGCTCAGAAATATATTACTCAGAACAGGCTCGACACAAAACCCTAAACGGATGCAAGTGTCTTGCACGCCAAGTTCGTTTCCCACCCCCAGAATGTTGGTTTCAAATAAAAGCAAAGAAACTCCACGAACGATTCAACCGACAGGGCACTCGAACTTCTAAATTTTTGCTCACGATTGTGTCCTGTGATGCATACCTCAACACTCTCCAGCGCCTCATCGTGTATCAATATCGAGTTTTAGCTAACCGTTTTTCACGGTCCGCTCCGCTCCAATAGCAAGCGCGAGCGCCATTGCGCATGCGTGGCGCGTCTGGCCGCGAACGGCATTGGCTCCGGTTTCGCTGAGCGGGACGCCGGTGCCGGAGCGACCCGTCGAAAACGGTCAGCTAAAACTCTCTAATGAATAGAATAAGACCTCTACATTGGCATTAGCTCCGGCACAGTCACCAGGGTTCTCGTCCCGAAGAAAATCCACCACAGTCTGCGAATCAGGTATGACGAAGGGGTCATAAGACGCAAGTGGGAAAGTTACCGTTGCAGAAATCGGTAAACAATCTGCTGCCAGGACCCTTTTTTCCGAGACGATCGCCCGGAGCGCTACTGGCGGTTTGCGGTTCTTGGACACGTAGGGAATATCTAGATGCATTCCTTTGGCTTTTTGCAGGACTGAAATTACGTTCAAAGCATAATTCATTCACCAATTCAAGAACTCGTTGTTTGACTTTCGCAGGCTTGTACGAGGCGGGCCTGAAGTTCTTTCTAAGCAACGCTTTCGCCTCATCCGCGAACGTTTCTTCGGGCATAACGACAAAGTGCCCTTCTTTATCTGAAACCAGTTTCCTTAGTCCATTGGCTGAAAGGTACTCCACTACAGGGTGAAAGCGTCTGCTGCAACTGGAATTTTCCTCTGCCCTCGTAACCACTTGAACACATTGGGACGAATAGCCCGGACGTAGGTCATCAGGAATTTGTCTTGATATTGCCCTTTGGAAGACCAGCTTGTCCACCGGGGAAGGCGAGGGCTCCTGGGCGTGCTTGGGTCCGTTCCTGAGAACCTGTACGCGCTGCTCTGGTAGCTGGTGGTCACCACATTCCCTTCCGCAGCCTGACCCTTCCCATTTTTGGGCAGGTGCTGTAGCAGTGTGGCCCAAAGGAACTCTGTAGGTTGTCAACTTGTTCAGCACCACTCTTTGAACCACCGACACATATCAGCCCCGTAGCATTGGTGTGAGCAGGCCACCCGTGGGCAGTCTTTGTAGAACCGAGCGTGCCGCATCCATTCGAAGGCTAGTATGCTGCAGACCCTTCGTCAAGGTCCATTTGATGGGTTCAGAGGCCCGAAAATGTTGCGGGCTTGCGGAGGGCGAAGTCCTTGTTTCTTGTACCAAGAAGCCGTCCTTGCACGCGCAAACAGCTATCATGGGGGTTAACGTTGAGACGTGAGCGAAGTCATTGCCGTGGAGGCTGTGGAGGTACAGTCAAAAGCTTTATAACAGTAAACACGGGAGCGCGTGCCATTCCGTATGTGCAGAGCGCTCTGGTAACATGCTGGCGCACTCCTGACTTCGAACGTTTCGTGGGCGCATTCCCTGAAAAAAAAAAGTGCTCGAGTGCGCATGTCTGCGGCAGTAGTTCCGTAAGGTCATATGAAAAGATTAGTGCGTGAGGAAAGATCACTTTTTGTCCCACATTCGGGCAGCGAAAAAAAAAAAAAAACGTTTAATAATATTTACTGTTTTTCGCAGCTTGGTTCAAAGCGCCTGATTTGCATGCGCCTTTTCTGCAATCACTTCCAGATATCGTGACGTGGCTACCGCAGCAGACAGTCGTACGATCAAGCGCTATCAGGGAGTGTGTTTGCTAGACGTGCAAACTACGAGGGTGCCCCAGTCAATCGCTAGACCGCTCTGCATGTAGTGAGCTGCACGCGCTCCTGCGTTTACTGTCATAACGCTTTTGACTATAAATACGAACATACCCGCCGCGGTGGCTCAGTGGCTAAGGTGTTGCGCTGCTGAGCACGAGGGTAGCGGGTTCGATTCCTGGCCGCGGTGCCGCTTTTCTGACGGAGGCGAAAAGCAAAAAACGCCCTTGTGTACAAGATTTCGGCGCACGGTAAAGATCCTCAGGTGGGCAAAATTAATCCGGAGCCCTCCACTACGGCGTGCCTCATCGCCTGCCGTTGCGTCGGCGCGTTAAACCCTACAATCAATCAATGTAACATCGAAGCGCCCAGCCTCCGACGCATGCTGCACCGTCTGGCTGCAAAGTCAGTAAAACTGCGTCCATGCGCAATTCTTCGAGAGCGTTGAGAGTGCGGCTTACCTACATTTTATCGGAAATGCTTGATCAAGAATCGAAGCCGGTCGTTTATTTTGAGGCGCCTTTTCACGCTGCGTCGCCACTGAGCAAGGTGATTGTTGAGAGCATCATGCTGGCTGCAATCAGCCTGCTGCGCACTTAGCTCCCTAATGTAGTAAATAACAGGCACTACCATGCTTCTCAGGGCGACAGAGCGTAAAAAAAGACGTTTCAAAATAAATGAACGGCGTCGCATCTTTATCAAGCATTTCCCGTAATAGTTGGTTACACTCTGAAACGCTCTAAATGATCTACGCATGCGCGAAGTTAACTGACTTTGCAGCCAGGTGGCGCAGCTTGCTTCGGAGGCTTGTGTGCTCCATTGTTCGCATTTCTTTTAATCCCCCCTGTACGTGCCAACCAGTGTTTACGTTTTCCGTTATTTTAGCAAGAGACACGAAACAGTTAAACAGGGAATTAATAGAACCCTTCCACATTAAAAGGCTAGGCGACGCATGCGTGATACAGCCGTCGTTCGTGCTTTACCCAAAAGGGGTGCTCCTATCTAAGCAGAACATGCAGCTGAGAAAGAACCGCCCTGATAACCAAAGATTTCCGAACAAAAGCGTTCTCATTTCCCTTACCCCTTTGTATAAGGAGTTCAGTGCTTGCTGATAACGTAGTGCAGAATCACATGGAGCATCTTGTCAGCACCCATATATGTACGTGTTTTTTCAACAAAATATTTAGTTGTGAAAGTGTGCCCGCTTGAGCCCTGTCTTGTCTTCGTCCTGTTGCGCAGTTAGAGTCTAATCACGAATATCTTCAACTCACCCAGCTGCCTGTGATTCTGACGTCGTTCAAAATAGAATTTGACGTCCAAGGTTTTGATGAATGGAGCACCTCCAGGTGATACGTACTGTCGCCGGTGTACCGCATTTGGTGCAGTTTGCAGAGTCCAGTGTAATTTGTGGTTTAAGTAAGAGAGCCTTTCATGGACGGCGGGCTTTTACTAAGGTCCTAACAGCCACGAAGCTGAAAAGCACTCACACGACTTCGTGCATCAACACATATTTTCACCAGTAAGGGACCCAACCGAATGTGTCGATCAACCGTGACTGAGGGCCGCCGGCATGGGGTGCATGCTCCCGAGAAGAGGAGACACGATGGACGCCATGACGGGTGTTCACGAAACGTTGTTCCTGTCGGTCAACTTAAGCTTGCAGTAGTAGTAGTAGTAGCCATTTTATTTGACATTGGGTTCAAGGTAGGGGGGTGGCGGAGGCCCAAAGGGCCCCCGCGACGTCCAGGGCTCTGTCCGTGACGGCTTCTTGCGTTGCGAGGTCAGAGCTCCCCAGTGCCTGCTCCCAGTGAGAGCGGGAGGGGAAAGGGGAGAAGGGGTCGCGCGGACACTCACAGAGGGAGTGGAAGAGTGTGTCCAGCCCGCTCCATGAGGGGCAGTGAGGGGAGGCGAATTGGTGTGGGTGGGTGTGCACAAGGAGAGTGCGGTGTGGGAAAGTGTGGGTTTGTAAGAGCCGCCACATGTGCACTGCCTGCGTAGTAAGTGAAGGGTGCGGGGGAGGTAGGCTCCTGCGGAGGATGCGGTAATGTTGAGTTATGTCCCTGTATACGTAAGTAGGCACGCGTGGAACATTTCGGGGATGCCGTGTGTAGGCGTAAAAGAAACGGGAGCCCGGGATATCAAAGCTCGGGCTTGCAGTGCGTTCAAGCTGCAAAGAAATGCTGAGTGTACTGTATTGCTGTCTAGATTACAGAACCTGAACTTCTCGGCTACACTGCGGCGCAGACAGTACAGCTGTGTCAGGGGAAATATTTGTTCCTCATGGCGGCCGTAGGCAAGGGGAGTTCCTTCACCTATTCTCTTATATGCTGCGAAGCCATCGCCTTCTGAATTTTTTCCATGCCAGTCGAGTCGCCCACACCGCGATGGGAGCGCTGCATGGCATACGGCACCCGCATACGGCACCATCGAACGGCTGGTCCTTCCGACCAGCCGTTCGATGGTGCCGTATGCGTAACCCGGCCAGCAATGGTTATTTTACGGGCCTTAAACTGGGCTCGATCGGGCTACCTGGACAGCAGCGTCGCGTCGAAAGCGGCTAATGAGTGGTTGGTAACGCAACCGATGTTCGATTGCCTCTGATCTGTGCGAGTTGGTACATAATCGGCTGTGAATCAGCGCGAATCTAATTAGACGAACACCAGAGAGACAGGAAATACACGACGCACCGCTGGTCGTTGTCTTTTCTGTCTTTCTGGTGCTCGTCTAAATTCAAGCCGGTTCCCATGAGACGATATTCAAAACCGCCGAAGTAGCGGTGCTCTGGCCAGCGATGGAAAATAATGGCCGCGTATCCGCTTGCTTCGCTGCAAATGCCGAAAGACGAAGCCTTTTGCCGCTCCTGCCACGTAACACTCTCTTACCCTCGGACTCTTCACTCTCGCTCCACCCGCAGTGAATGCAATGGAGGTTTGCTGAACTCAATCTTTCCTCGCGCTCGCATGCCATCTGTTGGCAGTTTTTGTTTCTGTTATTCTTATTACAGCTACAGCCGATATACTTTGTTTTAGTGCTTGGTTTTATCTCGCCGTTCCAGCACCGTTTTAGTGCGTTTTCATTTTTTCTTTACTCTCGAAAAAGCCAATTCATTGTGTATTTTTTAATTAAAAGAACACCGCTTCTCCCGGTTATATCCTTAAAGTTTGAGTCAAACATAGCTGAGTGTTCCTCTGCACTGAATAATATGGACATGCGAGCCATGGCAGCAGTTATAGTTAAGCGTGGTCTTGCCTATGGGGATTTTTTCAGCTGTTTTTTTTACCGGTTGAATAAACTCAAGTTATCAAGTTACAGACAGACAGCCCAAAATTTCTGGCTTAGGTAACCCAAACCACCTGTCAATTTTAAGGACTTTCGTCTTTAAAATTGACAGGCGGTTTGATTGCTCCGAGCATGGGATATTCTGTGAAAGCAGCGTGAATTCCTGCGTATCAAGCGTTGTCCAATACCCCAGGGCGGGTATACGTGCTACTCTTTTTGTGGGCAACAATTTGGTAGGCACCAGAGTGTGCATACAGGATTTTGACTAAGGAACAGATTGCTTATGGTTAACCCTCCTTTCAGTGGCTAACTGCTTGGTGCATAGTCAGAATGCACCAAACTTACAAAGCGTTGCTGGCATAAGCTACTCTGTAGCTGTGTATCACTTTTTTAGAATAAGAGCAGCAATCGTTGGGTGTTCGTTCACTTAGGCCTAACGTTTTGCTTTGGGGTCTCCAACAGAAACCGTTACCGCAGGTTGTCCAATGTTTACTGGTTGACTACGTTATACTTCAAAGCGCGAAGTTATGCTTAACGTCCTGTGTTTAAGCTTATCGTTAGATAATCTTCACGCTGAGCCTTACGACGTGTCAAGCAACGTCTTACTCATTGTACCTCGAGATGTGTGCAACGGCTCACAACGTTACACCTCAAAGCGTGAAGTTTGGCCTGACGTCGGGCCGTCGCACGTACGCACCACCTCCTTCCTCTGCTTCGCATCAACCTTTGTACAAGTGAGTTATAAACTAGAAAATGCGGGAGGCTTCACGAAAGCGGCTTAGATAGCTGAACACATACTCTATACGATCTCTAAGCACATCTTCCTTGAAATTCGCGTGCATAAAAACACTGAAAATACGGATTCTATTCTAGTGAACCGGGCCACCAGTGCAACACAGATCCCGAGACAGCGCACTCCTTCGCCGACGTGGCTTCAGCCCTTCCAGTAGGATAAACAGGAAGCTGCTTACCACACCTCTCACAAGCCGGTGCACCGCAACCTCCCCGCCCCTTTCTTCTACCCCGGAAGAAGTGCATGGTCGAAAACACCCTCCACAAATCCTCCGATGGCATCGCTTCTATCATTGACCTTCCCGTCCCGTAACCATTTCCTCGTGCGGTGGAACTCTTCATTGATAAAGCGCTTACCGAAAATTCTATGGTCATGTAAAGTGGGACTCACAAGTACGCCACTGCCATGGAAGAACATGTGCACCTACCAGACACCCCAAACACAGAGTGCTCCCTTTGCTACACACAAGAAAGCCCAACAACACACCACCTGCCTGTACCCGCGCAGGCACACTTGAATTAAGCTTGAATCGAGCACAAACCTCCCAAGTGACAACATCTGAGGAGTGAATTTCCCGAAACCAAATCGTTCATCCGGGGATTCGTGCGCGAAACCGGGCTTATAAACCAGACAGCTGGGTCACACGGGATGAATCATCACCCTTCCAACAGTGTGACCCGCGTGCGGAGAGAGTTTCCGCAACCAGGTAAAACACCCGTAACTACACCTTCAACTCGTCATCTTTGTTTATAACATTCTCTTTGTTAAAATGTCTGTTTCCGCCTATTTATAAAATGCCTCAATGCTTCTCAGTCGCATACTATTTTGCCAGCCCTCCTCACACATTTCTCGCCGCGGCATATCAACCATATTTCACATATCCAATGAGAGAACGTGAAAAAAGCTTGACTCTAGTCGTAGTCGTGTGTCGCTCTAAGGAAGAACTTACCTTGTGATGTATCAGAGAGGTTTCGACAAGGTAGCAACAAACGCCAAGAAGCAACAATTGTTTTTAAAACACCGCCTTTATTACTGCAGTCACCTTGGAGCAGTCCATTTCTACATTCTTGTAAACATGGTGAAACGTTTCGCGGTGACTGCATGCAAACCGCTCTAGTCGACAGCGTTCCCATAACGGCCAGAGTTCGTCTGGCCTCCAGCAGGGAGTGTTAGTACTGCCGCCACTGAAAGCTCATTTCAACATGAGCAGCATGCCGAGGCTCAAATGGTAACAAGGAATGGACTATGCCTCCTTAGACATCGTTCATTGTATTCGTCAATTCAGTTCTTTCAGTACATCCATTATGAGGACACACTAAAAAATCGGAGAAAAAGCGCACATCATGCTAAGCGGAAACACAAAGAGGCACAACTTCAAGCGTGGTGTATAAACTTGCTCCCATATGACGCGATAAAGTGAGTTGGCAATTGCTACTAAAGCACAGTCTCCTTTTGCTTGCGTTTCCGTAGAAGTTGCTTCTATTATTTGTGTAACTGACAATTAACGCATCGAATAATTATTTTACGCATTTCATTGGGTCTAATCTTGTACCGAACTTTAAGCTTGTCAATTGTACCGAGCCTTGAAGTGTGACAAAACACCGTAATAAGGCGGCTGTCAGTAGATAAAAGTGATCGTTGTCAAACTCGCTGAAATGTGGAAGGCGTTCTTTGAGTTGTGACTGAAGGACCGTGGCACTTGCCGTACATAGCGGTGTATGTTCGGAAGTTCGCACACCTTCAAGCCTCCACGAAAGAGGAGCTCTCAATCGTGATTTCGTACGTGGCCAGAAATCGGACGAGGCTCGTGTGCTTGACTTCAGCCGTCAAATTGCTTGGCAACTATTGCAATTTGGCAACAGCGAGATATGTTGCCGGAAATATTCACGCTGGCTCAACGGGCTTGTATGAACGGGCCGAAATGTTTGATTTGAAGGCCGCTATGGACGTTTAAAGCGATCATCAGACAATGCTTTAATTAAGCGAGGAGAGTTGGAAACATCCTGAAGACCACAAGTGTGTACGTTCAGAACTAAGGAAACTAATGTAGCACATACAGTTCCTCGCGTTTTCTCCAAAATTTAAGAACATGCTTATTTTCGAGGAATGCGATTGACAAGAAGCGAGCACAGGTCCCGAATGTCGGCGCTTGTGCTAACAGCGTATACTAATGGCGTATGCTAAATTATACAAAGCAAACAATGGTAACAAATGAAGCACCCGCGTTGTTATCGACATATGCCCCGTGTACAAATACACAGGGGAGTTTCGCATTGAGATGGCAGGCGAACTGGTTTACCGCTGGCTTATATCTGCTTACTACTTTTGCCTGCAGTTTCAGCTCAGGCTCTCCAAGGATCGCGCAAAGCCCTCTCCTCCCGCAGTGGTTTGTAAACAAGACGCACGTCGGTATGCGCATCTGTCCATACTTTCCTTCACCGCACTACGTCCACGCAGTCCTTGGACACACCGCCAGGAAGGCCTCGTGTTAGACATTCCTTATCCGTCAGAAGACAGTCCGGTCACTGCACGGCAGGAAGGTAGAACCTGTGGTTGCCAATGACCTCCTTGAAGACGTATTCCGACCTGTCGGTGTTGAGAAACGCGGCCGGACATTCCGCGCTCGCTGTCCGCACAAGGCGGCCAGCAGCCGTCGAACGCTGCTGCTGCTTCCTCCATCGGGCCCCTGGATCTTGATACTCGGCCATAGACGTGGTCATGTGGTCGAACTCTCCTCTACCTACCTTCTGGTGAGTCCGCGGTCTCTCGCGCGGGGCCTTGCTGATTCGCGCATACGAACTGGTGTTTTCCAGTGACCGCAGCACTTCCATCGACTCCTCGGTCTTTCGAGACAGGCCGTAAGTGGTAGCTCCCTGGACAAGCTCCTCCGGAGAGTCAACCGGGAAGATGATGTCCTTGGCGACTGCGTCCCTCTTAATCGGTCTGGCGCGTTCGACGAACTCATTAGCTTGATGCTGCTGGCTCGACCGCGAGACGTACGATTCCTGAGTCGTAGTCGAAAACGTCATCCCCCCGGTATTCTTCAGATTGTCTGTCGGACGATAGGGCACGGGCTTTGGTGGGATTTTGACCTCGCGATAGGCATCGCCCGTAGTTGTCCTCTTGGGCGTGTAGTCGGTGTCGTCGCCGAGCTTCTTCAGGCAGGCTTCACGCTTGATGGGTTTCACCCTGGCAGTGGGAGTGACGCGTCGAAACGTGTCTCTCGTCGTCGTCGAAAGCCCGACGTAAGCATCTTCTTCGCTTCGCACCTTGAGGCAGCTCTTTGGCCTATAGGGCTGTGGACGCTCAACTGTCACAGGCTTGAAGGCTGCCTGCGTCGTCGTCACGTGTTCCACGCTCGACGACGACCGACGATGCTGTCGTTGCATGCCCGTTGCCTTGGAAGCGGCCGCAGCTGGTTGCGCCCTGGTGTACGTTTTGTGCCTGTCTCGCTTGACCTTCGTCGCTTTTTTGTAGACGTCTTCCACTTGACGGATCTCGTGTGCCTTGTACTCGAGTTGCGATGTTGTCTTGTAGTCAGTGGAGTCCTGACCGAGCACGAGCGTAGATTCTGGCTTTTTGATCGCAAACCGTGTGTCGCCAACCAAGGGAGCGCATTTTGAGTACCCTATCTTGTCTTCATTTCTGACCACGTACGAAGTGTCGTCGCTAAGTCTGAGCGTTGAAACGGGTCTGACCGGGGTCGGCACTTCCACGACGGTCTTGGGAGTGAACTCTCCGTGGTGGACGGTTTCAAAGGTCATGCTTCCTTCAGGCGCCAAGTTCGGCTTGGGATAGATTGGCTTGGCGGGTTGCACCTTCTCGCTGACATTCTTGAAGCTGTCCGCTGTCGTGGTGGAAAAGTAAAGCTTGCTTTCGTCTGTTGTGCCGACGCGCCCAGCTTCATATCTGGATTCAAGTGGCCTTTCGGCCCCATGCATGACCAAGCGATCAGCTTCAGAGCTCAAGCCGTCCTGCCTAGGGAAACCCAGAGCTTTGTCACCTTCCACAATGATCTCCTCACTTCTACGAACGTCGCCTTTTACTTTTGCTCGTCTCCCGTCCATTTCCTCATACATCTTTGTGGTCGCAGAAGACTGAAGGTACTCTTGTCGCCCAGTGCTAACTTCAGAGATTACATTCGAGTCAGTAACATGCTGTCCTGCAGACAAGTGCTTGCATCTCTTTCCAGCTTTTCCCGTGCTTTCCAGATCTGTAGCAGTTAACTCATGCTCTGCGAGGCGAGAAGCTTGTTTTTCGCTTTTTTTAAGTACTGCTTTAGACTTCTGCTGTCCTCGTGTGCGTTCAAGTTGTTCTTGCTGTAAGTCATGCCAAGTACCGGTTTGTGCAGCTTGCTCACTTCGTTCTCTCAACAAAGATGTTCCTAATCCGGCTTTTTTCCGCGCTGATGTATCTTGCTTGGTTACTTTACTTTCTACGCGTCCGGTAGCTTTTGTTCCCAGAAGTCCTTGTATTTCAGCGATGAGATCAGCGGAATCCTTTCGACCAAACATGGAGATTTCATCGACGCCTTTTTTCTTTCCCTTTATCCTTCGTAACTCGTCTCCTGTTTGCGTAAACCTATGTAGCACGTCGTGGCTTTGTGGCCTCTTGCAAAGGACAGCCCTTTCTCGTGTGGCTTCGGGCTTCTTATACGATTCCCCCATCGTAGTAGCGTATGAAACAGGACCTTCCCACTTGAAACTTTCGTCCTCAAAGTGTGCTTTCCTTTGACCTTTGGACCTTCGTTTAATCAGAATGTTGTTGAGGCCCAAGTGCATCTTTGAGTCTTCGTAGTTGGATGTGAGCCCAGCTGCCTGTTGCCTTTCTGGTAAGTCTTCTCTCGCCGTCTTCGGGCTTTTCTCCCGGGCGTAGTCAACGTGGCTGCTGGATGCAGCAACTCTTAGGTCACCTTCGGACGAGCTGCCAGTGCTTCCAAACAACTTGGCCAGCGATTTGGGTTTCACGGGCCTGACGCGGTCCATCTTCTTCTTGTAGTACTCTAGCTCGTGCGTAGTGCGCAGGTCCATCTCCCCAGACGGCAACCCTAGATTGTCCTTGGGGTAGTACGGTACGGGTACCTCGGTGTGGAAGTACGGCTCCGCGTTCATAGTCGTCAGCGGACGGTCGGCCCGTTGCAAATTTTCTCCCTCAAAAGAATTGAGCATTTCTTGTTCACTGCGACTCTCATGACCTCTCCCCGTCTCTCGCTCCTCATGGTGTTCTTTGGAGTATAATTCTTCCCTCACTTGGGTCTGTGCGACTTTCGTTTGCTGGTCGTGTGAAATTTCTTGACCAGCTGTCGTTCGTTCTCCTTCCATGAGGCCATCCCCGACCCCTTGCTCATCGACTGCAAAGCCAACCTCCGTCCGCCTCTTTTTGACATCTCCGTCGGCATTCAAAGGTGGAATGTCGTAAGACGGATCATTGAACTTTCGGGGTCGCAGCCTTCTCGTGACCTTTTCGGATTGTTCCCGGAGTTTGAAGTCTTCGGATGTGGTAGTCGAGTAGTCCGTTTTACCTCCGGTTCTGAGGCTGGTCTGCGGACGCGTTAACGGATAATGCCGGGAACCGGGCGCAGTGAGTTGCTTCTCCAAGTTGTACTGTTCCGCTCTAGCGGTAAGGTTCTGCTCGATCGTCGAGAAATACTCCTGGCTTGTGGTAGTGTACTCTTGAGCGCCTTCCAGCCTCAGGGAAGTCCTCGGACGGTACCGCGATGAAATTCTGCCCTGTATCTGGTCGTTATCCGCACTCCGCGATGCGCCGTGAGAGTGTTGGTTTGCTATAACCCCATCACGCTCCTCCGCTGCTTCACGAGCGGCAAGCTCGGAAGTTTCAACCGTACGAAGCGCAGTAAAGTCCTCCTCGGTCATCGCATGTTCCCTAGCGAGGCTAATTCTCTTCGCGGCTTCGTCAGCGTGTCTCCTGCAGTCATGGCCGAAAGGCTTAGCGCCGGCGTGAACCTCTGAGTGGAAGATTTGGCAGTCGGAGGAGCACTCGTGCCTCGACAGTCTTTGTTCGGAGACCGTAGTTGTCTCGCTTGCGTCATCCTGGCGCTCGATGCTGCGATAGGATTTCGAAATCTGACGGACCCTGTCAGGTGATATCTCCCATTGTTTTCTTCCTGCTTCTTTTTCGCCTGCAAAAGCAATGCAACAAAAAAAAAGGGTTAGAAAAAACGCAATTTGAGGAATGTGGAAATGCCGTCACATGTTTCTTTTCACGAGCAGTAGATTTGAACGGGAATAATTCCAGCCCCTACATGACTCTTTTAGACACTAAACAGGCAAAACTACAAACAAACCACACTACTAAGTAAACATTGTTTTACTCACTTCACTGTCATCAGCGGTAAGTGACCAAGTTCTTAGTTGGCATTGATATAAGTAATCAGCTAGTATACTAACTGGGAAAGCGAGGAAACAGTAAACCAAGTGCTTCATATGGTGTGGTAGGTACTTTCTAACTGCGTAGTTGTTGTAGGTCGAGCCTTCTTGTAAGTCTCCTGTACGTCGTGCGTCATGCAGGTCGCTTCGCAGAAACTGGTTCTCACATCTAGCAATAGAGGGCGCAGTGGTCTTGCAGGGGCTAGAGTTCCTGTATATGCTTCGCAGAGTCGCGTCTGATTTCCACGAACCGCCGCACCGCCGGTTCTACCGTGACAGGAAAGCCCGCTTTCAGTGCTGCGCACCGAACTCCTTTTCCAGCTGCGGCTGCCCCGCGCAGCGGCCGGCAGCACAGCCGGCAGCACACCCACGCGCCGACATCGCCCCGCCGCTGCAACCGGCGAGGCGGCTCCTACACGCGGGTGGCTTTCCCGCAGGACTTCGGAACTCAAGATGGCGGATGGACGCGTAACTCCGCTCCCCTAAGAACTCTAGCAGGTGAGGGTTTCTCTAATCCCACTAGGGGAAGGAGAGGGGAGGGTGCCTACCGCCTCTGATGTGTAGCTGTCGATTCCCTTGCGCGAACCGTAGAATTTGTGCAGCAATGGCAATGCGTTCCCGGGCGAGCGCCCGTTGACGTTCGAGCCGGCACAAGAGAACCACAGCTCCTGCTGTTTCTGCAGATTACCCGCTGGGTAGAACTGGATTTAATTCTAGTTGCATAAAGTGTTGAAAAATGCGGTAATATTAAGTGAATTCCGGCCTGTCTATGTTGGTATAAGGTGGCGTAAAATGGAGGTAATTTAACTACGAGAATTTGCCCACTTTCCCAACCAAATATCAATTTTGTAATCTCCGGCCCCATGGACTGAATTTTAAAAGCGGAGCTGTTTAAGCTTGAGCTTGGTCCAATGGCGATAGCAAAAAAAAAAAAAAAAACTGCGCCGCCTGCAAAGGGTGCACCACCGCAGATAGGGTATTGTAACAGTGAAACCGGCTTTCGCGCCTGCTCGAGTGTCAGCACAAGGGGCATATGCGCATGCGCAACCTTACTATACCATCTTAAAGGTGGTAGTCTTACTTGGGCTACTAAAACGCAAGAAGTTGGCGCAGCTTGCACTAGTGGTGCAAGGCTAAAGAAAGAGCAGGGCTGGAGGTCGACCGAGCTTCTTCCCCCTCGGGATCCGCTGTCGGTGTGGGGGACCGACCGGAACGACATTGTAAAATCCGGCTAAACTTGGCCTCACCTCTCAACGCTTAGCCTAGCCTAGCAAGAACATCGCAAAACCTAACAAAGCTTAGCAAAGCCTGGCAAACTTAGAAAAAACTTAGCAAAACCGGAAGTCAGGTCGACCCCCATCTCCGCTGCCTCTCAATCCTTGCACCATTAGTGCAAGCTGCGCCAATTATTCTTTTTCATTAACAGACATACACTGTCCGAACAGGACCACCTTCCTTTTGTTGCTTCGGAAACTTATATTTACAAGAGTTACTAGATCCGCAAGCTGTTTTTGTTTCCGGCGCAAAATGTAAATGAAATATTGGGGGCATGGCGAACTGGCATGGCTGGAGTATTAACGATAACGTTACTTTGGCGAAGGTTGGTCATCGTTCCACCGCTATTCCTCCATCACGGCGTTTTCGTTGTTGTCGTTGTTGTCATGCTTACGTCGAAATTCATCTTTCATCATCGCTGCGTGCCAATGTTAGCCGGCATGGAGGATTCGATTTCACCCGGCTCTCCTCGGAGGAAAACAGATGCAGGCAAGATTTTATTAAGTTTCTTCGAGACTCAGACCGAGCCTGATTCCTACACTGTACAGAAAATCTAGGCACCACCCGTTCACTAATACGGTTTGTTATACGACATTCATACTTCCTCTTCCTTTTTGTTTCTATAATTAGTTTCCAATATATTTATTACAGAAAGTACGTTAAAATACTTTAATCAAGAATTGTAATTATCCCCTTACACACACACACACACACGCAGAGATGGACAGACGGGCAGACAGGCAGACAGAGGTCAGTTGCAATTTGCGACGGACTACATTTGTTCTATTGGGTACCATGATCCAAAAACAGTGTTTAACGTTTCATAAACGCTTCTAATTTTCAAGTCTTCCAGGTGCATTGCCTTTCATTTACGACGATGCTGGTGAGCGCGAAGAACAACATTAACGCACCTCTTCAAATCGTAACTCTTCGAAGCAACAAAACTTCGCCCACTCCCAGAATTTATTCTTTTTCTGAAATCTTGCTGTAGAACGTATTTAATAGCTCGTTTGCAGCTTGGCAGTACCATCAATTAACTGGCCGCACTTCTGTGTACCATTTTTCAAGGTTGCATAAAACAAGTGCTTCAACGCGGAACATACGATTCGTAACGTGTGAGGTAAATTCACAGTACTTACAACATGCACCTGGTCTCTGTTGCAGGACTTCGTGGGAGCCGTTTGCAGATGACTCGGAGGACGCGGAGCGACAGCGATGTTTCCTGCACAAAGAAAGAGTGCACATTGAGCGTCAGGCCGACTGAACAGATCAGGTCCTTTTAGACCGACAGCTCTGTTGCCAAAGCTTTGAGGATTGTTAGCACCATCAATGGCTCGGCACGCTGTGCCGATAAACGTGAAATAAACGTTGTCATAGCACTGGGATTCGGCCCAACAAACCATGGGAAGACGCATTGTAAGGCTAACACTTATGCATAAGAAGACTGCGCTATGCGTTAAACAAACTCGGGTCGAAGGCATTAAACACTAAGCGGAAGAAGTGGGACTGAGCAGGTCATTTAACGCGAATGACGGACAACCGGCGGAACGTTCCTTAAACGGTATGCCTACAAAGGGACGGCAGACTAAATAAGGGGCAGACAAAAACCTTATAGACGAATGATATGCAAAAATTTGGGGACGTGGTATGGAGCCGGAACACCCGAGAAAGCATGCGACGAGAGTGATTTTAAATCTCTGGGAGAAGCCTCCGTCCGGCAGTGGGTGTTGTTGCTGATGGTGATGATCATGATGAAGACGACGATCATGGTGATATATGTTTAGCTTAACAAGGGTGTGTTTTTATATTACACGCCCGACGAAATGAAAAATGGCTAAGATGTGATATCAACACCTCGTGTAATTTGTCTAGGGATAGTTCCATTAAATCACGAGTTGCGGCCGTTTCCTGCGCCTCCGGTTCAGGGCGGCCGATTCCGCTTCTTAAAAGCGGATTTGTGCTTATTTTATCACCGAGTCACTTGCAGATTTTTAACAGCGGAGCTGTTGCAGCTGACCGTAGTTTGTGGCCCGTGACACATTAAAAAGGCCAAGAAAATGCCCAGCGCTCGTGAGCGCGTGCCTCGCGGCTACCACCGAGCGTCCCCGGCTCGCGCAGTGGCTTTAGCAAAAAAATAAAAACCTGGCGTGAACCTGGAGGAGCTCCTCGCGTTGCCTAGCAAACAACAACGCTACAACTGGCGCGACACCTGCTACACACAACCTCGACGCGACTCCACGAACACCGCGCATGCGTCGTGCACGTACGCGCCGCCGCTGCGCCCCAGCTGTCGCCAAGCGTTACGGCGCATGTAATGCTTGGCATGAGGAACACGACGATATCGATGCATACGACGATGACTTCTACTAGGACAGTACAAAGCGACGACGGAACATGTAAATAAATAATTCCATTATTGTACAAATGCTATGGTCGTGGATGTGATGCACGACGTATAAAGAAAATAGGATAGCCAGACGCTGTCCTATTTTGCTACACAGCAGAAATGTTATGGAACGGGGCGCAGACGCGAGGCCATGGCTGAGCCGGACCGATTTTTATTCCCTTCTTCCTCCTCTAGCCCCTGATGGTCATGATAGTAGGCGGCCGCCCTCCTCGTCTTCCATAATTCCGCAACATACTCCCACCCCCGACGGTGACACTAGTGGGTAAGTTCAGAACAGGTTAGTATAGGTTCTGCCATAGATGGGTGGTCTAGTGTCATTCCTTTGAAGACGACAGGTGGCAGTTTGCGCTGCTTTACCTTCCCATCGATGCTTCGAGGCTCGATGCATTCTTCTGGATACTTTCTGGGTAGGACGGGGCCCGAAGTTTTGCTTGGGTCGGGCTGTATTATAAATGATGCAGTAAAATTAGTCCTCGAGTGAGCATGTTCAAATCGTGTTCGGTATGCAGCCTGAACCTTCTGGTCAGTGGTGCCCTTTTCTTTTCCTGTTCGCCTTCGACGTTCCTTTCTGCGCACTGGCTGAGCTTTAACCACTTGCATGTGTATCGTCGCAATGGATCTGCATTTTCTGTTTTCTAGCGGTCGAGCGGACGCTTGTCTTTCCCGTGCTTGAATTCGCTTGTTCAGAGACTTACTGCCGAGCCACTCGTTTCGTAAGGCTGGCCCACGGGTGAATGTCTTCTCATTGCATGCGGGACACCTGTCATCCGTTGACTTCATCTGAGTTTCGCGCGTGCGCGATGGCCTTTTGGGCTTGGCCCCGAGAGCATGCGAGTCTGGGATGGTATTTTCCTCACTTGGGCGGAATGGCACGGCGCCGGCTGCTTCCTCGAACTCGGTATTGCTTCTGCGTCCCGCGGCCTGGTTCACCGATGACGTTGCAAATGTAGGGGCGCTGTGCTGCTCCGTGTTCTCTTCCGCTGAACACGACGAACTCGCGGTTTCGGAAGTAGCCCTTGTTGCGAATGGGAGTGCTACAATGGCCGCGTCCCTTTTCAGGGAGGTGCCCCCTCTGAAAGGATCCTGCGTCGGTTGAGGTGACGACAAAGTCTTCGTCGCGGTGAACGACGTCCTCAACGTTGCCTGAGAAATTCGTTTCTTTAACGAAACCTTCGTGCGACTTATCGCGTATGAATACTCTTCGCCTTCTTCTAAGTCTGCCACAAAACTGTCAAAGTCGAGAAGGTTCTGGATATGACGGTCCAGCTTTCGAAGTTCGTCTTGTTTTTGTTCTGCCATACGGTGCAAATCGATGAGCATACTTATATTCGGTGGTGACGATTCGAAGATCCCGAATAGTGGTGTTGGCTAGTTCCGTTATGTCCGCCCGGAGGATGACCCGCGAACTGATAAGTTGGTCCACGACCTGCCATGTCATCTAAACCAGAGAGCGCAGCGAAGCAAGGGTCGGGACTGTCCGATGGGTGGGGTTCATCTCCGGGTTCTAGGTGGGGGGTCTGTGTCCAGCACGCAGCCATGGCAGGCACCGTTCAAGGGTGAGGCCTCCGAAATGAGAAGATCCGACGTGCCTGAGGCCACGCACTACCTTGAAGGCGCTGCGCCGTGAAGTCCGCTGGTCCGTCGTTCCCGGGTTTCACGGCACCAGAAATGTTATGGAACGGGACGCAGACGCGAGGCCATGGCTGAGCCGGACCGAGTTTTATTCGCTTCTTCCTCCTCTAGCCCCTGATGGCCATGATAGTAGGCGGTCGCCCTCCTCGTCTTCCATAATTCCCCAACAGCTTCGCTATGGTTCAATCCTTGCACGACTTATTGCAAACTTCGCAAGTTCTTTTTAGCCGTTTGTCACTTTTTTCGGCTTATTCACATTTTTCGTGAGAATGTCCTTACTGCAGTGCTAACGGCGCTCACTAAGACGTTCCTCGTCAAAAAAAGTCAGAAAACATTCTGGCTGGAAGTGCTAGTTTCACAGATGCAATTGGTGAAAGCGGTGTCAGGGAAATAGCGGAGTTCACCACGTCGTTTTTGGGCCTGCCCATCAGCAATTGGCCGGCATCGAGCGCGGGTTCTCACGAACATAAATAAATAAATAAATAAATAAATAAATAAATAAATAAATAAATAAATAAATAAATAAATAAATAAATAAATAAATAAATAAATAAATAAATATACGTCGTGAATGAATGTCGTGATGTCGCGCTATCGAAACAGATGGAGCGGATTTCAGCAGACGTGATAGGGTCTCAATTTTTCATGTGTCGCTGCCGAGGCTTTCAACTCACTGCAAAGGTGGTGCAACTCTCCAACTGGGAAAATGCGCATGATTCGGCCGACATGCAAGATGAGGATTTCCTAGATGAGTCGAGCACATGCGACGACTATGTTTAGTTGAGGAATGAAACAAAACATACGTCCGGGAATCAATAAGTAAGCCAATTGATCACGCACTGGCTTGATTGCACTGTTGACAAACATGCATCGTACAGTGCGAATTAAGATACAACTAGGATATCAATTAAGTTAGTGTTTTCGTTCATATTTATACCGTTTTCGTGATACAAAATATTTAATGTAATTATTTACTTTCCAATGCTACTTGTGGGAGTTGTTTGCATATTAAGTGCTTGCATATATAGAACTCCGCTTGTTTTTGGCTTCCTCAAGGGAGTCGCGCCGCATTTTTTGAGCTTGTTTCGGAACAATTATTTGCTTGTTTGCAAGGCCGCATCTGGCCACACTGCTCGCGTAGGACCCTATGTATTGACAGCACGCGGGAATTCCAAACTGTGTACAACTCCACCGTAAACTAATTATGGTAAGTAACGAATGACTCAATGTGTGTTATACTTCGTTAATGTCATTAGTAAACTGGCCCGTATCGCAATAGTACCCGGCGATGCGGCATCGCCGGGTACTATTGCTAGTGCGCCATAAAAGCCTAATCGTTAGCTAGCTAACAAAGTCCTAATTGAAAAGCGTCCCTCGTAATTGCTTTCCAAGTTACTTCAACCGTTGCCGACAGACACGTCAGTACAAAGAGAGCAAACAGACAGGTAGGAGAATAACGGCGCGTAGAATAATAAAAAAATACAGAATTAAAAAAAACTGTGACAGAAATAGTAGGAAAAATATAAGCCATCCTGCCGGAGCCCGTATGAAAGGGGGGGGGGGGGGGGGGGGGGCGGCGACGGCCAGGGCAGCCCGCCGCTTGGGTCCCGATTTCCGGCGAGGATTTTAATCAGGGCAACGACACTGCAGAGTACGTGGCCAGATTTTGAGTTTGCCGCACGTACAGCCATGACTCCGGCGGCAAGCAGCAGCAGTAGCAGCGGCAGCGGAGACGCGGGTGCAATGAAGCGACCAGCGGCCGGGATTGGGCACGCTCAAAGCAGCGAGTTACGGGGGAAGCGAGTCGCCCTAGTTGGCGGCGGGACGCTGCACCCCCCAGCCGGATGACCTGGCTGTGGCGTGGCAAGCGTCACTCACGCGAGCCCCCTCCTCGTCCGTATATGTCGGCCACTCCGCGTAGCTATATATCGGCGAGTGCTGCTGCACTTCCTCGCACATCACCACAGCGCGAAGCCACCGCTATCTGTGAAGTCGGCAGTACGGGGATCCTCCTCTAGTGAATGCAGCAACTCCACGGGAGTGGTTACAACCTTAAATTTGGCTCGACGCCACTCGCATTGAGGAGAATAGAGAGAATAAACATCTTTAAGTTCGAGGTTAATGAGTTGGCTGCAGGATGGTGAGAAGAAAGAGAGAGACGAGAGAGAGAGAGAGAGAGAGGAGAGAGAGCGAGAGATGAGAGAGGAGTAGCGAGAGAGAGGAGAGAGAGAGAGAGAGGATGGAGGGTGGGAGGAAGAGGGAGGGAGGGAGGGAGGAGGAGGGAGGGAAACGACGCTTATTGTCAGCGTCGCTCGTCCGGATGCCCTGGTTCCTTGCTGGCTTGCTCGTGCCCTCTCTATCAGCATGCGCTGGGTCGAGAAGTCCGAGCTGGACAGCCGGTCCACCCACTGCTCGTACGTAGTTGAAGCAGAGACACCGGAGAGAGAGGGGAGGCAAGCACTGTATATGCTTGGTAGTGCTTGTTTCAAATGCATACGAGGGGGTGACATGGAGGGGGAGGGGGCGAGCCTTTTCTTGCACCTGCCGTGCGTTGAAGCGAAGTCAAAGGCGGCGATTTGCTGGGCGAGGGAAGCTGGATGTTTTAACCCGTGTGCTATTTTGGATTCGATCTAATAACAGAGCAAGCTTCGGAATAGGCGAAAAAAAAGTACACTGAATCGCTACGCGCAGTGGGCAATACAAGTGATTTCATGCTTATGTGGATAACTAGTAAGCGCCATGTACCGTTATAAATGACTAGATAAGGCTGCTACCTCTCAAACAGCTTTTCAGTAGGTGGTGGTCACTTGCAAGGCTGCGACTACCACCTGGTCATAGACACGAAAGTTTTTTTTTTTTTTTTCCCTGGTCCGGAGATTACGCTATTATCTGATCGAGTTATACCAACTCGCCCAAGCTAATAATATTGCTATCTTAAAAATTTGTGGTAGAGTTGGATAACTCGAAGCTCGAGTAAGTCGCAGATAACGTTGGGCTGCAACTATGGGTCCAAGATCGGTGAGCTTGCCTTTCCTCGCGAACGCGCGAAGACGTTTCGTCCTCTTGATCTTCTAATTAGCATGACGAAACCAAGCGTACTCTACAAACAAGCCGCCTCCAAAGTCTCAGTCTCAAGTCCCCTTTTACCTTTATTTCGTTTATAAGGGCTACAGACAGGAAAAAATCTGCAGAAATTCATAGAATCGTCAACTAATGCGTAGCATTCTTATGCCGATTGTCTAGAATGTGAGTTCTTTATAGTCAAATTTTTGGGTTTTTCAAAATTCTGCTCGACCAACTACCTCCATTTACGCTATTATAACGGTTAGAAATGAAACTTCCGCCAAATCTGCGTGGAAATGCAGGGTGTTGCACGGTTCTCCACTTTTCAGTATTTTTTTTTTCTTTTTTTTGTTTTGCAAAACTATGTTGGACCAATCATCTCCATTTACACTATTAAACGATTACAGGCGGAACTTCCGCCAAATCTACACTTTTGTGGAAATTCAGAGAGTTACGGGCTCAAACCACTTATTGCATTTTTTGATTTCTCATTCTTCGGTTTTCAATTCTGTTCGACCAATTAATTCCATTCACGCTAATAAAGTTTCGGGAACTTCCGAAATCTGCATTGTTGGGGGAAAGGCCAGGGCCGGTTAAAACCCCTCGTATTTCGGGCATTTTTTTTCCATTCTTTGGGTTTTTCCCAAAATTTTCTGCGACCAATTACCCATGTGGCGGCTATTCGAAACGATTTATAGGTGGCTTCCCAAAATTCGCATTTTTGTGGAAATGCAGGGAGTTACAGGGTTCACCACTTTTGCTATTTTTTTATTTTTCTATTTTCTGGTTTTTCAGAATTATATTCGACCAATTACCTCCATTTACGCTGTTGTAACGATTACAGGAGTAACTTCCGCCAAATCTGCATTTTTTGTGGAAATGCGGCGTTACACCCGTCCTGGCTGTGGTGGGTACTCGGCAAATGGTTGCCAAGTATCGCATTGAACTTTAAAACCCTTTTAGGGGGGAACAAAATTCGCTCTTTGTTCAGGGGGGACGTTGCCCCTTTGTATTTTTTCACACTGTTACAGAACTTTAAAGGCTGTCTCTTTTTCCCAATTTCCTATTTCGCCCGTGGATTGAGTCACCCGCCAAAAGTTTTTTTGGAAATGCTGTTATAGGAAAAAGTGTGGTGGGTACTTTCCCCAAAGGTTTATAGTACAACGCAATTAATTTAACCTTAAAGCAAAAAAACACGCCCCTAATTTTTTACGGGAATGAAAGAATTTTAAAGGTGCTTTTTCCATGCACAAAGCTAGTGGAGATCACCCGGTTTTACAAGAAAACTCTGCTAGGAAAAAATTCATCGTATTACACATTTTTAAAAAACGCAAGAATGTTTAAGCGTAAACTATAAAAATCAAACCATATCCACGGAATGAATGATGATAAGTGGGGCGAAGCTCGAGAAAGGGGAGATCATCGGTAACCGTAACTCTCCCGTGAAAGTTCGCCCATTACATCATTAAGAAAGACGTAAGACTGTGTGCGTACATTGTACAAATCAACTTTTATTTTCGGAGTCAATGCTCCCAGGCCTAGACCTGGTGAAAGACCCCGCGCCATCGAGGACTACTACCCCGCACCTCCACCACAATTTGTCACGTAGGATGGGACACAACGGTAAAGAAATAACTTTTATTTAGGGCGAACTTGTGCCCGAACAAGACAAGAGGAAACGAGCAAAGGTCCTTGCGTCTCGTTCGATCTCCGAGAACGACTGCCTGCGTTCGTGGCGTGATCTCTTGCGTGATCTCCCCCTCGCAGTGCACGTGCGCTCGCGCCTCCGTTGGCGAACACAGACAAGCTCGCGCTCCCGGTGCCGAGTTTGCGCTGCCGGTTGCAGCCGGTTCTCGCGCGTGCGACGCGGCCCACTTTGCGACATCTCCGAAAGCATGCGGCGGTCACGTACCACGAGACACAAGGGATGGACATACCCATGGCTTTAGGAGCTTCGCCCCTAAAAATAACAACTGGGTTTTCCACAGGTATTTTCAATATACTATTCGCATAAAAATATGCATGTGGGGATTGCCGAAGGCCTCCTATGCTTATTCATATTTTATTTGGACCCACTATTTACCGCTTTCGTTCTCGTTTGCCCAGAAATTTCTCTGGCAAACTAACTCTGGCAAACGTCAGAAGCACGCAGAAAGCACCTAAAAAGATTTGCCAAAATGTTTTGGTTAACACATTTAACATGTAACGTACGGCTCTGGTAAATGCTACGACCGAATTCTAAGTACATAGTGTTAGGCTAATTGTAGCTGGAATCTGACGACTCAGGAAACGTCGTATACGAAACATAAAACCTGTGTACTTCGTATGGTAGGGGAGCTACAAGAAAACAAGTGCTTCTCGCCTACTTTCCCTGCATGCCATCCTTGTGCAGCTGGGCTTCTGTTTGGGATGCGGCAGTCCCGGCTCCCCTCTAATGTAGGCAGTAGCCACATCGCGGCTGGCATGCTGGCGTAATGCACTGCGCGAGCCAGGACCCCGCGTGGCTTGTGTCTTGAGCTGAGCGCCGGCTCGGGACAGTGCTCACCTGGTTGCAATAAACCTACCATGTTCTAATCTTCAACAAGGTGTCAGAAGTAACGCGATTTTCTCGGTGAGCCCGGCCGGAAGCCTCCCTTTTGCGTGGCAACCATTTCTAAGGCAGAACACGCCGCAGCAGAGTCACCGGTACGGACTATGGGCCAAAATGTGGGCTCCAATGAGGTGGGGAAATGTGCTTCTTTGGATGCCTTGAAGGTGACGTTCTTGTGCTATCGTGAGGCTTTTGCGTAAAGGGGAATGTGTTGTTTCGCTCCACGGGGTAGTGCTGCGTGATTTCTTTTAGGGGCGAAGCACCTTAGGGGCTCGGGCTGTCGTCGTCTCCTGTCGTCGTCATCTCATGTCGTCACGGTAAATAAAGTTGTCAAACGATGGTTAAAAAACAAGTGTATAATGAATAAAACCGGTTAAAAAAACTTACATGATCTAAACTAATTTAACATGCAGGAATAATCAGGATTTAATTCCACCAATAATAAAAATTTTTAAATTCTATTTCGAAATGGTTTCACACGCCAGGTTTTTTCGTGTAAAGCATACTTATTAGCACGCTGCGGCGTGTGACACGAAGACAACTTACGGCCAGTCTGTCTCATTTAATTCGTTAACGCCAGTTCAACACAAGAGAGGGTGCCACCGCCTCAGCGAGCGCGTGATTGCTCCTCCCACCGGCGCCTAATGGGCCCGGAACTGCCCATTATCCGCGATTTTGCTGTGGGAAACACCGGAGCACACTGCATGCTTCACTCCGCCTCAGTATTAACGTTAGTGGAGATGGCCCGGAATTTTTTTACAGGAAAAAGGGCCATCTCCACTAACGTGAAACTTAGGGAGGAGCGAAGCATGGGTTGTATAAGTGTATTTAAAGATTGTAAGTCTATCTCTTGCTACATGGCGCGCGCTGGTTGGGCGCCGGATAAGGAGCCGGTGGGGAGGAGCAATTGCGTGCTTTCTGATGAGGCGGTGGCACCCTCTCTTGCGTTGAACCGGATTTAAGCAATTTGTATGCCCCGTCTGCCCCAGTTTGGGGTAGTGCCAGGGGTCAACGAGAGCGCAGTGCAATGTCCGGTCCTAGCCCTGTGGGCTCGTTCTCGGTGATCAACGAGGCCCCGGCACCAGGTAAGTGTGCCTTTCCTTGCTTTCACCGACCACCCACCCGATCAGGCCTGGCGTCGAGAGCCGGCGGGTACTTGAGTGCAACAAAAATTATAACCCGTGTACAAACAGCTTCTGCTTGTGCTTGACGATTGCTGAAATGGACAGGGAGCGTTCCACAGATCTTCAAATCGTGTTAGTTTATTTTTGAACCTGTTTTGTCCATTATACACTTTTCTTTTAGTACGTGTTACGTTCTAGCGCGACGCGTTGTTAACCAAGTGTCTGGGTGTTTTAGTACCGCGACTACAGGAAACGACAGGAGACGCCGACAGCCCCAGCCCCTAAGGTGCTTCGCCCCTAAAAGTACAGAATTGCCACTGCTCTCCGAACGCCTGGCTTGCCCGGTGTGTCAGCTCTCGCGCATGCTAGTGGGCAGCTTCGTTGCCTGGCATGGAGGCATGGACAGAAGCTCAATAATCCTTACGAGATGTTGGGGAGGATTCTGCAATAGACCTTGTGCGGCGATTTTTGAGCTCAGCTAGTGCAGCAGGTTCTACACGCTTGTTGACAGTCCCTGATAATAATGATCTCATCAAGGGTTTGGACAATGGCTAGGGTGATGGCCACTTCTGCCTCCAGGGTATGGGTTGTAGAAATTGATGCGCTTGTGAGGAGGGCTTGCGTTGCAGTCACAGCAGCGGTCATGGTTCTTCATCCGGGATAGGAGACTGCGTCTGTGTAAACTGCGGTGGAGTTTTGGCCGTACTGTCTGAAGGCAACTTTCGCTCTGGCGTTTCTTCGGAGGTCATGGGTCCAAGGCATGCCCATAATAGGTAGAGGTCTGCCGGAGTCGTGTCAACAGAGCAAGTTGGGCATTGCCCAGGTCCGCGGTTATCTCCTTTTCATCAATCCGTGCGGGCGGCCGGAGTAAGCGCCACCCCCCATAGAATCCTCCGTACGACACCTTCCTTCCTTCTGGTGAGGTAAAGGGGGAGGAGAACCGAACACGGAAATAATTTTAGCTCGTGTTCTGGATGGAGGTCCTCCTTTGCAGCCATTCGTGTCGCCCATAGGTCACCTGGGAACTGTAAGGGTGATGACGGGGCTTGCCAATTATGCGACTAAAACTAAGACCGTTTTTTTCCTGCAGTATTGGTATGAACAGTGTCACGTGAAACAAGCCCCTTCGATAATACTTTGTTGTGGAGCTGGTGGATTCGTTGCCTCCGCATCGCTGCTGACGATGATGGTGATGCCAGGTATGTTGTGCTTGTTTCGACGCGGTTACACCTTGCGTTGTGCCTTTTCTTCTTTTTTTTCCTTTTAGACTTTTGGTGCATCATTCTGCCCATTCTTCTCCCTTGGAAACTCCTTTCATCCAGCCTTAACTCATTCCTAGGCCATCTGGGTCACTCCACCTAAGAAACACCGCGGGACGTATGCTATGGCCTCAACCGCTTGAACCGATCGAGTGCATCCTTGAACCCCTAGCTGCCAGCTATCGAAGCAAGCGTACCCCTTACCAAATCCGCATACACTTCACCACCCTCTTACAATCCCCCCTAGGCCCGGGCCGACTTAATTGCAATAAAATGTTCGAACAGCCGAGCTTGACTCCTCGTCAGTGGTGATTCCCTACTTCCTACTTTCACATGTACAGGTCACCCGTTCTATATACATGCCCGGAGTACATTACATCCGAGGAGAAAGCCTTGAATTAACTTGAGGTTGATAAATACCCCTGATTTATGCGCTCTATCAAATTTCTGCCGAGGTTGAAGCATGGATGACTGTTCAACTGGCGCTGATGGGAGATTGCCTAAAACGACCTCATCCTCATTGGCGAAGGCGATCTGATGTTAGTAAAAGTAAACAGTGTTTTATGCGGGCCAAAGACTAGTCAGGTCACTTTCCCACCTCTTCATTGCCAAGCATGCGGTGTTTTTAAAGGGTCAGCCAATCCAGGCAATAATGAGCAGCATTTTGCCAGAAATAATTCGCCAGGCGACAAAGAAACTCCGTCTCACTTTTCACTTTGGAAATGAGTAATGAATGATTTTATATAAACTTTTTGTTAATGTGAAGTGTGCGTAGCGCTTTGCATGAGCTAAACGTTTGACGGTAGCGCGTCCCGACGTAAGAGCCGAACGATGCAATGTCTTGGCACGTGACTGCTCTTGAATGTAAAATTCAGTATTTCAGCGTCAAGCTCGCCCGCTCGCTCACTCACTCACTCACTCACTCACTCACTCACTCACTCACTCACTCACTCACTCACTCACTCACTCACTCACTCACTCACTCACTCACTCACTCACTCGATAATTTTCTCAAATTTCAATAAAGACGGCTTTCCACGCAGCCCAAGATACCGAAGGACGCACGAACCACAAGTTACTGTCACACGATAGAACCACATTATGTGCTACCCATTGAATATCTCGACAAAGTGCTTCGTTAACATAATTACAGCAATTTTATGATGAACTTTTCTGTTGTGACAAGCCGCACTGTTTCGTAATGACAGACCCACCCTATTCGCCTTGTCGAAAGCGCCGTTAAAAGAAGCAAGGAAACAGAGAAAATGCGCATTGAGGAATTCACCGCTTTCATCTATCAGCCGCCACGCGTGCAGGCTTTTGTCAGAAGGGATATGCTATGCGCAGCCAGACACACGCGACGCGTGGCGCAGGTCAACAATGCCGGAATGTATGCACGTCGGGAAAATGTCGCCGCTCATCGGAGCGTGACAACACATACCCACTGGAGCAAGATAATATATGAAAAAAGAGAGCGACGGATCTGCCACGCGTTGTGTCAGCGGCGCGCAGCCTCGATACAGAGAACGCGGTAGCTTTTGGAATTCTCCGGATGTCGGAACTTGACTGGACAATGCGGACCCGAGGACAGACAGACAGGTCTGGTTGTTCGGGACGCTGTGGGAGCCAGGCGACCTTGCCATTGAAAAAAGGCCTTTCCTAAAACAGTCCTTGAGTTAACAAAGGGCTCCTGTGTCTGACGTAACGCGCTAGCTGTCCCCGCTCGCCGTGTCGCTTGTTTATAATTGCCCGCGCGAACCGTTCTTGCGTAACGGTTGCCATTCACTGAGGAGAGGGGGAAAAGGAAAGGGTCTGGCGTCACGCCACGCGACGCCGTACCTGTACGCTGGGCTTCTCCGCGCCGCTACAGCTTGGACAGCGGAGCGCAAAAGTTGCCTTGTCGCACGCGAGGTGAGGACTTCCCGCCAGGCGGAAGGCGTCGCGCGTGACGAGTGCACCGGAGGGGGGCGCTCAGCCAATCTGCTCCGTTACAGAGCGGCCAAATTGAGCTCTGTGAAAAAGCACGTACTGCGAACACCGACGCGCATGGGTCGATACTGTCGAGCTGGTTGAATCTTGGGCAACGCGGTTACAGCTACCCGATGGGGGCGAGAGCAACGAGAGACAAAGAAAGGGTTTATTAAACTGAAAATATTTACAAGGCGAAGTTTTGCCTCTCGACAGAGGGCACAGTTCTCGCCGGGGGAGCAAAGAACATTGAAAAAAAAAGGGGGGGGGGAGGGGCAGTGAAAGGGCAATGGAAAATTAAATATGATAACATGCTATTAAAAGGCTATATACAGACTATATGCATACACACGCATTCACACACACACATGAACGAAAAGCTTGAGTCCCGTTGAGATGAACTGGAAGGGACCGTGAAAATTTGTTCGTATTATGAGAAATTCGCCTAAAGCAGATATATTTTTCATTGCTCGCGTTGCAAGAGAGAAAAAGTGTTGTTCGTCTTAACAAATGTCATTCGTCAGTACAGTAGACGCGAGTCTACTGTACTGTTGGAAGGACAACGACATATTGACCTGTCCAATGTCACCTTTCGTTTGACGTGTTCATCATTTGGCTACTGCAGCACCAAACCTTGACCATAACTAGGCTTAAATCAAATCGGGGTTCAAAGAGAATGCTTCTGCTGCCTATAAAACTAGAGAGTGTTCTCACCAACCAGACGTTATCTGATGAGATTGAATTTGACGTCTTCTCAAACTAGAGCTTCAAATCGACCACACAATCAACACTAAATGGCGCAACGAATGGGCAAAAGCCTCGTAAGCAAGTTTAATATTATCGTTTTTCTACCGCTCTTCAACGTATCATAAAGCACTGGTCACACCCCATATCGAGTGAGTGTGCGCTCACTCGCATCGAATAAGTCGGAATGAAGGACAATGGGACAAGTTAGAACGAATTCATAAGTTAAAAAAGATTGCAACGCGGCCAAATCGATGGCAACAAATACGCACGGATGGTCGCCTGTCACTACTTTGAATTCGTATCGGTCTCGTTGCGCTTAAGTTAATTATGAATACGAACAAGGCGTTACTCCCCGTTATTAGGACAGTGGCCGTAAAGATGCTTCCAGCTTTAAACGAGAGAACAGGACAGGAGCATGCCTCAGAAGCCCCGTTCTATTTATGGTAGCGATGAGGCTAAGCTCCGACTGGGATTGAACTCCTCACTCCAAAAACTGTCGCTTTGCAAGCAAACGTTCGGATACTCGATTCTGTAATTTTGAAAACTTAATCTGTCCCCATTCCCCTTCGTTTTGTGTGAAATAATAATCAGGCTCCGATGAGTCACACTACTCACAATCAGTTTAATCAGCAAGTCATGCCGCGAGATTAACATTCGGCCGCAATAGGCAGTGATAAATGCAATCGAATAAGTACAGTACTCGTTTATTGTGTGAAGTGTTCAGAATAATAATACAGAGTTCAACGTAGAATACAATTGTAATTTTAACACTAGAAGAGTCGCCTAGCTGCTTGTCAGAGATTCGGTGTCTCGGTATCCGCCCCGGTGCGCATTCCTTCCCACATTACGTCCACCTTCACATTAGTGTGTCGAAAGGTGTCACTGTCTCTCCCAGTCACCCCAAAAGACGCCGTTTAGGCCCTCCCAGGGAGCTCCGAGATGCCTACAGCATCGCGTAGCTATATTGGCACTACGCAGCCCAGAAAAAAGCAAGAGCCTGCAACTTTTTCCTTCTCTTCCATCATGTACAATCTTTTCACCATTTTCCGGTAACTTAATAAATTCACTTGCACAGCTCAAACGTTACGTTTAACAATAGATACGATTTCCAACGGGTGATCTGACTTACATGAACAATGGAGCAGGTGCGGCAGTAAACGTTGGGACAGTTTATAAGAGGAGGCGCCGGCGCACTGGCACACCGCGGGTAAGGCATTTTTCGGTGTTGCGCGAACTGCGCACGGGTCATGACCCCTCGCTGCGGGAGCAGCTGCGGAACAGCGTTAACCGGGGCTCGACCTTGCAGGACGGTGCAGCGCTCTGTCCACCGCTCTCCGTCCAGTCGCATGACGCTTTATTGACGAGCGCGTCTATTTCAGGTCACAGACGCTGGCTGCCTCACGATCCCCCCACGTTCGTCGACTCGTTCAGTGCGTTTTGCTCTCCCGGGATCCCCCCATCCCTTCTCCCTCTGCTCAGTGCCCTGCAGATTGTGTGACAAACCGTATCACTGTTCCAAGTGGTATGGGAGTGCTTACAAACCCCACATCTCACCCCATGTCCCAAACCCTGTACAGCGCAGTGGACGGCTCGGCTGACCAGTTGTAACCCCCTCTCACCAGCGAGTACAGAAATTTCCCGCGCGCAACCTGCCTTCTTAAATCCTCAACATGTGTATTTTATAAAAAGCGAGGGGACGGGGTGAAAGTAGATGTGATAGCGTTTTTCATCGTTACCTTCCAGGCAGCCTCTTGCCCTCCAGCTGTCCAATGGCCCGCCGCAAAAGAAATCGGAGCCGACTTTGCAGAAGCAAAAAGTAGGCTAGAATCAATTTTAATTACGGAAGTTTTGTAGGACTATATATAATCCCCCTCACCCCGCTTCATTTTTTGCAGTATGCGGCACGCACAGCAGGTGACAAGTGTAATCGTGATTCCGCTTGAGACGAAGTACTCACTCAGGCTGCGCCTGATTAACCCAATTGCTGAGTGGGTAGTCAACGCAATGACCTTTTAATTATCTCGCTGTTGAGGGGTGACGTTGGCTTTAGCCAACTCCATCAAGATGTCCGGCAGGCAAGTGTGAGCATGTCACCAACTTATGAAGCCGAGAAGCCCTTCTCTCACGCTTCTCTAAAAGTTACGGCACAAAGACGTCACTATAGCTCCTCGTCTCTCTTAGTAGACACCAGGACACCGTCCGTCATACACAAAGAAGCCGGATACTCGGTGACAAGAATGGATAGATGAATGAATGGATGATACCTTATTTGCCTTAAACTAACACTGGCGCGCCCTATCTTAACAATATGCACACTTTGGGATCGCCCGACAGCCACAAGACGTCTACACAATGCCGCATCACTCACTCAAATTATACTCACCGAGACCCATCACTTGGGAGGATCCCGCTATTCTTACCGCGAAAAAAATAGAGGAAAAAATTCTTTCTCTAGCTCTTTCTTTCTTTCTTTCTCTCTCCATGCAGGAAGTCCTGAGGTGAGAAAGAGGCCTAGGCGCAAAATGACGGACTCTGTTATTGAGAAACTAAATGCATTTTTTACAGCGGAGCTCTTGTAGGCTAACCCCCCCCCCCCCCCCCCTTTTTTTTTGCGCGCGCGTAGACCGAGAAAACCCGCTTCCTTCCCCCTCACTTCGGCCAACCCCGCTCCCTTCGGCCAAATTTTCGCCGCCTAGCGCTTCATATTTTGATACAAAACGGAGTTTATTGCTCCTAATAAAATGTCTTCCCAGCAATACATTTGTGTTTAGAAGTGAAGCCGACATTAGGAAGATCGGTGTAACCTTAGTCTTCGTAATCTGGCTTTCCCACGTTATTTGTTACACAATGAGGCCTACTTATGAGAAAAATAAGCGCTAATTGGCGCGAGCACGGCGGACGACGATCGGGCCTCGACCACCGACGACGATCGGGCCTCGACCCCAAGCGTAAGCGCGATGCCCGTCGGGACACCGAAAACAGCGAGGCTGAAAACGCAAGACGTCGGCGTGGCTACAACCCCGCTGAACGCTTCTCCGACGCGACGATGCGGTTTGAGAGATAGTTTGTGGCCAACTAGTAATCCACAAACAGCTCAGCCGGTCACCCAGCTTCACAGAGCGGAATCGCACTCATTTTAACACGAAAGTGTTTTATTCCGGGATTCACGAAGATCCGTCACGGAAGTGACGCCAGTACGACGAAGCGAGCGGCCTGTAAAAGGTGCACCCCTGCACACAGGGTCTTCTTTCGGGGAAGCAACCTTTAGTACTATAGAGTACGTTATACTTGGGTTGTTCGTTTTCGGGTTTTATATTTATCACGAAAGTGTTTTATGCCGCGATCAAACAAGATTTCACTAACGTCATATCCGTCACGGAAATGACGCCAGTACACCTTTGCCGAAGCGACCCGTCAGCAGGACGTCGCTCGGCAAGCACACCGACAAGACAGCCGCCGACCCGCAAATCATGCTCAGCTGCAGATTTCTCTGCACATTTCACTTTCGTGTCCCGATTCCTTGACAGAGGACTCAACCACAGTTTTTTTTTACTGCGCCGACGTTATGACGGAAACGTTATAGCGTCGCCATGAGCGCTAACGGTGGGCCTAATCATAATACAACGCATTAAGACCTACTAGGTTTGGTGGCGTAGGGCGCTTATCCCTCGACGTCGCACAACCTGACGTCATGCTTAGCTAGGTCGTTAGCACAACCATGGTCCCGTAACACTGCATGGTACACGTAGGCCGCAATAGGTAACTCGCTTCGCTGCCAGTTGCACATAAAAGCAGCCACGCGGAGCGAAACGGCGCGTAGGAGGCACGTCTAGACGCGGCTCATTGTCGGAGAAACGCGCCAGCAGCCGATTGTCGCTAACTATTCGATCAAGCGTTCTCTGCGAGATGTAATTTCCATTCGCCGGCTGGCGCCTAACCTACTCGACCGCGGGGAGTCGCAAAGAACGTTTCTCTGATGCCTCTCTTTCTGCTTCGCGCCTCGAGTGGCCCGCCGCAGCGAACGCGGGGCCTGCTTTGTTTTGCGAAAGCGTTTCCGTGTAGAGACACGCTCCAGTTGCGGGAGGAGCGACGGGGGTGCACGCCGAAGCCTCTGCGCACGTCCTTGGTGGACAGCACGGGGCGGCGGCGAGAGTGCGCTTAGCTGGATGGCTGAATGGCCAGCGGGAGGGCAGCCAGCCCGAGCCCTTTTCATTAGCTCCCGCTTTTTAGGTAGTCGTCGCATTTTCCCTGCCCGGCGACGGCGTCATGCTGCGTAACCAGCACGTTGCCAAGGTCAACCATTAGTGGTTGACAATGCGCACGCTGGGCGACAGACGCCGACTGCCTATCACTCACACCGCGGTGTGGGCCCTCCACGTTAAACTTTGGTACGCGAGTGCGCATACTGTCGCGCTGTGTGAGTAGTCTCTTTGTTTTTTACGCACAACGAGAGAAAAATCTTTCGCAAGAGATCAGAGCGTGAATGTACGTGAGCGCAGCATTTTCTAAATACTCGACTGCACTTCGAGCGCACGTGGGGGGAGTTGCTGCCTTATTATTTTTGTTTTTAGACCTGCTCGATTTACGTTTTACTGCCGAGGACGTTTTGGGTGACGTTTTTTTTCAGTAAAGGTAGATTCCGGGGAAGGGGTGGGGGGTGGGGGTGGAAGCGGACATTAACAAGAGTCACATTAACAATAGATATATGTTTTCAACGTATTCCCATAGAAAGATATGTGATTGATTAAAACCAAAAACTGTCCTGGGGCGACCACGTAACCAATCTTATTACCAAAATATTGCAAGTCATAGGCATTGTTTACCGGATACATGAGGTGCTATAGCCAAACGTGCTGATCCTAATCTATCAGTCTTTATTTTATTCTCGCCTAAAGTATTGTCATTTAGTCAGGTGCACCACGACACAGAAAAACCTACACAAATTGCACGTGCTACAAAAGAGCTTCTTACACGTAATTGAAAACCTTCCTCGATTGCACACCATAACCGGTGTTTTTACAAAAGCATAAATTTTGCCAGTAACTAAATTATATGCGTATCGTCTGTGTCATTCTGTCAAGCGCGAAATTAAATATAGTACATTTATACTTCGTAAGATTGCTCTGATAAAGCCATGAAAACATATATGCAGAACCTTGATACTTGATACTTGGTTGTATGGTTTAACGCGCCGACGCAACGCAGGCGATATGTAGAACCAAGAATACAGATATATGAAACCTTTAAACGCACAGAACAACTTATGCCGTGGAAATCCTAAATAACAAGCTTCCGCTACTGCTCAATAGCTTGAAAGATAAAAACACAAGCCTTAAGAAATCGACAAACAAAGAGTTATTGTCATTTTTTCTTTCATAATTCATGTTATATTTATGTTCGTACTTCTATGCCTTGACAAATCATTGTAACTTTTTGCACTTAAGTTTTTGAAACATTGTTATCGTTACATCGTTATCTTTTTATAACTTTTTTGTATTCGTTTATAACAAGGGTTACAAATGTTGACCCGATGTTCCTGTGTAGGGGTGTTATGTACGTTTAGTTGTACTTCCCTCTTTTCTATCCTTGCCTCTTGCCAAAACAGGGGTCAGAAGCTTTAGCCAAGCTGTTTATGACAGCTTTTGCTGCGGGCCCTTGTCATCATGTACACAATAATTATTAAATAAACATTTATTATTTAATATTATTACTACATCTGGAGTTAGGTGTTTGCAAAGGGTTGTTAGTCTGCTTCCGTTTTTTTTTTTTTCGTAGAATGTAAGTGAAGCTTTGCAATAACTGGCCTTCCTCTACATTAAAAGGTTATTTATCTCCAGAGTAAAGTACCCGCGAAAACTGCAAGTGTGAAGTTAGTGAAGGGTCAGCAATTAGAAAAAAATGTTGCCCCCTTGTCTAAAAATAATTCGTTCTGTTTAGACTACAGTTTAACGAGATAATGCATCTCACGTACTTTTATTTACGCTCGTCAATTATCCTAGACCCGTCGTTCATTAACGTGTGCTGCAGGAAGTTAACACGATTGCAGGAAGATTATCTTTGTCGATAACATCCAGTTTATTTAAAAATTTGTACGCAGTATGCGTATAGTAATTAATGATTCCAAAGTCTGCCCCTAGGGAAGTGGGGAGAACTAGTGCTGTTTTACAGATAAGGAGACAAGCGTATATTAGGCTGCAGAAATACGCCTTACGCTACAACCTGGTGTTATGCTGTTTGAATGTTCGCTGTAAATCGCTATTCGGTTAAAAAAAAAGGTTAAGAAGAGCGTTAGATAACTTTCAACGGCGTCATAAAGATGATGCACGTCATAGCCACCGCGCTACTTTAATTACAGTGCCGACCGAATTATAGCTATGCATTTTCTTCGCACGCACGGAGATTTTCAAGGGAAAGCTTTCTTAAGGAGACCGATGACTTTGTGAAATTTCTCCCTGAATAAATGACGAATAACAGCGAGATATTAGGCTTCTGAGGAACATCGGATGAATATTCTTATAAAAGAAACAGTAACGCATGAAATAGTATTAAATACACCTCTGAATCAACCGCATAAACTGATAAAGGAAACGGGTGTCGCCAATCACTGCCGCGGTTTACAAATGGCCATTTTAAGGTTCACAATCGGGAATGGTTCAAAACATGGCGCTTTGCAGAAGGCGCATTAACATAGCAATTACTGCATTACTTGCAGTCAAGTTCTTACTTGAATAGCACAGTTGTTGAATTAAACAACCTTCATTTGCGGAATAAACTGTCACCTTGCTTCAAAATTCACAAGGCAGCATGAGACCCAAAGTTAACTTATAACGCTGAACTAAATCTCGCACTGCATACAATTTTTGAGAGATTCATTTCATCCATCTGCGCTTTGTATTTTTCTTTCAAAATATACTTTGGTAAAGAATCCTTAGTTATATAATACCAGCATTAGTCACTCTTATAATATTAAGCATGATATATGACAAGCGAAAAGGAACGTAAAACTTCTTTTCTCTTTTTTTTTCCACCGGCATGTAGGAAGCTGCACGAAAAATAAACATATCAGCGCATACCTGCTGGCTCGCACAGGTAGTTTAACTAGCGGCGAAATGTTTCGGTTATGAAAAGATGCCTGGACGAAAGAAGGGAACATAAGACAAGCTTAAGACAGACTAGCCGGCCGATCTGTCTTGCGTGTTCTGCCTTTAGCGTCGAAACTTGTAACAGTGCATTTAAAATAGCTCAGCCATGCATTCTGAATTATCGGCACATTGTGCAGCAGCATCGAAAAAACCCTGCAAGAAAGTATTCATTAAAAAAAGTGCGCGCATGCAAATCAGTGGCCGATTCGCTCAAAATATCAATTTTCCCGTTAATTTTAAAAGCCGTCAGCGAATAATAACTATCAAGAGACGTCAAATTTATTGCGACAAGATTCTTCCTTCTTTTCTTTTCGGTTACACAGGAAGAGGGAAGTTCCAGGAAGCCATTGAACCAAATCTCGGCACTTCCGCCAACAGCCGTCGAGGGTTGGCTTCTCAGTGAACTCCCTGTACGCGCGGCGAAGCCAGCTTTCCCGACGATAGGCCCATAGATTTGTTTGAGGGAGTGGCGGCAGAGTTTTTGAGGCCTTCACCGACGGGGATCAATTCATTGTGCTAGTCACGTCGGCGGCTCGCCTACGCTCTTTTCCCAGTTCCGCCCACAACGTCGTTCATTTTTCTAGTGCCATCTCCTGCTCGCTCATACGCGTAGAATCCATCAAACATATAGCCTTGGTTCCCCCCCACCTCCGGGAAAGATCGATGCAAGCGAACGTGCGCCGCTGAAAGCATCATTGACGAGTAATGTTCAGAAGGCGTTGGGACACACAGATGTGGCAGCAGAGCTTTGATTTTTTTTTTCGAGCAACGTTGCACTATTGTGGGCACACCGGTCGTTATTATTTAATCAAACGATCGAACAAACACGTGCCTTTCCCTTCCTTCCTTCGTGGAAACACGCGTAATACTTCCCCCACTTTTATTCTTGCGCCAGAACTCTGCGACATAGCATACACAACCTGAGTTAACGTGGTAACTGCGCAAAGAGTCACCTAAATGAATACCTTTTTGCGCAGTGAACGTTTAGAATAGTCTAGGTGTAGTCAGTTCTAGGTAATTTGTGCTTCTTAAATATATGGTTCGTGCCAAGGGCGAGTTTAACTGCATAGTTTAGTTAGGGAGCGACACGGCAAAAATTTTGCAGAAGCTATCACCTACCCTGAACAGAAGTGGTGTGCTTCCGAACTCCGCGAGTGTGTCATCCGCAGTTACGGATATTAAAGCAAACACGCGCCAAAGCACAAGGAAAAAGGGTGTAGAAGGAAGGCAGGAAAGTTAACCTGGCTAGAGCCTAGTTCGCTATCCTGCACGTGGGAAAGAGAACATAGCATATTGCCATGGGACTTGAATGAACCTACCACAGAAGATGTTCATAAAAAAAAAGAGAATGTGGTGAGAGACAGAGATGAGTAAACGCAGAAATAGGAAGGGTAGCGTGCTGATTGCGTCAAGAGGTGTTAAACAGTTTTTTCTGAACAAGTGATGTAACGGTGATTGCTTTAAAAAGTTTGAAATTTACTGTAGTAGGCCTATTACGCAAAATACTTTCCAGAAAACGTTCTGGAAGACACCTGGCTGCATGGGGAAAACGAAGCATTTTATAATTACTCGCGTGTATTATAGTTTACTTATTATTACTGGTCGAAGTTATATTTCGAAAAAAAAATAAATGCAAAAGACTCTTGTTAAAGACAAATAACCACCATAAAACCATTCATTACAGTGTCGACGCGTGAAACATTTCGTATGAAAAAAAAAAAAGCGAGCAAGACCAGAAGAAATCGAATTCTGCGTGCCTCCCTCCCTGCTTTAATAGATGACCTATAAATTAATGAGTGACACTGCTTTGAAAACGCCTTTAAACCGACTTTGTTTCACAAACACTAATGTGGTTGTACAAAGAGTTTGTATCAAGACAAGTCAAGCGAAGTAGGCCACACCGATGTTACTATGGAATACTAGGAGTAAAAATAGAAACACCGTAGTCCTTCGTGCAAGATCGAGCACCTGAATGATGGGTAAAAACGCTCCCTTGTCATTTTTGTAGGTAAGAACTAAATAACGCCAAATACAGGTGGAGCCGATGGATAATTCCCATGATGAGAATCGTTTCTTATGTTTAATTACATTCATTTGAAGACTTTCGGTTTGTAAATAAAGCAATCGACTAAAAAAATACGCTTGGAATTTGCTCTGTTCAGTCGAGAAATCACGTTCGACGCTCATAGAGCACCGCTTATATAGAGCAGAGTGACTGAGACAGGGAGTACATGCAGGGCATTGCGCGAGACGGCTAGACGTCAGCGGCATGTGACACGGGCTTTCAGCGTGGTTGAATTATTGACGAGCGGTGAGATTGCCCTGGATTTCGGACAGAGTGATTCTCTAGAACGCCAAGCGGGTAAATAGCTCGGAGGCAGACTTTCTCGCTTTCCCCAACACCCGCAACTCCATTGACACGCGCTCGCAAGCACGCGAAATCGACGTATATTGCACGAGCGTTGTTTCATTTTGACCACAGCCAGACACGAACAGAACATGACACGAGCAGCTGTTTTCGAGCCATCATTTCGGCCGCTTCGGTAACGTTTCTCCCCGGCGCCGGAGTCCAGCCGAATGGAAGCATCAGCTGGCAGCGAGCGTTTTACCCGGCTCACGTGACCTGCAGGTGTCACCGGGCGACTCACCCGCAAGTGCAGATTTGGCAGACGCATTGCTCCTCTTTCTCCACCACCAGTTCGTCGTCTCCGTTGGGTTGCTGCACCACGCGTTCCCGCTCCACGACTCGGGCCGGCCTCTCGAGTTCCACCTCGCGTGACATGGCTTCGTCGTCGTCACCGTCGCAGGACGGCGCGCGAGCGCGCTGTGACACACAGTGGCGTCGCCGGCGACCGCGGCCGCTTCATGTCGGCGTCCCTGCTCCCCACCCCTCCGCTCACTACGCCGGAACGCCCCCGCACTCACCCTCCCGAATACGACGGCTCTCTCTCTCTCCGTCTCTCTCTCTCCACGCGCGTATCCCCTGGTTACCGTTCGTGCGGCGTTTACTGATGTCGCATGTGGGTCATTGGGAAAACGCGGCTGGCCAGCTACACCGAAAACCATTGCTTGCCTTTTTTTAATCCTCGTTTCTGCTCTTACCTGGTCGCTTGTGTTTCGTGGAAGTGAGTGCGGCGAGGGAAAAGCGAAGGTCTCCGTCGGGAGGAGACGCTGGTTGAGCGGCGACACCCTTTCACATTTACTGGCTGGATGTTTTCGGACGGCCCCCGTCCCCTCGGTAATTGTTTGGAGCATTAAGCAAAGGTCAGTAGCGATTCTCACCCGCTCGCGTTATCCGTGTGTGAGGTATACTTTATCGTAAACGCCTAATGCGCGATCACATCGGGCTGCAATAATTATCACCCAAGTATGCGCACGCACTATGCCGCACTTCCCCGAAACCAGACACTTCGATGAACACTGAGGCGAAGTAGTGCAAATTTTTCCGGGCAAGCTGACAGAGTCAGCTTTACAATAAACGAACTGACTGCTTTTTTTACGTTATTTATGACAGTGCAACGTTCCTCACCTGCGACACTCCGCTGGAATGCAAGTCCCGTATCGGAAGGGAACCTTCCATTGCCTGAACCGGTCTTGGAAGGGAAATGGGTTTCCTTACGCAATCAAGGATAGCAGGGAGGGGAAAAAAAGAGCATCTAGGCACAGCGGTTATTCCCTAGTAGCAGCTTTGTAAACAGGTAAGTGGGGAGCATTTTAAAAAGGGTGCATTAAGCTCTTGTTCACCGGCGTTGTGTGCTTCTCCTCAACTGGACACGCTCCTAAAAGCCATAGCAAATAGTAGACAATGCACTGTAGTTCTTGTTCATATTACATATCCTACGCGTTGACCAAAACCGAAACTAGGTGGCCACTGGAAAATGTACATACAAATCCACGCACGCACACACAAGGCAGCAATTTTGAATAGAAGTAAGATAGACGATGGAGTCCGAAGGATTTTATTTCTTTTTGGTTTAGTCTGCCAGCTACAGTGATAGATTTCACAGCCGTGATAACCTTCAGCTGATGTGACCAGCGGAACGCTTTATTTGCGAAAGCAGCGCGTTAAAATTCAGGTCGCGCGTAAAACTCGATGCCATTCGTCAGGGCCATTAGCTGTTCTGAATCACCCGCCCTAATTCTCTGGGATGGCTTTTCGCAGCCCATATCGACCCAACAATCGACAGAAGCTACATAGTGATGTGGATAGATATCGTCACCTTGCAGTGTATAAGCGTGCGACGTTGTAAGTTGCCTGAATAGCGGCTAATCGGTGCTCTTCCCGAAGATAGTTTTTTTGCAACTCACGAGAGGCTATTTTTATTGCATCTGCAGTTGCATTTCTTTTGCTCGGAGCGTTGTGAGCGTAATTCAAAAGTTTTTTGGTTCTGATCCCACCGGGGACCCGCGGCAGATGTTTTTCCCCGCTAATGCGTAACGTTTCAAAAATGCTTATCTCCATTCTAATAACAATCCAACCACTTCCGATGTGCCTTCCTCAGCGTTCTAGACTTCTGGCTTTCCTGACGCACGCACGCAGACAGGAAATAAAATTCCAAGTGCCAAAATAACTACTATTATCACTGCCGCACGTATCAGAAAGTGTCAGAACGCATTTATTCATAATCTCCATCGACATACCAGCCCCCTCTAGCACGCAACTGGAATGAAATCGGCAAACAATAGGTGCGCTCAAGGACGATGTCTTTGTTCGACGTGCTGTATCAACTGGATCTTATAAAGGTGTTCTACTTCCGACATCCTGTGTAATGATCAAGTGACGAAATGCTGTAGCCACAATGGCGACGCAATATCCTCCAAGGCTCCGCCGAGTGTTCAAGGACAAACTGTATACCGCCCGAATGAAGAGCGAAGTATAACTGGTGCGCCTGTCGAGTTTAATTAAGTATTCAATCAATCAATCAATCAATCAATCAATCAATCAATCAATCAATCAATCAATCATCAATCATCCGTTTAAACGTGGCCAAACCCAGACCATAGATCTTTGTAGTGGCACCAGAATAAAAGAGTGCAAAAAATATCAAATGAAACAGACGAACGTGTGGACAACATAAATTTTAAAATACAAACAAGAAACGATACACACAGCAAGAGAAATATAAGCATTTTTATGAGAGAATAGTAGCGAAATTCTACCCTGCAGCCGTCTCAACTGAACAGATGAGTGAGTTGTTGAAGCTACCGACATCTGCCAAATATATGTTATCAGCCCAAACAGGGGCCAGTGCCAGTTACAGGAACGAGAAATACGAATAAAGTGGCTCTTTTGGATAAAATTGAGAGAGAGAGAGAGAGAGAGAGAGAGAGAGAGAGAGAGAGAGAGAGAGAGAGAGAGAGAGAGAGAGAGAGAGAGAGAGAGAGAGAGAGAGAGAGAGAGAGAGAGAGAGAGAGAGAGAGAGAGAGAGAGAGAGAGAGAGAGAATCTTTATTCGCGAGCTCATCGGTGCATGATGACGGGGGCACCAGCACTGTGGGGGCTGAGGGCCTCCCCTCTATGAGCGTGAGCTGGGTCGCGAGTCCGGCCTCCTCAGCCGGTCGTGCGTGGGTCGGGGATTGGTCGTGAGGGATGGGGACTGTCGGCATTACGGTGCCGGGCTGGGGGCAGTAGTTGAAGGGGCTGTAGCACTGGGTGGGGTAGCGATATCGTGGAGAAGGGTGGAGTGAGGGTAGTAGTTTGTCTGGATCCGCGGCGGAGTGTGATCGCCTCAGTTCCGGAAAGGTGAGGGTGTGGTGGCGGGAACTGCCGACGCTCCTGTACGTATTTGTTTCACGCGTTTATTTCACTTGAATCGCCCCCATAGGCTGCTGGAAAATAAAAAAAAGAACATAAGGGCAGCAGAAATGGGAACCAGGTCTTGGGCAGTTGCGGGGAGGATGGCCCACGGGGCTAATGTCCCTGCGGAAGTTTTCAGGCAGTATGCCTGAAGGCCTGGCGCCAGTGGGCGGAGCAGCTGGATCCAGCCAAAACTCTTCCAGCGCCCGCCAGTGCTCGATAGCGGTCGCTGTTGGTCTAGATGAGTCCGGACAGGCCCAAGCTCGCAGTGAGGCTGGGCGAACACCTCGGACCACAGAGTGCCCAGGGCTCGAGCCCGGGACACTGAGTATAGCGGACAAGAGCAAAAGCAGATGCTCCAGGTCCGCTGGAACTAGGCACGTAGTCACTTGGCCCAAGCTGTGAAGGGACGAACCTGCGTTTAGGAGTCTACGGAAACGCTGCAGCAGAAAAGGCATTAAAGGGACCCTGCAACACTTCCGATAAACGCTTTCACTCTCTCCTTCGCGTCTGGAAGCACTGCGAAAGCTATAGATATCGGCAAAATGAAGCGGCACTGTGTAATTAGCTCGTCGCAGCAGATGCACCTTCCTTTTCTGCTTTGATTACCTGGCGTTCTTCTTAAAATTGCTATCGAATGCGTTCATTGCTGCAACTGAAGGAAGTAGCCGCTGAACCGCTGTAATGACGTAATTGCAGCGGTCAAAGAACGCCAAGACCGGGAAAGAGATAAAAATCTTTTGAGTAAGTTTCTAAGTTATCTGATGGACAGATCAGCAATTTTTGGCTGAGGCATGCTTTGCGATTCCCTAATCCGATTGTGTTGGTTAACCACGCTCGGCAAGCATTTAAGATTTCGAAAAAAAAAGCTGAAAAAAAAAATGTAGCAGGGTCCCTTTAAGAGTGTGTCAGATTGTACATATCACGTCGTGACTTGTTGCCGACGACTGAACAGATGGCAAGGAAGAGGAGTGATGCCCAAGGGAGTGTAAGCATGTATGCCCGACGGTGCCTCTTAGCTTGGAAGATGGTTTCTCTTGGGTTGTAACTTGTTGGTGACGTCTCGGTTTCGTGTTCCATGTTGTCCTCCGAACTAGAGTGTCCTGGCTGCGCGGATTGGAGTAGAGCGCGCGCAAGTCGGTTTGCCTTTTAAGTGCAATGCACTTCTTAAGCGACCCTGAACCTGCGTCCACCGGCGATGTCCGCGCACGTGGACATGGGCGCGCGCAGCCTGGCCGCTGACATGGCACATACCCACGTGGGGGATTGGCCAGGAATCTCCTCGTCTTCCTGGGCAACGGGGGGAGATGGGCGCGCGCTGCCTGGCCGCTGACATGGCACATACCCACGTGGGGGATTGGCCAAGAATCGGGCGTGAGAAGGGCTAATGCACCTAGCTGCTTAAAGGAGTACTGACACGAAATTTCAAAGCTGAGATCCGCTCTAGCAATCAAGTACAACGACAACACAAATAGGTGTCTGTGAATAAATGCATCTTTCTTTCTTTGTAGTTGTGTGTGTGTGTGTGATCTCTCTTTCGCGAACATTACCGAACCGCGCAAATTCAACTCGTGCATTCGCACTTTCACATTCTTCCCCTCGGGGAAATGCGGGGAATTTTCGTTACCCGGTATGAGCCAGTGGCCAGGTATCCAGTGAACTGTGAAGTCGTGACCTAAGGGGCGAAACATCTTGACGTACAGACGAAGGTGGCTGACTACGAGTGCCAAGCGTCGTCAACAGGTCTTACACGCTTCCTGCGAGTCCGTAAAGACTTGATGGATGTGCTTCATACTACGACTTCGTGTAGCGCCAACAAAACGACAAGGGCAAAGGGGGGCGACGGGCACAAGCGCTAACTTCCAACTGAGTTTATTGAAGAAATGCGTGAATTTAAAAACACTTATCAAAAGAAACAAAGATAGGAAAGAACATAAAAAAAACAGCTCATGACAAAATTTGCACACAAAAATAATTCGCACAAACACTGTGACGTCGAGCAAAAGGCAGCACGAGGCATTAACTAAGGTGGCACCCACCCCCCACTCAGATATCCAATCTCCTTATCGGATAAGGCCACGGATGGCACGGACACGTAACGATCCCCCAGGCGTGCTATTTCGGCAGCCTCGATAATTTCTCTTCTTCTGGTTGGCGTGACGAGCGATGACGGCACAACTGTCGAAGAAGGGCGTACAACCGCAATCGCGGCAATTAATGCCCAAGTGGCCCTTGACAACCTTATTAACATTGTAGTCATGCTCACGCAGTCGGTCGTTCAGGCACCGACCTGTTTGGTCGACATATACTTTACGGCCCTTCAGGGGAATGGCGTACACAACGTTTCCCATGCATGGAACGAACGTATTTTTGTGGTTCTTGTCACAGCGGCATGTGCGGGCCGAGCACCCACACCCGAGGTTGGCCGCTGAAGAGGCCCTACCACCCGTGCGCTCCACATGCCGGGGAGCTGCACCGTCATTTATGCGGCAAAGGCTTAACAATTTCCTTGGGGCGGAAAACACAACATTCACCACGGCCTTCGCACCAATCTTCTTCAGCCTATGTGACAGGTCGTGAAAGTAGGGAATCACAGCGAGCCGTTTCTTGACAGGGCTATCAGCGCCGTTACGCGCCTCAAGCTGTGCATCTCGACCGGCGTGCTTGATAGTCCTGAGTAAGGCCTGAGCGAGAGAGGTGACAAGCTGTGGCGGGAACCCGGCCTGTTGAAGGCGCTGCACTTGCTGCAAGAATCTTTCTTGGATCTTGTGGGGACAAGACCTTTGCAGCGCATTACTCAAACACAGCTTAGCCACTCCCCGTTTCACCAAGCGAGAGTGCCCCGACGAGAAGGGTAGCAACGGCTTACTGGCGCGTGGCTCGTAGCTCCAACACACATGCTCACTCGTGAAAAAGAGCTTCATGTCTAAAAACCGCAACATGCTACCTTCAGGGAGTTCGTGAGTCAGCTCAAAGGGTTTAAGGCAGCTCTTGAAAGTCGTCAGCACGTCCGTCACATGGAAGGGAAACCTTGTTTTGTCACACTTGATAAACACAATGAAATCATCTACGTATAGCGAAAGGCCCTAACAACATGTGCTCGACGTCACAGTGTTTATGCGAATTATTTTTGTGTGCAAATTTTGTCATTAGCTGTTTTTTATGTTCTTTCCTATCTTTGTTTCTTTTGATAAGTGTTTTTAAATTCACGCATTTCTTCAATAAACTCAGTTGGAAGTTGGCGCTTGTGCCCGTCGCCCCCCTTTGTCCTTGTCGTTTTGTTGGCGCTACACGAAGTCATGGATTACCGCTACCAACCAGCCCATACCCAAACTCTAATATTCATACTACGGTGTTTTGAACAGGGGAGGATCCAGGTTTTTTCTGAGGGGGGGTGGGGTCAGCTTCTATCAATGATGATGATGGTGATGGTGATGAGGAGGAGGATAGTAGCCTTTTTTATTCACCGAAATTTCGCGAAACCAAAAATACTAGAAATAGAACAAAATCCAACTAAACTTTTTCTACGACTTTAGGAGTCATCTTCTTGGGGGTATAAATTTGAAAATTGATGGGGGAAGTGGGGACGGTCAGGACATCCGGACTCCCACTCCGGATCCTCCAATGCATCTGAACTGTGCTGGAAGCTCAGGTGCTTGATTAAATCCAATATGGCATGAAGTTCTGCCCCGGTGCTGTGTCTCAGTTCTTTTGTGATGTGAAGTTAGCGTCTTTGTGATGCGCCGTCCTCATTAAACCACGCGGTGGCGAAGTTGGGAAGGTGCATGACACATGCCGCATTGGTATAGAAAACGTGACTTTCTTCGCCGTAGATGGGTCGTCTCATCCCTCCACTTCCCGTGCCGTTTGCGTATGCCCGCCTTCTGCATGCATGGCTTCTTGGTCGTTTCCCATGCTCCGTGGTAACAGTTTCGAATCAGTCAGGGAGATTCATTCCCATGGCGGTTACTGTTGAGGTAGCGGGGGACTACACTGACGTCGTTCCCAAGTTTCGCCAGTGTGTCCCTCCCCGTTAAGGTCGACTGCAAGCGTGCGACTGGCGTGTGCATTTGAACCTCAATGAGGTCTGCAACAGTATATATCATGCTGTAGCTGTTGAGAACATCTGAACAAGCACGCCCACGAAGACCGGTTGCAATCCTGCGAGCTTCGTTGCTCAGGCGGTATATAGGGTCATGAGTTGCGTTTCTGCTAGAGATTGATATGGTGCTCCGTATATCGGCGGTCCTAGATGGTGACCCCTCTATGGGCTCAAATAAAGTTCAAACCAACCAACCAACCAACAGTTTGCCGGAGTAGATGAAAGCTTGAATCAAGTGGCAAAGTTCTCGTTCTTTCCCTCCCTATGCTCGATTTGTGATCCGGCGGAAATAGAAAAACACATTTACTGAGTCCTGTGGTTTAGTGCTGCGTGGTGGCCACCGGTTTTAGTCTGGCGGCGATTAGAGCCACTAGGTCAGGTTTATTTAGTGGTTCTAGCGGCGACGGTGGAAGCCCTAGTTACTAGGAGTGCTTGGACATCCGGCGGAAAATCTGCGTGACCTGCTTCATTGTTCTGGAGGCACGTGCTCGGACGTGACGGGTTCGGACGTGGCTCGTTCGGGTCCTGCTTTTTTGCCAAGTTTCCGGAGATTTTTCGAGAGTGTTCCCATGAACTTTCTGCATTTTTGGATTCGTGAAGTCGAGGAACACGCCGATACCCGACTTTTATGGGTGGGTGAACTTTTGTGACTTTTATGGCCGCTTTTCTAGCGACCACGCCGTCGGGAGCTTTTTTCAAGGACTTTGTGATGGAGTGCGAGGTGGAAGGGGAGCCCTTAGCCCCAGAGAACTTTACTGAAGACTTCGGGTGGCAGCACGTTGTCACCCGGCGTTCTTTGGTAAGAAACGCGGCCATCAACCAGATTGGCGGCAATGCGATCGACCTTAAGCCTAACGCCGATTCGAACGCTCTGGGCCGTGCCGACGGCGCCGACCTTAAAAGCAGGATCATTCGAGGGGCAGGATGCCTCCGCTGCCCAAAGAAGAAGCGAAGATCGTCGTGCGGCCCCGGGGAGGCCTGTGTATCAACAAGGTGTGACCTATCGCCGACGCCATATGGCAGGCTGCCGGGCTCGCTCTGGCGACGCGGAACACCGACACGATGTGTCCCAACTTTCAACAAAATATTATGGTGATAAGCACACCCAACAGGGACAACGCTGCATGCAACGTCGGCATCGAGGGCATCTCCATCGCTGGTCAACGGTTCGAGGTGAGCGCTTACGAGGCAGCACCCCACTCCACGTGCAAGGGCGTCATTGTGAACCTAAATGTGAAATTTAACACAATGTGAAAGGGACTGACATACCTGTGGTGTACGGTGCATAAGCCGGCCACGCTGCAGTCATCTCAGTCGCAACGCTTTCCCAAAGCGTTTGTTTCAGCTCGGTATTAGCGTAATCGTCCCGACTGAGGTCTCAAATAGTGGGGTGCTCTTCTATTAACGAGAACAAATAAAACAATGCGTTGTCGTTCATTGTGCGCTTGTGGAGACACCCGCAGCGATATCCCAAGCGGCGCCCGCACCTGTCACTTCGCAAAACGTGGAGACCACACCGCGTCGAAAAAACCGCCCGCTTCAACCTGCTACGACATAAAACCACGTGACCGCAATGAGCACGCGTTGCCAACTCCGTGCCGCCCTATGTGCCAAAAACTGGTTCCATTCCCTACGGAGGGCCGCCGCCGCCGAGCGAAAACATGCGGTGGCATTTTCTTTCCCGGAGCATCCGCGGGCGATCCCCACCGAGGGGCGGAGCCTAAAACCGGTCACGTGAGCGGATCCCGCGGGCCAAAAAGAGAGGGGTTCTCCGTCGTGTGAATCCCACTTCAGCGACGGACCCACGGAGATAAAAAAAAAGCTTGTCAATTCAAGAAACCCCGCAGCGCTCGGCGCCAAAGAATCAAGAAAACTGCCACCGTAGTGGTCCTGTTCGACGGGTACAGGGTGCCTAATTTCGTATCCTACGGCGGCACTATGATCAGGTGCACTTTATTTCGCAAGCAAATGGACGTGTGCTACAGCTGCGGCCGCCTCGGGCACCGCTCCGATGTCTGCCCTTCGCCTAACGATGCCATCTGCAGAGATGCGACCCCAAATGCAAGCTGTGTGGAGGCGGTCACCTAACGGCCGCCAAGGAGTGCAAGCGAAGATTCCAGACGCCGTACCTCGTCAGGCGCAGACGGGGGGAACGCTCCCGCGCCGCGGAGAGTTCGCGACAGACCGTCACCTTTAACGACAACAACGACAACGATTTTCCGTTTATGGAGACCTCGAATCAAGCCCAGCAATCACCGTCTCAACGCCGATCCACCCGCAGCCGCTCCCGGTCCAAGGGAAGATCAAGATCTCGTAGCCGCTCCCGGGGCCGTCGCAGGAGCCGTTCCAGGTCGAGATCCCGAGGCCGATCCAGTCCCAGGTCCACATCAGGTTCCAGGGGCCGTTCGGTTTCCAGAACCCAGCCAGCATCCGGACATCAGCCCGCCTCTACACGTGGTGGGAGGCAACCGTTCCTCGCTTGGGCCGATTTGGTGCGTCCCAACCCCAGAGCCAATACTGGGGCCCCTCCGGGCGCTCGTAACAACCCGCTCCCAGAGCAAGCTAGGGATGCGGAAGTCATTCGGTTACGCAAAGAGAACGACGACCTTAAGAAAATGATCAACAGGCTAGTTAACAAGATGGCAGAAATAAGAAAACTCGTTTCGAATACGTCGGGTAACGGTGACGCAGTCAGGGCCACCGAGACTCCAGTCCCGGCTCCGGTAGACGGTAGTGCAACATCCTCCAAACGCAGGGAAGTGGTCGATCACACATGTGAGTCGGGAGTGTTGTTCGCAGAAGTCAGCGAGATTAAGCAAACGCTCACTGCGCTGTCAGACGGCCTCAAACAGGTCACTGCTAGCGTCAGCCTTCTCACCAACAGTGTTCGGCAAGTTCAGGTTGCGCTCGGGGATCCCAACCGGTGCCTCGGAGCTCTCGCAGATCGCATCGACGCAATTGAGGCGCGAATGGCTTCACCTGCCACTGTCGTACATCCTCTAACCGTTCCCACCATACTGAGGGACGCTACGCTTAAGTATCCCACCAACGCGGTGACAGAATGTCCCATTCTTAGCGCAACCTTAACTGCCCCGCTAGGCGGTAGTCAGTTAGGTCAGCCCCATAATGGATAGGTCCAAAGAAAGTTTTCGCATCTGGCAATGGAACTGCAGGGGGTATTCTACCAGGAAAGCCCCCCTGCAGCAGTTTTTCAGGTCTTTGGCGGTTAAACATCAGGCCATCGCACTCCAAGAAACAATAGTCTCCGCCGCATCGCTTCAAGGCTACAGAGCCGTATCGGGCCAGCCTGGTGGCCGTGGTATTTGTACTTTGATCGATAAAAGGCTTACTCATCTCACCCACGACCTCAAGCTGGCGAGCGGTAGACTCGAATACGTCATGGTTGAGGTACTGCTCGACGCGCCTCAGCGGAATTAGCGCAAAAATAGCGTCTTCGTCCTCACAGTTCAAGACCATCCTCAAGAAAGCGACCGACTTGGCCGGCCCTCGACCCTTGGTCATCGTAGGTGATTTCAACGCCCCGTACGGCCTCTGGGGTTATGTCTATGACACTACCAAGGGGTGCAACTTGTGGCAAGACGCCAACGAGATGGACCTCACACTGGTAACCGACAAGGCTTTTCCCACGCGCATCGGCAACTCCGCAACCCGAGACTACTCCCGACCTCGCCTTCGTCAAGAACGTGGAGGACGTCGGATGGGAGAACACCGCCATGGAGCTCGGCAGCGACCACTACATTCTGGAGACGCATTTCAAGGTCGCTCGGAGTAGGGTCAAGGAATTCACGTTCGTCGATTGGGACCATTTTTGCAAGATTCGGGAAGAACCCGGGAGAGCGAGTGCACCTACCAGCCTCGAGGAATGGTGTGAAGGCATCCGCAACGACGCTTTCGCGGCCACCAAGAAAGTGGTAACCGATCTCAACGTCGAGCAAATGGATAGCAGGCTCGCTCACCTGATCGAGGCCAAAAACGCCCTGCTCCGCCGATGGAAAGGTCAAAGACTCAATCGCAGACTTCGAAAGAAGATTTCGGTGCTCAACAAGGTTATCGATGACCACTGCAAAGTGCTGTGCAAGCAGCAGTGGGACGAGCTCTGCGAATCCATCGACGGACAGATCCGCAACGGCAAGTCCTGGGGCATGCTGAAGCGCACCTTCTCGACGTAAGCGGCCCCAAGTCAAACCAGAAGCACACATTGGCCCGGGCACTTCACGAGGCCACACGGACTCACACGGTCGACGAACTCGCCTCCAAGCTCCTTCAGAAGTACCTGCCCGTCCGACACGATGGGGATGTGGTGACACAACTCCCGGACTACCGAGGCCCTCCTCGCCCCGTACTGGACGAAGACTTCTCCGTTGCCGAGGTCACACAGGCCATCTTCGCGCTCAATCGCAAGTCTGCGCCGGCTCCCGATGGGGTCACTAACAGAATGCTGCGAAACCTTGACGCCCCATCGATTGTCTTTCTGACCGACAAGATCAACGAGGTCTGGAAGAATGGCGTTGTTCCTGCAGAATGGAAAATGGCCTGCACGGTGCTCATCCGCAAACCCGGCAAGGCCCCGAGCATCGAGAACCTCAGGCCGATTTCTCTAACGCCTTGCGTCGGCAAGGTAATGGAGCACGTCGTCCTTAACAGGATTAACAGGTACCTCGAAAACGACGGGGTTTATCCGTTCAACATGATTGGCTTCCGAGTCGGACTGTCGACGCAGGATGCCATGAAACTAATCAAGCATCAGATCGAGGACGGCCGTTCCAGGGACGTATAGGCTCTGCTCGGCCTGGACCTCGAGAAGGCTTTTGATAACGTGCTCCACATCTATATCGTCAAAACAATTTCGGACCCGGGTCTCGGTTCCAGATTCCACAGGTACGTTATCTCTTTCCTAACAGACCGGAAGGCCAAGCTTCGCATTGGAGACTTCTGATCCGACGATGTGCCCCTCGGAGGATGGGGAACTCCTCAGGGCGCCGTAATCTCCCCCATGCTGTTTAACATCTGTATGATTGGCCTTTCGGAGAGGTTGGCACGAGTCGAGGGCGTCAAGCATACCATCTACGCCGACGACATCACCATCTGGTGCTCCGGCGGCTGCGAGGGAAGAGTTGAAGAAGCTATGTAGGAGGCGATCGATGGGACCGAGCAGTACCTCCGCCCCACCGGACTCCGGTGCTCCCCCGCGAAGTCGGAGCTTCTGCTTTACAGAAAAGAGAAGGGAGACAGACCTAAAGACTGGAAGCCAGTCTCCGAAAGCAACATAACTCTTCGCCCCAATGACGGGGGGCTGATACCCAGGGTCGACGTCATTCGGGTCCTGGGCATGTTTGTCGAATTCAATGGCGGGAATGGAACGGCTTTCCGCAAAATCATCGCAAAGACAGAAAACGCTCTCCAGCTCGTTCGCAGAATTGCAAATCGACACCGAGGCATGAAGGAGGACAATCCCGTCAGGCTGATCAATGCCTTCGTACTGTGCCACATCACGTTCACGATTTCTATGCACAACTGGCTCAGAGCGGAATGAGACAAGCTCAACGCGCTCATCCGTAAGTTAGTCAAAAGGGCTCTCGGATTACCCATCAGGACCCATACAGAGGATCTCCTCCAGCTGGGAGTACACAACACCGCCGAGGAGATTGCCGAAGCCCAAGAACGCGCGCAACTCGCTCGCCTGAACACCACAGCGGCAGGCAAACGCATCCTCGAAGAGCTAGGTTACCCTTCAGCAGGATCCTCGAGGAGCAACACCCCGATCCCTAGGTGCATTCGAGCGAAATTCGTAGTGGCCCCCGTGCCCCGAAACGTACATCCTGATAACAACGAGGGCTGACGCAAAGCGAGAGCATTAGCGCTCCTCAAACAGATCAAGCAAAAAAAACATTAGAGCAAGCTTCGTTGACGCCGCGGAGTACAGCAATGGGAAGACCTTTGCCGTCGTTGTGGTCCACTCCAGCGGCAAGATTTCTAACAGCGCCTCCATTCTCACTTCAGACCCCCAAGTCGCCGAGCAAGTCGCCATCGCCCTCGCCCTGCTAGACTGTCGTGGGACTGAGATTTACAGTGATTCCAAAACGGCAGTCAGGGCTTTTCAGAATGACCGCATAGCTGAGCAAGCTGCTCGCCTTCTTAGCGTTTGGAGTCCAGATTCTCTCACGCATCATTCAATTCACTGGTTTCCCGCTCATGTAGGATCTGTCGCTGGTGCTCCACCGAACCTCAATGAGTCTGCTCACGAGGCTGCGCGCGACCTCACTGACCGCGCTTCCTCTGTAAGGAGAGCTGACTCCCCTCCCCCTTACGGCCACAGGGACGCTCCCGCTACTTATAACGAGGTCACAAAATTCTTCTACATGTCTAGAAGGGTCTTTCCACCCCCTCACCCCAAGTTGAATAGGGCGCAAGCCGTTTCCCTTAGACTATTACAGACCGGCACATATCCGTGACCGGCAGTTCTACATGAAGTTTACCCCGACGTATATCGCGACGACGCCTGCCCGTCCTGCGGACAAACCTCTACTCTAGCTCACATGCTCTGGGAGTGCGGGTCCGCTTACCCCAAGTTCAGCAAGGAGGAGTGGGACTCTCTTCTGCGTAGCCCCGCTCTAGACAAGCAAATCCTGGCAGTCCGGCGTGCCCGCGACCGGACCGGTGGGCTAGACCTGCCGGTCCCGACATGGGACTAGCCGGGTGCGCGACGAGCTCGCGTCATCGCCGGACCCCCAATAAAGTTCTTTCACTCACTCATTGTCCTTATTACGCGCGCGTTACACGCATTGGATGTGCATGCATCGTCCAAGAACATTCCAAGGACGCGGATTACGGCCTCTCGCTGTACTGGGCTCTGTCAAACTTGTAGCTAGATAGTCTCTTTCTCGGCAGAACGCCTGCGTATAGCAAAGAATTCTGTCTTTTCGGAGGCTGTTGACAGGCCGATGTGATTTGTGTAAACGTCAATGGCGTCTATTGCCGCGTGGAGGGCTGTTTCTTACTCTCCAAGAGATCCCGTTTTTGTCCATACTGTGCCGCGCCCCCGTAGATTGCATGCATTTTTGTAGCGTGAGCTACACTGGCCGAGGTCGAGCAGTTTCGCTTGGCTCCTGGAGAGGCGTGCTGCGCAAGCGCGGCACATGGCGGCCCGGTCCACTTGATAATCATGCGAGGGGTGGCCGGGTGTGGAACCGATGGCTCGTGCGTCGCAGCAACACCAGCGTGCGCCTATGGAACCACACCCCACGCGCCCAGCGTCTTCACCGACCTCCGTTCCGCACGTGGCGGCCCGGTCCACTTGATGATCATGTGAGGGGTGGCCGGGTGTGGAACCGATGGCTCGCGCGTCGCAGCAACACCGGCGTGCGCCTGTGGAACCAACTTAGCTCTGGGGCGATTGGTGACGCTGCGCCGGAGCCGCTTGATAAATATACATGTGTCACATAATGCGTATATCGTTTGTGTGTCATTGAAGCAGTAGTAAGCATGATAATCAAGCTAATCCTAGACAACCAAGAAAGCTAACAATAACCAGCTGAACCTTTGCTCACGCTACGTATATCCTGGCATAGCCGAGTTAAGCCACTGCTAATTTTTTTTCGATGGGTAAGGAATGCATAAAAAATGTCTGTGGCTTATAGGCGTGAACTACATTAAAAGCTTTTACAACTTTGGAGATATCAGCAAATCAGAGGAGAACTCGCAAGGTCAAAACCCTCGTGTGGTATTGGCCGTAAGTTGCTGCCACAAGAAGAAGACGACGAAGCAGCAGCACTGATCAGCACGAGACCACGAGCGCATGGGCTGGCAGCGCCTGATTGGGCCACGTCAACTCCGGCTGCGTCGGCGTCTCGATCCCTCACCACCGCTGGCAAGGCTCACTGTGGACAGGAACGCCGGCGAGTCTTGCACGCAGCCCCGGCCACCCCAGCTGCGTCTCTGGCCTTTGTTGATTCCTGCCACCCATTCGCCGCCCCATCCGCAGTTCACAACGGCACCGAATGGCGACACACGTCAAGCATCGGGGCCGGGTCGTCAGCGGCCGCCGGCACGGCTGGAACCCGTTCGGCCAGCAAAGTGGATCGTGGTGCCCTGGTACCGGCCGGGCGTGTGCCACCCGGCCACCCCGGGTGGCACACGCCCGGCACCAGGCACTCCGCCGTCGGCAACAACTGCAGCGAACGACGCGTCACCACACAGCAGCCGTCCGACTCAGTGCCGTCGTGCGCAACCTGCAGACGGGCTCCGGCTTTCTGCCACCGCTGCGGGCCATCTCATTGGAGCCACATCTCTCGGCCGAGATTCCGCGGTGTTACTCAGCCCTCCAACGGCCAGACGACCCTTAGCCGCATGTTGGTGAGGACACCAGCCGGAAGAGACCGAGGTCGCCACTCAGGGACGCGGAGACAGCGGCTGCCCCAACGGTCGTCGCGCCTGTCTACGCGCCCGGCGTCTGGGTTCCTGGCTAACCGCTCAATCGCGGCCTGTCGCATCAGCAGCGGCCTCGAATCATCCCAGCAGAACACGAGGAACTCAAGGTACGCAGAGAGCGCCCGTCAACGTCGGCATACCTCGGGCCAACCCCGATGCTTCAGCAAGCAAAGCGTCTACACGACTCGCCGACCGAACACTGTGCTAAGCGTTTTGCGGCTTCAAAGGGTAGGACCTCCAGGCGGTCTTGTGCGTCCACGGGCGGAATGAGGGGTTTTCCAGGATGGGACAAGACGCGGACTTTGAAACGCTCAAGGGAATGTCTTGACTTTACACGGGAATGTCTTTGACTTTACACCTTGTGTATATTCCTGTGCTCAGTCACAACTTGGTCCCACCATTCGCGAGCGTTCTCCCGTCCTCTGGGTTTGACGCTGGGATTGCCGTTTGCGAAAAACGTTGCAATTATATTGTGCGAGTGAATTTATAGCGGATATTAGGGGGCGAAGCTCCTAAAGCCGTGGGTCTGTCCATCCCTTGTGTCTCGTGGTACGTGACCGCCTAGTTCGATGACTCACTCACAGGTAACGCTGGTGTGAGTCACTCGCACGTGACTGACACTATAAAATGCAATCGCTGTTGACGCGCTTCCTCTTTCGCAACGAGTCACCGGATGGAGGAGGTAGTTGTTGACAAGGCTGCGGAGCGGAGGGCGCGCAGGGCGGCGGCAGCGCGCGCTCGCCGACAGGATCCCGCCGTGCGCGAAAGAGAGGCCGAAGCATCTCGTCTAGAAAGTCGCGCTTAAACCGCGCGTCGGCAGCTTCGGGCTGAGCTCGCTTGATGCGTTTTGCAGCCGCCTCGCGAGCTCAGGCTGCATCGGGGTTTGCCTGCCGATACGAGCGCTTGCTTGCAGCCTCACGAACCCTACAACAACAACAACAAACGAACAAGAACAAAAAAAATTGATTTGTACAATGTACGCACACAGTCTTACGTCTTTCTTAATGATGTAATGGGCGAACTTTCACGGGAGAGTTACGGTTACCGATGATCTCCCCCTCTCGAGCTTCGCCCCACTTATCATCATTCATTTCGTGGATATGGCGTGATTTTTTGGTGATTATTTTGTATTTTTATGTTTATTTAACGTATTGACAGTTACATGAACGTGAAATGGATTCTGCGTCATACGTTAAAACATAATAGCAGATTACGCGTTAAATAAATTGCGAATTGCCCTGAAAATGTGCTTAGTGTTGCTGCAAAAATACACACGATGGGTTAGCAATGCAGTTTACGTAAGGCACTTAGACATTGGCGTCCAACACTTTATGGAATGCGATTGTAATCATTACTTTGAGCACCAATGTTTTTTATTGTGATATATAAACGTGTTTATTAGCTGCCGCAATACCCTGAAAAGTGATTAGTGATTCGTTTCAAGCCGCTTATTTTTTAGATGCGAAGCATCTCATGATCGGGGCTGTGTCCCTCCCTCCCTCGCTGTCGTTGTCCGCCGTCCGCACTCTACTGCGCATGCGCGTCTCTTCAGCCCTGTCAGCGTTTGGGCTGACGTCAGCGCAGTCCACTATAACTATAAAAAGAAATAGTTAGGCGGCCCCGGTTTCGATCCCACGACTTTCTGGCCGCAACGGGAGGTACGTGGCGCTCTTCCCACTGCGCTACAAACCGAGACGGGAGCATGTGCTACGAACGCGCCTTATGTCCTTCACTCATTCAAACTACGTCAAGAAGCTACTGATACAACGAAGGCGCGCGAAGCTGAACGTCAACGGAAACGAACTGAAAACTAATGGGAACTTCAGTCGACCCCATGGCTGCTTCGCATACTACTCAGGGTTCCCCTACGGGAAGATGGTGTATTTTTTTTAATTGCGCAAGTACGCCCTTTGGCATAAACTTAGTGAAGTCGTGTCCACAATGAAGTTCAGGAGGGCCGATATTGGGATTCGTGCGTCCAGCAGCGAAGGCCAGGTGGTCGTCATGATGGATGTCAATTTTCCTCCGCAGACATTTACTCCACCTTGGGGTTTCTCCCTAAATCTGGTCGGTGTAGTACTCGCCGCTTACATGACTGCTTCCTTATACTTGTGAAGAGTGACGTTGCTATTTTTTGTGTCATGAAGTACACCTGCTTGTAAGAAATAATGTGCCACTAGCAGCACATAGAAAGGTGTTTTGAAACTTTCCTCAATAAATCGGAGAGACCGACAAGTTATATTGAACTGTTTCATTTCCCCATGCATGCGGCAGCAGCGCCCAGCAGTAACAAATACTGCAGAAAAAATAAGCATTACACAATCAACAAATGCATTTCTCAGGTGCTGGGAAAAGCTTTCCCTCAGCTGCTGGTACGCAGTCCTTATTAAAGCAAAGCTTTCGATAATGCATTTCTCGGGTGCTGGTACAACAGTCTTATTAAAGCGAAGCTTTCTACCTCTACCAGCCTACGGTTTCGTCGTGGCGTGCGCCACAAGAAACTACCAACCAGGCTAAATAAAGACTACCGGCACCACCAGGGATCGAACCTGGGCCAGAAGAGAAGCGGAGCGAGAGCCCGTCGTCTTAGCGACTTCAGAGCTCTAGATTTTTGTAGCGTGAGCTACACTGGCCGAGGTTGAGCAGTTTCGCGTGGTTCCTGGAGAGCCGTGCTGCGCATGCGCGAGGAGCAGTGACGTCGCGCGGCGCACAGAACATTGCTCGCTGGTCGGCGTCTCTCACACACCCCACGCGCCCAGCGTCTTCGCCGACCTACGTTCCGCCCGTGGCGACCCGGTCCACTTGATGATCATGCGAGGGTGTGGAACCGGTGGCTTGTGCGTCGCAGCAACACCGGCGTGCGCCTGTGGAACCAGCTTAGCTCTGGGGCGATTGGTGACGCTGCGCCGGAGCCGCTTGATAAATAGACAACCTGGAAAGCTAAGAATAACCAGCTGAACCTTAACTCACGCTACGTATACCCTGGCACAGCCGAGCTAAGCCACTGCTAATCTTTTGAGATGTAATTGTAACCTAATTGCAACCGAAAACTGCCACTGAACTAAGTACACTAATTATTTCAGACACCATAAAACTTGTTTGGCCCGCTTTGTTGCAATGAGTGCCGCCCATACGAGGGATTCTTATGCAGACGGGTGAGCGCGCACAAGCGTGAAGACTTTACAGCGTGCCTGGTTGCCGGCATGACAACGTTCAGGTGACTTGAAACGGATCTCTAAAGCATTTGCAACGGTCGTAGTAGGCTAGAAAGAATCCACGACAAAACTACCTAGCGCAGTGGATATACCTATTCCCTGTGGGAGACGGGACACTGTATAAGGCAGTTAAGCCGGACGTCCGTCAGCCGTCCACTGTGCGTCCATTCCGGCTCTAGCGGACATCCGTTAGACGTCCGTTCCAGGGCCAATTGACGTACCATGTACGTCCGTGGGACGTCCGGATTTAACACTTCCGTACGTCCAGTCGGACGTCCGAAATTGGACGTATTTTAGATGATCAGTAAAAGTTTCCAGAATCACAGAACGAGAAGCTTGTGTTGCTACAATAAATACTACACCACATTAGACCAATACACTACCGGGCACACAGGCATACACGAACACAGTGAACTTGCTTCAGATGTTTTGTCAGCGGTTCTCAATTCTTATAATCTTTCCCCAATGAGATCATCGTCAGAGTCGCTGTGGTGCTTCAAAAAAGTAAAAAAATAGGCCTAATCTTAGAAATATGCAGATGAAACTTGCAATAGGCAAGTCAGGGTGTTGATGTACAAAATGTTTTTTAAGTGAAAATCAAAGTAGCTTTTTCGTTTTTGCGTTTATATTCAATTTCAGCCATAATTTGATGCTTCGTAGTAACTTTGTACGTGCACTGGCGGATGTCATTCGGACTTGTACATCCGTTTCCGGATGTCCACCGTACAGTCTTTGTCAAAATTTTGTGGACCACGGGAACCGTTGCCGGAGCAGGCGCGAGGCCGAGCGGGGGCGCTGCACTTGCCGCTGTTGGCTGGTTGCGCGGCTAAAGAGAGTGAAGAGAACTTTCGCACTTCCCTTCGTAGTATGGCTGGCGCGATAAGTGCAGCGGGGCCGGCTTCTCAGAGCAGGCGCACATCGCTTCAGCGCACGTACTTTGCGCAGCACTTGTCGCGCCGGACACACTACAAAAGCAAGAGCAAAAGTTCCCCTCGCTCTCTTTAGCCGCGCAACCAGCCGACAGTGGCAAACGCAGCGCCCCTGCACGGCCGCGTGCCTGCTCCGACAACGGTCACCGTGGCCCATAAAATTTTGACAAAGACTGTACGTTCGAAAATGTACATCCAAACAATGGACGTACAGCGGCCGTCCAAACTGGGCATTAGATGTTCGGTTGTACTTCGTACGTCCCCGCGGTTGTCCGTGGTTACTGAGAAGGAGGGAGGGGGGGGGACTGAGGGTGGGGGGGACATGAGCGAGAGGGGACACGCGTCTTCGCACTATGAAAAACCGGGTTCGGCGGCGGCGGCCGGGAGCACGCATGATGGCTACAGGACTGGTTTGGGAGAGGGGAAGAACGCGAGCGGGAACGCGTCGCTCTGAACACACGGGCGGAAAAGCACGCGTTCCCGCACGCTCCGCGCCGAGAACCGGTTCGGCTACCGAATGACCTACAGCCACTAAATAAGCTACGCTTCTTTATTTAGTGACGCTAGGATTTTTGGCGCGCGGCGTCGGAAACAGGATTGCTCGGACGGACATGTGCCCCCGCTTTAAGCGGGGAACACGTGTCTGCCGAAAGCTATAGTTCATCTCACAAGCTAGCTGCAGCACTGTGGAGGCTACATTGTTATCAATAGTGCGCTCACTGAGGGCGCCTAATCCGCCGTGAAGGGGGTCCTGAAAGGACACTCCCTTCTCCCCTCTCGGCAAGTGGCACCGCACGGCCCCGGCACCTTTTGTCGCTTCCTTCGCGGTGAGTTATGCGCCCTGAGGGGGACAACAATGTAGCCTCCACAGTGCTGCAGGTAGCTTGTGAGATGAACATAGATGAGGCACTTAAACGCGAGGACTTACCTATCTACCGCGATTTGTTATTTTCGCCAAGGACATATGTGCAGTTGGCAATATTTTGCTTTCAGCTAAACCAAATATAACAAACATTCCACGAAAGTAAGTAATTTATCTCGCGATTGAAAAAAAATAGTGCAATTTATCATTTAGCAGAGCAGCAGTTTCGCTAGCTTTCGCACTTTGCTTCTGCGGATGTATTTGTTACCACAAGCAAGGCTGATTTTAGTTCACCTAGTGAGGGAGTAAAAAGTAGCACAATTATACCGGCGCGTAGAACAACTGAAGTTTGGTCGTCCAAATTTTGGAGATGTCTAAAGGGTGGACGTAGCGTTGGGCCAGCCCAGATACAGCAAATATTGCCCGCAGAAGGGCAAGCGGTCAAGGATTTCTAATTTTTTTTTTGTGACAGACGCAACAGGGATGATAATAAATGACAGGCAAGTGCGCGTTTCGCGCTAAAAAAAGGGGGGAGTACAAGACAGCACGAGCTGTCTTGTACTCCCCCCTTGAGGGGCAGACGCACGTGAACCCCTTTTTTTCTTTCTTTCTTTTTTTGAGAGCGCCACGCGCAACCCCGGATGACGCCGGGCGCTCAGTGAGGTGCGTGGTAAACGGTGGGATTAATTCGTTGATTGAAAATATATTTATTAAAAAATCACGCCATATCCACGGAATGAATGATGATAAGTGGGGCGAAGCTCGAGAGGGGGAGATCATCGGTAACCGTAACTCTCCCGTGAAAGTTCGCCCATTACATCATTAAGAAAGACGTAAGACTGTGCGTACATTGTACAAATCAACTTTTATTTTGTTTTTTTATTTTGTTCTTGTTCGTTTGTTGTTGTTGTTGTAGGGTTCGTGAGGCTGCAAGCAAGCGCTCGTATCGGCACGCAAACCCCGATGCAGTGAGAGCTCGCGAGGCGGCTGCAAAACGCATCAAGCGAGCTCAGCCCGAAGCTGCCGACGCGCGGTTTAAGCGCGACTTTCTAGAGGAGATATTTAGGGCGAACTTGTGCCCGAACAAGACGAGAGGAAACGAGCAAAGGTCCTTGCGTCTCGTTCGATCTCCGAGAACGACTGCCTGCGTTCGTGGCGTGATCTCTTGCGTGATCTCCCCCTCGCAGTGCACGTGCGCTCGCGCCTCCGTTGGCGAACACAGACAAGCTCGCGCTCCCGGTGCCGAGTTTGCGCTGGCCGGTTGCAGCCGGTTCTTGCGCGTGCAACGCGGCCCACTTTGCGACATTTCCGAAAGCATGCGGCGGTCACGTACCACGAGACACAAGGGATGGACAGACCCATGGCTTTAGGAGCTTCGCCCCTAAAAAAAAGAGGGACGAAGAAGGTGGCTAACCTAATTCAGGGATTTCACTGGCCTCCAACGCCACTGAGGATCTCTAGCTACTCTACCAGACATCGCTGGCAGGCAGGGTCGTCGCTGCGAAGGGTGGCCTCCCACTACTCCCTCGACGTTTTGTGATTGGGTGTATTGTTTGTGTGTACTGGCATGCCCACACCGTGTGGTAAGGGTCAGCCCTCTCCCGGCAGTACGGGCAAAAGGTAGCGTGGTAGTGCCAGGAGTGTAGTTTAGCCAGTGTTGCTAGTGTGTAGTATCCTGAGAGTGTGCTCTTCTTCTTAACAGATGTATAGCGCAAAAAAAGACGAAGGACAAAGAATGCACGAGGACGAAGCGCTAACTTTTGTCCGGTGGTGGATAGGTTCTTCTGCTAAGCCTCAATATGGTTAAATATTCGGTGAAGGTTACGCTCGAGTGCCCAAGGACGGGGATTGGTAGAAGGGGGCCGGGAACAAGATCTCGGGCTGTGGCATCGGCAGCCTCGTTCCCCTTTTGACACGCGTGTGTCCTGGCGTCCGCGATATATAAGCACGTTTTCCGGCGGGTGTTTACAAAGAATTTGGTGGGTGCACGTTTTGAAGACACTGCCCTGTATAAAGTGTCTGCAGGCCTCTTGCGAATCAGTTAGAATTATTGCCCTGGGTTTGGAAGCGATGGCCAGGGCGATGGCTGCCTAGCGATTTTTGTTTTTAGGGTAGCCGAGTTCCATCCGGTGTCGTAACTGCCGCTACCATCTTTCCCTTTTGAGGTCCGGCGGCGTACACATATAGGGTGTTCCGGTTGCCGTCCCATACAGTACGTCACCCCAGGCACTCGGCCCTGGCTATTCTCTCGGCACTCCTAAGTATCTGACTGATTGTAATTTTCGCTCTCATGTCAGGGGTAAGATCTTCTAGCGGCTCTGCCTGCCTGCAGGCAAGGCGAGACCTAGCTGTTCCAATACACACTTTCGATTACATTTTGGTTAAGCCGCCTAATTTTGGTTACCTTCCGAGTTTCCCACAGCTCCTCCACTGTGTTATGAACCCCGAGCTCTAGAAGCCTGATGGTAGATGCCGAGTTCGGAGTCCCCAGGGCTGTCTTGTACGTCTTTCCAATTTGAATGTTTAGTTTCCACCTCGCACTAGGTGAGTAGGAGGTACGCCGTCCCGTAGGTGATACGCGATACTACAAAAGCTTCTACTAGCCGTGTAGCCTCCCATTCACCAAGTCCATGGCATTTTTTTCATCCTGATTCTTCTGATAATCCGGAGAACTTGTTCTGCTGCTGCCCTGAGTTTTTTTAAGCCCCATTTCCCATGCCTTGTGGAATATGCTGTCCCAGTATTTTGATACAGTTGGGTCGAGGGACCAGATCGCTATTGATGTGAACTTCGATGTTATCTCTTCCTTCTCTTCTGGGGTTAGTAGAGCAGACTTCTTAGAGGCGCACTGCAAACTCCTGCTTTCAGCATAGGCATTCACTACATCGGGGGCCCTTTGCAAGCTCTCCTCCACATCTGTGTCGCTCCCTGTTCTGCATCATACCACGATATCGTCTCCATATATGGCATGACAAGTCCCAGCAATGTTGTCTAATGCGGTGGGGAGATCTCTCATTGCCAAGTTGAAGAGAAGGGGTGAGGGGACCGCTCCTTGCGGAGTACCACTGGAACCTAGAGTTATCGGCTCCGATTTGATGTTTGCCAGGGATGTAGTAGCTTGTCGCGTTGTAAGAAAGCTTCTGACGTACCGGTACCGGTAAATCTTCTGCCCACATACAATGTTCGTTATTCCCCCCAGTATACTGCTGAGCAGCACATTATCGAATGCTTCCATTAAGTCAAGAGCTGGGATGCGCCTGGTCTGGGCCCTGGTTGGCTTCTCCAGATCTTAGCACGCCCACAGTAGTATGTCTTGGAGTAAATATGACCCGGGGTTTTCTGATGATGCCTCACACATTACGGCCAGGAACAACAGCTCCGCTGTTAATAAGCTATGCCAACTTCCAAAACACCAAAAGCATGAGTAGTTTTTTAGCTTCTAATCTCTTTCATTGCATTGACAAATTAAGTATTTCTACCTGTTCGGTTAGTTTCAAAGCATGTGATGTCGATGGTGGTACAGTGCAGTGTACCAGAAAAACCCCCAGCGAACGCATCCCTGCGCACGGCAGTGCGCCATGCCAGTCGCCGGAGAAGAGCAAGCTCCACGGGACAAGTTCCACTTTTTCGTCACAGGCCACCTGGAACTTGTTTCAACAACTCTCCGCCAGGTGCAAATGTCGTCTGCTAGAGTTACTTTGAATGGTGGCAGTTATGGCAGTGATTGTGCTATGTGGGTATCGGGCTTAGAACTTGGCCATGGTGATTTTTAGAGCATAAACTTATTTGGATCAATGGAAAAGAAAAATTTGAGTGCACTTGGCCTTTAAAGACCATAACCCAAGATTTCCCTGTGCTAAATGTGGGCAGAAATGTTCCTCCGTTACCACAAATCTCTGTACATTTCTATAAGTCCTCTCGTCCACTAACAACATCATCACCACCAACAGCCTATTTAGGTCCACTGTAGGACAAAGGTCTCTCCATCGACCTTCAACCACTCCTGTCCTGTGTTGTTCGAGTCCATTCTCTGCCTCCGAATTTTCTTATTCTCTCCCTCAATCAAGTTAATGGCATTGCCCTTCTTCTAGACCCGTCCCTGGGTAGCCACTCTGTTATCCTGTGGTCCACCAGTTGCCATTTGGTCTCACTACATGGCCAGCCCAAATACATTTCTTTTTCATAATCTGAGCTATATCTTCTAGTGAAGTTTGTTCCCTGATTTAGGAACAGCAGGTCACCTACGCACACCAGCCCTGGGGACACACTCTTCTGACTCCTGTCTGTTGTGGTGGTTGTGGGAAACCTGGAGTCCCGGCGCTATCCCCATTCCTCTCCGCCCGCCGCCGAGGCGAGGGGGGAAGGCTCCCTCTCTCTCTTCGGCGGCTGTGGGTCTCTTGCCGCGGGACAGGCGTGTCGCGGTGGTGGCGTGGCAGTCCCTCCTCACGTGACCGGTTTGTCGGGGACCCGGGGGGCCGGTCGGGGACCCAGGAGGCCGCTCAGGGCCCGCGGGACAAGGAAAGGCTTTTTGGGATCGAGCGGTCAACGAGCGGTCGGCCACCACAGACGTGGGTACCGGAGTTCCGGCTCTGCCTTCCTTGTCTGCCCTCATTGCGCCTTTCTCCTGATCCTCGCCAGTCGGCTGGGTCAGGATGAGCGAGGAGTCGAACCATGGTATTGGAGCACCCAATAAAAGAGTTTGGCCGTTTCGTTGTGTCTTGTGCGTTCCTTGCTGTTCTCTGCCGCTACACCGGTCGGCGGTCCGTGGCGGAGTTCAGTGGAGCTAGCCTTACGGCCGTCTCGAGTGCGAAATAGGTCACCGTAAGAACCCTGGTCCCCACATGGTACAATAAGTCAAAGCCAATATGCTTCCTTCCAATCATCTTTTCCTTAATACTTCTGTTAACATGTGTATTCTCAGCGTGTGTATGGGTCCCCCCTATGTAATACCCTCCCATTGAGGGCCTTTAGGGGTACTATGAAATAAATAAAAAAACATAAAGCATTTAAAACCACATAAAATTTGTGTACTGCACGAATGTCCATTAACAATGCAGCTCCTGCGACATTTGTCTCAACAAGCAGGGCCGATGTGGCTTCAGATTGTTCAATGCAACAAGAATGAAGAGACAAAGAGTGCATTTGTCACTGCTTTTATTTCTCCTCTACACGACGAGCGCAGCACTATTATGTAGTATTTCTTAAAACAGAAATATCAACGCTGTATGAAAGCGTGGAACCCTCTCCCCAGATGCCTTGTATGGATGGAAGATCAGGAAAGACGCACGTGTACAAAATCACCAAGAACTACACGCAACAACATTCTCCCCACTACACTACTGTCCGTGCGCTCACACATGTACACACACTCACCCCGTACAAACAACATAAAAATGTGCAATTGCAAAGTTCCCTCCCGTCACTCGCTTCGATTTTTCCAGACACTGCCCCCCTCGTGTTCTGCCCACTGATTCCTTCCTCCCTTGCGATTGGCTGGCATTAAACAAAGTGAAGTCGAGGTACATAATTCACTTCAGCGAAAAAAGGTGGACGCCATAGGAAGTGAGACATAGTCTACGTAAAAGGTGTTAGCACCACCGACTGTTAGGGAATGAAAGAAGAGGTGGTGGAAGGCAGCCCCCTAATAGCACAACTTTCAAACTGCAGGTACTGTCACCGAAACAAAGCAGAGTCAGTTACCAAGGGTTATGGATGCTATCACAATAAGTATTATGTTATGCCCAAAGCCATCTGCTCAGCTCCCAACTCTTGGCACAGTATGGGAGGTTAGTTGCAGCTCGTGGCTCCTAAAAGTGCCACAGTGACAATTCAAACACACGGCTTCTATCCACTGGCAACAAAAAAGGACTCTGTGATCTCCTCACAATGGAACTGAAACATTGCTTGGCTGCTCTGTCAAAACGTCCCCGCTTGTGAAGCATGGCCAATAAACAGAGATGAAACTTTAGGGTCAATTTTAAAGAGCCTTATAACAAGGTATTCCATCCAGGGTGTCATGCTGGTACAGCTGTTCCTGGCCTCTCTCTCAATGAACTAACGCATTTGACTACTAATACGAATAGCTGCTGGAGAATGTGCAGCCTGCTCACGCTGCATTCGGTAGAACATCAATATTTTTAATGTATGTCCGATGCTCAAGACAAGGCTCAAAAATAGGAAAAATTCTGGCTAAGTTCCGGAAAAATGAATTCCCACTTGACAGATCCACAGCTAAAATTACGTTGGGACCAACGGGGTGTAAAACCTACAAAGTTACGAAATGCTGGAGAATATTTCAAACCAGTATGCTTTAATGTAGTCACATCATAATAAGTGGCCCAGCCAATTTTGACGAGACACAAATTATCAATGACCAGTCACTCTGCTGCTACTATTGCACTAGGCCAGCATATGGTAGCTACTACAGCTTGTGCAACTTGCGAAGCTGTGACTGTCGCAAACGGTGCGGTAGCAGTCACGAAATCCTGCAGTCATTGTGTTGTGCAATAAAAAAAAGAAAAAGGCATAGGAAAAAAAAAAAAGGGAGTGTACCGATAGATGACTTTTACATGCAAATATATAAAAATGAGGAACTCTGTCAGAGGTATTGTGCCCTACATATCTGTTACGCGTATGTGATGGAACTCAGTGTATGAATTTAGCACTCACAAATTATGTTCTCCCCAATGTTTTTTCAGCTGCAAAGCTATTCCTTCAATGCAATTGAATTCAGGCAATTCCAGAGGCTTACATTTTACAATATCTTAACATGTGCATGTATTGTTATAACAATAACAAAAAAACAGGTGTGACCACAGGGATTTTTTTTACAAAGGCAACAGCTTAGATCGACCATTGTTAGTATGTTGGCACTGATGATAAACAGAACACAAAGAATTTTGCTACCTTGCTTAACTGAACAAAATAAGCCTCGCATACTGGTACGTGACACATTTGTAATTATAAGCCAAAAAAAAAAAAAAAAAAAAAGGCCAAAGAAATACAGCCTTGTAGTGAGTTACTCTGGCATTTCCACTAAACATGAAAGGAAGTAGTTTTATAAAGTCTTATGTACATGGCTCCGTGGCGTTACGCACACGCTGCAACTTCAAAAACATCATCTACTGCCACCCCTCTACTCCTGCGCAAGAGACAACCTTGGGCACAAATGTGGAAATAACTATGCTGGAAAGCACGCTCACGAAAGACATAATGGAGGGGCCTGAAACTGTTCTATCCACATGCGCCATTCGTAAGCAATTTACAAAAGGAAGAACGTCCTGTACAAGCATAGCACAGAAGACCTTGTAAAATGTAAAATGCACTGCACGTTCCTTTACAATCTTTTACGTCACTCCGACCAGGAGACAGAAAGGCAAGGATCAGCACAACACTCATATGACACATCGCACAACAGGAGGAGCAGTACCGCTGACACGACCCGTCAGCTGGAGTAGAGAGCCAGGTTAAACTTATCCTAAGAGAAAAGAAAGAAGAAAGAAAAAAAAAAAAGAAAAGAAGAAAAGAAGGAGCAAAATGCGGTGTGCTGGAGTTGAGTACGGCATAAATAAACCTGGCTTTACTGCCACGCCTTCCGAGACATCACAGCACTGTTCTCCCGTGTGTACGTGAAATGTACAACATATTCAAATAAACTAGCAGGGCAAAACAGTTCAGAGCTGGCTAAAGTGTGCCGTCAAAAGTTGCAAGTACAGCAGACAGGACTTCATAGTTTTTAGTGGCCAAGACAGCCTTTTTAATAGGGTTACCCGCCTGACTTTGGCAGTGCGCATCTCTTGCAGGACATTGATCAAAACATTTTAATGCTCTGTATTTTGCTTTAATTCTAAGCATTTTCCTCGTATTAGTACAAAGTGCAACAGTAGAAGTATAGAACCAAAGGTGATTTCTTCATGGTGCCATATAGGTTTCTACCATTCAAATTGTCTTATGACTCTATCTAAAATAGTAGACAAAAAGAAGTAATTCCGACCGTCAAGACTGATACAAATTCCCACTTTCACAATAGCTTCTTTGCCTGCTTGCAATTGGCTTGCACACAGTAGTGCAAATGTTAGCCCAATACCACAAAGTTCACAAAGAGTATGCCAATGGGCACAAACAGTGGATGAAATTCAGCTGCTGATTAATTTAAACCGACGAGGCATGGTAAGCAATGACAGGACAGGCACATGAATATAAGTAGCACTTCGCTAGCACAAATTTAAGACAACATTTGGCATACGGCTAAAGAAACTTTATGCATACTGCAAGCTCTGGCGGCAGCAAGTTGACAGCAAAACAAATTTATTGCAGCTCTCGCACAAAAACACTGGAAGGGTGCCAACATTTAAAACACTACTGTGTCCCTTTAAGCTAGAAACAGGTAATGGCGATTTCATCAAAACGCCAGGAATCACACAAGAATGCTCAAGGAAGAAAACGTCAGCTGCGGAGCAATCAATGGAAGAGCTATTATTTCGGACTTGACACTTGTGTACACAGCTTTCAGGTATATAGGGAAGACAACATTCGTACTTGCGTCACTCGGTCAAGAAATTGTAACACAGCTGTTTGAAAGAAACATCCATAGGTTTAGGCCTGCATAACTGTTCCTTAGCAAATAAACACCTCTTTGATGTGTTCTCCTGAGTCCAGTGGCTGTGAGAATATCAAGGCGTATTTTTTTAGTTGTTGCATAAACCAGACTGTTGCAGGTATAGTTTACATCAATCAAACAGTAACTCAATCTAAAAAGAATAAAAGCAAAGTAAAACGAATTAAAAAGCAGTCCTCCTACTTTAATGGCCCAGTTTGCTTCCATGTAAAACAACGGTCCAATCACTTCAGCTGTGGTTATTTTACATTTACTTTGCTTTAAAATATGCATGTCAATAAAAAAATTTTCCGTGCAAGAAGCAAAAGCTCTGCACCTCTCACAATAGTACTAAAACACTTGGCATTGCAAACTGCCCACTTGTTAATGCAGCATCTATATGTCATCAGGAATTCCAAAACTCGAGTTTAAATAAAATTCTTAAATCAATATGCCTGCGGTGCTGCTCCACATCTTGTTAAAACCAATAAGCACAATATAAAAACATGCTTTGTTTCAGAGCACAACAATTTAGACAACGCGTATTTACCATTTCGTAAAAACTAACGTCTCGAATCACACACGTACGGTCAGGCTGGAATAAAATGCAAAAACATGAACGTGATCCCGAATGCAAGGCTTAGAAGATGAAATACCAATAGCATTGCTCTAGGAACTACTACCATGAACTTTGCTATCATTATCAGTATTTTTCAAGATAAAAAGATATTATCAACAAAATTTACCTGGCTAAGCGTGTTGAGCACTGGCTAAAAAAGAGGAACGTGGACTTCTAAAATTTGAAAATTACATAAAACTAAAATGACAACTTACACAAGCCTGATTAGGGCTCCACGCGAAAACCATAGAATCTGTGCGTTCAGGTTTGTACAGTCGAACCTCGTTAATTCAAAGTCGCATAATTCGAACCAATGGATAATTTGCACTGCACTATTGGTCCCGGCAAAGTGACGTGTATTTGAATGGGAGAAAACTTTCACTAATTCGAACCTGAAACATGTGCCATGGTTATTTCAAACAATATTATCCGCACAGACTACTTTTTGAGAAATTCGAAGCCGAAGGCCAAAGTTCAATGCGTCACTAGCCTCTGCAGCTTCCCAAACCCATAATCATGCGCTTGCTCTGCGTACACTCAAGCAGCTGGTATGAACCGCGCGGCCTCACTTCACGTGCTTGCGGAGGCACGGTCGTACGCCGTACTTTCGCGTATGCCGTACTCTCACAGCACTTTATTGAAAGTGCACTTCAAAGGACGTGCAGTACAGTTTACTTTATCGTGCATGCATTTCTAATTCTGGCAGAGTGCACTGTACCGCCAATCAAAGGAACCCCTGCTAGTTCGAACTCTGACTAATTCGAACAGATTTTCTATCCCCTCGGAGTTTGAATTAGCAAGGTTCAACTGCAGTATTCTTTGCTTGCAAATAATTACAGCCCGACTGCACATAATCAGCGAGAAGTTTATGAAGTTGACATTGAATGTTTTTTTTTCTTGCCTGTAACACTGGAAAGGCCTGTATAACAGCAAAACACCCAGAATTGTGCCATGATCACAAGAAGAACTCCGAGATCTAAAATTATAAGACCTGGCACCTAAAACAGTCACGACAACATAATTATTGAAAAAGAGAAGGGGGAATCACATCACTGGCAAACACAAATAAGTGTCGATCACACAGTCACCTACAGTGCGAACCTAATTTGGCAAGGAAGACCGTAAAAACACCACGGACACCTGTACGCCCTGTAACCTTTGCAGAGTCTATGCTAAGAGGCCACGCCGGCCATACCGCTTTTGGGCCACAGGATTTCTCCACGATAGACAGAGCAAAACACTAAGAGGAAGAAAAAAAAAAAAAAAAGGCAAGCCAGAATCTCCCAATGGCTGTCACAAGCAATTCTCCCATTGCCAGGACCTCACAACCCCCATGTACAATATGTATACAACTGTATGGTACATTGTAAAAAGATTAAGAAAAAAAATAAATGAACAAGTACTCACAATTTAAAAGATATTGGGCAAAAAGGGAAGTAAGAGACGAGGCTATTGGCTTGCAGTGGCTCCCCGGAACAACCTCAGCTATCACCGTCAGTGCAGCACAAGTGGCAGCGAAGGAAGGCGATGGCGTAGTTGCGAACCTTGTGGCTTACCTGTGAGTGGTGACAATGATAGAACTGGGCAGGGTTGTGTGATAGAAGAAGCCACTGCAACCCAAAGTCTCTCACGCGGAGCAGCCTATGTACACGCGGGAAGCTGACATCTCCTTGCGGTCAGTCGCTATCCTCGCTGTCGATGATGTCTTTTAACCTCGAGAAGACCTTGCACGGTTCCTCAAGTCCGTCCTGGGAGGTGGGCTCCCCCGCGCTGACCCCGACAGCTGATACGGCCGCACTTCGAGTCGTCCGCTTTGTCGCACCATCTGCAAGTGAAAATCCGTCGACAGTCACATCGCTCTCAGTGTCAGTGTTTCTGTTGCTTGTTCTAATGTGCGCTATTAAAGAAAAAAAAAAAAAAAGGGACTTCAAGGAATTCTTGCGGGAAAACGCCCACTAAGGGTCAGCAAGTTACCATAAGATTAGATTAAACTGTCAGTTTGAAATAAAATCCTGAGTCACTGCACCTTTGGATGGAGTTGAACACCACATGATGTTTGTTCAGGCCATACGCATTAGGTTGACAGGGCGTTTGTATAGCAACAACATGCCAGCACTCTGCTGTAATATTGGCTCCTGCTTTGAAGCCAAAAAGATTTTGAAACGTTCAATATGTAAGTATCAGCGTTTATATTCCACAGGGGCTGGGCAATGTTTTGACTTGCAGGTGATAAAAAAAAATTATTCCGACTTGTTTACATGATAGAATAAAGGAGAAACTTCATATCACTAACACGCACTTATGGCAACTCAACTCCCTCACTTGTGTCTTGTGTGGTTGCATTCCATGCTATAAATCATCAAGGCCAAACACTTCTCTAGGCTTTCAGAAAAATAAAGCCAATATTCTCTTATTTATGGTATTGTACACACACATATAAAACAATGAACAATGGCACAGCCAAAAATCCACTGCAATACCGGTAGCGACATAATAAACAGCTAGTCAAACAGTACAAGCTAAGGCCAACAGAAAACAGGCAAGGTCTGAAGATGTTTTCTCAAAAAATACATCGCATGGGAAAAAAAAAAAAAAATACACACACGACCTCGTGTAATGCCATATAAGCAGTCTGTGGAGAAAAGGACTAAAGTGCTGGATATCTAACAGAAAAGCTGCACTAGCTACTTATGATTACCAGGTTAGATAAAAGTGAGCGGTCGGAAGTCCGTGTTTTTTTTTTTACACCAATACGCTGTGACTGATGGCAATCAATAAAATAGAGTCGAACCCAGATATACTGAACTTAAAGGGGATCACAAAATAATTTCATCTAACGATAATTCAAAATATAAAATATGCCCATCAGAAGCTTATTGACAACTCTGCACATCACTGAGAGCTTTCCGAGATTGTGACAAGTGGCAGCTTACCGACTGCTTCCTCAAAACACTGAAAATACAAAGCACAGCGTGACAACCACAGGAATTTATTTAGCATGCAAAAAGTCTGTGAGCTTTGCTTGCTTTTCCTCTCCGTCAAGAAGTTCACAAACTGTCTCCGAGATTAATGATACCATCCAAATGAGAAAGTCCGGTGCCGTCCACTATGCCACTACTGCGGTGAATTACGCTCGAGCGCTGACGCAAGCTCAGCTGCCGTACAAGGTGGGAAACATCGTCAGGGTTGCCAGTAGGGTCCTCTTCTTCGGCACCGGCAAGTCCCGCATTAATGTGATCCACCACAGCCCGAACGTCGTCGTCAGCACTTACAAACTCAGGTGCTGTTGTGCAATCAGGGATGGCACAAGGGGATGCTGAGAGGTCTTGAAATTCACTCCTTAGGTACTCTACACTGTCGTCTTCTGTGTCCGAACATCTATCATTCGGGGAACCAGCTGCAGGCACACACGGTCCAGAACAGCCAGGTTGCGCTGCCTTCGGGATGCATCAGCTCCACTGTGAAAGTGTCATGCTCAAACGTGCTGCAAGGAATTTCAAATGCCTCTACAAACGACTTCTTTTCGCTGGCCTCCACCCGTCGAATGATATTTGCCTTCCTCGCTCAACCTCAATTCTTCCGTTTTTTTTTTGCGACCAGGACTCTGCGCTGTGAACACAACAAACACGCCCCACGCCACACCGGTCTCCCTGCACCTGCAGAGCTGCCAGGGGTGTCACAACAGGCGGTTTCCCCTCCCCCTTAGCCTTTCGCCCCCAATCACTTCCTGCCTTCTCGTTGCCATGCGGCTACCCCCATGCTAGTGCTGCTGGTGCAGCGAGCAGGACGAACAGGTATCGAAGGCCACCCAAGCGGCACTGCCTTGGGTGGCCTTCGGAGTTCAAAGCATCATGTGGATGGGCGCAGAGGTTTATGCGGAGGAACGGGTTTTCCCTCCGCCGGACCACCTCCATCCGGCAAAAGTTGCCGCAGGACTTTGAAGTAAAATTACTCGAATTTCAGTGCTTTGTGATTAATTTGCGGCGTTCTTCAAACATGCCATTGGGGCATATTGGCAATGCAGACCAGACTGCTGCGTATCTTGATATGCCTGTGTCAAGAACCGTGAACAGCGTTGGTGCCCCAGAAGTCCGCATTAGGACAACTGGGAATGAAAAGAACAGGATAACAGTAATGCTGGCATGCTTGGCAGATGGCTACAAGCTGCCCCCTTACATCATTTTTCGCCCGAAGACTATTCCAAAGGAAATGTTCCCTAGTAACGTCATTGTGCGTTGCCAGGAGAAGGGACAGATGGAAGCATCCTGAGTTCTTGACTAGATTAACACAGTGTGGTGCCGGCGACCAGGTGCTCTTCTACACCCATTATCAATCCTCGTACTGGATTTGTTCCGCGGACACCTCACCTCCGAGGTCAAGAAGAGGTTGGCAGAGACTGAAACACACCTTGCTGTCATTCCCGGTGAAATGACCTCGATTCTGCAACCGCTCGATGTGTGCTTAAACAAACTGTTTAAGGACAGAATCCGCAAGCTGTACAACATTTGGATCCGGGAAGGATCGAACCCTGACACCCTCAGGAAGAATCAAACGACCGAGCGCTTCGCTCATTGCAGAGTAGAGTGGGTGTCTGCCGCTTGGTACGACCTCCCACAAAGCGTGGTAATTTGTGCTTTCAAGAAGTGTTCACTTTCAAATGCCCTCAATGGCACGGAAGACGGCATTCTCTGGGAAGATTATAGTGCGAAGGAGGACTCGGATTCCGAGAACTCGTCTGAATACAACTAGCAAGAACGCGTCTTGAGGCAGATGATTACTTCTAGTCAACATTTGAAAAATAAATGCAATTTTTTATGAGTGCGCTAGTGTCACGTCACTTCGGTAGTTTTAATTTGGCCTTTTTTTTTTGCCGGACGGATCTACAAGTCGGGGCGTTACATTCGCGATTTATTTTTAATTTTTTTGCAGTGAAAAGTCACCCCTTGTGTTACAATCGCGGTCGCGTTACAATCGAGTAAATACGGTATCTGAGTTCGAGTGTATCTCAGAAATAAATTGCCATTTATAGAACACCTATAAAAAGGCATTTTTCTTCTTGATATTTTTTGTTCAGACACAAAACATCACTACATCTTTTTAGCCCCTAAAGAACTCATAAAGCTGGCTTTGAAATAACCATAGGCTGGTTGTGAAAACACAAAATTAACAAAAGCATTTTCCACTGGAAGGCAGTGTGCCTGTTAGAAAGAAATCCCATTTAGTTTCTAGCCATGCCTCATACTCAACAAAAGGAGTCCTCTAGTCTTGAAGCACAGCGCACTACAGAGAGAGGGACACGGACGTGCATCCAGTGCTGTGTCCGTGTTCCTCTCTGTGTCCTGTCTTTGTGCACTGTGCTTCAAGAATGTCAAAGTACCAACTACCCCATCAATCCCTACTCGTCGAGTCCCCCAGGGTTACTTCCAGGTTTTCGTCCTTTTTTTTTTTGTTGCCTTGTGCCTTGCAGTTTGACCTGGGCACTCGCAGCCAATCGCAGAGCAGGCACATATGACATCATAGGTTCTGCTGCAAGAAATGAGCTAGTGGGTCGCATGGCCATTCCCTTTTTTCCTAATTATGTAGCTTATCTGAGCGAAGTTTACATTAAAAATGGTGTCAGTATGATTCGAATGAGGCAATCTTTCAAATGAACCAAACTTGTGTTTTGTCTGCATGGCCACTTTAAGAGTTAGTTCAAAGTTGCGAAATTGTGTGGGCTTACTTAGAGTGAAGACACCACCTGGAAATCACGTAAGCATTGCTTTGCATATGACAGCACCCCCCATTATGATGTCACATGTGACCAGCCCTTTAACCCACTTGCCCTTTCCCTATGCTCCTCTGCTCAGTTTTGCCTCCCTTCAACAACACTGTTCACTAGTCCTGCACCCATGGATACTTCACCTCACTGCACTATTGCAAGAGGTGGTAATAACGTCACTTCCAGTCACCATCCCTTCAAATTTACCGGTTGAACATTTGTTGTACTGCCAGTTTTTCCTTCACTTGAGGTTTATAACTGCATTGCTTAGGCTATATTTATTTGCTCCAAACCTCATCTCGGGCACAGGAACAGGTGCTTCTTGTTTTTCCAGGGCTTGACAGGACGCAACAGTTTTACCTGCTAACACCTCCCACGTCCCTGTCGACGTTAAGTGGACTACGCACTAATTCATAATGAGCAAAGCACGGCAAGTCTGTGCTTTGCTATGCAGAACTCCCTGAACAGGCACACATCCCGCATCCTGCAATATGGAAATGGCAGATCTGGCTGCCCTATACAGCACCAAGATTGCGCCTAACAAGGAAGTCAGTTTACGATTGAACTCCAAGTTTTCATTTTAATCAAAATGATCTAACCGCAGCTTGGACCTCTGAAAATAAACAAATCAGGCAAAAAATTTCGAAATTTCAAATCAAAGTGCAGCCGTCGAGATGCTTTGGTGAACATGTCAAAGCACTGAAAGGGAAGTAAGGGGGGGGGGGGGGGTGTGTTGGAAGAAAGTTAACAGTGAGCCCTGGACTAGTCGAGAACGATGCACTCCATAGCCTTGCAGACTAGCGTGCAAATGAATGGCTAGCATTGCAACTCATTTGCTGGAACAATGATCCCTTATTGCATTGGAGATAATTCGGATTTGAAAAGCTTACTCAACTCCTAGCCTGCTGTGACTAACAGGCATAGATAGTGTACTATTGAGACTAATTCAACCATATCAAGGCTCCACGCCTTCAGGCATACCCCTCACCTAGCTCACAGTTTGAAGGCCTACCAATTACTACCGGCTTGTCTTTAGTATCGCGTTTTGTTCATTTACGTTGTGGAAGAAATATGTTTGCAGACTGTGAAAGTAACTGGACCTAGCTGAAAACGATAGCCACCAAGGAAAAGCTGCTGTGTGCACTTGTGAATGCCTTCATCTCTTGATGATGTGTTTGCTGCCAAGAGCTAAACTGCCCAGGAGATAAATTCGGTATCTAACCGACGCTGCCGATGCCGTTCGTCTCATTTGCTGAAAAAGATGCCCCCCCCCCCCCAAAAAAAGAGCAGAGGCGGCTGTGCACACCCGTGAATGCTTCTATCCCTTGATTTGCTTGCTGCTGAAAAGTTCGTTAGGTATCTAATTGATGCTGCTGATGCCATGTGTTTCATTAACAAATGGGGTCTTTTGTTTCTTGGCTTCATTTATACATTCAAAAGATAAAACTCGGCCACTATTGGGAATCAATTGGGTTTATATTACCATGTTCCAGGAATTTGGTTTCAGTTTCTTCGAGGTGAAAGTAATAGTGTGCTGTAAACACAGTGAAAGCTAATTCGTTCAAACTTCAATATTTCGAATTTATGGATAATTGAACTGTACGAATTGGTCTGGCTAAGCCCCACAGAAATCTATGAATACAAATTCCATTAATTCGAATGCGAGTGTGTTTCACCCCGTTTCAGTCGCCAGCGGGTTGGAGCCCGGCAACACGGCCCGTGAAACGCACCTGCTGCCTATACACAAAGGCTGCACCGCCTTTGGAAAGCAGAGAAGAGCAAAATTAGGTGAAACTAATCTTAAACCCCATGACAGAAGTTTCGAAAGAGGTATTCTTTGCAGACCGCGTTTATGTGGACGCGAGTGCAGTGGTGTGGGGTGCGCTGACAGACGATGACATCATTTCTGAGGCAAGAGACGCAAAACCTGTGGCCGGTGACTACAAGAAGAACGATGAAGCACGAGTGCGTCTGTCTGCTCAAAAGCCATGGCCAGAGTAAATGCCGCCCGTACACCTTCAATTTTGCAGTAGGCGAAGGGCAGGCTTTCCACTACGTTAGCTCATTATAGCGAAAAGTGCTGGCTGTTGCACTTCAAGGACAAAGGTCAAATTGTTGACATGCCCGACTGCTTCTTGATCGCAGTGCACTGTTGTTATTCTTCCCTTTCATTAGTTCAAGCTTTCATTAATTCAAACTCAGATGGCTTCCTCTTGTGGCTTGAACTATACCCTGTATTAGCATGCAACGCAGTGGAAGCTACAAAAGTCATCCACAGCAAAAAATAAACAAATTGTACCACTCGGCATCATGTACTGGCTCAGTGGTACGAGGTGCGCACGGAGAATAAAACACGTTTGAAGGACCAAGGTTCGTATCAGAGCTAGGATTATTGTATAAGAATTCTTTTAAAACCACGCTAGAAGGCAAAAAAAAAAAAGCTGCCTACATAACTGAAGCGAAACGCAGAATGCATTGTCAGCTCGAATTTCAGGCATGCTTGTATCCGAACTCTGCTTGAACAAATGGCGCCATCTCTGAGTTCCTCTCTTGTAACAGACATTGAAAGCAAAAGCTGTCAAATATTGCAGCAATAAATTTATGTAAACTTAGTTTGTTGAGATAACACTACAAAACCTCAATTGTTATAACTGTGCTCACAGTACCTGCAGTTTTATTGCTTTGATCAGCCATGCGCACTCCTTTTCTTGTCGCAAGCGCTCTATTACCTAAGCCCTGTGTGATCAGCATTTTTTCTTCTTTTGCCAGAAGAAAGGCATTTAAGGCTGCAGACTCATTCTCTGTGATCATAGACACTTGTGTTGACGGCAAATGTTTGTGGAGAAATTAAAATTTCGTAATCTTTGATTCAGTCTGGTTTAATTTGTTGTGGGTTCGGGTCACACAGGGGCAGCATGTTTTTCTAAAAAGTCTTTCGTTCTTGCAAACATTAAAAAACATTAATTTATTCCAACATGCAAAAATAATCTATTAACGACTTCGAATCCGTACAAAATCGTGCCGCCCAATTCATTCACTCCCTGTACTCCTACAACATTAGCGTTTCATCCCTGAAAGCACAATCTGGTTTATCACCACTCCCAGTTCGCCGCCATATCGGCATCCTTTTCCCTGACCCGCCGCGGTGGCTCAGTGGCCAAGGCGTTGCGCTGCTGAGCACGAGATCGCGGGTTCGATTCCCGGCCGCGGCAGCCGCTTTTCTCATGGAGGCGAAAAGCAAAAACGCCCGTGCGTACGAGATTTCGGCGCACGTTAAAGATCCCCAGGAGGTCAAAATTAATCCGGAGCCCTCCACTACGGCGCGCCTCATCGCCTGCGTTGCGTCGGCGCGTTAAACCCTACAATCAATCAATCACCCTTTCCCTGTTCCACAAAATTTTTCATTCACTCAATGCAGCCCCTTACATACTCCCCTCGACATAATTTCACACCGCACCAGCCGTCCACTTCAAGTGTCCTGTTATTGTACCAGAACTGTCTCTTTTTCCACTTTTTTTTTTCCCTAGCAGCCAAAGTTTGGAATGATCGGAATGACCTTCCCCGCTCCGTTGTTTCAACCACCTGCCCATCAACCTTGCTAAACTTAACAACCTTGTTACTAAAACTAATTGTTCAAAGGTTTTATTTTCCTGTGTATCCACCCCTTATGTAATACCCCCCCAGTGGTGGCCTTAAGGAAATAAAAATGAATGAATGAATTATGAACTCCCCCCCCGCTTTCCTTCGCATTCTTGACTGCAAGCTTTTCTTTATGTGTTCATTAAATGAGCTCGTCATTCCGAATTCTGATTCACCATCTTGCATATAGATATATGTCCTTTAGGGAAGCCATTGTTGAGTAGGGGGAAGCCCAGGCACAAAGAGAAAGCAGCGCAACATCATCCCTTAGAAAAAATATAATACAAGGTCATGTGAACATAAACGTATGCTTCTGCATGACAATTTGCAGTTGATAATTGATGATGCTTTCTGCAACAAAAGTAATGTTATACCCTTCGTAGCAGCGTTAACAACGTCTGGCAAATGGAAATCCCTTCTCATAATATCTACGTAAAAACGGCCAGAAATCTGCTAAAAAAATTGACTGTAACAAGAAAAACAAAAAGCAATAGCCTGCATTTCATGCCCATTGTCCCATTATGTCACTGTAAAAGACAACAATGACGCACTTAGAAAGCTTGCACTAAAGCAACAATGTTAAGTTACCTATAGAAATTGTTTTAAAAATCACTTACATTTAAAGAGACTTTTTTCTATATTTTTTGGCTGGAAAAGCAAAAATTTAATAACAAAAACAACAATTAAACTTCACTTTCGGTTACCAGCAGCAAATTCAATTACTTTAATTTGAAGACATTTTCTGCTGGCTGTTTTACCAACATACATGCTCACAAAAAGGCAATCAGCACACTTAATTCATGGTTGGTGTAGGGTTAAAAACCAAAAACGTACGCTTATCAAAATTGTAACTCCATTAACTTTCATTAACATTTCTTTAACTAGAGGGAAATATTAGATAAAATTGGTAACTAAATTAACCCTTAGGTTTTATCGCTGAAACTAGTACAATGCACAATTAAGAAGTATCTACATATACTCTACAAAAATATTAAAATGCTTATCCCGAGTCCCACAGACTATTTCTGCATGAGTGAAACTTCCATAGTCTCATTTAAGATAAAGCAAACCTAGTAGCAAGACTAACACTACCTTATCGCTGCAAACGTTTCTCACACCATTGCTCTGCATAGAGCCAGCTCATCCCAGTTCGCACCATGGAATTGTACAATAAGAAAGCAACATTGTAGTTACACTGCCACTAAAGGATATTTAATGTTTCCAGTGGCTGATATGCTCACAGATGGTTACCTTTGCTCGTAGATGGCATACATCTGTCTGAATTCAATAAAACGCATAAGATGCTATTTGCTAACACCTCTTTAGAGTTTAGAAATAGTATTCATAGAAGCAGCTACATTTCTAAAACAAATGCACATATCTAGCTTATAGCTATATGTGGAAATATAAAAGTCGTCTGACTTTTGTTATTTTGACTTCAGCAAATTCAAGTTTGCCATTTCGTTCACCCACTTTAGTCAACTCTGTCCACAATTCAGTTTCCCACTTATTGAGAGCCAGAAATTTGTCACAATGCTGTGACAATGTTTCCACTTTGCTGATTAGGTTACAGTAGCCGACTGTTTTTTCGGACTCCAAAGAAAATTCAGACTTGCTGGATATTTTGGACTTTCCCGAGGAACTGCCAGTTGTCCCATGGAGTAATGACTCACGGATTTTTCGGACAGCTCTTTTATTCAAACTATTATCCGTTCCTCTCCAGGTCCGAAAAATCGGTCGGCTACTGTATTTAGTTTGGTGGGAAAAGAAAAAAAGAAGAAAAAAAAAATGTTCTAGAGGTCCCCCCCTTTCTGCCATGTATTGCTGTGTACTGGTAAAGTTGTTGGAAGGAGAAACTCTTCCTCCCTCCGCGATACAGTGCACCTCAGGTATCATAATGTGCAAATCAGTGTATTTTCATGTGCACATAGCCTGCGAGTCAGCTGTCGCATGTTTAAATTGGCAATGCCAATGATATTGTGACGCTCACCACATGAACAAGTAAGTCCCCACTCCAAAAATAAGTGCCCCATAATTTCGCGCTTTTTCCGACCCCAGCTTGTGTCACTGCCTTTCGAGTTTTTATGGGGACTCTCGTATTGGCTTGGCAGCACTTCATTTATCACTGTGATGGCGCATTAAAAATACATAAGCTCCAATAGCACGTAGCGTGACAATATATGCTGACCTCAGACGATGATCAAAGATTCCCTGGAGACTGTTTGCATTACTACAAAGCACCTGCAGTTGCTTATGTCTGCATAATTGCAATGTTTATTGCGGAAAATCAAGCCGCACAGTCTGAAGGAGCATTGTATTTATATTCACTAAAAGCAGAATGGGAAGCACACCGCAGCTCTACTTACGGCCACTTAAAAAAAAAAAAAAAAAAAAAAGGATACGACAGAAGAAGAAAAAGAATGCTTTTAGCACTGTACAGAGAGTTCTTGGAGTCTTTATAAAGTTGAACACTCTATCCTCTCCCTAAACATGCATGAGCTGTTGCATATTTCAGGCATGCATTCCACGGTTCCATACACATACATCAACGACCTCGTTGCCCCTTAAAAAAAAAACAACAACAACAACAACAAAAAAAGAAAGAAAGAAAGCAACCCCCTTTTTGAATGCGCAAGCCTACCTTGAGGGATGGCCACAATGTTGCTTTTGTCGAGGCTTCGAACCTCGCTCTCCTCCTCTCGTTGCTGCCTGAGTTTCTTGCAGTTTGCCAGTGTCGCATTGCCTTGGGGAAGAAAGATGCAAGCACATGAGCTCCGCTTGTTTTGTGATTGACACTGGAAGAGCAGGCCACTTTTCCAGGCCATGGAAACTTATTGGGCCACACTTATGGGGGGGGGGGAGAGAGAGAGAGAGAGAGAGAGAGAGAGAGAGAGAGAGAGAGAGAGAGAGAGAGAGAGAAGAGATGGCAGCCATGTAACTTCTTTCGTATAAAAGCTGAGCAAGAAGCTGGAATAGGGTGTTCATTTTGTGAAACACCTGCGCATTAGGACGTATATCCGCTGAAATTACAGCAAGGTTGGTACCGGTGTTTCTACATAGCCACGAACTGCGACAGACTGAATATAATGGCGCATAACAATAGTTAACGTCCCACTAACAGCTGCACCTTGCTTTAAACCAACATACAAACGCTCTTGATCTGTAGTGACAAACTTGGTGTTTGGTCTTCATGCTTGATGCTATAAGCACCACGACCAATTCCCCCCACAAAAGCACATGCTTCAGTAATAATTCTTGGCCCCTGCCCGCGCAAAAAATACTCTGTAACATCACAGTGGTCTTCACTGTGACTGGGAAGTTTTCAAATAGGATACCCAAGCTCCTTGCAGTCCATGTATAAGGCAATGATGCAAGAAGCTCGGGTACCCTTTTATGAAACGCTTTACAGCTGGTGAAATATCAAAATGTTCAGAGTTAATGTCACAGTATCAGAGTAAAGTTGAGGCTGCAATTGTAAGACAGCTAGGTGCTCCAATGCAAGCTGTCTTGTCACATGCACCAAGGACTCTCATGCAAAATTGAGTAGCAGTTCCTCAGTCCCAAGTTGTCCAGTAGAATAAATGTATAATCAGAGACTGGTACCGGTTATGGACTACTGTTATGGGTAAAACCTGCTAACCATCTGAACACATTATAACAAATAATTCGTAGTCCAACCTAATCACTGACAAGATGGCAGTGACATCTGTTGTGTGTGAAATAGTTCTTTGGTAGGTGCTCGCAGCAACTAAATAAAGCCTATCTTCCACACAAGGCATCGGAATCACATGTGGCAGCACAAACACGTTTTGGGAAACACAACACATTCCGCCACCTCCATATTTCTTCTCTAAGCATTGGCAGCAAACATACACGCCATTTCAGTCACCCAAAACGAGCACAATATGATCTAGCTACACAGGTCGCAGCTTGCTGTAGTGTCTGGTGGTATGTGATGTATTCTCTTCGCTGGCTTTGGAGCAGACGATAGCACAGCGATGTTTTTGTGTAATCATCAAAAACAACAGCTGAAAAGCAACGGAGAATACATGATCACGAAACACGTTCATTCGCACTGTTCAACTGCATTCCCAGCATTGGTGGATCGCCTTCACAGGATGGCAACAGAGAAACGACCGCCGTTATCAAGCAGGGTACATGCATACTTTGACAAGCTGCATCCATGTGTTCCGACAAGGAGTGTGACAAGACACCACACTGCCTTCAATGTTAATTAACTAAAGGTGCTGGTGTCAACAAAACTCGCTGATCATGCTGCCCGCAATGTTATTTAACCAAAGGTGCTGGCATCGATGGAACTCACTGATGATGAACACACGATGCTTTTCCTCACCAAAAGAGCGTGAAAATTCTGCCCAACAGGAAGAAATCTCTGCTCTGTGATGCGTAAATGCACCGATTGATGGTGGTGATTTCAAAATAGCAAAGGAACGAAGTCACAAACTTCGCAGCAAAACTGTGTGTTTTTTGCTGCATGCAAAAATAGTTATATGTACCTGGCACAGATATCCCTGAACACGTAGCCTAGTAACTGCCCTAATTCTTTTGCTACATCCGGAATGTGCTTCGGAATCTCTTTGTCAGCTTTCCGAAAAGCAATGACCACTTTGCGGCGATGCGCAGGACGCTACGACAACTACGACTCCAGGCGACCACAGTATTACACCCACGCTGCTGACGTAGTAAATGGCGGCATAATTATCCTTTCCAACTTTTGCCTTCTCTACCAATCACCCTACCAACCCTATGATTATCCATAGCAGTGCCCAAGCGCAACAAAATAGAATAAACGTGTTTTCAATCAATCAATCAAGCAATGCCAAAAAACTTGCACATGCTCACCAATACAGCACTCTTAGCACATTAAAAAAATGGCAGCCCGTGGATGATGGCGAAGGTGCAGAGTACAGGGACTCGAAATGACATCCAAGTTGCACCCCAAGTGACATCCGATTTGCGCCCCGACCGTCATTCGATTTGAGCCGTGAGTTGCACCTTGATATTCCCTAAATGAAACTGCAACTCATGGCTCGAATCGAATTTCACTTGATTTTCGCTCGATGTGGTGTGCGCACAGATGGACGCGGACGGACATTGGGAGGTCCTAAGGTACTCCGCACCGTTACAGGCGAGGGAGTAAGTCGTTCGACTCTCGGGTACCAACTCAGCGGTCATAGCCCAATGGGTGAAGATGACTGACACTAACTCTGTCTGGTCTACCCAAGGAGGTTAAAAAAATTGCTTCTACCAGTCACAGGCTCGAATCCTGCCGGTGCCTGTGTGATTTTTTGCGATTGTAAATGGTATGTGAACGGACGCGACGGGCATTGTGCGGTCCTAAGGTGCTCCGCACCTAAAAGGCCCATAAAATGGTGTCACCTTTAAGTCCAGCATCCCTGAGGACCTTCATGAGCTTCTCCACCTTCTGGTCGACAGTGTCCGTTTCTTCCAGGAGCTGAACGTAGCGCACGCGCAGCCCCGCAGTGCTGATGCAGCGCTTGAGCTTCGCTACGGCCGGGTCCTCGGCCGACGCCGGCTTGGCCGCAGGCTGCAGCAGAGCGAGAGTTGGCCCCGAATACGATCAGCACAGGGAACATGCACGTGGCAGACAAGCAAGCAAAGGAGAAGCATTGTTAAGCATGAAATTCTGCATATGCCTCAGCACTTGTGCCACTTTACAACTAGAAGTGATCACATGACATCGCAGCATCAAACACCCCCTGTAAGAAGTGACACCAGAGGATCTTTAAGGAGTAATCCGTATACCTGCGGCATTGCTCCTTATCCGCAAGCAAGCATCACGCAAGTGTACCAATGCGCTCACGTCACTCAATGAAGCTCACGTTTACCTAAGAACATACTGAGTAGTGCAAAGAAACACACACAAGAAAGAGGACATGGGACAGGTGCTACTGTTGTGACAGGCATTGACCTGTTGTGCAGGGGTGGGCACAGGACCGATTTTGAATGAAGAGCCTTTTATCATGTCACACGTTACAGACAGATAAACAGATTTCTGGAGGGAGCTGCCTACGAATGATTACACATTAAAAGAAAGAAATAGTAGAACTCCTGAAAGGCTGACAGGAATGCTTTCCTGATGCATACGAAACTCTCTCCACGTCTGCGGACCCCAGTCAGGGATTGCAGCCAAGGCTCTCGTTCTCATTCACTGTGCTGCCCTGGCTTTTTGTGTCAGCTGAACTATTGACGCAGTTACGAAGGAACGAAGCCCTAGAGCCTCCCACATAAGTGGGTGCTTTATTACATGCCACAACGTACAAATTTCATGCACCTGAAAAAAAAAAAAATACAATAATAAAATAAAGGCTACACAGCATGAACCTGTGAATCATGTCCATACGCATACTCGTACACATACATTTCACACACAGAACGAAAGCAGGGGCACTGGAATATGGAGCGATAGCAAGTGACCAAGCAACCCAAGTTTTTCAGCGAATGTCACCTGTGGCTTAGGAACCTTTTATCATGCATTTGGTACGGCAAGCCCCACTGCTCACACAGCAGTGCTTATATTTAATTTCCTTACCACCAAAAACAGCCTCTCAGGTGCCACACGTAGACCAAGCACACCCTAGTGTCACTAGATAAGGTTACAGAGTACCAGCACTCTTTTCTTGTATTGTTCCACGCCGCTGCTGTGATCATTGGTCAGTTCGCACCACGTGACATTTGTTACACTCCGACGGTTCATGGGCACCGCCATTTTGTTGTTTATGCGTTTTCTGTCGGTCAATTGTGCTAGTTTTAGCTTGTCCTCCCCTGCTCTGCGGCTGCGCGCGACTGGTGTCAATCCGAACGCGAATCAAAGATAACGCGCTTCGCGGCATTTCAGCAGCACAAGTGTGTCCGAAGATGCCGTGTTGCTGCGTATTCGGCAGTGTTGTTTACAAATGGCCTCGTCAAAGTTAGCGGCGAGGCCGCAGAAGCGACAATTTGGCAATACCGATAAACACCAAAATGGCCACTGTTGCTCACTTGCGTGCCTCAGTGACTGGAACTCTGTATCTTATATAGTGACACTAGGCACACCCCAAGTTCCCATTTCCCATCTCCCCCACCTTTCGTTTCTTGCTTGGGGGTGGAAACCGTCAGCTGGCTTTTTCCGACGCTTCTGCACGCGGTTGAGCTTCTGCTCCAAGTCCGAGAGGCTGGGATGCTCGGCTGCCACTGGCGGAGGCGGCGGTGGTGGGAGCGGCCCGATGGGCTTCTTTTTGTTGGGCTGCCTGTTGAGCAGTTCTGACAGCGGCTCGTCGTCACTCGAGTCAAATATGCCCCTGGCATGCTCGGGAATCTTCTCCTTGGTTTTGCGCGGTGCGCAGATGCGTTTCCGCCGTGGGGCGGCGGGCTTCTGCGGAGTCGTCTCATCCCCGACGTCGGACTCTTCGCTCTTGGGCCTGACCATGATCCAGCCGCCAGTCTTCGTCTTCGTCAGCTTCAGCGTGAACAGCGGCATGTCATCCATGCTTTTGTGCTCCTTCCCATTGCTCTCCCGAGTGGGCGTCTTAGGTCCTGAAAAAACAGAACCAGAGTCATTCTTCTAGGAACAACATTCTGTTTCTGCAGTACAACTTCATTCACGGGCAGCAACACCACGATTTTTTCCCTTCATAGAAAATCAGTTTTTACGCTTATCAGAAAAACGGCTGCTACAGCTTCAGTGATACAAGAACACAAATGTTCCCCTAACAGCAGCAAAGGCAGCAGACAGTATTTCCTGGTATGGAACAGGAAAAAATACGAGTTAATTGATATCTCGATGGCGCAGTCTGAATAAACCGGGTTTTAATTTAATTCCATACATAATGAGCCACATAGCGGGCAACCACCAATTTGAATTTTGTTTAAATTAGCTGAAGGCATGAAACATCCAACTCTACCATACCAAATTAGCAGCAACATCTCTTTCCTCATTCGGCGATGTGTGACGTCATGGTGAGCTGCACAGTGGTGGAAGGCTAGGAATTGACTTTGCCCGCACGGGGATCCCTGACAGAGGCCAAAATGCAGTGCACACAGGCTTTTTATTTTTTGCCTACATCAGAAAAAATAAAAATAAAATACAGACAGTCACCCAAGCCGATACGACCTACAGTGACAGACAGCTGCTGACAAATGGCTGTGTGACTATGATGACTCTCCAAGGGCATTTCATTTGGTGCATACTGAAGCTGTCACTTGGAGAATTGAACTGTGCTCTTTTGCCAGCCGCAACACAACAACCCAGCTGCTGAGCCACTGAAGTGGATGATGTCACAAACTACGAGACCAGGGATTGGCAGAGCTCACTAAACAGTGCACGTCATAGGGACACTCCTGCATGTACAGTGATTTTGGTAGTTTTGGTAGGAAGCTTTCTGAGGTAGCTGTTAGGATGTCCCACCACCGTGCTTACGATTTGTCTATGTCTTAAGCTACAGAACAAAAACCGAAACGAAAAAAAAAAAAGAGAGGGAGCAGTTCTTGTTTTAATGAAAACAAGAAAAAGCAATATATCCAAGAAGCACCAAACGGCACTCTTCCATTCACATTGGTGAAACGGATTTCATTTTTTTTTTTAAGGTTTTTAAGATGTCCCACTACTAGGTGTCTAGCCCCTGGGAGGGGGGAGACAGTCCCCCTCGCTCCTCCGAAGGGGCTTGCAAGTAAAAAAAAACAAAAAAACAGGTGTTTATTGGTCTGCAGTCCGAGATATTTTGTTGGGGCTGGCACAAAGCTGAGTTGGTATTTGCTAAGATAAGGTCCATTATCACAGCCGTGCAGCCTCATGCCATATCAGGTGCAATCACGTAGATCCAGGCTGGCTGCGAATTTTAGTACGGTAGGAAGCTGCATTCAAGACTGCGCTTCAAATAAGTAGCTGTGAATGACGCACTTTCCAACACTAATTTAGAACTCTAATTAGATGCAAAAAATGAGAGAGGCTGAGAATAGGCTTTTCATTTTAGTATTTTGAGCTTTTTCAACACTAACCTATAGCTGTAACCAAATGCCACATTTGAGTGAGGTCAAGAGTTCGTCAAGTTTTTATTTTAACATTCAATGATTTTTATTTTTCACTATGGTTGCCGTATTGCCACGAGCAACATTTTTATGCAATAAATACCCGGCTGTGCATAAGCCGATGACCGCCTGGCGAACATTAGAGTTGATATCGTATTTCCAGGTTTGGAGTGCTACTTGGTCCAGCAAAAAATAACATCCCAGATACCAGTGAAGCTACAGTAAATGGGTGCAACCAAACTAGAAAGGCTTTGGTAGGAAGCTAGGAGAACAGGATCTGGTCATCCTGGTGTAATATTTGCACAGCCTTTAGTCCACAGCAGCTGTAGAGCACCTGACCACCAGGGTGGTCAGGTCAGCGATACAGCAGGGGGTGCTAACAAACTCTGGATCCGTACAGGCCACCCCCAGAACTTGAGCCAGGTGACGTTTATCACTCGATTTCGGTCGAGTGACAGTTACTTTGAGGATGCTGAATGAGCAATGAACAAGGTAAGAGCAACGTACGCGGCAGTGATGTGAGACAAGGAACGAAAGAAAGAAGACAAGAAGCAAGTAGGCAAATATGCAGTGGAGAAACTTTGGAACAGACAGTGTGAACAGCTGAGCAGACACACTGGTTAGATGGGCGGAGAGAAATAACCTGAACATAACGAGTACATTCTCCTGCAAATGAAAGAATAGGAAATGGGCACAAAAGAGCCCCAACGATGAAGTGAAAATGAAGCTGACTACATCCTATGTCCCAATCAGGGTATTGCGAAGAATGTTGAGGTACCAGGCAAGATCAAGAGCTGCAACCGCAGGTTGGTGAAGAGCAGAGTAAGGCTAGATCTGAAAAGGAAGAGGATGAAGCTAACGAAAAGCAGGAAATCCAACTTGCAGCCAGTAAAAGAAAGAGTTCAGAACAACGGCTCTAAATAACTGCTGCTGGCACCGTGATCGTCAGGGGCCAACTTGCTTTTCTCACAAATTATGTGCCACTTTAAGGACCATTGCTAATGGGGAAGATGGTACAGTGCGGAAGGAGGGTGCTCGTTTCCCTTCATCCAGCTCCTCAGCAACTTCTATCAGGTTACGATCACTGGCCATTAGGAAGCCACTAGAGCAGGCACTACTGTTCCTCCTCCTCAGTTCCCCACTAAATGTGTATGTCCACAATAGAGAAGCCCCCCTCCCCACTGAAGGCAATCAAGTTTTGATCGAACATCTATAGGCTGTGCAAGTAAATCACACTATTAATGCGAAAACGTCAAATGTCTTATGGATAAAAAAAGCCGGCATCGAAGCCTTGAAACAGCTCATAACCTATATGTCCGGGAAACATTCCATAGTGCAAGGAGTTCCGCAGCATGCGCTTAAACTCCGCAGTAACGAAAGGCGGCTGTCCAAGCTCGGCGGCGAAATTCACCATCATTACCTCAGCAATTACGAATAGGCAGAAGTGCACCACATAGACAAATTGAAGTTATTCGAAAGCATTAGAGGCCAACTGCCCTCAAGTTCCCCCTCGGCCAAATTTACTTCGAACGTACGGTACGTACCACCAAACCAACTAGGACAAGACTGGTAGCCCCGTGAAATGCGTTGTTATAAATGTTTAAAATTGCTCCGTCGCAGGCAACACTGAACCTGCCGGCGGATTGCGCGAACAGCTATGAAGCGGAAGTGGCATTGCGAACCGGCCCTGCACTTTTTCTTGCGGCCAGCCAGGAGACGTGGTCAAGCACTGCTGGGCATGCTTCTCCTAGGGATGTGGCGAGGGTGAAACATTGCATGCAGGTTTGCTCCAGAGCGCCAGCCGCGTGCGGCAGCTCGCTTGCCGGCTGGGCTGCCTGGAACGTCACTTCAGCCTGGCCATAATAGCCGCACTCTTCTCAATTTCTCAATTTTGGTTTTAAACTTTATGATTTTTGATGGTTGTTTGCGCAGTGGATACGTGTATTTCAGCTGCCATATTTTGTATCCTGGAGTCTTTAGGCAGAATTAAACAGAAATAACATTTATGAGAGGTTGAAATCAGGCAGGTCCAGGGTTTTTCTGAGGGGGGGTCAGCTTCTATCAGTGATGATGATGATGATGACAGTGCGGAGGGAAAAGATGGTAGCCGTTTTTATTCACCAAAATTTCAGAAAACCAAGAATACAAGTAGAAAAAAATATCAACTAGACTTTTTGCACGACCTAGGGGGTCATCTTCTTGGGGGCATAAATTCAAAAATTAAGGGTGGGGGCAGGATATCCGGACCCTCCCTCTGGATCCGCCAATGGTTAAAATTTTGAGTGCAGCAGGCCTTTAAAGGGACACTGAAGTGATCTGTAAACATTGCGTCCTGAGTCCATAGGCCATGTTTTGACCATTCTGAGTGCGTTTACGCGAATTTATTTAGTAGAAAAATCAATTCGAAAATGCTGTCCTCCTGTCTGCATCCTCGCCCATTTTCTGTGGCGTTTTCGTGTGACGTCAGGAGGAGACGACTTGGCTTGACTCAAGCTACTGCACGGCTCGCCGACCTTCTGGCAGAGTCAGTCAGCCCAGCGTTTAGTCCGCTGGCCGCCGACGAGTCGTCACAATTTGTTCGCTCAGTTGAAACGAAGCCACGACACGTTTGTGAATAGAAGAATGTGCCTTTCTTTAGTTTGTTAGTTTGTACACTGTACCTAGCTCTAAGTCAAGGTTGCTCCACACAAACGCTGCACAAGCACACATGCAACGCTTCACTGACTGGTACGCTAGTAGGAAACCTAAGGCCACTTGAAGGCGGGAGAAGAGTCAGCGAAGTCAATATAGGTACTACGGAAATAAAATCAACTGATACTTTTACCGTACAGCGTAAAACTAGGGAGCAGGAAGCAATTTTTTGCGCTGGCAGAACAAGCACAGCGGTCAGCAGCATGACCACACATCTGTGAACGCTTTTCCCTCTAAGAAATGCAATTGCTAGACAAGAGATATTGTGGAAATTTGGGGGACACTTACTCCACGAGCGCTATGCAACAAATAGTCACCTAAGATGCTTAAAACGCTAAAACTAAATAAAAGTGTAAATTGGATATACATTATATACCTTATATTTTCAAGGCTGACAGTGCTGGCCGGTGGCCGAGTGGCCTGGCGCGCTAGGCATATAATTTTGCAAGTCACAAGTTCGAATGTTCGAGGGTACATTGTTTTTACTTTTTTTTCCTAAGTTGACTTTTTCGTTTTCAGCCGATGTTTTCTATACAGTTCACCATTTTTGGGCTGAACGTTCACTGCTCCACGAACAAGTTCACAGAACGCCCGCAGGCTGACACTCACGCGCAAGCGAGTTCTCGTTGGCATGCTGTTGCCATAAGCACCGACTGCTTGCGGGCAGTGGGCACAGGCCAGAATCATCAGACCCTTGGGCTGGTGCGAACACGCTTTTTACGATACAGGCATGAGTGAGGCAAGCTCCAAATATGGGGGAAAAGAGCATGGCATTTGAGCATCTGCGGTGACGCGGAAGGCATTCATCCAGTGCATAGGCCTCGGCTAGTGATTGCTATGATTCCAAGCCGTCCTGGGAGGCTTATCTTAGGCATTTTACAGCCGACAACATGGCAGAAGCGCGTTACAACAATTACTGAGATATTGAGAATGCCCATCCAATGATGCCGTCGGATGTCAAGCATCGGATGTTGTTGTTGTCGGATGTTGTTGTTGTCATTGTTGCTGTAGTCAAGCATCGGATGTCAGATGTTGTTTTACAGAACCGAAACCGAAACTTGTTTGAATGCTATTCTTGGACATCATCCAATCTAGGTGCATCTCCTCCTTTCGTCACAGCCCTTAGTTGCTGCGGCCACCGCAGACCGCGCATGGTAGTTTTTCTTCTTTCGCGCTTTATAAAATAATTACCGACTTATCAACCGGATAAACGATGAAAAGTGTGTTAATTTGAGCCAGTCTATGCAGTGCAAGCAAAACTGGGAGCTTAAAAAATTCACTTCAGTGGAAGCAGAAGCAGTGGAAGCACACCACGAAGCTAAGCATCTCAAGTGGCAAGAGGACGAAGTCACATGTTAGCGTGAGGCAAAAACTCTCAGGTGTTCAATTGGACAATCGTGCTTCTGCATTCACAACTCATAAGTGCTTAGGTGCCATCCGAGTTTCATTTAATGAGCTTATCCTTATGCACATGCACATTTCCATGCCCTCTATTTGCTTACTGAATTTCTGAATCCCATATGCAAGTCCTTCAGCAATGCACGCTATTTGTCCCTTGCTGTTTGGCCCTCTTTGTGAATAATAAACAAACTAATAATAAACAAACTAATCTGGGCAGCTAAAGTTTACCAACCCGGAAGATAGCGCTATACAAACTATTCAACAGAGAAGGAGTAGCTTAAAAAGAAGCAGGTAATTTAAAAAGTACAAGTGCTCACAGAGAGTGTGCATTTTTTTAACAAAAAAAATATTGGTAATAATATTTCCAATTTTGATCACATCTCTGCTCACTGCACGATGTCTTTCAAAAGGCAGGTGGTGTGTGCCCTTGCTATTATTGCCCTGAAAACAAAGAACGAGCTAAATTACTTTCATAGGAGAACAAACACCACTTCCCTTTTGTTGCTCCTTCTATGGAAAAGTACAGGCTTTGCAGAAAACTGCCCCTTAAAGGAAGAGTGCATCCCCAACAACAAAAGGGTTAATACTGAGGCTTTTACTGAACTTCTAAATGTTATCGCAACACGTGTCCCATTATTCAGTTTTTATTTGTCTCCACATTTCTTTTGCTGTGTGCATTCTTTTTTCGAGCAATATCTTAGGGAATACATCTGTATCTGACGTCAAACCATAACAAATACCTCCAGCAAGCATAGTGTTTCCTAAAATACGGTCACAGTTTACAAATGGCAGTGAAAAAAAAAAAAAAAAGGTTTTTCTAACAAGCATTGTTATTGATGAGACCAATATTTCTTATTGTTATTTTTTGCATATGTGGAGTTTTTTGCAGTCAGCAAAGAAGTTTAACTAGCAAGAGCCAAGTCAAGCCGTTTGACCTCTGAAGTAGCCAGGTTGAATCTTTCCGCTGTCACTATTGATTTCGCCTCTGATCTGTGCTAGTTTGTATGTATTTTTGCTGCCGTCCCCCCTAGATATTCAGGGTAACAAGCTGACATTGGAACTTCACAAAATGTGCATTGGTATGAGATGCATAAAACAAGTGGTGCGTGAATACTAAAAATTGCAATTGCAGTTCCCCTCGTTCATTTATTTTTCCTATTCATGTCCATGTCAAAAATTGGATGCTCGATATGTCCAAATATTGTTTTGGCTGAATATTCCGATGTATTACAAATATTCAGGCTTGTATCAACATACTGTGGACCCAAAAATTTCGAGCTAATGGAGAACGTATGAACGCAAATACACATTCAATTTTTTTTAAAACCCTTTACTGCAGGCTGAGAGTATCACTTGTAAATAGTGTTGCATGTTCTGGAAAATACGGTAACACAGGAAACAAAATACTTTGAATTCAATTTGATTTGAAACTGCACCATCGGCTGAACACCCCTCAACCCAGTAAAATTCTTTTAAAAAAATAATAAATAAACAGCTGACTGGTAAGGCTATCTGTAGTTCAAGGCAAAATTTTCCACCCACCTTCGCTCGGTGAGGTGACGGCCTTGGAGTTTTTGGTTTCCGGCAGTGAATGCCGCCGTGTCCCCGCTGCCTGCTCTCCAACCCTCGCACTGCCCTCCCCATCGGAGGAGGGCCTCCGCGGAGACTCGGCAGACATGGGCGACTCTGCTATCATCAACTTCCCCTCAGAGTCCGAGGAGTCCGACGCCTCCCCTCCGCAAAGAACCTCGGCCTTATCCACTGATACTTTTGGGAACAGCACAGTTGGAATGGCACCACACACCGCACTCGTCTTGCCGGCATTGTTGGAAGCATCACCACTGGAAGAAGGATCTTTCACCGGAACGCCATCACTAGCGGAGGCCGCGATACTGGACACTACACTGAAGGATGAACTCGAAGAGTCACCACGTGGGGAAGAAGCACTTGTAGGAACCTTTGGAAGAGTGTGTGACAAAGAATCTGATGAGTTGCTGTTTAAGAAACACGCGTTGTTGGCACCTGCACTGGAAGTGTTATTGTGGGTAGAAACGGCCGAAGCGGCGTGACCAGGCACACAGGTCTGTTTCGGCTCAGTCCGTCGATGTGTCCGCACACCGAGCGTCTCCTTCACGGCTCGGATCACGTCGTCGTCGTCGGAGTCGCTGCTCGAGTCCACGATGCGCTGAACGTTCCTGGCGTTGGGACATTTGATGGGCGAGTCGCCGTCTACGGCACAGTTGCCGTTTTGAGGCGGCGGTGTAGTCGCGCACACTGGGCTGGCAACTTCCGACGCCACAACGCTCTTATCGGCACTCAACTTGACCTCCTGTAAAAAAAAAAAAAAAAAAAAAAAATGCAGAGCCACACGAAACGTGTGCTGTGTATTCTCGGAAAATGATAGGCACACACCCTCACTAAACAGCTGGACAAAACGCACTACTGCACACTTTGCATAAACCAGAAGCTTCGTGCCTATATAATTATGAAGTTATCAGCACAGCTGAGGGTACTTTTGTGGGGGAAAATTGAAACAAAGCCCTAACCACCGTTGTAAGAGTAAATAGGGCACTCTATAAGAGACAGTTTTTTTTTTGTTGTAGCTATAATATTCCTGTTCCCGTGCATTACTTCGTGCACCACAGAAGACACCACCTGTTGCCTAAAGAAAGTGGTATAGTCAAGGTTTATGCAAGAAATGCAGTAAGAATGAAAAAAATTTTCACAAACGTGAGTGCAACCCCTTAGCTGCTCAAGGAACCCAGCTTGGCTGCGTCGTGAAGGCTGTTAAGTTTTGCCTCCTCTCAAATTTTTTAGCCACTTTTTAATAACAAGCCAACTAGATCAACATGTTTTGCTACAGCTTAGAAGACCGCTGCTAAAAGAGAGGAAAAGAAAAAAGAAACAATTTCATATTGGTCCTGATCTAGAAGAGGGTCAGGACCAATACAAAGCATTTAGGGCAGCTACGCCTGAACTAGCAAGCAGGCATTGATTAGCACAGGTACCCATGATGAAAGCACCGTCGTTATTACAGCACCCCCTTTGTTGGGAAACTTAGTTTAAGTTAAGTTTTCCTAACTTACATTATAACGCAAGACAGGGTGAAGACGCTGCCGACACTAAAAGATGAATTTACTTTGTTTAATTCCAGAGAATTATTACAAGTCTCACTGACACAATAATGCAAGACAGCGTGAAGACGCAAAATGACGTCCCTAAGGGAAACCCCATACATTAGATCATCCTCGGCAACTAAAAACCCTACAAAACACAAATGCACTGTCAACGTTCATTGATTAGTTCAGGCAGGAGGAATCCTATCAGTGGATTCGTCTCAATGACATGACAATAGACGCTAGTGTTAAAAAAGAATCATTAACAAATCAGTTCACCTTGGAAAAAAAAAAAACAAAGAAAACAACCCAGAAACCTGTTCATGCACAGAGTAATACCCTAAAGTAAGACTTCTTAGGTCACCTGTGATGACTTGTCTTTGCTGTCCGCCACATCCTCAAACTCCTTGAACACAGTTGTGACGATGGAGGCGAACACTTCACGGTTCTCTGAAGACAGATGCTTCACTTTGAGTTCGTCTGTGTACAGTGTCCGCAGCTGCCTGATGGTGAGCATGCTGTAATAGCGAAGAGACACGACCCAGCATGAGACACCTCCCAGGCATTCCTCTGACACACACGACACACATACACACACACACACGCGCGCGCGCGCGCGCGCGAACGCACGCACACAAAGTACACCACAAGCGCTTCCTGGCAGCGCGAATTGACTATTGCTAGTAACAATCGTCGGTGTTAAAAAAGCTATGCATCATGCCTTGACATTCGGTGCACGTCTAGCGGTAGCGGAGACAAGCAAAGGGAATGCCTGGCGGATTGGACGTTGGAAGACGCTTAATGCGACTTTTAAACGCTCTTAACTTTTTCGAGGCCGCATTTGAAACTATGCAGTAATAAAAACAATGCGCGCGTTAAAATCGCGAGCTTTTTGTGGAGTCGCCGACAAGGAGCTGAAAAACGATTTGGTCTAAGAGCATCAACACAATGCACGCTGTTTTGTTTTTCCTGCAGTTTGTTGTGCGCTTAATTTCGCATACGTGGCCCGCTTTTGCACGATTTAGTCGTACTATCCTTATTCGTGTACGGCCGAGTGCAGTTTACAACACCGCAAGAGCACAGGTTAGCGGCAAATGCGCGAAATCAGAAGCTTTGCAAAGATCGCACTAGCTCGCCTACGTAGTACAGAAAGCCAGTTTCCCTTGAAAGTGGAGCACGGATGCTTTGACGACGACGAAAAAGTTAGGAGTGAAAATACTTCCTACAGTTTTCACGGCTTAAAACAACAGGCCACAATAACATAATTATGTTGCAATATTATTTTAACCATGTCTAAACAAAGAACAGTTGCAATAATTTGTTCACGTCAGAAGTTACACACTAAAGGAGCGCGGCTGAGCAGCAGTGCGCAACATCTCAATGTGCGCCGGCTAAATGAAGGCACTGGACAGCTTAAAGTGGCAGAAATACCAAACGGACATGTCAAACAATTTAAAAAAGATGATTATTGATGTCATTCGTACCCATGGTCTCGACGTTCGCGAAAAATACGGCGAACAAATTCTAGCATACTACTGGCAGTGACTGCCGCCATTGCTACTTGGCGCCAGCCATAATTTGGCTCCTGACGATTGAATCAATCGTCGCTATTATTCGAATATTTACTCATATAAAATTATTTTCGTCAGTGCAAACTTATTTTTTGCCCTTAAGGCTTTAAAAAAGTAATTATGCGTGATATAATTAGTCGTCAATACGTCAAGATGGCAGCACTGGTTTAAACCAACGTACGAGCGAGGGAGTCCCGTAAAACGTGCTGGTTTCGGGGCGGTCTGCTAGCACCGACCGCTATGCGAGTTGTTTTGTTGACATTTTAACTTTTCACGCTCAGTTTAAAGCAGTGTTGGCGTGTTGTCACCACGATGGTTTTTCTCAGGGCACAGCACATCAAGTTTTTCCACAGGTGCCTCAATGTACTCCCCTGTGCTATGTCATCGTTGGATGAAATGAGGTAAAGCCTAATAAACACACGACCGCGTGAACCACTGTAAGGTCTAAGCTAAAATGGGTGAAAGCTTGACAGGTTTCTTGATTTTGATGTGTTATATCCTGTCTACGTCTACTGAGGGTGGTGCTGAAGTGCGCAGAAATCTGTAACGACGCCCAGGAAATGTGCCGTTCGAATCTTGATGCCAGATCTGAAATGTGCGGCTGTGGCTCATACCACATTCTCGTTTTCCAGGATGACTGTGGCTTACTTCGCTGTGTCTGGCCTGGATCTACTTAATGCTTTGGACACAATAGAAAACAAGGAGCACATCATCGAATGGATTTATTCGCTACAGGTGCTGCCGAATTCCGATCGTGAGTACGCGTCCTGCTGATCACTGCGATCCAGATCAGTTCAAGCAGCCGGTGCTTTAGTGAAAGAAGTTTATCTTTATTATCCTGCACTGCGACCAATTTAAGAAAAAGATCTTACCTCCTAACAAAGCCGTAACTGCATAAGTGCTCAGCACGCATAAAATTTTATACGATGAGTTACTAATTTTTTCCAAAATGTATAGAAATAAACGACTTTGTAGTGCTTGCATTTGTGCAAGGGTTGTTACATAGATCATGTTTCCTGACAATCTAAAATGCTGGCCAGAAAGTTGTGTATAATTTTCGTGAGCAACTTTCTTGCAGAGATAGTTAAAATTCCGATGATAAAAAAAAAAAAAATGAAGCAGCAAACAGAGAACTTGGCCCATCGTCTACATGACTCGTATCAACGGCATTGCTAAAATACGCCTTGAGCGCTGCCTGTGGGGGCGCCACTGAAATCTCCCTAGCGGCCCGTTTCGAAAGCAGTCGCGGGAGTCTCCGGCCCGCTCACCACTGTCGCAGTCGCCGTTCGCGACTGATATTTGCTGTTTGAATGCGTTGGAAATATATATTTATGTGGAGCAGTCATTCTGCTCGCAAATGTGGTGTATTTACGAGAGTGTAAATGCTTCTGACGTGATCTTAGTGTGGCACATTCAGTCTGCATAAGCGCCAGGTGTGTGTCACAGGCCGGCATCGCAAAACCGGCATATGCATGGAGCTGATTGTAATTTCACTGTACTGAAATTTACTAGCAGTACCTCCGTAAGCCGCGTTCGTTCAGATGCTCATGCTACGGCTATGCACTACGATGGAAATCGGTTTCGTGTGCTTACATAATCTAGCGGAGCTCTCATACCTGTTAGCACGCCAGTTACGCTTCATATCTCAGATATTGATCACTACCTTGAACAAGCTAATGTAGCGCAAATTTCATGGACATTGTACGCAATAAGTACGATGGATAATGCAAAATTACATGCGGGAGTCAGCACAAAGAATTTATGGCTGGGTCGTCTTGTTGCGAGGTGAGCCCTCGCAAACGGTCATCATCTGCTACTTGTATCCTCCACTTATATCTGCGTCCGCGACTAAATGCTTCTTCGAAACACCGTCATATGACACAGGGTGCCTGAAGAATCTAGCACAAAAGCGAAATCAGAGGGCCTTATCAGATACCACATTCTTCCAACGACACCTTTTATCGTTTGTGAACTTGCTTACTGTATACTTCAAAAAATGTGTCCGCCGATTGATCAGCAGTTCGTTAAAGTCGAAAAACAAAACAAAAGTGAACGCGGAGCTTGTGTGTGTGATTACTAAAACGGTCATTCCTTGATTTCGCTCCGCATTTGTACGCAACGATAGTTAAGCACCCCCCTTTCCCTCCCCTGTTTTGGAAAATATCAGTTCATTTCGGATCTAGTTGGTCTAGTGAGTCCTACCTTGCTTAGGTTAAGACGAATGTCTCTAGCATTTCTGAAGCTGCACTAAGATTTTTCATTCCCATACGAGCTAGTATATTGCTTCCGGACTTGGCAGACCATTTATTTTTCTGTGGTTTCATTAATTCTCCTTGTTCCTTGCTATCAGGTGGGAGTGGGCACATAACGACCCACAGACTTGGAATATGCTTAACATGTTTGCATGGCCGCTATTCTTATAAAAGGCACAAGTTATTGTCAGTTATTAGGTAATCACATCCCTGAATCATATTTTTCTACGACGTATATATTCGAAACAAAGCCGCATTCGTTGTCCGCTCTGCAAACCAAACTAACCTCTGGCTGTGCCAGTATCAGGTCTAAACGATACGACAATAGAATTCATTTGCGCCTCACATATTCGGAGATGACAGTGGTGATATGCTGCTGCTGTCGCCGACGCCCGTAAGAGCGGTGAAGAAGCGTGCAGTACCGCGTTCCCGGATAGCTCTTGTTGGCGTTTTTTTTTAAGTGCCCTAAACATACTATTTGCTTACAGACATCGCCATAACAAGTTGTTTAGGGCACAGAAAGGCAAAAAGAAGTGAAAGAGAGCCAAAACACTGCATGAGCTGCTATCAGCTGCGCAGCGGTCATCCCGTAAGCGCCGTGGAGAAGTGGCAACAGGTGGCGCAGCAATCGTGAAGCTCGTGGCGTATAGGCAAGGAAAACCTAGGAAGGCAGTCAGATTTTTATGACAATAAGCAACAGCCAAATTAAATATATACGTAATATCGTTCACTAATAAGGCCTGCAGTCTTATCTGTCTTTCTCCATTGTGTAGTGAAGTGCTTTGTGGAACACGACTGTCTGCAATGATTGCCTTTACATTGTGCAAGTTTTTGCATGCCTATTCAACACAGCCCTATACAGCTGCAACCTGCTCACTCTGAAATTCATAGATAGGCAAACTTATCTTGGCTATACTACGAATTGGTCACTGAAATTCCTAAAGTGCGGCAGGCAGACTAATTCAAATGCAGAGACGAAACGTGCACAAGCACTGACTACACAACAAAACATCCACACCTGCCGAAACACACCTATCGCACTCGCTTTCAGAACCTTCCGTCAGCACTGTCCCAACCATTATTAACAGTTTGGTGGCTAATGTCTTGAGCTTCTCAGCAGACTTTAATTCGAGGATTAGAGTCTGTTCACATACCTTTGTATGGATACACCGTGTGCCATGCGGATGTTTTTCCCTTTGGATGTATCTCCTGGGTACGTGAAACATAAGTGCGTGGGAGAAACGTTTGATTCCGTAATGAACTGGACCCCTCCCATCAAGGAATTGTGCAAAAATTTAAGCTTTGGGTGTTTTCTGAAACACCTTGGTGAATCTTTATTATGTCTAATTTATTTTAACTTGTTCCACTGTCACTTAACATAGTGTGTTTAATCTTGGGTATTTAACACTACATGAAAGAGGGCACTCAGGACCATAGCCTCAGCGCATAAAAACCCTCCTCCTGCAGCACCCATTTTTTGTGTAAATGTAGTGCCATTTAACATAGTGAAGGATTACAGAACTGCACTAATGGGGGGGAGAATAGTTACCAAAACACGCCATATCCTTTAACAATGTGGCATTGCACAACAATTCAAATCTTTCCATAATCAGCACTTATGGTCGACGCCTCATTTCGATTACTGGGGTGAAAATTGGGAACAAAATTGCTTCTAGTACAAAATGTTTGTGAAATAATAGATGTGCGATTGAAACATTCATTATGTCTGTAGAGTGTGTTTCACCTTGCTGAATTTTTTGTCCTGTTTTATTGGATGAATTGCTGTCTTGTGCATTTTTCCAACGGGTTGCTCAATAACCAATTCGGCTAAGGAGTCTTTCTTCGCAAATGTGATGTACCCCTTTTCTGGAAAGTATGTTAATACATATTATGCTGCAGCGTGTTATCAAGTATGCCTATTTGCTAGGGGAGTTCGAATTGTAAAATTCTCTAATCAAATTGTATAAAAATATGTGAAAAAAAAGAAGGAATTGTATTAGAACCTTCTATCAATTACCAAGTACTTACGCGCCGTACGTTATTGCATATTTTAACACAGCCAGAGCTCTTAACAAGTGTAGGTGCTGTTGGGCTGCAATAAATGTGAATAAACTAAAACAGGCGTTTGTGTTTCTCTGTTCCCTAATGTCTGACATTGCAGTGGCTAATGGCTCCGACACTGCTGAGTTTTGGGGTAAGCGCAAGTTTAGCTGCCACCCATGGCACATTTAACAGTCAATGCAAACCTGAATAATTGTATGCGCAAATATACAGCCATAGCTGGATAATTGAAGAAGGAGAGCGATATCAAATTCTCAAATCGAACACAAACTGCACAACAAGAGCTAGTTGATTTGTACTTGAAATCAAGAATATTTGCTCACCCCTAATTTTTGCACATTTTCTGCTGCAACCAGGAACTAATCTTGACCGCTGTGGCTTCAAGGGATCTCATGCTACTAACTGCCAGGAGAACTGCCCGGTAAGCTTGTCACCTCTTTTCTTAAAGTGTGTTGCAGCTCCTTCATTGCATATTTACGTACTGACTGTACACAGTGGTTCCCTATTAATGTGCTGTCGCACTCTATATTACTGGCAACGTGAAGGCAGTGGCCCAGCCACATTGTCAAGGGAACGTGATGCTGATAAGTGACGCAATTGATCATAAAGGAAAAGGGGTTTTGTCTTTCATAGTAAGAGTGGCGCCCTGTATTTCGTTTTCCTCTTCTCTGCACTCGGCAAGTAACAGTTATTTGATAAGCCCACAATAAATGTCAGAACATGGAGCAGGTATAGCGGCCCCATATGCTTTCCCGCACTGCAATTGAGGACGTCACAAAAAGTGAACAGCGAAATGCGATTGGTATTCTTTGTATAAGCATTTTTCTGGAAACAGCAAGGCAGGGAAATTTAAATGTAAAAAATATACGTATGCGGGAACTTCTTTGCTGAGCAGCACACGTTTCTTAAAAGGCACAAACTTCTGCTCTAACTTTGTCAAGCAGGTTTTCTCACTATAACTGGTTGTAAGGTTTCTTTCGATTTTGGGCAAATGTTTTGAATTGTTGTGCAAGTACAGCCAGAAAACTTGCACTGGTGAATGCGTGAGCCAGGGCCCCTTTTCACGGTTCATGTCTATTTATATGCGACAGCCAGTGACAAAAGTCTCAGATTACTAGATAAATCAGCTATGCAGCATGCTCGGCCAGCTGCCGCCAGCTGCTGTGGGTATTTTCTGCTGCTTCTCATAGGCTCCAGCACCTCGCTTGCTTGGATGACGTTGCCAGCAGTCCCTCTCGTCATGATGTGCAACAATGCTTTGCGTCGCCAAAAAATGGAACGGATACAAGAGAGAACATTGTTAAAGTCAATTATTAATTTCTAAACATGCAAAGCATCGTTTGTCGTTGAACAACATCCAAAATAGCTTTGGAAGGTGTGATCCTCCAGTTAAAAAGAAACGTCCTTCAGCCTTTAGTGTGCCTTTAAGGAGGAACAACCTTGCTTGGCAACTGTCAAAATAGGAATATAGTGCAGCAGCTTTCCGAATATGGATTCTTTGCACAAACGAATGTACTCAGCACAAGCCCCCTTGGTTGACAGAATTCCACAGTGTTCGAAATGCTGGGATGCAAAGTTCTTTATGTGTTCTAAGATACTTGCATGGGTGCCGTCAGGGGCCCACTTATTGTGCGCATTTAAAATATTTGTTTTGCCTCTGTTAATTAAAAAAAATCATGTTTCTTGTATAAATCCCCAAGAGCAAAAATTTTTCTCGCAGACATTTTTGGGGCTTTTTTCGGCTTTAGCCAAAAACAGAACTAGTTATGGAAGGCTCTGTATGCAGCTAATAATTGCTTGCATGCATCAGGCATATAGTATACCAAAGGGATGGTTTTCGGGGTTCAACCAGCACGTCTTTTATTACTGTTGAAAATTTTATTAGGTTCTTGTTTAACTTTGACAAAATTCAAATGATATGTCTCACATGCAAAAGGTACACGTACTGGGCGGAGAGGGATGCCATTGGGGAGGGTTGCGAATTAATTTTGGACCACGGGGTGTTTCTTGAGCATGCAACCAATGTCGCATAAGTGGGAGTTCAAATGTATTGCCTTAAAGGAAAACAACAAAGCAAAAGCAGTCGTCTAATAATTGTGTCTGCAGCCTTGGCATTTAAAATTATTTTCCCCATGTTCAACAAGTTTGATTGTGAAGTGAAAATCCTGTTAAAGGTTGCCAGAAAAAAAAAAGAAAAGAAAAGCATGGAGGTGTAGGTTTTTTCTTATCTCTGCTTTTTCTCCCGCAGTACGATAGTGCAAGCGACTTAAACTGCGGCCACATTGCCATGACGTACACTGCCCTGCTGACCCTCATTATTCTGGGAGACGACCTGAGCAGAGTGGACAGGTTTGCAATCATGCAAGGCCTCAAAGCTTTACAGCACGAATCTGGAAGGTACGTACGTTCAGATCTCGGATGGGGTGTCCAGACCCATCAGTTAAATTTTGTATGGTATGCCTTGCAAAATGGAAACTCATACCTTGTGCAGTACTTGCTGCTATGGTCTGTGCAAGGATCATGACATGGGGGTTGCAAACCCACTATCGTCGTCATTGTTGATGGTGTCATCTTCACCATCATTACAACTATAATCACGCTTTGCCCAGGGAACATGTATCCACTCATTCGTGCCCAGGCATGAATCAGTGCGGTGTAAATGTTCACACACTAGTTATTCTTCACCTCGCAGCCATCCACGCTCGGCAAACATGCCATGCGAGTGCTGGCTTGCGGTGGGCTGAGTGTTTGAGGAGACAAAGGCAGGAGGCGACAGGGCAAAACATCCCGGGCGGTGCTTCTTGCAACAAACAAACACTATACCACGTACAGACTAACGGCAGGCCATAACAATAACATTGGAAGCATGGCATTAAACAGCACTGTAGAGTTACAGATGGTTCGACTCACTGATGAATACTGGAGCATCAGGTATCTTGCTGCCGTGGGTAGATTGCACTCCAAGGGAACCAGGAACGTCCTCTCACCACACATGAACGTTCAGCACAAAGGTTCGCACGCGACACGTTCGGGAAGTCAAGACCCTGTCCCCTTGTCATTCAGTGTCCTGCTACACTTAGCCAGTTGGTGGCGCTGAAGTTGCAGTGTGGGAACCGGTTATTGGGCAAAGCAACGAGGAAGAGGGCGAAAGCACCACCCTTGCCAAGTGAACCTGCTAGGCGCACTCTCCCGTCGCACATGCGCAAGACGGGAGAGCCTCCTGGCTGTAACAGCATTTGTGCTATAACAGTGATCATGCTGCTTGTGCTGTTACAGCCTGCGTTTGTGCACAAACGCTGTCTGTTACAGTGTTTGTGCGGAAGAGGTTCACGTAATAGTCGCAATCCCTACAGCAAGTGTGCAAGTGATACTAGAATTATCAGGGGGTTCTAAACACTTTGCTGGTGGCAAAGTGCTGTCTGCTTACTCCCATTTTGTTGACATCGCAACACCCGTTGTTTTTTCTCTCCTCAGCTTCTCGGCTCTCGTCCACGGAACCGAGGATGACATGCGGTTTGTGTACTGCGCTGCTGCCATCTGCTTCATGCTAGACGACTGGTCTGGGTTCGACAAAGAAAAGGCTGTGAGCTTTATTCAGGACTGCTACGTAAGTGCTGCCAATGGCAGACATCCTTCCTTTTAAATGTAGGCTACGTGAAATGAAGGCTGCCCAGAGTTTGTGCTCGGTAGAGCACCCTGTGTGAAGACCACAGGATATTGCAATGCTGTGGCATGAAAATACAAATCTTTTAAGTGCAGAGCACTTCAGGGGCTCGCCCTGTCGCGTAGCTTGCTTGCTGGACCTAAGTAGAGCCACACTGCGTTCTGTCGTCGCGACGTAACCCAGAGGCTTCGAAACCGAAGCGGTTTATACAATCATAAGCATTTGAAACTCGTGAATTACTGGCGCTTGTCATACATCTCCCAGTTACTTAGCGCAAACAAAAGTGTAGGTACATTTGATGCAAAATATACGTAATTAACCGGCAGCGCTTGCGTTCATTTAGTTAGGAATGCTCGTTGGGTTGGTTTTTGCGATAGTGAGCGAAAAGAAGTGGCAGTGCAATGCCGGCACGTGCGGGAGGAAACGCAAGCACAGAAAGAACAGAACTCCCGCTGGTGCAGTTTCAGGCAGGGGCCACGCGAGCACTGTGAAGGCAGGAAATTTGAATTGATTGATTGATTCTAGGGTTTAACGCGCCGACGCAACGCAGGCGATGAGGCGCGCCGTAGTGGAGGGCTCCGGATTAATTTTGACCACCTGGGGATCTTTAACGTGCGCCGAAATCTCGTACACACGGGCTTTTTTGCTTTTCGCCTCCATCAGAAAAGCGGCCGCCATGGTCGGGAATCGAACCCGCGACCTCGTGCTCAGCAGCGCAACGCCTTAGCCACTGAGCCACCGCGGCGGGTAGGAAATTTGAATTGCATTGGGTAGTAGCAGTGAGCAGATAATGGCGCTACAGCCCATTACGGCGAATCACTGCTCTGCACTTATGACAGCTTTCACATTGAGTGTAACGGCTTTAATTTTTTTTTTTTTGTGCATCTGTCACATCACATGAACCTGCTTGTTCTCGACAGGGCTATGATGGAGGAATATCCCCATATCCCGGAACTGAGTCCCATGGTGAGGCCACCTGTTCAGCGTCTGTTTTCTCTCTTTTCCTTGGCAATTTTCAACCACTGCTGCATTTGAAAAGTGGCTACCTGTTTGGTCGTCGGCATAACGGGCACATGTTCGGGGCAATTAGTGGGCCAGCAGAATTGATATGTGGGAGATCCTTTTGCAGAATAAGGGTTAACCAAGGATGGGCAGTATCACAGTACTTCAGCGTACTATATTTCTGGGCTGAGATACATTTGAAAAGTGTATTTCAACCTCAGTGATCTTTCGATCTATCGATTGTATTGCGGTACTCCATCAGACATGAAAATCTTGCTTATCGTATTATAAAAAGTACACAAGTTTTTTTACAGCGGTTGCAAATCGCCTCAAGTGAGGGTTTTTGCAGTGAGAACATCTTGTCCCGCTATCGCCGCTTGTTCTTAGAGTAGCGTATCTTGTGCGTCTCAATGGCATTTTGTAACCTTGACTTTCAAACTGTGAAGGTGGTATTTACTCTCTATTACTGAACTTGTTCGGCATGCGCAATTATTCAAATTTTAAAAATATTTGATCAATTTAGTGTTTCAAACATTATTCAATATTCACTTAGGCCACAGTTTTAGTATTCGAAAGTTTCAAAGTATTCACTCAAAATATTTGTCATAATGTGCGCTCTTTTGATATACGATAAGTCCATTAATACTCATTGCATTAACAAAATTCTGGCAAAGGTGGAGGTCACTTAAGCATACTGTGTGAGTTCGTGTGTACGCCATACCTCAAATGGAGGGTGCTTCAGGGCCCTTTCAAAATTGCGGTGCTCTGCTGGAAAGTCAGGTTATTTTTGCACTGCCCATTTACGTGCACTCGTTCAACAACCCTTCGAAGTTTGTTTCGAGCAAGAAAGGTCCTGGGTGAAAGCAACGTGTTGTGAGCTGTCACAGTGGGTGGCTTTGGCAAGGGGGATAGCAAGCTGCTAAAATGGGTGTTGACGCAGGTGGGTCGACGTACTGTGCGGTGGCATCGCTTGTCCTGATGGACCGCCTCAAGTGCGCCCTGAGTGAAGGGCAGCTGCGGAGCCTGCAGCGGTGGTGTCTCAACCGGCAGCTCACCGGGTTCCAGGGGCGCCCCAACAAGCCCATCGACACCTGCTACTCCTTCTGGGTGGGCGCTGCACTCGAGGTGCGTGCTTTGCACTGAGGGCAACCCACTCGTGTTTTATTTACTTTTGGCGCCCCTGCGATCCTCTAATTATGGATACCTCTAAAAATGACTCGTTTTGAGAGAAAATGAGAATATTTACAGGAAGTTTTCGAGACTTATTGCGCTAAGTTTCAGAGTTGTAAGAAATCTTTCGGGTTAAGTATTGCATGGCTTATGTCCAGAATCTGTTTACTTGTCGTGCTAGAGTTGGGCAGAAAGCATCGTTAGTGTCATGCTCACGGAAGTGACCGCAGTTGTTTATTCTGACTGGTTTGAATGTTTGGCAGGCTAGTTAGGATATCTTTGCGAAATTTGTGCATCAATAGGCAGGTATCCACAGCCTGTGTAATAGGAGGACTGGCTTTATGAAAGGCGGCTTGCACTTCCACTCCTGTAGCACTAAAGCACGAAGAACAATAGACACAGCTTTGCTTTGGCATGTAGGAGGTGCCATGAACACACAGACGAAAGTGGGACTGGAGTTGAAAGTGCAATACACAGGAAACAGCTGTAAGAGTGTTTCTACTTGTTAAGAAAGCCCCCAACCTCAGCCCTTACTATCCTAATAATCTTGTAGGAAGCACATTACGGAATGAGAGCAGAACTTCTCTGAGTATTCCACTAATGCATTATGGGTCACATTTATCGCATTTATTTACGAAATTGAATCCTGCGAATAATGAAGGAAGAATTTCTTTCTAACCAGGCTTGTGCAGTTGGGAGAACAAATCTTGAGAATGTTTGCATTGAAAGACATGGAATGCCAACTGTGCTCCTTCTCGCAAGCCACAATAGACGCTGATCTCGTGCCGTAGCTGGTAAATGTATGTGTAGCAGTCGAGGTGGTGGCCTTCTTATTCTGCCTTTTGTGGCAGGATCACGATCCCTGAATGCGGATATTCTAAATGTTAACTTCGGCTTGTTTGCTAATGGGCTTTGAAAGGCATCTTATGTTCCTCTTGCTATTCATATTTTCATACGTATTGGTATAACATAAAATAATGAACCGGTGGAAATTTCGATATAGTGGTAACCATTCTGCTGTTTGTGCAGGATAATTTGTTATCAGGTTCTTGCTTTTGTTAATGAATGGTTATGGTGTGTGCACTGGCCAGCATACCTTTAGTTATTATTCATGCTTCTTCTGAGTTGCTTGTGTTACCGTGTCTGCACACTATTATTAAAGTTCTATTATTATTGTTATTATTATTACTGTTATTAGCACCCTATTATGAGAGCCCTTAAAACTGGTCTCGGTATGGCGCCCGGTACATGGGCAGCACACAGCTAGTTTCAGACCTATCGCACGCACAGTGGCACCAGTCACCTACAGGGTACCGTACTGGGACCAGTCATCTGCTCTGCTGTAACTCTCCATTGCTGGTGCTACTGTGTCAACATTCGGCCATTTTTACGCCCAACTGAAACTGGTGGCGTTTTGCAAGAATGACCTTGTGCTCTCAAAGTGTACACATTTGATATTGCACAATGGTACGCATAAGCCCAGGGTGAATAGACATTAAATGTTGTTATTTTATAGCTAATATGGTAGTTTGACGTTCTTCAATGAACTCTTACATGAAACTTTTAACTGGTCTTCTTTTCTTTTCCTTGTTCAGAATCTGATAAAACGGTTGAATTTGAAATCTCCACTTAATGCAAATTATGGTTATCGATCAGAGTAGAAAACCTGGCGTACCATTGCACCTATTTTCTGATTAAAAAATAAGCAGCGATTGATTACCTAGCTAAGCACATGTATACGTTAAAAAATAAGCAGCGATTGATTACCTAGCTAAGCACATATATTTGTTAATTTACAGGTTTTTGTGTCACTGTTCCTTTTTCTATTTATGCAGCTTTTAGGTGCCTTTCAATTCATTGACTACAAGGAGAATTCCGAATTTCTTCGGTCGACTCAGGATGAAATTACTGGTGGCTTCAGCAAATGGCCTGGCAGCGACCCGGGTAGGTGGTAGTGCCTTTGAAACTAAACATTTTAGGACATCAACGTGCAATGTCTACATGCACAGATATTCCTAGTAGGGCTACACACATACACGCACATACACAGAGAAAGGGAGAGAGGGGGTGGGCAGCATATGCAAACTAGTGCACTGCACACTGCCCTGGCAGTGCGGTTGCGAGACCTTGGCCCCGGCTGAAGCCGGGTTTACTGCACCAGCATTCCATGGCCTGCACACATAGCCGTTCCCTAACAGCCGGAGGCACAGCAAGCAGTCAAAACACCCGCTTCTCGTCAGCCTTGCCTCCCCACGAGGTCGCTCTGAGGTACAAAGGTAGGGAGGGCCGCATGTTTGGCAGGCAGCCCAGAGTTCTTAACGGCTGCAGGGGTTTGCGAGGTGGCGAGAGTCCTGCACGCGACACTCTGTGCCACACATTTCACGCCTTCCATTAGTTGACAATGTCTGTAGTGCCACTCGCTGCCCCAGTGGCTGCAATGGAAGGTGGCGCTCCATCAGCAACTGCCGGTGAGCTAAGCATGGCTTATCCTGTGGGAATTGCTGACTTGTGGAGAAGAGGCGCTCCAAGAGCTTTGTATGGGAAAAATTTTTAACAGTCGTGAACTCCAAAACGGCAGTGCCCGAAGGACGTTCAGTGTCTGTCGTGCAAATTTTTTGGTCGTACAATTCTTTGAAGACTGGGACAGCTTCATTCACAGTCGTCACAAGTGCAATGTTTCATTGAACAGTGGAAGTATTCTTTTTTTCTCACCTCAATGCCCTAAACCTCCCGTGCCTACAGACGTAAAGGAGAAAGTGACAATCGCGTGCGTGCGCCTTTGTGCGAAAGACATGCATCACTTAGATGTTGTCAGCAGCAGCGGCTTCAAGGCAGCTGCAAAGGAGCTGATTCAGATCAGTGCTAGATATGGCAAAGTGAACGCCCAAGATATTTTGCGGCATCCTCACAACTGTGTCGCGAAAAGTCGCCGAACTTGCGGGGGCTTTAGGAGACCACATGCTGCCCGAGATCCAACTTGCGCTCAGTAAAAGCAGGTGCACAAGTAACAACTGACATGTGGACGGGTGATTGCAAAAAGCTCGCCTACACGACAGCTATGGCGCATTATATCGACTCTAACTGGAGCATGCACTGCGGCATTGTGTTCACGTGCGACTTTCCCAATGAACAGAAAATCAGGGGCAACATTTGGAAGGAACTATAGTACGAAGGTTCATGAAGCTTGGAGTGTGTGATGCCGCTTTCAAAAAAGCAAAGTTCGTAACTGACCAAGGAAGCAAATATTGTGTGCGCATTGCAGGCCTATGACAGAATAGATTGTAGCGCACACAGTGCTGAACACTGTTCTGCGAAACTTGTTTGCTGAGGAATTTTTCGTCAATGAGGTTCTGTTGGTTAGCAAAACAGTACTGGCGACCAAAGCCGTCATAATTTTTTTAAGCCAGCTAAAGCAAACTGTCAGTCAGGAAGTCCCCACCAAATAGCATTCAAAGGTATCCATGCTAAAGTCTGTCTGCTCCCAGTTCGAGGAGGATAGAAGCTTTACTGGAGTCAAGGAAACAATTATATGATGGAAAGTGTGAACATGGCAACACTGGACGAGTTAATCGAGTTCCTGAAACCATTCGAAGATGCTAGTGACACGATCGAGGAGGAAGAACGTCCAACACTTCCTTTGGTTGTGCTGTATGCTTCCGCATTGAAGAAACATCTTGAACGTGCTCCCATGTCTGCAGTAGAGCCAGTAGAAATCGAGAAGCTGAAGGCCTGCTGCTCGTCATTTCCCGAAAACAAAACTGAAAATTTCCCTCCTCCACAAGACCGCCACATTTCTCTGGCCTCAGTTCCGCCAACTGCGCATGTTGCCTGAGGAGGATCACCTTGAAGTATACGCGCACGTCAGAGAGCTGCTTGGCCGTGTCAGTGAAACAATGACCCAAGATGAAGATGAAACTAATGATGACATTCGAGAGCCCGCTTCGAAAAGAAGGTGCCTGGGTTTGTTTCAAGACTGGTGTGATGAGGAGGATGGCAAGGCAGCTAGAGATGAATTGGAGGAGTATCTGCATGGCAAGGAGGACTACTCATGCTCAGGTGTGTCTGAGCTTTGTGACTTCTGGAGAGCGCATGAGAAGAATTCCTAAACTGTCCCTTCTATCCAAACGCATCCTGTGCATCCCTGCTACAAGTGCTAGCAGCGAACAGAACTTAGCAGCGGCGGGATACATCATGCAAGCAAGATGGGCCTGCCTGAAGAAAGAGTCCATAGACAATTTATTGTTTATGCACAAAAACATGTAGCAAGGAGCGAGAAACAGAACGAGAAAATGAAATAGTATTTGTTCAAGAATTGTATAAATAAAAAAATATCCACTTTTCTCGGAATCATTTAAAGGATCCTCGGTGTGCCTTGATTTCGAAGACTGTAGTAAGTGAAGTGCCTACTTCACCGTGACTCTTGAAAATGCAGCTTCTAAGTCGAGATGCTTAAGTTGTACAAAGCTCGGCCCAAGTTTTAAAAAAAATATTTAAGCCAAACTAGTCGCTTTTATGCTTACATTTTTAGGTTAAAAACAGCAATCTTCTCTGGGCTCACGTTTATAGCCTCTTGGATCTTGGGCTGATATTTAAAAAAAACAGTCTGGTGGGCCCAAGCTTATTTTATTAAATTCTGCGGGGCTTGGGTCGGGCTCGGGCTGACATTTCAAAGATTTGTGGGGCTCGGGCTGACATTTTAAAAATTTGTCAGGCCTGGGCCGTGTCTCTATCGGGCCAGGTTGGGCCGGGCCTAGAAATTGTGTCCCGTGCAGTGCCTTAACGCTAGTAACACATACTGGCTACTCTGCTCTGCTACTCTGCCTGCACAAGGGAATCATAGGAAGAGGTGGGCTATCAGGTGAGAGAGAAAGAAAAAGAGAGGGGGACTTTGTAACGCCAAGGCCCAAGGCTAATTTTCAGCGTAAACTGATCCTGCTGAAGACAGACACACTACTAATTGTAGGAAATATGGCGGTACCTGCAAATGCTTTGGTCAGTCTTATAGAATGTGTTGCATTCTCTGCTCCTCCACAATTATTGCAGCAAGGATTGGGGTTGTGGCCTGTGTGAAAGCAGTAGCTGTTTGTGTATGCGGTGTGTGTAGTGATGTTTTACGTTTTGCTCTCTGCACTGTCGGTAACAGTTAAAGCTTGCCTAACTTCTTTCTTAGAAAAAAAAAATTTGTTGAGCTGGTTGGACATTAGTGCTTGAAAAATTATGCTTTGAAAATGCAGTGCTGTCATGTGAAAAAAGAAAACTCCTGTGTACCCTTCACTTTTTTCATTTGAAACATTTTTTTCCCCTAGTGCAGCAGAAATTTGAATGATTGTCTCGAATCGTGCTAGTTTATTGGCCGCCCGAAACTTGAGGCAGGCCAGGCGGCAAGCAAAAGACTTGATGTATAGCATAACCATCAGGACAGTCTGGCGCCATTTGATGACATTGATCTCCCGTGCAGATCCCATGCATGCCTACATGGGCATTGCGGGCCTGTCATTGATGGGTGCGGAAAAAGTAGCACCACTTCAGCCAGCGCTCAACGTTAGCCAGCGAGCAGCAGACCACCTGAAGGCCATCCACCGCTCCTGGAGGTCACTCGAACAGAAATCCGATCATTGTTCGGGCGACGCTGGAGACAGATGATGCACGCTTGCGAGTGTAGTAGTGAATTTGTGGTTGTTCGATTTCCTCACTCTGGAGGCCAGTTTGAAAGCTGTGCACTCGGTGGCAGACATATCTCTCTCCCACTTTGTCCGGAAACTGCAGTTTTCTTTTTAAGATGCAGCGGGAGGAATGACACCTCCGGATGATACACGTTACTAACAGCTCTTTGTTTTGTCTGGGCAAAGGTTAGGAGGAATGCTTTTCATTGTCGTTTTCATATGTTTACACGCTGAGGTGCGTGGAACTAGGCGTGGCATTCGATGTTGAAGATCACGGGAAACACTGAGATTCACAAGCTGACTTGTGTGCATGAAGGCAAAGCAACACTTTTTAATTGTTTTGTGACTTTTACTGTTTTTGGAGCAGGGTGTTGGTGTCGTGTGGCTAAAGCAAGAAACTTGAAATTCTTCCTCTGCATGAGAAAGCCCGTACTTAGGGCCAGTTCTTTAAACACAGAAGCGCACAATGCCTTGATGTGTCACAGGAACTGTTGAACGATTATTTAGATGGTCAATATAAGATAACACGAGCCTGTTTCCTTTCTTTATCACTTGGCTTTATTGCTTTCAAACGGGTAATTAAGCAGCACTGTTAACAGTGCTGTTTTTTCTTTTTCGTTATTTTTTGGCAGTTTTCTAGCAATTTTCCTAAGGTGTTGTCACTATTAAGGTACACCATGCTACTTGTGGCTGTTTACGAATGTCTTCATTTGTCACCGCAGATTACCTTATTTTTAACTTTATTTGTAACTTGACGTAGTCTGATGTTACCAAGTGATTTCCTGTGATGTGATGTGAGTGCACTTTGATGTGGCTTAACTTTTGGCACTATTTTTAGGATCCGAAAGGGTGTTGTGGAGTTCTTGCACGAGTGCTGCCCTTACACTATTTTATTCAATGGTTGGAGAAAAAAGTGCCATCTCTTTATGCAGCCAACACCCTTTCTCTGTGCTTATGCACCCTATGACTGGTTTGTGAATGCATTTGCCAAAGGTTTACATCTCAAGACCATCTTATCATGATGTTTGTCGCACAAAAGACTTTGTTTCAAGTGAAGAAAATTGATCGCACTTTTTAAACTGTGGTTATTTGAATGCTGTTGAAGTGTTTTGCAAGAGCTTAATTTTGTTTTCACCCAAAGCTTATGGGTGAGTTGATTTTAAGTGTAAGCTCGTTTGTGTGTTAGACAAATGTTCTCTGCTCAAACTGCATTTCGTCCTCAACTATTCACATTATAATTGCATAAGCTGCATTCACAAACATGGTGTATTTATGGGTAACGTGATACATATCACCTAGGGGTTTGCGAATATTCCAGTTTTGAATTAGAGTTGAATTATGACTTTATTCGAACAATTCAATTCGAATTTGAAAAGTTTGAATTCCTTATAAGCAAACTCGTGCATAATTAATAGCTGCAGAGTATCAAAGGTTGTATAATATACTGTAAGGAGACAGAACGCTTCTCTCACGGAGGCAGCAGATCGAGCGGTTCCGCCTTTACTTGTCGGATCGTGGCTCCACAACCAAGTCACTTATGATGATGATCATGTACAGATGACGATTATAATGGTTATGTACGGGTGAGAGATTGTCCACACTGGTGGAAGGTGGATAGGCACAGTCTACGACAGTTCCACGAGTCCACGAGTAAGCGCTCACAATACAAACAAAGTTTGGTACATCTCTCAAACTTCGCTGCACGTTTGCAAGCGTAATCTGCGTAATTCAAGTCTAACAAACTTGCACTAGCCGCCTTCGTAAAAGCTGTCTCCAAGACACTTTCCTTTTAAAACCTAGTGGGTGTGCCCAGTGCTTGCCCATAATGCTGGAGTAATTTCCCATTATGTCTCCAAACCTTCCCCTGCAGTAGGCAAGAGTGCCACATGTGTAGAGATGCTGCTATCATGAGGAGAGGGGTAGCCCTTGCACATTAATAGCTAAGTGGGCTCTCTCTGGAAAAAGGCGCACTTGCTATCTGATTGGTTACTAAATTGCGGCAGTGTAAAAAGGTGCGCTACCTTTTGTGCCTGATTGTGGCGTTTAAAGCTGCATGGGAGCTGGGGAAAAGTCTTGTGGGAAAAATTGGCCTTTTTGTTTTGTTTAGTGCTTTTCGGTTTGAATTCAAATGTGTGGGTCATCTCCGAATAGTATAGATTCCACCATAGATACTTAAAGTTTTTGCCAATACAAATCTGATTCAAGTTTTATTCACGCCGAGTTTTATTAGTCAACTTCTGTTATTTCAACCCTGTTGCAAACCACAATATGTGCCCGCATGGAGTGAAAAATTTAATTGAAGTCAAAACACAATGCTTTAAATCGTAACAGGACCTCTGATCATGATCAATATAAGCAGAAAAATCGAACTGAACTCGAACTGAGGTCGCATTAACTAGAGGCAACTGTATTCACACACATCTGTATCAAGTCAAGGGTGTAAGTTATGGTGGTACTACTTCACAAGTGTGGGTGTGTGTGTCAGCTTTGAGCAGTTGCAGTGAATTCACCGATTTATGTCGCTGCACAACATGCATGTCTCCGGACTCCATATGTGTCGTTATCGTTCAGTGTGTTTGTGTGCATGATGCGAAGATTTTATCACAACCCAACAGGGGACGTTAACAGCAGCAGAAGGTTTGTATGTACTGGAGCGGCTGCATTTGTAACAAACATTGTTGTTATTTGTCAGATCTAGAAATGGTGTTGGGACTGAGGTCTGTTGTGTGAGACCAAGCTGAGACGTAAACTGTTCAGGCCTTTCCAAGTCTATGCATTGCGATGACAACTACAAAGTGTGATCTTGTAGCAAGATGTAGTCGGGTTGTCATGACACCAGCTATCCAGAGTCGGGAACTACAAAGCTTATTTCTTCATTTCAGTGCGACCTATGTGATATGCTTGCTATAGTGAATGTGCTGCATTTTTAATAATGAAAACGTTGTGGTTATGCCAAGTTTTTTGGGGGAATAGATAAGTTATTTCTGACTAATTTTACATGCTATTGAGAAAAACTGTTGAGTGTAAAGGGCTGCGAGATGGAAAACGTAGCAGTTGTGTTTCCATTAGATGCATGCATACAGCCGGGAGAAAATGAAACGCAGAGAAGTGTTAACTACAACACATAAATGTTGCTATTACTTTTGAATCCCATCTACTGGTGGTACGGATAATTTATAAACATAAGTGCATTGCATTTGTGTTGGACATTTATCTCACTTTATTCACATCGCCCCTCCCATATCCGACGTAGCAAGCCCTTCTCTCGGTGGGACTAATCTTTTCGGCTATCATTACACCTTCGTTATTTTAAATTTGCAAGTTTGGATTTATATTTCACTGCACACAATGTGTTTCATTTGCTGCCAATTGTACATGTGCTGTGGCAATTGTACAGAACCTGGGAGGCTTTGGTATTTTTTATTATGAAGGCATATTTCCCTGGGAGTGAAGTACAAAACAAGAAAAGTGATACCTGGTAGCACGCAACTTTTGGCAGGTTACGATATTTTGGTGCTATTTTGTTGCAAGAAAAAAAAAAGATCTAGAATTTATTTTAAGCATCGTGTCGAGTCATTATGAGCGAAAAATTTGCAGCCAGTCTGGTTTTTTAACATCATAAAACATGTTGCCTGCTTTGCACAATTGGCTGGCAGCCATTGTGCAATGCAGCAAGATCTTTTGCAAAAGGTTTCAAATTTGATTGATTTTTTATTTGATTTTTCAACATTACAAAAACCTCTTAAAAGGATGCTTGGAGGGATAAAAAGCTGCAAGGATAACCAGTATTAATGTCAAACCATAGCAGCATCTCGCTGCAACATTTGGCTTGGTCGCCCTAATTCGTTATAAATGTAGAGTACCTATGTCTCAGTGTGAGAGGAGTGGCTATGGTGATTCGAGATGTTTTGATAGCCTCAGTTAGTATGGGCACTGTGCAGACCTCGAAGGCAGAAGACAAGGCTGGCCTGTGTTATTAGGCAAACATGTCATATAGGGTTTCTGAAACTGAAATCTGCTCATGTCAAGTATTTTTCCACAGTATGTGGTCATTGTGAAGATGAAAATGCAGAAGGCCACAGGACCAGCCCTGCTATGGTATACGGTACTTAGTCCATCTGGGCGTGCATAAACACCACGTTTTTGAGCATCAACCAAGTACTGGATACCACACTGGTGCCAGTTTTATTACCTGGTACCAACAGCCCATTACGTCGTGCAGAATTTTACGACCTTAAGTGCTGCATTGCACAAATCAATGAACAGGATAACCACCATTCTCATATGCTTATCGCCAAGAGCAAGCTTTCAGCCTAAAAGTTTCGTACATCTGGTCCAAGTTTGTGTGACTGCACTTCTGTAGTTTGAACACTATCATCATGAATGCTTTATCCACAGTGTGACGTAAATGTGAATAAAATGAAACTGCCAAGCCGACCACGGCTGTGCTATTAAAAATGCAGAAAAAGGTCTCTGACAGTGTGTGGGCTGCAGGCCAAGGGGAGTTTATTCATAACTTTTCAGAACGACATGGAATGCACTTGTGCTGGCTCACGGCGCATACTGCCTCGCCAGCCGGTCAAACTCCTGCTCCTTGCTGTGGTATTCCTTCACAAACGGGTGACTGTTGTTGGTATCGCGGAGCTGGCTCAGCAGGCGGCTAGTCACCTGCAGCCAGAAGGGGAAAAAAAAAGCCAGAAACCAGTCAAAGTTAAGTTCAGAGGAGCTTTCCTTCTCTTCTAACCAACAAGACTGGCTGGCACCCATTTCCCACACTGCTGCCCACTGAAATCGATCGTGATGAAGCTATACAAACGAGCGCAAATTTGACACACTTACCTTCACATCTTAACCCTTTGCGACACGGCGCGTACAATTATACACGCGACTTTTAAGAGCATTTATGTGAGTTACAATAGTCATCATCCCCACTTGAACCGCTAAGCCAGCATTCGCATTTCCCACCGTAGAGTGGGAAATGCAAATGCTGGCTGAGCGGAAGAACACCTACTTGACACGCCAAATGCTTGGTGCATCAAGTAGGTGTTATTGGTTTTACGTTTTATATCTAGTTAAAATGTTTATTAAAGCAAAACTGAAGGTGTTACCTGAAGGGGTTACCTTAATATATGAGGGCTACAGATCACAATAATGTGTATACGTTTTCTATTGTAGCAGTGGTTAGGAAACAGTGTTCACGTTTACGATTAGGACATAATTTATTAACTTATTAATTACTTATGAGATCGAGTTGTTTGTTTTTTAAGTGAAAGTTTGGTTATCAAAAACATACACAGGCAGTTTCAAATTTTTCTGACGGCTACATCCTAATGAGTGCCGCACAGGGTTAATTTTGTGCGCCACAAAATTTTTGGCGTCTGCTATATAGGACCTGGAACAAAGTGAGGCACTGTTGGCTAACATTCTATTTGACTACCCAAAAGGTGTAGAAAAATTTCTTAATTAATCTCGCCACCCCTACTCCTCCCCCTCCCCCACTAGGCAAAGCATCTGCAGATGTAACACTCCTGAAGCAGATATAAGGAGAAGAGTTACGATGAACAAATCAAGTCCTACTGGGCAGTACAGGTCAAGCCCTCTCCAAGAGCCAAGTAGTAGCTCCTGGCCTCTTTGTTTTCTTCGTTGCTTTGCCATGTGTCACTAGCTGCTTTAGCATGTATACAAAGACAATCATCTGTGCCAATGCAGGATACGCCAAGAGCTTGATTATTGTGCAACCCAGTGGCACTTCTGCTGAAGACGTGCTATCGACCCCTCACGCTAAAGCGTCACGATAGATGTCTGAATTTCTTCATGTTTCAAACAAAACCTTGAAGGAATTGGCAATCATTAATGAAACCCTGTCACATAAATTTAAGGTCATTCAAAGCAAATTACAATCACTGTAAATGACATTCGGTTTGGCCGTGCGGGTCTACACGGCAAAGTAACTGTCATTTAATAATGATACCAGCGACAATTGGTGAACTTGTAGAATTGTAAGATAAAACAAAAATGCGTCCATAATGTTTTTAAACCTTTTACTTTTTTTGAAACAAAGTAAACGTACATTTGAAATGAACAAGTGCACCTCTGTTTTAGGTGACAATCACATCTTAAGCCAAGACAAGTGAGTAGCCAATCCGCATCTCGGTAGCAGCAAACATAGCGGAGCTTTGCAAACGTGTCATTTACTTTTTTTTCTGCGATATAAAACGTGTTGGGAAAAATATTGATTTATTGGTTTTAAACACGGCGCTCTACAGCCTATTATTAAACTACCTTGACAGACAACTGCTGTCGAGGCTACTCATTCAGTTTGGAACCCAATGCGAATGTGTTCGCCAAACTCGTACAACCACCGAATGCCATTTGCGTAAACGGCATTTAGTATTCTCGTGTAGCGCCAAACAAATGGCATTCACAGCTAATGCCATTTGCTCTAAACGTCGTCAGATTTGCTATGTGATAAAGGTGTAATAGCACAAACCCTTGCAGTGAATTAGCCAAGAACCTAAAAGCGCAACCTCTAAATGTCATCTCGACATCAGTGAATAACCATTCCGCTAAATAATCAAGGCACAGCTACTAAAAGCAGATCTAAAAAACATCTTCCAATGAAGTCCCAGCTTCTGCTGCCACTGCGAGCACACTAAGTGGTGACTGTTTCCCCAACCCATATTTTTGCTAATCAGCAAAGACACTAAGAGTTGACTATCCAATATCTAAAGAGACACTAAAAAAAAAAAAAAAGAAGCAAAAGAATATTCTCAAAGGAGAATGAGGATCATTCAAATGCTAATGCCAGCAGACATTCCGCGTGGTGGAAGTACCTACCTCTGGAGACTTCCCCAAATGCTGGGACAGCACTATCAGGTTGATCAGTGTTTCCACATGGTTGCTGTCCTGTGCACAATTAAAAAAAAATTTATGATCAACAAAACTTTTTCACGAACGTTTTATGAAAACAAAACAAGGAGCAATAATGAGCTGGTCAAACAAACAAGGTACAGCCACTATTATGCTCCTAAAGCGGCGAGTTGGTACCACGGAGCAAGAACGTATATAGGAGGGAAAACGGCCCATTGCCGCTGGCACGGGTGAGCAACCAGATAACGTCACAACGAAAGCTAAAGTGGACTACGAAGCTTCATAGATGCGACAGCGAAGGAGAGGCTAGATATACGAAGTGATAGCGGCCACAATTAATTCCGGAGCTCTGCAGTGAAATGCTGATAACGGCCAGGCCACACAGTTTCTTCTCGAGCGACAGATGCCTCTATCTTAACCTTGGCCAAGCGCTTGTGACGTTATCTGGTTGTTCAAGAAGACGCCGTTTCCCTGCCTGTCTTTGCTGTGGTTTGCTGTAAGTAGTACCAGAGTGAGAAATAGACAGATTTGTGTGTTGGTTACTATGTCTCATACTTGGTTACTTATAACGTCACCACCTATTCATGGCATGCACAATTGTTTGTTCTCCAAGAAGCGCTTAACAGTTGTCAGTTTCAGATTGCACGACTGTCACCGAAAACCGAACTGAACTGCACTAAAGGCAAGGAAGAAAAGCCATGCATTAACTCTTGGATCTTGTACTGAGATAAGAAAAACATCTTTTTCAGATGAACAGTTCATTGTTAGGTTACGGTGTGAACTCCATGCAAGCCTGACTGGCAAGACCTAAAAAGTATCGAAGCAACTGAAACTTGGTGCGCTTGGTAACAGCTTTGTAGAATGTGCAGCAGGCTGTGGAACTGCAACTCAAGTTTTCTCGCTTTTCTTGTTTGATATAGTACTGCATAAGGCCAGGGTGTCGACCAAGTTGACATTTTCAAATCCCCCAGTTTTCCAGGTTTTCCCTGAATCTTTTTGATAAATTCCCTGAGTGACACAGAACTCTGTTTTACGTCAACACCAGCTGATAAAACTGTACTGCCGTGTTGTCAGCTTGCACTCAATGCCTCAGTGGTGTATTTCACTGCTTCAAAGGATGAGGGACACCTGCATCTTAAAAACCACCACGTTAAGTTCCCTTAAATGCCGCCATACTTCTAGCATAAAAGCGCTGCGCAGGAAATGCGTAAAGAATTTATTTGGGATCCACATTGAAAATCAGGAACACCTCAATTACACACCACTATGGTGATTCCACGTAAAGTTCTTTTGGTGTGCAGTGAAAGCTGTGAAGCCGAAACATGCTCAGTCTTTCTACGCAGCGGAATATACCGCCGGCTTGCAGTTAAAAGTAACTCATAATATTCCATGCCTATATTCGATAGTGTAAACAATGTCCATTTTTGATACTCAAGACATATTTTGAACACAGCTTCAAACTTTTAAAAGTTGAAAATTAAGAGAAACGGGTTTTTTATTGCGCCAGATTCGCAACTCAAAGTTACGCAACGTGCGTCAACTAACTAGAAACCACAGGAGACGGTGCCAGGTGTTCCAGCATCGCTTGAAAGCTACTACTGCCCCTGCTCCTGTAGACTCCCTTATGCTGCCACAACAAGCTGTTGCGGCGCTGCAACATTTTCTTCCACCTCTAAGGAGTCTGGGCCACTCACAACATGCTTGATTCACCCGTGGTGGCCACCAACCACTGCAATGCAGCAGGCAGTGTGCGCAGTGGCAACTGCATTACCTTTTCAATGGCTTCCTGCAGGAGGGCCTCTGCCTCCTCATATTTTCCCTGCGCAATATAGGCTGTCGCCTGTCCGTTGAGAAGCAGGGGCGTCGTGGAATTTTTCTCTGCCAGCTCCTGGTAGATGTAGAAGGCCTCCTGAAGCTTCTCTCCTCCCTGCACGACAGATGTCGGCTCACAACAGAGGTTCTTGTGGAACGCAGTAAGCACGGCCGCACCTGACGCATTAACACGTGACAACCAACCACTGTCTGTCAATTTAGCAAAACAGTACCCAGCCCATTAAGATGCTTTGAGTGATGCATAACATGAGCTGGTATGTTGAAAATGCACAGTAACGGGTCAGCATAAACGTGTAACACATCAGTAAGATGCCTGATACATGTGGCTCCGTTCTTCACTGTCTCGTCCATCTTGCTCCGTAATGCAGTTACCTTTGGTTAACATCTTACCGCTGTGTATGCACCTGATGTGATGAATAATGGGGTAAGCGAACATAAGTCCTGAAAGGTACCGTTGGATTATATTCAAAGTAGGGTTGGATGCTGACCGAAAATTTCAACCCAATCAATCAGCAGGCTTTAATCAATCAATCTTTTGGGTCGCTTCATAGACAAAAAAAAAAAAAAATTAAAGCGATTCCACTCAATGTGAAAGCTGTCGGAAGTGCAGAGCAGTGATTCGCCATAATGGGCTGTGGCGCCGTTATCCGCTCACTCTTACCACCCATCACGATCCTCCCCACCCTGTTTTATTCCTGACCTGATGAATTCAATGGAGGTTTGTCCAACGCATTTCAAATTTCCCCCCTTTGCAGTGCTCGTTCGCCCCCTGCCTGAAACTGCGCCAGTGGGAGTTCTGTTCTTTTTGTGCTTCCTTTTCCTCCCGCACGTGCCGGCGTTGCACTGCCACTTTTTTTTTCGCTTACTGCTCTGTAAAAAACCAACCCAACGGGCGTTCCTAACCTAAACTGAACGCAGGCACTGCCGGTTAATTACAGTATATTTTGCCTCAAGTGTACCTGCAGTTTTCTTTGCGCTAAACAACGGGGAGATGTATGACAAGCGCTAGAGGTTACGAGTTTTGAACGCTTATGACTATATAAACCGCTTGGCTTTCGAAGCCTCTGTGGGACACCGCGACGACAGCGCTACAACGGAACGCCCTGTTGGTCTACTTGAGGTCCAGCGAGCGAGCTACGACGACAAGACGAGTGCCTAAAGTGATCTGCCCTTAAAAACAATTGGCGCAGCTTGCACTAGTGGTCCAAGGCTGGAGAAACAGCAGGGCTGACGGCCCCTCCCCTTTCGTCGGAGACCCGGCTGTAGCACCTCACATGGATTTCCGAACCTGCCACTGAAAGTTCTCCATGACTGGCAGTGCCGGATCATTTCAGCCGCAGGCTTTCACATCTCTCTCAAAGTGGACCGTGTCAGCACGTGCTACAACTGGCGGCAAGCGGCTTTGCAAACATGCATCTGTAGCGCGAACTCGGCGTCTGTAATCTCCACTTCAGGAACGGACGCACAGTGAACTGGCAAGGAGAACGGCACGCCTGAGATCACACCACAAACGCTGGGCAGTGTGTTCTCAAAAGTCGAGCTGGCCGACGCTGGGTGACCCTCACGAGGCTGCACGCTCTCACGCGCACTCGGTATTTTTTCTTGGGTATTTTTTTCTGGTAACGCTATTCAGCAGAACTAAAAGCTTAAACAGCTCTGTAGTTAAAACTAACATTCCGCGTTTCAGGCTCATTTTTGCTGTTGCATGACTGACAATGGTGAAGCTCAAATACTTCCAGACATTCATAGCAAGTCTTTGTAGCTTGGCATGCAGAAAAGTCAATGGGCCTCCTCGATTTGTCAGTCCTGGACGGTCCGCGGGCAGTCTAGGGACCGCGTTCGGACCGGAAGTCCCATAGGAATACATGGGGAAATTAAGCACCGGATCATGTCTCAGGCAGTCCTCGGACAATCCGTGACTGATAATTGAGGAGGCCCAATGTTTTCAGGCAGCAGCGTGTTTATAGGCTTCTCTATAGACATTACAAATGACAAGACAAACAGGTCACTGCATTGCTCTGGTGTGGACAAGACACTGGTCTCTGCTTTCAAGATTCACACATTTCCAGAATGAAGAGACATTGGCGCCTGCCGTCATTGTAAGAGGAAAAACTAATAACTGTCAGCTACTTCTACAGCAGCGAGTCCATCCAATGCCAAAATGGCGTGCATGGCCATCGGCCTATTTTTCTGGGCAGTCTAGGCGACCTAGGTTGTATTTGAATACAAGATTTTGCATTTTTTTGTTCGTCTTTCCTTGCTACTGGCTTGCATACTTGCATAGTTTCCCATACTCACATTGTTTCCATCATTTCCCATGCTGAGCACACCTGCATCATTCCAATCGCGGCATAAGGCGGATTATGTGGACATGGGAAATCATTCTCTACACGGTCACGCAGGGTTTCAATATGGCGTTCCCATTCATTTTGCTTACGCGACTTCAACCGAATAACTTGTTTTAAAAACTAATCGCGATTAAAGCATCAACAGATTAATCGACGGTACGTCGATCAATCGCCCACTGCATATGTGAAGCGCGTTTCCGAGTGCATACTGACCACATACAGGTTGACCCAAGCTTGCGCCAACTGAGTCAGAGTAGCATCATCATCCTTCTCCTGCATCCTCTTCAGCTCTTTTCTGAAATGTGATGTGCCATGGCGTGTTATGCGTTGTTCGCTGCAGTTGCACAGTGCCAGCCAAATGTCACTGCAGCTAAATGGGCGTATCTTGAGTGCTTGTTACTACAATTAAAGGGGCCATGAGGACGAAATACAAGTTTGTTTTATTCGAAAGATTTCGTGTTTTATAGAGCTCCTAGCACTTGTTCGGCAGCAAATGATGCCGTATTTACTGAGAAATCGATCAATTTAGGTTAAAATTTTGATTCTCCCGCCAAATCGTGCGTTTTTGTGACGTCAGCAATGAAGTCGCAAGTGCGCGATACAAACGAACTTGCACTGCGCGATTCAGCTGCAGCGCTGCTTGCCGTCAGTCTTCCCAGGTGGCGCTACCATACTCATGCACAGACCGTTGCCTGCCGTTGCTTTGTTTTTTTACTGTATTTGCAACTGGCTTGTTTTTGTTACTGTATAAAGTAATCGTTTTGTGAAACATGGAATATCCTCAACAAACAGGGTCACTTAAACAACGTCGCTTACGCCAATCGGCCAGTGCGTGCAAGACAACTCGAAAGCGGCGGACTGCTGTGCAGCTAAAACGAGCATAGTGCGCGCAGTACCGACAACAGTACGCATCGGTACTTCTATGTTTACATGTGCTTTCGTAACTTCCACTGTTTATCCCCCCATTCTTACTGCTATAAAAAGAATGTGCCCTAAATTTAAGCGCAAATAGCTCGTTTGTCAAGCTTATAAGCTCTGCCTAATTAAGACGTTTGCTTTCGCTGGCCTCCGCCAATCGCAGAGCTGGCTGGTATGACATCATCGGTTCTGTTGCGGGAAATAAGGTAGTGGGTCGCATGGCCATTCCCTTTTTTCCTAATTATATAGCTTATTTCAGCGAAGTGTGTGTTAAAAGTGGTGTCAGTATGATTCTAACGAGGCAATCTTTCGAATGAGCCAAACTTGCGTTTTGTCCTCATGGCCCCTCTAAAGAGCATGGAGCATGCATGGGGCTGAAAAATGCAATACATAGAAGGTCTTGTGGATATCATTTAACAGCTTTGCTGACCAATAGGCCCTGTCCTTCTGTTTACCATGATATCTTGGTAAACATCTTCAGCCACAACGTCATGTGACAGGGATATGAACTTTGCACCAACTGACAAGTTAGCTGTTCTCCTAGATGGTCTTTCGGGACTTGACTGGATAGGAATGCAAGCCAGAAGTGGTGACAGAAGCTTGCCAATGCAAAATAAGTAGAACACTTTTTTGCCTGTTCTGGCTCTGTTGGTCCCTTTTTTGTTTTCGTATACACACTTTCTCCATTTGCAACAAGCAAGCAAGCACTGCTTCTGCATTCCTGGCCTGTTAAATCAAAATTCATGTACGTAGTAGCAGGTAGAGGAAGCACAGCTGCGAGACCGCACACTTACGGCATTATTGATTTAGGAATAGAAATCAAATAAAGGAGCTATCTTTGCTTAAAGTTATTCTATCTAGGACATACAAGCCTCATTTGCATTCCGGAGATAAGCAGCCCACTGCCTCTACCCTTTGACAACACTGTTCACAGGCTAATATACAAATTTTCCAATCCTGTACGGCCATTTTTCATGCAAGCAGCGTCACTTACCTTGCTAAATCGAGCCTGTCAAGTTTAAGATAGCACTGCAGAGTCAGGGCAGAACTGCAATAAAAGAGTAGAGAGGGAAATTAGAAACTAATTAGTCAAGGGTTTGATGAAGGTTCGTCTGGTCAAAAATTGTATTAAGAAACAGTAATGCAATAAAACATGCTGTTGGGCTAGTTGGTAAATACTGAATGGGAGGCTTAGTGCAAAAAGGCGAGGATGGTGGCAGATGAGACAGGCGCCACCGTCCTCCCCTTTCTGCGCTAAGCCTCCCGTTCAAACAGTAATGCAGTCACCGACCAAGTAAAAAAAGTACAAAGACATTTCGTTCCGAAACGTCTTTGTACTTTTTTCACTTGGTTCGAGAAACTAATTCATCCACCATGCTGCTGTTTAGCTGGCCACTTGCTCTGGCGCACCATAAAAAAAAAAAAAAAAAAACGGCACAAAAACAAAAGCTCTGTCACACCACTGAACCCATTAATGAGGCACTGCGATAAAAGAAAAATATTACATACAAAAGTTGTGCTAAGCCATAATTTTGTGTTAATAAGTGAGGAAACTGCACAATCGGACAGTAATGTCGTATACCATTTTTCCAACATTGTGCCTACTGAACAACAATAACATTTGAGGTACTTCAACCGCTGCTCACTGAGATCATTTAAAGGGACACTGAAGTGATTTGTAAACATTGCGGGATTACTAGCGCAAATTGTAGTGCAAAGCCCATAGGCCATGTTTCGACCACTGTGAGTGCGTTTACGCGAATTTATTTAGTAGAAAAATCAATTTGAAAATGCTGTCCTCCTCTCTGCATCCTCGCCCATTTTCTGTGGCGTTTTTGTGTGATGTCAGGAGGAAATGACTTGGCTTGACTGCGCTACTGCACGGCTCGCCGACCCTCCGACAGAGTTTAGTCCGCTGGCTGCCAACGGGTCATCGCAATTCGTTAGCTCAGTTGAAACTGAGCCATGACATGTTTGTGAATGGAAGAATGTGCCTTTCTTTATTATGTTAGTTTGTACACTGTATCAAGCTCCAAGTCAAGGTCACTCCACACAAGCGCTGCACAAGCGCACATGCGACACTTCGCTGACTGGTATGCTAGTAGGAAAATCTAAGGCCCCTTGAAGGTGGGAGACGAGTCAGCAAATTCAATATAGGTACTAAGGAAATAAAATCAACTGAAACTTTTACCGTACAGCATAACACTAGGGTGCAAGAAGCACTTTTTTGCGCTGGGTGAACAAGCACAGTGGTCAGCAGCACGACCACACATCTGCGAATGCTTTTCGGTCTAAGAAATGCAATTGCTAGACATTAGATATTGCAGAAATTTGGGGGACGCTTACTGCACGAGTGCTATACAACAAATAGTCACCTAAGCTGCTTGAAATGCTAGAACTAAATAAAAGTGTAAACTGTAAGTGGAAAGTGTAAAAGTGTGTATACATTATATACCTTATATAGTATTTCCAATGCCGGCAATGCTGGCTCGTGGCCGAGTCATCTGGAGTGCTAGGTATGTTATTTTGCAAGTCGGAAGTTTGATTCCCTGAGGGTACATTCTTTTTTTTTTTTTGGCTAAGTCGATGTTTTCTGTACTGAGTTCACCATTTTGGGGCCGTATTGTTCGTTGCTCCACTAGCGAGTTCACAAAACGCGCGCAGACTGACACTGAGCGCTAGCGAGTTCTCGTTGGCGTGCTGTTGCCATAAGCACCGACTGCTTGTGGGCAGTGGCCACAGGCCAGAATCAGCAGACCCTTGGCCTGGTGCGAACACACTTTTTACGATACAGGCATGAGTGAGGCAAGCTCCAAATATCGGGGAAAAGCGCATGGCAACTGAGTGTCTGTGGTGACGGGGAGGGCGTTCGTCCCCTGCGTAGGCCTCGGCTAGTGATTGCGACAATTCCAAGCCGTCCTGGGAGGCTTATCTCAGGCATTTTACAGCCGACAACATGGTAGAAGCACGGTATGGCGATTACTGAGATATCGAGAATGCCCATCCAACGATGCCGTCGGATGTCAAGCATGTTGTTTTACAGAACTAAACCGAAACTTGTTTGAATGCTAATCTTGGACATCGTCTAATCACGGTGCACCTCCTCCTGACGTCACAGCCTTTAGTTGGTGCAGCCACCGCAGACCGCACATGGTAGTTTTTCTTCTTTCAGGCTTTATAAAATAATGACCAACTTATCAACTGGATAAACAATGAAAAGTATGTTAATTTGAGCCAGTCTACGCAGTGCAAGCAAAAACGGGAGCTTTACAAATTCAGTTCCGTGTCCCTTTAAAGTGAACACACTGTTTTACTATTTTGTAGACAAAGCAGCTGCAATGCTTACTACGTAAAGGCTTTGCGAATGTCACAAGCACAAAACTGTGGTATGACGTATGGGATATTATAAAATAGCCATTTCGTCCATTTAAAATGTTGTAAATGATAAATTTTGGGGTATATCCATAGCTGTTTCTGGTCCAGCATGGCACAATGCTGTGAAATGAAAGTTCAGGTTTTTTGAAATTTGTAATTTGTGACTTATCGCAGGAATTGCAATAGTTTTGAAAGTACAAAAATCATTGGTACACTCGCTGCTGGACCCTTCCAGCAAAAATAACATCCACTCAGGAAGTTCGTTGGAGATTGCATTTACCACATACTGATCCTCTCTATAAAGATCTATGGGAGAGGCCTTTGCCCTGCAGTTGGAGTAGACAGGCTGATGATGATGCTGATCCTTTCTATTTCAGAATTGGCACAACCGTCATTGAGAGGTAATGCTTCTGTGCTACCAGGTACAGGCGCTCTAAACGTTAAACGGAGCACGCGAACAGTGGCAAAGCCGGGCAAAACTGCATTTCAGCAGCACCAATGAGAAGATGAGCTGCAGATGGCCAGAGTGCGTCAACACGTCCGGCTGACCCATCGTGAAGTTCTGATGCTCACTTTATCACTGGCTTGAGCAAAGCCGACTGCTACCATCACTGCTCGGCAGGGGCGCTGCGCTTTCCACTGCTACGCAAGCTAGTCCACATCAGTGCATGGCCCATGTGTTTAATATGACAGGGAACTTCACTTCTCATTCAACTGTTCTCTTGGCATGAAAAGCGGTGGTTTAAACTATTTGTTCTATTAGAACTACCTGTGAATTGCATTTTCTATCACGTTTGCAAAATTTAATTGATCGCATATGTCTCAAGCAGGTACCCCTTTCTTTTCTGTAAAATAATTTGTTTTTGTTTAAGTTTGTTTCTTCCATGTGCTACTAAAGCCAATTTGGGATGAAGTAACCTGTTGTCAATCAGCTAGCTTGCCCAATTAACTCAAGAGCACTTATTTGCATTTTAAGATCAATGCAGCCAATACAGGCATGCATTTTCTAAGACAATAGTATTTCTAGGGCTACATAAACTAAAAAAATTTGGTCTGTCTGTGTGTATGTACGCCTGCCTGTCCCTCGATTTAGCCGTCCAGCCAAAAGCTAAAAGAGTTCTTGAACGAGAAGTTTATACAGCGAAAACCCTTCCAAACCGCTAAATATGGAAACATACCTCCTACTTGTCAACGCTGTCGACCAAAAAGAAAACATTAGTCTTATTTGAGGCAAAGCATCAATGCATAACTGGTATTTGCAGTGTTCCTTTAATAAAAATCGATGGCTACTTGACAAATCAGGAAATGGCGTGGAAAACAATGTTTTGACCCGAAAATACAAAAGAGCTCGCATGAGCCTGGACCTCGTGACAATGTTCCAAGATCAAGAGCAACAAAAGGTTCCAGTAGATGGCGCGAGCAGTGCAACGCGGGAAAATTGCATTGACTTGACCATGCCTCCTCCGTGCTTGACAAAGAATTGAAGCAGCTAGGGACAACAGGACAAGCGAGTCAACACACACAACGCGCTACTTCCAACAGTTTCATTAGCAGACAAATACACGTATATATACATGAACACTGGCCCACATCATAGTACAATTTCATCACGTCACACTCGACTCAAAAAATCACGCTCTTTCTTTGATAAGGCGACAGACGCAGTACAACACACTTGTGGTCTGCATCCGCCACCATATCAGCTTCCAATATCCCTCACATTAGCTGATTCTAGTGCTTGGAAACAACTGCGGCACTTATCGAACAGGAGCTTGCAACCATGCTGCTTGCACTGTGATGCAAGCCATCCCCCCGTGTTTTTCTTACATTATTGCTGTGCTCATGGAGATGATCATTGAGGCACCGCCCTGTTTGGCCTATGTACCTTTTCCCACATTCCAACGGAAGGCTGTAAACAACGCCTGCTGCGCAAGCTACGAAGAGGTTTTTGTGCTTTTTGCTTGCACATTGGTCTAGTAGGAAGACTAGGGTCTGTCAATCTGCATAGCTTGCACAATTTGTTGGAAGCCATTGGGAGCACTCGCTTGTCCCGTTGTCCTAGCGCTTCAATTCTTTGTCATGTTCTACCAACAGGCCCAAACCCTCCGTGCTTATCAAGGGAGGAGCGAAAGGAAAGAGAAGAGCATGACAGGTGGGCGGGGGCGAGAAAAGAGGCATTTACGTGGCAGGGGCGGCAGAAGACTGTCATCTTTCAACGATATCTGCAGGCAAAGTGAGCAGATACGCAGCCATTTTTTTTCATGCATTTCATTGAGTTAAGCATAATTTGCCAAACTGATCCACGAGCGTTTATGCCACAAACCACAATGTACTCGTCACCAAGCGAATCATGAACCCAAGCAATCACGCAGACAAACGGGCGGCAGTCCTGATTGAAGCAGAAAGTGCACACCACTGAAGACGGTTTTCTTCGCAACACGAGCAAACAAATGCTTGCGTAAAGCATTAAAAGTGCTCTTGGTGAGCAGTGATAGTAGTAACATGGCTTCGCTTGGGCTCGTAAGAAGGTGAGTGTCATAACTTCATGATGTGTCAGCTGGATGTGCCGACGCAGTCTTATCTGCGGCAAATCTGCTCATAGATGGCACTAGTGTGCAGTTTTCCGTGGTTGATCACTACTGGCTGAAGCTGACGGCATGTGTCCCGTATTGACTATTAAAATCCACAAATTACCCATAGATTTCTAGAAAATCCACAGGCTTAGCAATTATTTGTAACCAAACAAGCAGCACTTAAGTGTGGGGTTTGCTTGTTTGGAATATTCTTTTTCTTATGTAAATAGATATACAAGGCCAATGTGGATTTTATGCAAACTGTTGCATGCATATTAGCAGTTACAGCGAGGTATTTGGTAGCCGAGTGATGAGCTTAGCGGCATTCAGACACTTACCACTCTAAGGACTCAGTCTGATGAAGGACACGAAGGCCTGCTTCATAGTTCTGTAACACATCGTAAACAATGCGTGTGGTTATAGTGAATGCTTTGTAAGAAACCCCAAATTAGGCTACTACATTCAAGAAGTCCACAGGGCAACTAAAGCTGAAGGACGAAAGTAGGTGCTGGACCTTATTTTCAAAGTACAGTCGAACCTCGTTACAACGAAAGTAGTATCGGGACAGCAAACTAGTTCGTTATAACCGGTATTCGTTGTAACAGTATAGGCAAAAATCGGTTATAACAAATAAACAATCTGGCTCGTGCAAAAATACCTGATACAAAAATGCATTTTTAAGGCTTCTAACCCACTATAAACAAGTTAACCCGTACCTTTCTCCTTGTTGCATTTCAAGCTCAATGAACTGGAACATGAGTACGTTAAATTGCAACTGGAACAAAGTTCATTTGACAAAACAGGCCTGCGTCTTTATTTATTTGATGAAGGATGTGATCTTCGTCTGGTGGATACTCACAGCACTGAGCAGGATGAAGTTTTCCACAGTGTCCACTGAACAAAAGGGCCCTTATACTTCTGCAGTTTCGGACTACGGGGGTTTTTCTAAGTACCTTCTCAGCCTCCTGGTTAAATATTTCTTCGTTATAATCTGATATCGCGCGCGGCTCTCATGGTTTCAGTTTCGTTAACCCTTTCAGGGTCACGGACGTACATGTACGTCCTCTGCAAACACCTTCAAAATTGTCAATAACGTACATGTACGTCATCGCTTGTATGTTTAAAAAGCGCGCCTTTTTCGCCAACTTCTCTTGCTTGGCATGTGCTGCCACACTGCGGAAATACGTCAAATTATTTTCTTGCGCCGATGGCTCTTCTTTTATTTTTTTACGATTTACTTCAGCGGCGCGCCGGCTATCGCTTGCGCATCCGGTAACGAGGGGGCGCGCTGGTATCGCCCTCCTAAGGCCCCTTATGCCCACCGGGCGCCCTCTTGCTTCTTGCAGCCTGCCACAGACAAGGGAGCCGCTGAACTGATGAGCCTCTTTTTCTCCTTTTTTTGTATTTTTTAGGAGTGGTGCGCCATCTATCGCTCACGCATCCGGCCGCGCGCGCGCGGCGCAGCGGCTGGTTTTGGTATCGTCCTCCGGGCGCTTCCCGCTTTTTGCGCCCGCGAAACTGATGTCTATCTGATTTCGATTCACTCAAAAGGTGCTCGTTTTTATTTAGAATTTTTCTTGTGTTACTCATGAATATACCACATGTATGTAAGGACACAAACCATTTTTCTGTCACTTTCTGGTCACCCTAAAAAAATTACGATAATTTTTCTCGAAATAGATCATCCGACGAATTTTAAATCAGCAATAAAAAAAATCGACCCTGGGGGTCTCATTTGACGAGAAAATTCGACCCTCAAAGGGTTAAAAGAATAAGTGTCATCAAAATAAAGCGTGACCAACCAAAGTTTGTATGTAGTTCGCTATAGCCGATATTTTGCTATGTCAGTGTTCGTTATAACGAGGTTCAACTGTAGTATAAATGAATGTGCTAAAATCTCAAAAGATCATGCTCGCTATAAATAATAATAATAATAAAAACAGCACAGATATCATATATTTTAAGTAGCCCAGAAACAAATTTTGTTCCCTTAATATGCAGGGTACATAGTGCGTATCTAAGGCACAAAGGAACCTTCTCGCAGGAAATAAAAATAGGAGAGAGAGAGATCATGAACGAAAGAGGCCTGTTCAACTGAACATAACCTCAGCACGAAAGTGCCAAACTTTCAATTAGAAAGGTTAGTGTGAGGACACACACCTGTTCATGGTAGTAGATAGTTGCAGCCACGAGTGGTAGAATGATATTGTTGACATCCAAGCTCTGGGAGAGTTTCTGGTCAAGCTGCTTCACAACTTGGTCCCTTCACAGACAACAATACACACAACCAAATTAATTGTACATCACTGATTGATTGATTACGAGGTTGAACGCACCGACGCTACACAGGCAATGAAATGCACCATAGTGGAGGGCTTCGGATTAATTCTGACCACCTGAAGTTCCTTACTGTGTGTCGAAATCTCAAACACACGGGCGTCCCTTCACAGACAACGCACACAACCAAATTAATTGTACATCACCGATTTATTGACTGATTGATTATGAGGTTCAACGCACCAACGCTACACAGGCGATAAGGTGCACCGTAGTGGAGGGCTTTGAATTAATTTTGAAAACGTGGGGATCTTTAACGTGCGTCGAAATCTCAAACATAGAGGCATTTTCGCTTTTCACCTCCATCAGAAAAGCAGCCGCCACAGTCGGGAATCGAACCCGTGTCTTTGGGCTCAGCAGCACAATGCCTTCATTTGATGCAACGTGTGGGTTCAAGCTAGTTGGTAATCCACTGTACCAATTTCAAGTGCAAAAATTCAGACAGGGAACGAACTGGGACAAAGACAAGCACTGAACTTCCAACTACAATTTTATTTACAGAACAACATATATAAAAGCAAGGGTGATAACAAAAATACAAAAAATAAGCGACAGTATGTGCGACACTGTATGAGACCAGAGTATGTGTGCACTGTATAGACGCGCACACGTTCCTCATCCTTTATGTCATGCGCACACCCAGGAAGACCAGCTTTTTCGCTGTCAAAGATACGGAGGTTATGCTAACGCAATCTTCGCCCCCGCGATGCATCTCAGCCGCCTCCACAATCTCCCGTGTGCGCTGATCAGGATCACCAAACACAACCGTACATTCATTAAACAGAGGCAAACACTTGCAGTTCCGGCAATGACTAGCTAGGTTCCCGTCTGTGCCTTTTTCCGCTCAATTGGCATGTTCACGGAGGCGCTGATTAAGGCACTGTCCTGTTTGCCCAACGTAAGTCCTATGACATGACAATAGGAGCTTATACACGACTCCCGCAGTGCAGTCAACGTACTGGTTTTGGCGCTTAACCCCGCACTTTTTCTTTCCTTTTGGAACCGGGCACGTATCAGTGCATCGCCGTGACAGTTTTTCTGGAGCAGACCCTTCCACCAATATTTTTAATTTAAGATTGTGTGAAATGTCATGCAGGTAGGGAAAAACCACCCCCTTGTTAGGTTGGTGAGTCGCCTGGTTATCTTGGTTGCCTTGCCCGATGCCAGCCCATCTTTGCTTTGAGCGCATTGCATCAGCCACCGCTACGATCACGTTTGCAGGGTAACATTGGTAACATAACATGTGCACTTTGTGTAGCTACACCTCACTACTTATACACACGTATATGTATCCTGAAGTGTGGACAGCTATAGTCTTGCACAAGTCAACAACACAGTCGAAGTTTTCGTCCATTTTTGTCTAACTGCCTCCAGCAGTAGTAACCTCCATGGCATACATAAATTTTGTGTAGCAGATGTGGCTTTTCGATGTTTTTGAGTATGGGTTTAAATTCTAGAGTAGAATCAAAATTCATTTTTAATATTTCCGAGTGTTGCCTCGGTACATACCACTAAGTGGAAACATCTGTTTCACGCACACACATGCGCAACGTTAAGACATTTTACCATGAAGGGAAGCATTTCCTTTTTGAGTGCATTAGAGGGCCGGATGAACAACTTTTGCTGCAGTTATGTGAGCGGACATAATCGGTCGCCACGCTGTCGGATGCTAAATACGAATGATTAGGTGTGACGCACTCATCGCGGAAACAAAACGGGATTAGCATTTACTACCATATATATAATGGCATGATACATTCGGGCTCAGCTTAACAAAAAAAGGAATGACAATATTATTAGTATACTTACTTTCGGGCAGAGTCTCCGGACAGGTAGTCAGCCAGCATACGGATGCACTGCAGCTCGTCAGGTGCCATTGAGCGAATCTCATCCAAGACGACGCCGTACTTCCGTTGCGCGATGTAGGCTCGGTAGAGGAAGACGTCCTTCTCTAGCTTGTGCTCGGGACTGACGTTCTGCAAGACATCCGAAACTGTTATGGCAACGGCAACACAGGCATCGGCACTCGACTTCGGATTCAACGGTGCGCATACTACAGCCACTGCTGGGCTTACGGATATTGCATGCACACTGTCATAGTGACAGTGGAGCCATTAACAAAGCGAGAACTAAACCTACGTGTGAAGTGCGAGATGTGGCCGGCTACACCCGTCAGCTTTCGATGCCACACACGACGAATTTGATGTTAAAGTTCAACGCGTTGCAACCGGGCACAAGAATGAAAATGAAGTGATTTACGTAACAATGCTAGCAAACTTAAATGACTTAAGTTTGAAGATTAGGCAGCTCAGCTATTTAGCGCAGCAACGATGAGGACCCGGCTGTTCAACAGCAGAACGCTCACCTTTCCTTTCTGGGCTTCAGTGATGCAGTACTGGTAGTTGCCAATGTAAAAGGCGTTGCGGATGTCAAATAAGGGGTCAGGTTGGTTCTGTGCCGACATCGTAGCAAACTAAACAGTTTAGACGACTGCTAAGAGCAAGTAAAAAAAACCCCACACAACAGCAACCTAACCCGACATGCAGTCACAAACTCCGTGGCAAGAGGCAGGCCGGAAGTTGATTTTCTTACGATGCAACGCTTCCTGTTTTATGGTGGTGGGAAAATACAATGCATGTACAAAAATTATCACAATTAATCACTTATATCTACTAATTTTAAAATCACTGCCAAATTAGTGTACGCATTGTTTTTATTTGTAGTTTTTTTATAGGTGGTGAAAAAAAAATTTTTAGTATGACGTCATGGTGATTGCTTCGTGGTGATTGGTGTTGGCGACTGGCGCGACTTTCGTCGCGCTCAACTTCGTCAAAAGAACATGTTCTTCGTGTGTACCCATGTTAGTGTAAAATCTGGTTTGGGCGGGATGAAAATGTTGTGAAGCCGCCTCATAATGATATGCGAATTGGTCAATGGCCATCCGTTCGAGCAACTTTCCAATAGTTTGTGGGCGTTAAAGGGACACTGAAGTGATATGTAAACATTGCGGGATTTACTTGCGCAAATTGTAGTCGGAGTCCCCAGGCCATGTTTCGACCACCCTGGGCGCGTTTACGCGACTTATTTAGTAGCAAAATTAATTCGAAAATGCTGTCCTCCTCTCTTAACGCTCGCACATTTTCTGCGGCGTTTTCGTGTGACGTCGAGAGGAGCCGAGCTCGCAATTGGCTGCGCTACTGCACGGCTCCCCGGCCTTCAGACAGAGTCAGTCGGCCCAGCGTTTCGTCCGTCCGCCGGCCGCCGACGGGTCGTCGCAATTCGTTCGCTAAGTTGAAACGAAGCCGGACACGTTTGTGAATGGAAGAATCTGCCTTTCTTTTACTTGGTTAGTTTGTACTCTGTATCTAGCTCCAAGTCATAGGTCGCTTCACACAAGCGCTGCACAAGCGCACATGCGACGCTTCGCTGACTGGTACGCTAGTAGGAAAATATAAGGCCTCTTGAAGGCGGGAGAAGAGTCAGCGAAGTCAAAATAGGTACTAAGTAAATAAAATCAACTGATATTTTTACCGTACAGCGTAAAACTAGGGTGCGGGAAGCACTTTTTTGCGCTTGGCGAACAAGCACAGCGGTCAGCAGCACGACTACGCATCTGCGAACGCTTTTCGTCTACGAAATGCAATTGCTAGACGTGAGCTATGTGGAAACTCGGGCGAACGCTTACCTGCACAGAGCGCAATACAACAAATAGTCACCTAAGCGCTTGAAATGCCAAAACTAAATAAAAGTGTAAACTGGTTGTACAATATATACCCTATATTACCAATGCCAGCAGAGCCCGGCCCGTGGCCTAGTGGCTTGGGGTGCTAGGTATGTGACCGTGAGTATTTTGCAAGTCACGAGTTCGAATCCCCGCGTTTTTTTTTTTTGTAAGTTAACTTTTTTGTTTTCCTCCGCCGATGTTTTCTTACATTGTGTTCATCCTTTTTTTGGGCCGCAACGGTCATGGCTCCACGAACCTAGTTCACAGAACGCGCGAAGGCTGGCACTGGCGCGCTAGCGAGTTCTCGTTGGCGTGCTGTTGCCATAAGCACCGACTGCTTGCAGGCAGTGGGCACAGGCCAGAATGAACAGACCCCTGGCCTGGTGCGAACACGCTTTTTACGATACAGGCATGAGGGAGGCAAGCTCGAAATATGGGGGAAAAGCGCATGACATTTGGGCGTCTGCGGGTACGCGGAGGGCGTTCATGTACTGCGTAGGTCCCCGGCTAGTGTATGCTACGATTACAAGCCGTCCTGGGAGGCTTATCTTTATGCATTTTTACAGCTGACAACATGGAAGAATCAAGGTACGATGATTACTGAGTTATGAGAATTGCCCATCCAACAACGCCACCGGTTGTGTTTTTACAGAACCGAAACCGAAACTTGTTTGGTTGCTCACCTTGGGCATGTCCAATCACGGTGCCCGCTCCTCCTAACGTCACAGCTTTAGTTGGGGCGGCCCACCGGCAAACCGCGCATGGTAGTTTTTCTTCTTTCGCGCTTTGTAAAATAATTACCGATTTGTCAACCGGATAAACGATGAAAAGTGTGCTAATTTGAGCCAGTCTACGCAGTGCAAAGCAAAAACGGGGAGCTTGACAAATTCACTTCAGTGTCCATTTAATATAAGGGCCGTAGGTTTTCGATGCCGTGTGTAGGTTTGTGTAGTCTCCGAAGTCATTGGGTACCTTGGCGGAAGTCAATGAGGCGGTGCTTGTCGATCGATGGTGCTACTCTCCAAGGCTTATGTCAATGAACTGCTGCGTTACAACCTGCCCGTTTTGCAGCTGTTGTCGACCACAAGCAAAAAACAGCTTGGTGGGGCAAGAAATAATTGTCTGCGCACCTGCCTTGGCCTTAATTCCTAGGGGCCCTTCATGCGCTGGTATACCTTTACGGGGGCTGGTTGCTTGCCCTTAGATGTTCTTCGGATGCAGGACACATTCCGAATATACCTCGGAGGTATCGATTGCACCCAACGTACAACCAATCTTTTGATCCGTGTTGTACAGCGCAACGAAAGTTCCAGCTTGGCAGAGATGACAAACTCTTTAACATATCTGTTACCATTCCAAGAGCGATAACCATACCGTCTGATCACGCCCCCCCCCCCCCCCGGACTCTCTCACTCGTGTGCATACAACTTAACATACCTGGTGTTAACTCAAAGCAAACTCTCCCTCAACTCTGCCTCCTTCAACTCGCGCTTGCCCACATCAGTGGCCGTTATTCACATATGACCCACATTTTTACGGACATTTCATCTACTTCTCATAGTAGTTCATCTGCGTCTACGTTTCGTCAAGCGGCCAAGCGCTGTCCTACCGCCTTGAACGTGCAACCTCATCCTCGTCGGTCGAGCTTCATGCAATTAAGCAAGCCCTCCGCTAGATTCTTCGTCAGCCACCAGCAGAATGGGCTATATTCGCGGATTCAAAGACAGCGCTGTGAACTGCGAACTCTATTGCACGCCAGTTGCTTCAGCCTTCACGACCATGTATCCCGAGACCTCCCCTACCTGCACCATCCAGCCTACGTCGCCGGGCAACGTGTGACCTTACAATGGATACCCGCACATTGTGGCATTCTCGGCAACGAGAAAGCAGATGAGGCGGCTCTCAGAGGGCTAAAACTGCGCAGTGTAATGAAAATTTTATTTACAAAGCACGAGGCTGCAGCTCTAGCGAAGCAGCTTGCCTTAGAGGAACGAAACCGCCTCTGGTCTTTCCCCGAAACTCATCACCACTTTCTGTACCATATAGATTCTGACCTGAGAATGATGCTCCCAGAGTGAATCCCACGTCGACTTGAGACGCTTTACCATAGGTTGAGCCTCAACGCAGCACTTACGAACCCCTACCGACATCCTCTCGGTGAAACCACAAACCCTTATTGTGATAACTGTGCTTTGCCAGAACTGTTGAACACATGTTATTAGAGTGTCCGGCGTACAGCCAGGAAAGGAGCCACCTCGCCAAGAAGATCGAGTACCTCAACAACGGACTTTTATCATTGAAAGCTCTTCTTGGACCATGGTCATCTTCATGATCCCAGCGAAAAGTATTTAGATGCAGTGTTCGATTATTTACGCGACATCGGCGTCAGAGAGACAATGTAGAACTATACATCGTCATCCTGTGAGGTCACCTGGATTTTAACGTAACCCACGGGACACTCCATGTTACCCTTATTTTTTACCTCTTCTTTTTCCCCCCTCTCTTTCGCCCTGCTTCCTTTAGGGCCTTTATTCCCTTCACCCCATCCCCGCAGAGTATAGGCGAATATGTGCCAGCAGACCTCTCTGCTTTCTTCTAATAAAGAGCTGTCTCTCTTTCTCCCTCTCTCTCTATTGGATTATACCACGGAATGTTTGAGACATGCAGAAAGGCTTCCGGATTTCCACATACATCGTTTAGGAGGCTGAGAAGGTGTTCTTTACTTTCACCGTCCATGTTACGTAGCATAGCCCACGTGATTCCATCTTGGCCGGGGGCGCTGTTGGTTTTGACCCGAGAATGTGCTGTTTCAATTAGGTCCGTCTTCATTGATGACGGCTTTACTCGGATATCTACTGTGAGGCGTAGACGGGGTAATTTCGAAGGATTCTGGGAAGAATGTTTTGGCTGTGAGTTTTTCTAATTCGTCGAGTGGCAAGCCAGTAGTGAGGGCAATTTTGTTGAGGTTTGAGGATGATTTCTTCTTACCGTTCACAGCGCGGAACGTGTTCGAGAGTTTTAGGTTGGACGTATGTTTGTTAAAACTTCCTTACTGCTCCATCCATCTGGCAAGTTCTCTCTCATACCTTTTGACTTCCTTGTGTTTCATTCTAAGTTTTTTGAGGTCACGGTAGCGCTTGCCTCTGGTTTTGTAGCGATGCAGGACCTCCTTGACCCGTACTCAGCTGAAGCAACTCACAGCCTTGCACCACAAGCTACTACGATGCATTACCGGCCTTCCGAGACATACCCCGACTGATCACCTCTAACATACGCCGAGCTGCCAGCAGTCGAGCCTAATAGCATACGCCAGCGGCTAACGGCATCCATAAAGACAGTAGGACACTGACAATCCAGGGTGGACACCTAACAAAGTATGATGCGACACGCAACGTCTGCACAGAACTGATCCGTACCCATCCGGCCGCACCACCATCTTCACCCTGCCTTCACCAAAGGTGAGACTTCACCTTCACCCAACCGATCACACTAAATCTCGGTCCCGTAAGGAACAACGCAGATACAGACACCAAAGAGCCTCGCTATCCAGGCTACATCAGTGGACATAGCCAGGAACGTATACGCCATTTACACCGACGCTTCTATAAGCGAAACAGCCAAAAAGTAGGAAGGGTCTCTCATGAGTCTGACCCATCATTCTCGGAAGTAGTCACTATATCGGCGCACGTTAAGGATACCCAGGTGGTACAAAATTAATACGTTAATACGGAGCCCTCCACTACGGCGCGCTTCATCGCCTGTGTAGCGTTGGCGCGTTAAAGCTCATGATCAATAAATGATCAAGTAGTCACTATATCCACTGCCGCTGAAATGCACTGCACCGCACCAGAACTACACGCTTTGCTCTTGGCTCTCACGTTACTCTGTGGAGACACTGAAACAATCCAAGCTAAACTCAAAGCGAAGCTAATTTTATCCGTTCGCAATACAAGACCTACAAAACCCCAACCCAGCAAGCCGCTGATCCGCACCATTCACAACACAGTGCAGCCCTTCATTGATCTTCAGGGCATCGCCATCTTCATGGAATGAACCCCTGGACACCAGAACAACCCAGGCAACGAGGTCGCTCATGGCATGGCATCTGCAGTCCCTCCAACCAGAGCACATGGCTTCCAACTGGCCGAAGATGCCGCTCGCGCCCAAGGGCTGCAGGCCGCCATCTGAGGAGGAGGAATTCAGGAAGGAGGGAAGAGGAGGAATGCCTTTAATGATGAGAAGTCAGCCTGGCAGCGAGCTTGGCTTGCTACTCCACATGAATATGAGAGGTGCAAAAGTGAAAGGAAGCAATGACACAAAAACTCATACAGACACTACAAACACAAATAAGCACACACGAACTGACCGACGCAGGTTCGCGCACACAGCACACGCACAGTGATATAGTTAAGGCAAACGGTCACAGGATTTTGTTCAGGCCGGAGTCACGGAGAAATGACACCAAGGCCCGTGTACTCCGTGTTGCCGTGGCAGTTGACTGCCATGGCCAATGGCGTCGCAAAGTTTCAGTGGTGCATCAGCACGCAGTCCCAAGGTCGTCTTCAAGGTTATCCGCGGGGTGTCGTAACGGGGACACACACACAGTACATGTTCTATGTCCTCACGAACACTGCATACGTGACAGTGAGGGGAGGCAACTCGGTGCATCTTGTACAGGTAGTGGCGGTAGAAGCGACGTTGAGGCGGATGCAGGGGATGACCCGTTGCCTCAGCCAGCCACAGCCAGGGGATCCCGTACTGAGAATCCCTTCCACCGGACGGGTGCCCTAACAGCAGCACCTGTTACTGAATAAAAAATTTATTCATTCATTCACTCTGGATGTCAACGAAGACGCCATTGCGAGGAGAATTCGCCATAAAATTAGTCAAGGAACTCTGAAGGAAAGCCAACCAATGACCCGACCAACCCATTTCTTTGAACATTCCGCGGGGCTTGCAAGTCCTCCTCTGCAAAGCGCGGACTGGCTACGCCATCACGCCAGACGTTAGAAAGAGGTGGGACTGGATGCCGCGATTAGGCAAAAAAAAAATAATAACAACGATTTGACGCTTTGGCCCCCATGCCCCGCCTCTCCGCCCGTGCACCCTATGCCACAGCAGAAGACCCAGCGTTAAGCCCCATGTATGGGAATGCGCCAAGCTTGACAAAGAAAAGAGGAGACACAAACCACGCTATGTTAGAACATATGAAGATTGAAATAAACCACAACAAATCCAAAAGGAAACGTACATGTCCCTCGGGGCTTTCGAGAAAGTTGCAAACCTTCCCCAGTGGACTTGAGATTGTCCGTGTGCGGGGTGGACATAAAGACACCACCAAGACACCCAGCTGTCAACCCTCTTGGGAAGTTATACTTTCCTGCAAATGATCTGCACCAAGTGGTCCGTGTGCTAGGCGGATGTGCGAAATGAACCCGTGCCAACGGCGAACAATTTTTCCCTTATCCTCTCCTCTTCTTCATCTTCCCCAACACGAGGCGTTCGATCTATCCTATATCAATTCATTCATTCATTCATTCATTCATTCATTCATTCATTCATTCATTCATTCATTCATTCATTCACGGTGCTTCGTGAACTTGTTTGTGTGAAACTGCAGCAAGCTGGCTTAGGTAGAAGACGGACTGTTCTGGGCGTCCAGTCTTCATAAGCGTTGCGAAACAGCGAGTGTTTTGCAATCCTCGGATGGGCAGCATACGGCAGATTTCAGTTTGGTGTCTGCCGATTGTTCAATGAGTAGCGTTACGTGCGGGAAGGCGTCCCGGAACCGGTCACCGCCGCTCCGTCACGCGTGTGGTATAGCGTGGTGAACAGCGGCCTGCAAAAGTTGCTGCCTTGGTGACGGCGACAAGTAGCCGCAGCCAAACTTAACTGATTTTGATTGATTGTAGGGTTTTAACGCACCGACGCAACGCAGGCGATAAAGCGCGCCGTAGTGGAGGGCTCCGGATTAATTTTGACCGCCTGGGGATCTTTAACGTGCGCCGAAATCTCGTACACACGGCCGTTTTTGCTTTTCACCTCCATCAGAAAAGCGGCCGCCGCGGCCGGGAATCGAACTCGCGTCCTGGTGCTCAGCAGCGCAACGTCTTAGCCACTGAGCCACCGTGGTGGGTAACTTAACTGATTCACTGCATGACGAGATGTGAGCCGAAGCAATGCAGGAACAATACCCTTCGAGACGAGCTTACGGTACAGGACTCGAGCAGAGCGACAGCATGTATTCGCTCCTGCGACATCGAAATGCGAACTGTTCACCGAGAGGGCGGCTTCATACACGATAGCCGTAACGGCTCCACGTCTTTCACAATGTACTAAACACACGGCCCGCAAATTGTACACACAGACACGCAACACTCTTTCCAGAGTTCGTGAGGGGCCGGCAGCAGCGGCGCTCGCTGAGTCTGAGAGATGGGGGAGAGGAGATCTCGGCCGTGGCGTCCACCCCGCCGGCCTGGGCATCCCTCCATGCCGCCGGGGCAAGTTTCAGCTTGCAGATCCGTTGGCTGTCGATGCAACGGTTTGAGTCACCGACAGTAAGGCGCCCGTAGTGGTAGGCTCTGCCACCTAGCAAAGGAGAATTGTACTGCAAGCTTCGCACAATGCTATTGTATTTGGTGGCAGACCGTAGGCGAAGAGAATCGTAACAGTAGAATCGTAACAGTAGCTACGCGGCTTTCCTGAACACTTGTCCGAACTCACAAGTCGCGCAAGGAGCAGCCCTATGAGCGCAGACGCCTTGCGCTTGTAGGCCTCATTTCTCGGTCTACATGCTTGGAGCGACATGTGTACATAAGACGGCACGGCTGCATACCTTGATGCTACCAGACCGGCACGTTGTACCACTTTATTTCTCTACCGAAGCTTTGCATCCGGAAGACTAATATAAATTACTGAGTGGTAGGCGAACTAGCTACTATAATATAGTCAGATTGGAAAAATTTGTAGCAATACCTACTTAAAAAGGTGTTTCGTCACATACAAATATTCGTGTTCATTTTCTCATGCGAAATTGAAAAAAGAAGAACTCCGTAAAAAGTAAATCTGGGGTACAGCAATGCAAGGACATTTTAGAATTGGAAGAGGCGTACTATTGTTACCGTTTTGCGCCTGATACTGTTTTTTTATTAGAGATGTCATCAAATATGCTAATGTGGAGCGACATAGTGTTTGAAAACAATTGGGGACTGGCGAAAGGTTTAACTGGCGGTGTGGCTATCCCGATTTCGTAAAGGCAAACCTGTGACTCATAATTTTAGATGCGACTGCATCTCATTCACTCGCCTTGTCCCTCCATACGGCGTTGTCCGTCCACACCCCTCCCGCTGCACTATAAAAAAAATAATAGTTAGCGGCGCCCGGTTTCGATCCCACGACCCTGTGGGCGGAACGCGAGGTACATGGTGCTCTTCTCACTGCACCACAAAACCGAGACAGAATCAAATGCTACGAACGCGCCTTATATCCTTGACTCATTCAAACTACGTCAAGATGCTACTGATACAACGCATGATGGGGCAATGATTAACACTTGCAATAAAAGACAAGAAGCTCCCACTTACAGCAACAATGATGGAGTAAAGGTCGTTGCGACAGCGAAGCCCCAAGCATACCACTTAGAGAGATTGACTAAGATTGGCCAATAAAACATAATAATAATCATAAAACATAATAATCATACGCGTTCCCGACACGTTTCACGCGATTTCAGAATCAATCCAACGGAAACACCAAGTGAACCCCACGATGCGTCGCATCTACACAGGGTTCCCCTCGCGGGGAGGTGGGCGCATTTATTTCTTATTTTTGAAAGCGGCACGTCGTATTGTCTTCAATGTAAATGCCGTCGGACGGCACTGTAGCCATGGCTGCAGCACTGAGTTAGAGCCCCGACGACGTCAGAGGTTTTACGACTATGCTGGCACAGGGCGGAGCGTCTGCCGTTCTGGGGTAGAGGCTCCGTGTTAGCTTCCTGGTGCCAAGGATGGTGGTTCGTATCCTGCTCTTGCCTCTTCACGTCTTTTTTTAATTTTATATCTTTAGTTTCAATTGTATTTTCATGGCTTAGGTTTTTTTTAATTTCTTGAAATGTTTGCTTTCCCTTCATTAAGTTATGTTAGGTTAGATTACGTTAGGGAGAGCGAAATGATGCCAGAAGGGACATTTTTATTGAGAAACGCCGGTGGTCGTCATTTTAGTGGAGTGCTTATAGTGCTGCCGGACGGCAATCTAGACACAGCCTTGCCCAAAATCGGGGAAAGGAGGAAGAGGACCATCGGATGGCACTCTTTGACGCTGCGTTTGGCCAAAATAACGTTATTGTCACGAGGGAGAGAGAGAGATTGTGAAGCAGAGAACTGTTTTATTAGCTAGCTGAACGGAGGAGTGGACCAAGAACGAAGAACCTCCCCTTCACAAGGTAGTGAGCGCATACCTCTGCTGATAATTACCGTACGCCTCATCTGTTGTGAACAAGGTTTTTCAAAAAAATCAGAGTGTGCTGCCAGACACGTGCTGCAGAATCTCAGGAAAGGTAATGCTGGAGGAAAACTGGATGTCAACGTGATTACTTGGTTTAGACCTCACGCCCCAACAATCTTTTGCGAGGACGTACTGGCGTATACGCTGGGAATACGGTGTGGAACTCCGCATAAAGAACGGTCTGCTTTAAATTGAATTACTATTGTATTCAGGTGGAATACGGACGGTGCAGTGCGGTGTGACACTGCAGACGCGGGCAGGTTGTTTCTCTTGGCCAGTGACGCATAAACCAGTGCCTCGCAGTCGTATAAGGGACACAACGCTTTTCTTTTTTTTACACTGTCGACACGAGGGGAAGCATAACTGTCATCGGCAACACCGGCGCTGCCGTTTCCCGCGTGCCGAACCGACTGACCCTGCTCAACGAACGCACTACGTCCGAACTCCCAGACTTCCAGTATGGACTCATAGCTGTCCCCAGAACGATCGGGCCGGATCGTAGTATGACGACGCGCCGAGCTTGAGCACGAGGGCCACCAGTTGCGAAGGTCTGTCACAAAAGAAGAAAGAACATGCTACCTCAACGTGGCCCTGCCCCTCGGGCCCGCTCGGGCGCGGACCTACACCATTCCCTCGAGGACCAGCGCCGCGAGGTGCGACCCCTGGTTACAGAGGTCCAGGTGGAGGAACACCCGGCCGGAGCATGCTGCCTTCATCTGTATTACGGCAGCTCCCTCCAGCCTTTCTGCCGTCGTCCGCCACTGCAGGGGGAGGAACACCCGGCCGGCCCTTGCTGCCTTCACCTGTATTGCGGCAGCTCCCTCCAACCTTTGTGCCGTCGCCCGCCACTGCAGCCCCTTTGGCGAAGCCCCCTAAACCCGTGGACGAGGAAAAAGAGCAGTTCCAAGATCTCATGTCCAAGAAGCTGACCGAGTGGGACCGCATGATGAGCACCGACAAGGAACACGAGCGTGCAGAGCACTTCAAACAGCTCTGTAAGCTCAGTGACGAGGAAGTGGATCTGGCCAGCAAGGCCGTCTCCAAGAAGAAGCTCAGGGAGATGATCGATGTCAAAATTGACTACTTCGACCGGCTAGCGAGGGCATCCAACGCCAAGCTCGGGAGTGAAGGTGTAAGAAGGTTCAAAGAAGTCGTCGACAGTGAGGTGGCCCTGGCTGAAGCTGCCGGACGCAAAGACGTTTTGCTTGAAGAGGGTGAGGACAGCAATGAAAGAAAGCTCGCACAGGAGGGGGACGAAATCATCAAAAATTACCAGCGTAAGAGGTCTGGCGAGAAAGAAGGAAGCGCAGGAGAAAACCGGGCCAACATCTACTCTTACGGCACGTATGCAGCGCCGACTGGGATGATGCCTAACATGATGCCTTCAACGATGCCAGGAGTAGGAGACGCAGCCATGTTTGGGATGCTTTCAATGCAGCAGCGCTACCGTGCGCCCATGGGCATACAGTCACCAGTAATGTTCGGCAATGTCCAGGCAATATTCAAGCAGCAGCCCACTGCGATGCCTTACATACAGCAGGGTCAACGCCTCCCCTTGCAGGACTTGGCTGCTCTGTCTATGAATTACGGCACGGCAGCATACCAGCACGTTCCCGGCACTGTACTTCCGTACGCTTCAGGATCATTTGTCGCTGTTGTGAAGGGGACCAAGAATGCACTCGAAAATCAGCTAGGCTCTGACATCAGCGAGAAATTAAGGTTTGTGGATAATCTGGAATCAGCGAAGCGTGTTTTACAGAAAAAGTCGACAGGTTCTGATTCAAGTGCAGCGGAAGAGATCAGGAGCCGATTGCAAAAAATTAACCGTTTGCAGATGAAAGCCATTGACGAGATCATCGAAGCCGATGGCGATCAGACGTCAGGCGCTGTGTCGGACCTTCAGCTTGAAAATTTTCAGCGAGCTGAGCGTGAGGGTATTTTGAAAGTCCCAGATACCGACGGAAAAGAAAAGAGGCTGCGGTGGGCGCAGTCCCCAAACGATTCGGAAACGGTTACAGTAGAACTTACTGGATTCGACGAAGACAACGTACGCGTGAGCACGGCTTCAGTGTTGCGGTTGGGTGGTTCAAACCAGGCTACATGCAATGGGACTTCCGAGTTGTTGCCCATCGAACATAGGTCATGTCCGCGAGCCATGTGGGAGAAATACAGGTCGAACGCTGGCAATTTTCACAGGCGAATGCATGATTGGTGCCGCCAACGGCAGTTATGCTTATCCTGAAGACGGACGGCCACAGTTTCCACTGCCCCACGTGCATCACGAACACCACGCACATATCTTCACTGGTGAAATTTGTCATGATCACGAAGAAGCACCTCTGCCCCATGAAGTCGACTACAAAGCGCCATCCGCCTTTCGCACCTCTACCTACTCCGTGTTGCCACCACATCAACTCGCTCCTCCGCTCCACCTGCACCATGACGGCCAGTATGAATGCGACGGAATGCCATTTCCAGCGTCCGCATCCGAACCCAACAACCTTACAGATACAGTCGTCATTGTAAACAGAGGAGTAACCACTTCCGAAACCAGCATAGCTAATCCAGTGCAGCCAGCACAGTCCGCGGCAGTGCAGGTGGAGACAATAGAGCTCGCAACGGTACTTTCTCAGCCGCAGCCATTGTCCTCGCCGCAGGTAACGCCTCCGACTGAAGAGCGAAGGGAAGAGGGGGGAGAAAACGCATTGGACCCACGCCGTTTCGACACGGAATTCGAGCATCACCTGCAGAGCATTACCGATTCCCTCAAGGAAATCGTGAACTCGCTGGGGGGCTCTCTGTCTTCGGAGTTCTCATCGGATTATCAGACCAGATACGCTGATGAATACTATGACGACGAATACTCTTACGATGAGGAGGGCAACTCTTCCTATTACAATGCTGCTCATCCTTCCCGGAAGAAAGGAAGTCCAACTACGGCTCCTCGGAGAAGCGCCGGAGCGGTACAAAGACGAAAGAGGGCCAGTCTTTCTGGGGCTCGATCTGGCGAGGCGTGCTCAGCACCCTGGGCAACCCACCGTCCACGAAGACTCAGAGTGACGACGGTCAGGCCGACCAATTGGTGAGCCGTATCCAAAAACTGGTGCGGGAAATCACCCAGGCTTCGAACGACGTCATGGCTGCTCGGCGTGGCATCCAGAGAAATAAGCAAAACGGCCAAGAAACCATGCCCAGCCTGTTTGCGGCCGAGGACCGCCTATGGGGACTGATAGATCTCGAGAGCCAGCTGGCTGACGGACTCTCCGAGTACAGGGCTCTCCACAGTGCCTCGGGCAGCTCGCCACGCCACGACAGCCTCACCGATGCTGAGGACAAGCTCAGGCGTCTGATAAGGGTCGAGAAACAGGTGGCAAACAGAATCGGAGCTTGGCGCCAGACGTCGGACCGCGAAAGTCCTGCGTCCACGCGATACACTGACACCACATTGGGCACGGCCCCGGGAGACGTTTCTAGCTACGGCGACTCGGCCAGCGTCCCACCGTCCGGTCCCTTCTCCCCACCCTTCACTCCTCCCTCGAGTTCTGCTGGCTACACGGAATAGATATCGGATGAAGAAAAGGAGACGATGCTGCTTCCCGGTGACGCAGCGCTGAACGTAGCTGCGATTGTAGACATCGCGGTGAAGATAAGGCACGGGTGTCCCAGATCGTCCGCCAAGACAGAGTTTGTTGTGGATTACGGCGAATGTGACATTTTGTTTCGCCATAAAGCCTCAATATTATAGAGCTGCCAACATGACGCGCATTCGTTCATCCGGACAGCATATAAATGAGGTAGCAAAGTAGGAGCATTTCGCCTTTTTAGTTTTTGTGGTCTAAAATTTTATTTCTTATTGGTAAAATATATCATCTGCCAGCGACTTTTGAACGACTACTCGAGTGAAAATGCGGATTAAGAATTAGTTGAAATGTGGAGCTACTTTGGAAGGGCAACGGCATGTATACTTCCCCATCGATGCTGGTTTAATTTTCTCGAGTAAGAGCATTCATGAGGGTATGTACCTGAGCGTTTATCTATGGCACTGTGCCTATTTATTTTAATATGTAAACGGAAGCTCGACACTTGTGAGGACGTATGAAAGTATGCTTTAGATATTTAAGACGCCTGAAACTGGGAAAGTGTTAGAAAAAGCTGCACGTGACGATGGCATAACCCCAGATATTTTAAAGGAGGGAGGAGATACTGTAATGGAAAAGCTTTCTGCACTATTTTCAGAATGCTTAAAGACTCTAAAATTGCCCATAGCCTGGAAAAACGCCAACATAATTCCTTGAGAACTGCAGACACATCAGGCAACTCTCAGACGTACACAAGCTGTTTACCAACGCAACAGTTAACCGAATAAGCAACAGCCCAGATTCTGATCAACCCAGAGAGCAGGCTGGCTTTAGGAAAGGATACTCAACAATGGATCACATCCTTGGCGTCAATCAAGTTATAGAAAAATCTGCGGAGTGCAATAAACCCCTTTACATGGCATTTACAGACTACGAACAAGTATTTGATTCAATGAGCACCGCAGCAGTGTTGGAAGCATTAAAAGACCAGGGTATAGAGGAGACATACATACGGCTGTTAGACGATAGAAATAAAGAATGTGCGTGCAGGATAACCCTTCACAAGCCAAACGATATATTCCCGAACCGTAAGGGCGTACGACAGGGTGATACCATCTCGCCAAAACTGTTCACAGCTTGTCTGGAAGAGGTATTCAGGAAGCTTGACTGGGAACACACAAGATTACGGATAAACAGATAATACTTGAGCCATTTGAGGTTTGCACACGACATAGTCTTGCTAAGCGAGTCTGCAGAACGCCTGCAAAAATGCTCGAGGAACTAAATTCAGAAAGCAAGGCCGTGGGGCTAAAAATAAATATGAATAAATCTAAAGTAATGGAGACTAAGCATGCCGAAAGCGCCCTGTTCAGCATATGTAACGAAACGCTAGAACAAGTAGAATAATCAACTACATCGGTCAAGTATACTCTGCGCTGATCCGAACCACGAGAAATATATCGTGCGCAGAATGTGTCTCGGCTGGGTTGCACTCGGCAAACACTCACAGATAATCAACAGTAAGTTACCTCTATCACTGAAAATGGGAACATGCAACCAATGCATCCTTCCGGTGATGCATATGGAGCGGCTTTAATAAACAACTTAAAAGCAAACTTATGTCTGCTCAGATGGCCATGGAAAGGGGAATGAAAGGAGTAATGTTAAAGGAGAGGAAACGAGCTTCTTGGATCAGAAAACAAACTGGAGGAGAAGATATCGTAGTTCAAATAAAAGAAAGGCCGCGTATCTGCTCCTTTTGTTGAAAATGTCGACAAAAGACGATAGTCCTTCGTCAACATTTGCCAAGTAAATGCCTCCTTCGCTTTCCCGCTCACGTCTCATGCTGTTACTCTTCTGTCGCACTCCTCCCAAGGCAAACACTCTGGATGTTTGCTCTGGTCAATTTAAATTTACCGCGTTAAACTGCTCCAGGCCGGGTGCTTCGATGCCAGCGCTGCCGTACGGCGGAGACGCGCATGAGTCAAGGCGCCATGCTTGATCGTTTATAGAACCACGTTGACTAACTCCACGTGCGTTCCAGGCAGAGGGTGGAACCTATCTAGTGAAACCTTTAGTAACTGTTTCCGCTTGATTTCTTAAAATACCGCGAGAAACTATAGTGGCGTGGGCGACAGCTGGCGACGGAGTGAATTTTTTATGTTCAGTGGATGTAGTATTTCGTTTCTCAAAAATCAACCATACATGACTTTTTTAATAAAGGAGCACTGTAGATATCACTTATGCATTAATTTTCCGCCTCATATTCGCGTAATATCTTGTTCTTGTTCAATAATGTTGACAAATATGAACATTAAACCGGACTTCGATGTTTAGATTTGGCTGCGACTATGCAAGACTATTGCGCAGATACTGCTTCACTTTGGCCGGGTGGCTGAATCGAGTCGCAGACAGACAGACAGACAGACGAGAATTTTTGCATTTAAGTAGCCCAAGAAAGACTATTGTCTTTTAAAAAAAAGAAACGGACTTGGGCTGGCCCCATAGTTAAGAAAAATGACAACTAGTGGGCTATAAGGGTGACAGAGTGGATAGCGAGAGACGGATCTAGAAGGAGGGCGAGGCCAATAACGTCATAGAGGGGCGAAATAATCAATTTCTGAGGACAAAAATGAATGCGGGTGGCGCGTGACAGGAGGGGTTGGAGGTCGATAGAAAAGGCCTTCGTCCTGCAGTGGACCTAGTGGGCTGTTGTTATTGTTGCCTATGATGATGATGACCCTGAAAAATGTCCACACGGTCACAGCGAACGTCCCGCACACGCAGGGCACTAGATTGGTTTTATTTCGGGCTTGGGTACAGTTTTGTCGCTGCAAGCAAATCTCTAATGACGTCACTGCAATGTGCGTAGCCGTGTCTATAGGCTACCAAAAATTCGGCTAAGAATTTTTAAGAAAAGGCCGCCAATTCTGTAAAAAAAAAAAAAAAAAAGGAAAATTCACTAAGCTGTCAGGTTGTCTATTCTAATGGTTAGTTGGCTTTCTTCTTTTCGTCTTTTCCCTTGATCGTAATCTTCGTCTCCGACTTGGAAAGTAATCGGAAATAAAATGTTCTGTATGAGACATAAGAATCGGACAAAAAAGAATGGTTCATCTGTGTGCGTATAAACACCAACTGATCATACTATATTAGAAATGGGTTTGTTCCCTTCTTTCGCATCGTTACTGAATAGTTTTGTACTCTTCAACACAAGGCGGTTCTACGATGCATGCCTGTTTACATAACTGCGAGGCCACATAACCTACAGTTTGGGAACATGAATTGATATCACAGCTCGGTCAACACTTTAATTCATTACTTCGAACCGTATAACATATGAAAAAAAAATCACAACAATAACCACCCCTCTCCGCTTGGCTATGAGCCTCCTCATTGAATAAAGACAGTCAATAAATCTACCACACCGACATTTCGCTGTGGTTCTGCTTGCGTGTCACATGCGTCAGATGTCAGCGCTGTTTTTGTTCCTTCTTCATTTTGTTGCCGAGAAAATTCTTCCTCTGGCCTTGTTGGCCGGACCGTAGCTGTTTTCGTTTGAAGTGTTTTTGCCTAACCCTTTCAAGTGTAAACACTTTTTATTCATTCTTTCTCAAAACAGCCTGAAATGAATGCAGTCTCTTATTTTTGGTGTTTCTCGTTTATCCTGCCAGGATTTCTGCAAAAACAGCAGTCTCCTCACGGAGGTATAGTCCCTATGCGTCGCATGGGGTTCTTTTGGAGTCATCCACTTTGAGGAGCTCCGGGAGATGGAGTGAACTCAACGGTGGTGGCATCATGGCTGCCGCCTTGGCTACAGCGGGAACTTCTCTCACAGGAGAAAAGTGCTCGGAAGACTCATCGGTGGAGCGAGCCACCGTGTAAGCGACCTAACCAGTGTGACAACGGCGATTCCACTACCGCTACTTCGGCCACGGGACATGTCTCAATTACCTGCGAAAGTGATGACACGGCTGCTGAGATGGACGACGTAGACAAGGAGGGTTTCAAGGTGGTGAGTCATCGGAAGCAGAGAACTGTCGGCATGCCCGTTCTGTATCTCCCGTAGAAACTGGCAAAGATCTGAGGCGTGAAAACCCAATTGTCCTTGTTTCTGCTGTTTCGGCTTTGCTGGGCAAAGCACCCAACCGCAGCCGTCTCACAGCTCAAGGCGCCTTACTTCTTGATGTGACCTCTGAAGAAGTGAACGCCCTTTTGCAATGCGACCGTTTGGGTGGTGCTGCTGTATCTGACCGACTAGCACACTGTTATGTGCAGAACACGTGCATTATTAGAGGCGTCCCCAAGTGGCACACGGAAGAGGAGCTCCTCACCTACCTAAGGCCGCAGGGGGTCCTCCATGTGAGGCGCATTACGCATCGAGACAATTCTTCGCCCTATAAGTGGAAAGTCTTCCCGACCAACGCGGTTGGGCTCCGAACGTCCCGCGAAGATCAACCTTGGCTTCACGAGACACGAAGTTGCCGATTATACGGAGTCACCTCCACGCTGTTTTAAGTGCCAACGTTACGGCATATTATTTAGGTTGTTTTTTATTTTTGTGGGGAACATTATTTTTTTCCATTTTTCTATATTGTGAAATTCTGCAGAGCTTAACAGCGCTGCAAGCGTTGCGGAGGTTCGAGCGATTTTGTGGACTGCAAAAAAAAAAAAAAAATAAAAAAATAAAACGGTTTCTTGTGCAAGTTGCGGTGGTGATCATCCAGCAAGCTATAGTGGATGCCCATTTAGAGTGAGTGCATTACATCGACGGAAGGCGTTCATCTCTGGGCCGGAAAATCCTCCAGAAGCGCCGAAGCCATCCGATGAACAACAGTTTCCAGCGTTGCCACCTTTAGAACCTACAAATTCAAAGGAAAATTCACGAGCTTCAACATGCTCAGCATTAGCGACGCCGCCAGCTACTCCCAGTGAGGCTGAATCTGCCCAGAAGCCACCTTAGGAGGTATAGACTAGGCAGTGTAGAAGAGCTCAGTACTCTCAAGCCTTGAAAGAGCACCATAATAGACAGGAAGAGCCGAAAGAGTGGAAACTTCGTTGAAATTATACGCTCTCTCTTTGCAGCCTTGCGGTCGTACTTCGCCTCAATGGCCCCTGGAACGACCAAGATCATCCTTGAGACAGTGCTCGGTTTAGAGCCAGTCATTGTAGGATCTTTGGTTCCATTCCTGCAATAATAATATGGCGTCCTTAGGTCGTAGCTTTACAAAACTACGACGAAAAGTGCCCCTAATCATGCAATGGAACTGTGCTGGTATAGCATGTCATCTAGCCGAAATTAATGTATTTGTTAAGGACACTCCGATCCCTATTCTGGCTTTGTCTGAAGCTGGATTACCGGGCAGAAGATCAATACCTGGCAATGTGGCTCACAAAAATCCGAGTCTCCAAACATTTCCGCATGGCAGCGCCACACTGTACATCCGGCGTGAGGTCACTCATGTATCTTTGCCGTCTAGTGATCTTTGCTCGGCAGTAGCGGAAGTGGTTGCGGTGAGCATTCAACTGGGCAAGCACAGGCTTAGCGTTGCATCTATTTATTTGTCCCCAGGAAGACCCATCGACTGCAGAGTTTTCTTGGAACAGCTGTGTAATCGCTGCCCCACCCCTATGATCATCTGTGGGGATTTCAATACCCATCATTGTCTGTGGGGCGACACAAAGACGGATGCGAGGGGAAGAACATCTTGTCGACGTAATTGACCACTTGAACCTGTGTGTTGCGAATGATGGGGCTCTCACATTTTTCCGACCACCTGCGTCGGCATGCACAATTGATCTCTCTCTCCATACCAGTGATATCCAGATCCCATGTTGCACAGCGCCCGACCGTAGGCGCAGCGACCACTTTCCCATGCATCTTCATTAACGCTACTGGCTTTCACCACAGCGAAGCGAAAATTGCTGCCCGTGTGGTCAATTGGGACCGGTATAAAGAGGAGCTGAGTGCCGGGTCAGATGACCTGTTCAAGGATATGTCAGCGAGTAAAGAGAAAGCAACAACAATCTGTAAGCTCCCATGCCACTTCCCAGCGACTGATTTGAAGTTGAAGAACCTGTGTGCCGCCAGGCGAAGAGCCGACCGGCAGCTTAAGCGAAGAAAGGGTGATCCAACACTGAAGACCACCTTCACTGAAGACCACCGCCGCTACACAATCAGATTAAGGCGCTCCCAATGGGCTACTTTTTGCTCTTCCTTAAGCGTACTCCCACCACTGCCTCAAAATTGCAGCATCGTGAACTCGTTGTCTGGACAGTTACGTTCGATGAGGCCATTTGCGGCCTTGGCATCGATCTCCCAATTGGATAAGGAATTTGCGTGCGCGTACACTTATACCATGTATACGGGACTCCCTTCCCCGTTAGCCTCTATGTCCTCCTCAGCGTTGAATGCCACATTCACGTTTCGGGAGTTCGGGAGCGCGCTAAGTTCCTTAGGCAGGCGATGTTCACCAGGGTCTGACGAAACCACCAGTCAAATGCTACTTAATTTGCCTGCACAACGCAAAAACGATCTCCTCTGGTATTTCAACCACATTTGGGAAACTGGTGCCATTCCTTCTTCGTGGAAACTCGCCTGGGTGGTGCCGGTTCTTAAACCTGGAAAGGACCGAACGGCGGTGTCTTCATACCGGCCTGTTTCCCTCACATCTTGTGTGGCGAAGTTGATGGAGAAACTGGTTTGTGCTAGATTAATGTGGTGGATAGATTGTTATAAAAAAGTACCATACTGCATGACTGGGTTTCGACGATGCTTAAGCGCCCAAGATAGTGTTCTGGACTTTATCAGCCATGTCGAACATAACCGAGTGCATGAAATTTCAACTATAGCTCTGTTTTTTGACGTTTCGAAGGCTTATGCCTGTGTCCTGAGACAAGCAATAGTAGACAGGGGGTGTAAGGACACCTCCTTCGCTTCGTTCAAGGCTTTCTCATGGACCGGTACATGCAAAATCGGTTGGGGAGTGTGCTAAGCGAAAAAAGAAGTGTCTCGATGGGGGTTCCCCAGGGTAGTGTTTTGTGCCCTATTCTTTTCAATGTGGCTATGGCGGGGTACCTGCAGCACTAACAGAAGTTGGACAACGAGCTCAAGTATCCATGTACGCTGACGATGTTTGCATCTGGTTGTCCGGATATCAACATAAGCCATTGGCAGTAATGGCTCAACGGAGCGTTCACACCATGCAGAAATATTTGTCCTCTGTCGGACTGACGCTGTCGGTCGAGAAGTGCTGTTGTGTTCTTTTTTTGGGAACCGGCGACGGGCCACTCGTGTTAATTTAACATTGTACAGCCTGTCTATCCGTCAAGCCACTCACGTGCGGTTCCTTGGTGTTACACTGGACAGCAGACTGTATTGGCGACGGGCAGTCGACATTACTGTTTCGGCTCTGCTCCGCATGCTCTGCTCTGCTCACATTGCAGTCGCCAGGCCGTATGTATAACTGTAATGTGAAGAGCATACTGCGCACAAAGCATGTTGCGACATTGCCAAAAAAGAAAATGACCACTGTTTATTAATTTTGATGGCTTGACTTTGGCTATGCACACAAGAAAAATAAACGATGGAGATTGAACTGTAGACAAAAACGAATAACACAATATTCGGGGCTAAGAATCAACAAAGCGAAAACCTAAACTACAGATGATACTGTAACCTTGTCCTTTAATTTCGGCTTCAGCTACACCAATTTCGCAAGAGAGCTCTCTGGACACGAGAAGACACATGGTCTGTAGGACGCACAATGGCTTGAAAAGTGTTAGCAGTGCTCTGCAAAGCTGAACAAAGAAGAAAGACGTAGAGGGTAGGCGTGTGTTTGGGACGATGTATAGAGACGTAAAGGTGTGCAGTGTTCCTCCGAGAAAATAAAAACACGCGTGCGTGTATAGGAGCAAAAAAAAAATATCAGTCGGATCAAGGAATACGAGGGCACTCAGTGCTGTGATAGCCTGTGTTCCTTCAGGGAGAAATACGCATTTGTCACAGTCAGTGGATAATGCGTTGACGTCAACGGGACGCAGAACTATTATTGCCGTGCTGGTTGGGCTGCGATGGAAACTGGTTCGTTGTTTCTACTCGTATTATTTGTTTATTCTGTACATTCACGAGTGTCGTAATGCGCATACAATCTCCGTTTGCTCAGTCTTCTCGGTTTTCGGGTGCTGACGTCCTAATTTTTTGCGTGGACAGCTAAGATTGCCATTACGGTGACCTAGCGTGCCCCTCGACGTGCGTCTTTAGGTTAGCACTTTGCAAGGGGATGGGTCACATGCCCGAAATCTGTTTTTGCTATTTTCATCACTCCTACGAAACGGCTAGCTGTGGCGAAGGTTGTGACAGGTGTTACCGGCGTTGCTTATGGTTGTTGCTCCTGAATCTACCCGCAAGCTTATAGTAGAGAGAGAGAGAGAGAGAGAGAGAGAGAGAGAGAGAGGAGAGAGAGAAGAGAGAGAGAGAGAGAGAGAGAGAGAGATGAGAGGAGAGAGAGAGAGAGAGAGAGAGAGAGAGAGAGAGAGAGAGACGTTTTTTCGTCTTTCTGGGTCAGGTAATGGGGGTGCAGGATGGGGCCGCCGCGACCCCCAGGGCCCGGGAGGTGGTCATTCCCGCGAAGAAACAACAATACATGCGCGTCTTTCTTCCCTCATGCGTACGAGAATTTCCCGTGCACCAAATTTAGCAGTCCCACCATTTGTCATGTTCCTCTGCGCGCTTTGCAACAGAACGTTCCTCTACTTGCACCGGTGTCTCTTATTGTCAGACAAATGTTTTAATGCGAATCCCTTTGAGAGGTTAGAGTGTAGATCATGCAGCTGATGTTAAAGGTGTATTCGGTTGATTAGCATGTACTTTTTACTTCAGGGCGAAGTGCGTTCTTAGTGCCGCTTGTCTTTTACCACCCTAATCAGCGGCATGGTCGGCTCGGTCGTGAGGAGACCCCGGGAATTTTGAAGGACAAATAAGTGGGAATATATACGCGCGTTAAACTTCTATACAGCAGAGGAGGTTCAAGAGGATCAGATTGCCACTCGCGAAGGGCGAATATCACAGAAAGCTCCAGCGCAGTGGGCGAGCGTGACGTGAGCGGTGCTGCAGCGGCGCGCTGGCCGGGAGATATGGATCAGAAGCGTGCCGTGTGCAAAAAAATTCGCCGAGAAACAGCTCCGCTAATCATTCGCCTTAACAAAGTGAAATTTCGCGGAATTTTAAATGCAGAGCATTTCTTTAACTCGCACTGGCACCCGTCGTCCCTCGGCGTTGTCCGCTCTGAAAGAGGCGTTGCAGCAGCAGGTGCTACCTCCTCTCCCTCTACTGCGCGCGCTAAGGCAGCGGCGAAGCGTCGGCGTCGAGCGGCCGATCCCGAGCGTCGAGAACGAGAGGCCGCCGCCAGTCGTCAGCGTCGAGCTGCGGATCCATCGAATCGAGAGCGAGACACGGCTTCGAAACGTCAGCGGCGAGCGGCGGACCCCGCGTTACGAGAACGAGATGCCGCGGTCGGCCTTGTTGACGTAGTCCACGACGTACGCCGCGCACGCGTAGTGGTCGAGGATGATCTGCAGGTCCATGTTGGAGTCGAGAACCCTTCCGATCCACGGGTTGAACGCGTTCACGCGCTTCTCGGCGGGGGTCCTCGCGTGAAGCACGCACGGACGCGAAGCGCCAGCCCGCAGATTCTCCGAGTACTCCTCCCCGGACCGCACGTCGAAGGCGCGCAGGAACTCGTCCAAGCTCGCAAACTCCCCGTGCTCCAAGGCCTGGTGCATTTCGTCGTACTTGGCCTTTAAGCGCCGTCGACGCACCCGTACGACAACAACAACTACAACTACCACCGCCAACTACCACAACCTACGCCACGTGACCACCCCCAATGCTCTGCATTTACTCGTGTCGCTCGCGCGGGGGCATGCGACAGAGGTTTTTTTTTTTTACGTATTTTCTTTAGAAAAGTTTAGTGAAATTGGGTTAGATGGTCAGCTTTGTAGGGGAAATTGACTTCACAATTACATTGAAATAAAAAATTATCAATTTTTTATCAAAAATTATCAAAAATTACTGAATCAAAAATTACCAATGTGCCCAGCATTGTTGAGTCAGCCTTTCTCCCAGACATGACCCTGGGGGACCTCCACAGTATCGTGGATACGATTTCAATTACGAAACCAGCGGGATACGATAAGATCCGACCGCGAGATATAAAAGTTCACATAGACAGATTAGGCTTGGTGATTTTGTCGATACTTAATGGTAGTATTCCAGAGCGGTAGTATTCCAGAAAAAATGAAGATTTCCGGAGTACGCCCTATACATAAGAACGGTGCTAAAGACGATCCTGCGAACTACAGGCCAGTAGCCTGTTATGGCCCATATTCTTGAAAAGTATATTTCGACAGTCATGATAAATTTTTGCTGCAAACATTCCCTTTTATCTGAAACGCAATATGGTTTTCGACAAGGCAAGAGCACAACATTACTTTTAGAAGACTTTAATGATTCTATCACTGAAGCGTTAGATAGCAATAAAATAGTGTTAGCTCTGTTTCTGGATATGTCTAAGGCTTTTGATACTGTTTATCATGAAATATTGTTACAGAAATTAGCACACATGGCATTCAGAGGAAAATATAGCCAATTATTCAAGAACTACTTTACAAAAAGGTACCAATCTGTTCGAATAGGAAAATGCCATGAGCGGAAAATAACTAATTAAAAATGGGTTCCACAGAGCTCTACAATTGGCCCTTTACTTTTTAATATTTATACGAACGACATTAACAATTTATCTCTTTCGTCCAGGCTGTATCAGTATGCTGATGATACAGCATTAGTTTTTGAACATTCGTTGTACGAACATGCCGTTGAAGCTCTTCAAAAGGATATAAGCAAAGCACTTCATTGGATGCTTGAGAACTACATACACGTTAACAAAGCCAAAACAAAACTTCTTTGCATTAGAAGCCCCTATAAGCAAATTCAATTGAACAGAAAGGTATTTCTACACTTAGAAAACTGTAATGATTGTTCTTGCTCGACTTTAGAGTACAGTCAAAGTGTAAAATATCTAGGTTTGTGCATAGACGAGTTTTTTAACTGGGATGAACACATAAATCACGTTTGTAAAACTGAGGACAATATCTGCCTACATGTATAAATTGAGAGACGGCACTAATATAGAAACAAGATATCGTGTTTACCAGTCACTTGCGGAAAGCACTATTCGCTACGGCATAACTCTGTACGGAAGCTGCCCAATAACTAAACAGGAAAAGATAAATAAGCTTGTTCGCCGAATCGTCAGGAACATTGTATATGCTACAAGCCTGCATGAAAAGAAAACACCAGACATAATGAATGAAATGGGCATATTAAATTTTGATCAGTTGTTTCGTTATACCGTCTTTATTACGCGCTACTATCTCGTGGAATTCAAAATGCCTGTAGCTAAAGCTAGAACGTTAAGGCAGACAGAACGATTCCACATACCGAGAATTTTTACGAATTATGGGAAAAAGGAATAGACAATATTATGTTCCATCCATGTTTAACTCGGTCCCAGCAGAACTTCTTAATTTAAGCAATCTTAAGCAAGTAAAAAAGCTATTCAAAAACTGGTGTCTAGATTTTTAAGTAGAACTATATTGGGAAAAAGAACTTCGCGGCCCATTTCAATGCATCGTGGTTGTCGCAGTTGGGTTGAACAAATTGTGATCTACATTTTCATCAGTGTGGCATTATTGTGCATCATGGCAATTACCTGTATACAAGTCGGTATATCTCTTTTGTAATTTTTTTCTTCTCTCCCTCCCTCGCATATTTTCGCGAATTGTTGCCTACCCTTTCTTTCTTTACCATCCTGGTTCATTCTTTATGCAAAAATTGTCTTCTTTGTTTGCTTGCAGCTATGACGTTATGTTTTCTGCTCTTAGTGCAGCATACATTGATATGCGTCAATTGTGTCGTACGCCGCTGTATATTTGTGATATTGGTATTGTGTAATCTTTTTCGGCATTACTGTTCTTGTTGCTGATTTTGTTTCACTAGCAGCGTTTTCTAAGGGATGAAATGCTGTTTAAGGACATACATGGATGTATTTCTTTATTATTATTTTTTCCTTGTTTTTTTTTATTTCAATTTTGTTGCGTTATCGCATGGTTGCTGCGCCTCTGATCTGCCTGCCCACTCACAAGCACTGCGTGCTTAGGTGCGGCAGTAAATATATCATGTATATAAAACATTGAATAAAGCTTATTATTAAAATCGTACTCTTAAATTTCGGAAAATCAGCTTTTGTAAATATAGAAGAACTGCTAAAAGCCTGGTTAACGAAGTTTGGGTCTAGCTGTACAGATTTCGTGCTCGGATGGGGTCCCGCAAGGCAGCACGTCAAAGAGTGCTCGAGCTAAATGCTGGAAGGATGGGGAGATAGAAATTGAGAAAACTAGAAACCCATGGATGCCGGACACTTGACTTCCCTGGCATCATTAATTATCGCCGTTTTGTCGAGCGCGAGCTATAGCACTGCCACGGTAAAAGCCAACAGGCTAGGGAAAAGGGGATGGCAAGCAAGCAGCACCGACGGGGCCGCGCCTTCGTGGGATTCCGTTCGCGTCGACTGCATGCGAACCAGAGTTGGAAAGAAGAGAAACCTAGCACTTGTCCCCATCGGGGAGTTGTGCTACACTCGTGGGTTTCGCCATCGGAGTCTCTGGAAGCTCCCTTTAGCGATGCGTGCTCTCGGCTGCTTGGGTGCTTCGGTGCTGCTCAGTTCTTACACCACTATAGAGGACGTGTTGTGGTGGTTGCTTGAACACTTTTTTCTGCCAAAAGGCGGGTATTAGCATGCATTGCTCTCACTCAAATGAGGGCAGAAACTTATACACTATATTATTGCTAGTTCCGCGCACGTCCGGCCTTCTGAGACGGCAATTGTGTACTTTATTCTGTAACCCGGCCCGAGCGCTAAATATTTGCTATTCTCCGTCGATTTTACGGTGCCCTCACGGTATAATTAAGAGGTAATTACATATTTTGCCATTTTTCCCTTCTGATACCTAATTTTACCGTATTTCAGGAAGGAAAGCGTTGTATGGACGTCTCTACAACATCACCAACGTTTGCGACCACTACAAATATTGCAATTTCCGATGTTAGCGAGAGCACTTCTATAGGTACCGTGGTGCTGGGCTAACTGAATGAGTAGCGTGGAAGAACAGTGCAGCACATCTCTGCCCACGGTACTGCCCCACTTAGTTAACTACCGTTAATGAGTGTCAACGAAAAAGCTTTGGAATTTAGGATACTTCCCAAAGGGCCGTTGTTCCTCTACTTTACACCCACTTGGACGATCAGAACCGCGTGAACAGATGCGAAACGAAGGCACAGTAAGCATTGCCACCGTGCCTCATCCTTTGTTTGCGGTGCCTCGATTCGACATGCAATAAAGCTTTTCGTCCTTTTGCACCTAAACATGTCTTCGAGCGTCTTTAGCTTGCTCTGCGCCATGGCCACTCTGGACAACACGAAGGTGAAATTGTCCTTTGCGAAACAGATCATTGGACAAGTCACCCCTCCACCCTTGCTGTTTTCGACTTTTGACTCCACTTTCAGATATATGGACTCCTACGGGAGAAGCGCATGTTCCCGAGATATTGCCGTAGCTCACGCTTCTTATTGCATTACCTCCCCCCCCCCCCCCAAACACACAAAAAGCTATGTTATGAAGGTTCATCGGAAATACTACTGCTTTCTTAATCGTGCCAGTTTTTTAGGCACCTCTCTTGAATTGGAGCCGATCTGGACATAACAATGATCCGCCAACGTCTTGCATCCAGCGAGGGTTTGTCGCAGGACTTTTTCCTTGTTTGCAATCAGGTGGGTCTAGACTGACAATGTTCTTGTTTAAGACCCCAGTGTGCCCTTTTTTTTTCTCCAAGTAATCTCGTTTGGTCGTCATCGGGGCATCATTTCATTAAGGTGTACGCGGCTGTAATTGATTGACTTCAGCTTACACGGAACAAAATATTTTCTCGAAACAGGACGGGAATGACACCATTGTAGTTAGTGTTGTCACTGAACCTGGCTTCCAGGAATGTTCGGCTCAATAAAAGCCGCCAACAGCATCGCCAACAAATTCATCGTCATCGCGGGGAGTTTCTTATGGGCAGAAATGTAGTAGTTTAGCTTGAGTCCTTGGAAAGCGCATCAGTTTACCAATAGGTTGTGGCTTTGCCCTACTCATTACGAGTCGGAGCTAGTATTTTGTTCCAGCGTGCTTTATAGCCGAGAAAATCATGTGACAGTGCGGAATTCAACTGTTTAATAAAGTTTGGCATCTCTCCATCTCTCTTTCGCAATGTGGAGGCAAGGAGACTTCCCTTCAACAGAAGGCGAAGCAAAATACAAGAAGAAACCAAAACTGCTTTCTTAAGAGAAAGATGGTTAAGATGCTTTCTCCAGGCAAACTGAGTCAAATCAAAGCCCAAAATCTGCACTCCCACGGTTCAAAACCCAAACTGCCAAAGCCCAAAGCCAAAGTCCACTTTAACTCAGCAAACACCCAAAGCCAGCGGCTGAGCAACGAACCCAAAGGAAAGGCTGAATGACCGGAATGCGAAGACGGATCGTGTATCATCATCAGCGATTCTATTACAATGAAAATGTGTTTTCCAGCGCTACAATGCATCGTGTTTTGTGCGTAAAGACATCCCATTTTCCAGGTGTGTGGTATGATTGATGTGCCTTCGTGGAAACCCATTGTGTAAAGGTGGCTTCCCTGCAGTGCATTTCATAACTAAATCGCCACCAGTGAGCCGTAGAAAGCTTCGCTTCAAAAAGGCAATAGCACCATTTTTGTTTATCAAATTTCATTCCACGCGTTACATTAAACATGCCTCGATAATGTAAATTGTAATCTCACTGCACGTTGACTTAATGTTGCGCATTTCTTGGACTGTCAATGACATTAGTGGCCGCCTTGTAGAAGCTCCTTATCCGCCACAGAAAACTTGACTTCTATGACACTGACCGACTGCGTGATCGCTCGCGCTCATCTTTTCCTTCTGAATTACTCGGGAGCCTAAGAAAGAAACGAAAGTTTCTGGCATTTTCCACGGAATTGGCACTCATATAACGATCCTCTGGGACGCGGAAGAGTTATGTACTATGGTTGGCGGTACGCTACAGTTGCCCAGCCACTGGAAGAGGAAAAGATGACAGCAAGCGATAGTCTTAAAAAAGAAACAAGGGAAAATGGCTGTGTGAGGATGTTAAAATGGCTGCTTCGACAGAGAAGCCTGTCCCCATTTCCAGCGTCAATGCCAGTATGTAACGTGGTAGGTTTTTGGCGGGCAGTTTTCTATAGGCGGGTTGTTATCAGTTTGGATGTTCGCATGCGTTCCCTGACAGCGATCGTATGTTTTTTTTTTTTTTGAGCCTTCAGTTTGTTGAGCGCGAATTCTAGGAAATTTTCGTTTCCGCGCGGTTTCCAACAAATGTTATCACGCATCAGACACCATGGAAATGCGAACGGACATTAGCAAGAGAAAACACTGAAAAGGAAACCCGATAGTGAACCAGAGAAAAAAAAGTTCTTCAGCGATGTTAGCACCTGGTGCATAAAGCGGTAAAGGTAGAGCGGTACCTGCGCGCACAACGCGTTGTCATGATTTCCGACTTTGAAAGTCAAATTGTACGCGCCCCTATCGCCATTTTGCGTCTGTTTCTCTTGGCTGAATATATTTACCCGTGCATGCTGTATCAATTTTTATTATTATCTCTGCCGCCGTTTGTAAAATCGACATGCTACGACCGGAAGTTCCAAATACGATCACTTAGAAGCCTGAGCCTTGCGGTTAAACATTATTTTTCCCATTACTTAGGCATTTATTTGTGAAAAGAACTGTAGAAATCTGTAGAAATTCAGACAATTGCCTTATAATGCGTAGCGTTCTCATGCCACTTGTATAGAGTGTGAATTCTTTGCAGCAAACTTTTCGGGTTTTTCTAAATTCTGTCAAAACAATTATCTCCACTTACGGTATTATAAGGATTAAAGTTGTTACCTTCGCCAGGTCTCCATTTTTGTGTAAATGAAGGGCGTTACATTGTTCACCATTATCGCTATTTTTTGTATTTTTTATTTTTTGTTTTTAAAAATTATGTTCGACTAATTATCAACATGTACGCCATTATAATGGTTAAAGGTGAAACTTCCGCAAAATCTGCATTATTGTGGATATTCAGGGCGTTACACCGTTCGCAATTGTCGTAGTATTTTATATTTCTCTTGTTTTTGGTTTTTAAATATACTGTTCGACCAATTATCCCCATTTACGGCAATATAACGAACACAGGTGGAAGTTTCGCGAAATATGCATTGTACTGGAAATTCAGGGCGTGACACGGTTCACCATTTTCCCCTTTTTTTTGTAATTTTCTTACTTTTCGGTTTTTCAAAATTTCATTTGCCCAGTTGTCTGCATTTACGATATTATAACGATTGCAGGTGGAAATGCAAGGCGTTACACAGTTCGCCATTCTTGCTATTTTTATATATTTTTTCATTTCTTGGGTTTTCAAAATTCTGGTAGGCCAATTATCTTCATTTGCGCTATTACAACGATTAAAAGTGGAACTTCCGCGAAATCTGCACTATTGTGGAAATGCAGAGTATTACACGGTCCTGTCTGCGGGGGAAATCGGCAAACAATGCTACGCATTAAAATCCAACCTGCATCAGGCCGTATCTTAACTGTAGGCGAGTGATTTTGTGGCGGTGAAACGTTTTTTATAATAAATCTTGGTCGAACTTGGTGTTATTCATAGAGCTTTCATTTGAAAGGGTCGCTTCTCGGGCCGGCTGCGAGCAGTAGCTGCAAGAGGGGTCGTCGTCTTTTGAGTCTTGATTGTAATTTTGGGCAACACAAACTAACGTGGGCTTTAGAACGAGAGGAGGAGAGAAAAGTTTCTATTGGGGCATAGTGGGCTCTAGGCCTGTAGGTACTGAGGTTGGCATTGTTGCACAAGTAAATTGAGAAAACGCCGGGTTTGAAGAAATTAACATTTTAAGCAAAATATGAAGGTTTAGGAGCACCCGGTAGACTCGAAAAGACGGGAGGCTACGCGGGATACGTACGCACTTTGGATGTCGTTGTACACATCATATTTTTATACTAGGCTTCAACTTAAGTTCCGTGTTAGATGGTGTTACGGTTGAGAAACGCCGGGCTATGAGCCAGCTAGCTGCAAAAGCTTAGTAAAAAATTGAGGATATATCTGAGCTCTTATGGGTTGCGAACACGAAAATATGAGTGTCCAGCTGAGTGCCCGAGACTCCTTGCTTCACCTGGGGTTGTCGAAGGGTTCTGAAATCTTGCCGCTGGAAACGCCTTACTTTGTAACCCCCCTTAAAACTTTGAAATAGCTTCGATCTGTTTCCGACGCGTTGTGCCGCTGCTCGTTCATGCCGCCGTGCAGGCAGTGGGAGAGTTGACGATGGTGAATTTCGCTGCTTGTTCCTCAAAATAAAACTGGCCGAGGACGCTGCTGGAGCCCAAAAGCTCTTGGCCGACGGCTTTGATCAGCGGTTTTCCAATGAAGCTCTCTCTCCTCTCTCTCTCTCTCTCTCTCTCTCTCTCTCTCTCTCTCTCTCCTCTCTCTCTCTCTCTCTCTCTCTCTCTCTCTCTCTCTCTCTCTCTCTCTCTCAGTGATTAGGGCAGTAATTCTCGAGTTAGATAATTAATTACAATTAATTAGTTAAGTCTCATTAACGAAAAAAAATACTGCCCGCTTCTCCACCGCCTTCTCCACCACCTTTAAAATTCCGCCTTTAATGGTTGCGACCAGTTGCGACAGCGACGGATACGTTTTTCGTGTTGCCTGCATTGCCTTTGCGCTGAGATTGCATACGATCCGCGTTTTGATGCATCGGTTGTAGCAAGGTAAGACGATTAACAACAACTGGTTGTTCTCAAACGGCCGCACTGGATGCTTGTGATCTCGAGTGCAGTGAACGGCGGGGTTACGAGCCTTTCGGAAATAAAGGCGTAATTTCGGAAGCATTTTTTACGGCGGCGCGTTCGCTCTGAACGCGTAGGCGGGGCGCGCAGCGAGACGAATGCAAGAAGTCGCGCATATACGATTGGCGACATCGCTTGCTCACCGCAGTTCTGGTGCTCGGTAGGTAATTTCTTTGTTATTTTAGCGCATTTTAAGCGCACACAACCACGGTAACCTACGTATTTGTACTTCCTCGATCCTCAAACCGATCAGCTCCCTAGGCCTTTCTCGCATGACAAGCCTTGCTTGGGTGACGCTGCCAGGGGAGGAACACTCCTCCATTAGCTCACGAAAGGGGGAAATCTTCCTCCACTCCTAGGGGTAGAAACGCGCTCCTCCCTTTTAAAGGGACAATATTTCTACCTCTTAGGGAGAAATGTATGATGCATTCCTGTTCCACCCTTAAGGGAGAAACTACCACACCAAAAAACTTAAGAGTGTAGTTGTCGGTACGGTCGTCCACCTCCTCGTCGTCGTCGCTGTAACCATTCCTCTTCCCCTACCCCTCCCCTTCCTCCTCCTATTCATCATCACCATCCCCATCATAATTATCCCCATCACTTTTCACTGGCGTAAGGTTCTGAATGTCCAGTACAATCACGATACCGCTATTCTCTCGCCCGAAAGGACCATCAGGACAACGAGGCCCAGGGTAGCGATGCCACCTCCTGGGTGAAACTGCGGTACATAATGGGCAATACAGTAGAACGACTCGGGCTAAGTCCCATTTGAGGATGTCCCCTGAAGTGCAACTTAAAGGGACACTGAAGTTATTTGTAAACATTGCGGGATTACTAGCGCAAATTGTAGTCCGGTGTCCATAGGCCATGTTTCGACCACTCTGAGCGCGTTTACGCGAATTTATTAAGTAGAAAAATCAATTCGAAAAATGCTGTCCTCCTTTCTGCACCCTCGCCCATTTTCTCTGGCGTTTTCGTGTGACGTCAGGAGGAGATGAGCTGGCAATTGGCTGCGCTACTGCACGGCTCCCCGGCCTTCAGAGTCAGTCGGCCCAGCGTTTCGTCCGCCGGTCGCCGACGGGTCGTCGCAATTCGTTCGCTCAGTTGAAACGAAGCCAGGACACGTTTGTGAATGGAAGAATGTGCCTTTCTTTACTTCCTTAGTTTGTACACTGTATCTAGCTCCAAGTCAAGGTCGCTTCACACAAGCGCTGCACAAATGCACATGCGACGCCTCGCTGACTGGTACGCTAGTAGGAAAATCTAATGCCACTTGAAGGCGGGAGAAGAGTCTGCGAAGTGAATATAGGTACTAAGGAAATAAAATCAACTGATATTTTTACCGTGCAGCGTAAATCTAGGGTGCGGGAAGCCCTTTCTTGCGCTGGGCGAACACGCACAGCGGTCAGCAGCACGACTACGCATCTGCGAACGCTTTTCCGTTGTCCGTTGCATTGTCCGTCTTCGCAAGGGCCACTGTCTGCAACTTGGTTTTTCTGGCGAAAGTGTGGTTCGTGATGCAAGCTATTCACTGTTCCCGTGTTCATGTGAATAAGTTTCATCGTATTTTAGCTGTTTTTATTTGGAATTCAACATGGGAACGCACGAGCCAAAGTTCTCCTTTTCGAAGAGTGAAGCTGGGAGGGCTCGGGCTATCGCATATATACGTAAGGCAAATTGTTGATCGTTTTATGTTCTTCAGGGATTCAAAGGACCCTTTCTTGCGAAGTTTTTTTCCAAGTTGCACTTGCCGATGCTTTACCGCAGTTCATCGTTTCTTCACGCAACGAGGAATGGCCTACAATCAGAGGATATCTAGATGTAGTTGACGCAGGTAGATTCCTTTCTGTGCGGTTTTCTTTGGATTATCTCTCAAATGTTTCCAGGAAGGGTTTGAAAAAAAGATCTGAAATAAATTTCCTTACCTGTGCATCTGTATCGAACAGTGTACTCTGCAGTCCGAGGACAGGATGTTTTGTCCAGGGTGAAAGCTATGGTAATCCCAGCCTCTGTGAAAGACTTCTTTTTTAAATTGCACACCAACACACTACCTGTGAAAACATAGATGGAACACCGAGGTCTTTTTGTTGCTTGGAACAACTTGTGCGTTCTTTGACTGTTGGGATGCCATTTTCTTCTGGGACGTCCTGATGAGAACCCTAAAGAAGGAGTATCCGGTGACACACTGGAATCAGGTTCCTCAGTGTAAATAATGAAGACGATGTACCGCATGATATGATTATGCTTTTAGGATTGTATAGTATCTGGCCCTTTCGAATGGCGGTGCGTCATGCGGACGTCAATGCGCAAAGTGTGAGCGCATATTTCAGGAAAAAAGTGATCTGTATGAGTTGTACAAAGTGGAAAATCCTGACGCGGAAATCTTGCCAGTACTTCAAAAATTGGCATCATTTGATGTTTATAGTAGTTTCCACAAACCAAAACATGGTAGGCGCTTTTTATTACATCGTTGACTTGTAACAATGTAAAAAGAGGAAATAAAGACAAGCAAAAAAATGGTTCGTGGCCGAGTGGTCTGAAGCGCTAGGATTGCTGTTTTGCAAGTCGCAAGTTCGAATTCCCGAGTGTACATGGTTTTTTTTTTTTGTAAGCTGACGTTTTCGTTTTCGGCTGATGTTTTCTAAACTGAGTTCACCATTTTTGGGCCGTAACGTTCACTGCTCCACGAGCGAGTTCGCAGAACGCACGCAGACTGACACTGACGCGCTAGCGAGTTCTCGTTGGCGTGCTGTTGCCAGAAGCACCGACTACTTGCGGGCAGTGGGCACAGGCCAGAATCAGCAGACCCTTGGCCTGGTGCGAACACGCTTTTTACGATACAGGCATGAGTGAGGCAAGCTCCGAATATGCGGGAAAAGCGCATGGCATTGGAGCTTCTGCGGTGACGCGGAGGGCATTCATGCACTGCGTAGGCCTCGGCTAGTGAATGCTACTATTCCAAGCCGTCCTGGGAGGCTTATCTTATGCATTTTACAGCCGACCACATGGCAGAAGCGCGGTACGACGATTACTGAGATATCGAGAATGCCCATCCAACGATGACGTCGGATGTCAAGCATGTTGTTTTACAGAGCTGAAACCGAAACTTGTTTGAATGCTAACATTGGACACCGTCCAATGAAGGTGCATCTCCGCCTGTCGTCACAGCCTTTAGTTTGTGCGGCCGCCACAAACCGCGCATGGTAGTTTTTCTTCTTTCCCTCTTTGTAAAATAATTACCCACTTATAAACTGGATAAACGATGAAAAGTGTGGTAATTTGAGCCAGTCTACGCAGTGAAAGCAAAACCGGGAGCTTGACAAATTCAGTTCAGTGTCCCTTAAAGGCAGTATGCTTGTCACCCTGTACAACGGGGTCGATGTCAGTCATTCGCTCCTCACGTGAGCGAGGAAATGCTGCCGGTTGATTAAGGAAAATCGAGCGCTACAAACGAGGACAGAAAAAACGAAGAACGACGAGACAGATGCGCTTCTGTCTCGTCGTTCTTTGTTTTTTTCGCCCTCGTTTGTAGCGCTCGATTTTCCTTAAGCAATGAATCAACTAGCCGAACAGCATATTTTACTGAAGTATCTTCCGGTGGAGTGTGCGTGTGGGTAGGTGAGTTTGTTTGGGCGGGTAACAATAGACCAACAGCGGTTATCACAATGTATGTTCTTAATAATTGCTTCAAAAGGAATTCATTATGCTTCATGAACTATGGATGGCTTGGACGGCCCACCCGGACCTTGGATCCCAGCAATATTTTGTGAAGGGGCCTGGACGGCAAGCTTCAGGCTGGGTACACCTGAGTAAGCGTGCCGTCTACCGGAGGAGTACCCTGAGATTCCCACTTGAGCTCATCAATAAAGGTTTATTATTTCTAACTTTAACGGCGTTTTTCTTATCGCGGAAAGACACTAAGCAACGTAATGACCCTGCTGTCGTTTCCGAGTTCCCAAAAAGAGAACACGTCTCCTGGTTGCAGCGAAACGTCCCGGCTGGAGCGTCACCATAGCAGGCAGCATGTTCTGAACTAGTATGAATCAGCGCTGGGGTTCGGATTGGTTAGTCAACGTATTTAGAGGAGGGGGTAATTACATTTATAGTCGTTCGTTGTATCCGTTTCGCACCATGTAGCGCACTTTTGCTATAGTCCCAAAACATTTGGCTAGTCTGCCGTCAGGGCCAGTTCTGCATTACTACCGTGTGTCGCCGCAGGGATCAAAGTGCGTAAAAAACAGTACACCAGCCGACCGTGTCGCCCTTGCAGTACACCATGCTGCGTACTCACCGCGTTTTCCATTAGGCATTGTTAAGAACCAAATTTATCTTCTAATAATTTTTATTGGAAAATTATTGATTTGCTTTCTTTTTGTGAGTTTTTTTGTTATGTTTTCTAGCAATTAAAGGCGAAAAATTACCGTCATCTGCTTGCACAACACTTTTAGCTGTGGTACAGTGTACTAGAAGGTGGTTGTGGTCGTCCGCACTCTGCAGGAAGCAGGCCACTAGCGGCGTAAACAGTAGTTTACAATTTAAAATTCCTAATAAATTTATTTATACACAAAAAAACTCCAACAGAATATGAATTCCAGAAAATGTGATCAAAACAACAACTTAGATTGGTTTCGACCTCGTCTGGGTACAGAGGGATGGCTTGGGCCATTTGTCGTCAATGGTGCTACTAGGAGGTCCTTCACACAAAGTGCGGACAGTCCTTGCCATGGACATCCACAAGGCCTACGACAACGTCAGCCACGGGGCAATCCTGGAAACTCTCCGAAGTCTTTGTCTACCAGACAAGGTGTGCGCTTTCATCGAGACTTTTCTTACTGGAAGATCTTTCTCTATACGAATCGGCGGGGCAAGCTATGGCCACTTCACACCAGTTCGCGGAGTACCTCCGGGGTCAGTTATTTCACCCCTCCTCTGTAATATTATGATGTTGCCGCTTGCCTGGCATCTGGGCTCCATACCGGACCTGCATTTCCTCGTCTACGCGGACGACATAACGGTATGGACCGTCCACCCAGACTCTGCATCGCCAAAACGTGGGCCTTCAACTGGCCTTAATAGACACGCAGACACGGTGTCAATACGCTGGACTGACACTTTCAGCGGAAAAAACAGCCGTTCTGCCTGTGGCCAGTGCTTGGAGCCGTCGCAAACGAGCGATTTCTCCACTCATACTGCAACTTTCCGGCCAAACCGTACGCACCGTCGCATCTCTTCGCGTGCTAGGTTTGGAAATTTCTGCGCCTGGGTCGGCTGCCATGTGGCTTCGATCTGCCCGACAAAAAGCAGGACAGATGCTTCACCTGATTCGACGCATCTCGCAGAAGTCTGGTGGTTCCTGCTCTAAGATAGCTCGCCTCCTGGTGAAGTCAGTACTGCAGCCTCGACTGGTTTATCAGGCCCAATTCCAGTACATGACTCAGACGGAGTGGGCCCGACTTGAGGCTATTAAGAGAGCCGACATGCGCACCATCACTTGCCTTCCTGCAATGATCCCGATACCATCGCTCCAAGCTGAGGCTCAGCTGAACACGCTTGACGAACTCGTCGAACAACGTCGCTCAGCCCGCATACACAAACGCACTTTTGTTGCGGAAGCAGCGTCCTTGGCTAGCTGTATGGGCTGTTCCCTACCTGCTTCACCAGATCGCCCTGTAACCAGGCCGCCGTGGCGGTATCACCAGGTGACCGACAACCGACCACTGACTAGACTGCACACTCGAACTACCGGAAAAACATGTGCGAGAGGATCACTACTGACGGCTGCGACCCAGTACGCGGCGATAGAGGCCTTCGTGGACGCTGGTGCCCAGGATGGCGTTTTATCTACTGCGATACAGTGTCCCGTCTATCCTGACGCCTCTCAAACTTGCCTCTACCAAACCATCCGCACCCTGCCCCCTCTACTGGCGGAGCTCACAGCCATCCGGGATGGCCTACAGGCACTAACATCGGCCCTACAGCGCGCCCCCGTGGGTGCCATCCTACATCTTTATACGGACTCCACCGCGGCGATACGGGATTTACGCCACCAAGTATTGAACAATTGTACCATTTCAAGGGACATCCACACACTACTATACGCGTACCCCTGCCCTCTCAGGCTGGTGTGGGTTAGGCGGAATACGCTCCCCGCTCACATTGCAGCGGATATGGTTTGTCACCCGACGTATATTCCTCGGCCGCTGCCAATGTTAACAACCGGTCCGATAGAAAACTCTCCAACGGAAGGACGATCTGCGTCGCGCCACACGTGCCCTCATCCCACCGTGTGGAACGGACCTCCCCAGTAGACTTGCTTGCTGGGAAGAGGTTTTGCTGCACAGACTTCGCGTTGGAGTGGCGCTATCACCTGCTGTGACCCGGGCGTGGCCACCACGCTACCATGCCCCGTTCGATGACACCTGCCCCTTCTGCACAGCTCCTGCCGAACAAGCTGATGCGGACCATCTCATATGGGCGTGTCCTTCACTGGCCTCAGCCATAAAGCGACACCTGAGAGGCACAGGCCTCCATCGTGGAAGACTCCCTGACCTTCAGCGGTGGCTCTGGGGACCCCACCACCGCGCCCTTCTTGACTTCCTTCGAGAGACGGGTGCCCATGTATACTTGTAAATAAGTTATTTTTATGCCAACGGGCATTCTATCGCAAAAAAACCTTAGATCTTGGGAAATGTCTCAGAACCCCGACGTGTTCATTTCAAAACGACCCGCTGAAGACGTCGGACGGCAGACTAGCTATATTTCCAGGGACTATACTTTTGCCTCTAAGTTACAATAATGATGACGGTGGGTATGAAATCCTCTCATGTGATGGAACGTACTCGTCGGGGAAATCAAGCTTTGTTCAATACTAATTAGCTCTAGTTAGAAATGGGCGGCAGTAAACAAATAAAAACACACCAAATATGATACAAAAGTTCTGCTGTTTTATTATTCTATGTTATGTTGTTTTTCGTCTCACACCAGAGCGACAACTTCACCGGACAAACACATTTTTCTTGCAGCTTCTTCTCTCCGCGTGTCGAACCAGTACCGTCATCGATAACACCACCAAGCCGCCTTTCACCGCCTTGGGGTGACCACCGAACGCCAGTGTTTGGTCCCAGTCTGACGCGTGCTTGGAGCCGCAAGACTGGCTGCGCCCTGGAATCGAGTCTGGAAGTTGCCTTCTACTCGGGCTGCAACCGCTGTGTTCTGGCACGGCTTCCAGTCTGCACCTCTTAATGACCAGAGGACAGCTTCGTGAGGTGGGATCACTGAAGTGAGCACGTGGTGTTCCGCCCGAGCCTTGACGGGGAGCCATGCAACCGAGGGGTCCACCAGCGCGCGGTAGCCCTTCACGGGAGCGATGGGCGAGACCTCGGAGTCCCGGTCGTGGAGGCCGGCGTAAGGGCAGCCCACGTCGCCACTCGCGCGGAAGGGGCAGCCCTAGTCGCCACTCGCTGGGAAGGGGCAGCCGTAGTCGCCACTCGCTGGGAAGGGGCAGCCGAAGGCGCCACTCTCGTTCCAGGAGAGATGCAAGGCGGCGATCTCGCCCACCAACGCCGCCACGGCAACCACCACCGCTGCCACCACCTCCACCGATGGACGAAAACGCGATGATTATCCGGCAGATAATGGCCAAGAAGATGGAGGAGTGGGAGCGTATGAGGAGCAGCAACCGGCAGGACGTACGTGGCAGGAGCTTCGAAAACTTCCGGAAGCTCGTGGACGAGGAAGTGGACATGGCAAACAAGATACACTCAAAGAAGAGGCTCAAGGAGCTGATGGAGCAAAAGCTGGAATGCTTTGATCGGCTGGCGAGTGAAACCCACGCCCTGTTGAGGAGCCATGCCGAGTCCAAGTTCAAAGAGATCGGGGAAAAAGAGATGGCTTTGGCGAAGTCGGTTGGGCCAAGCCGTGTTCGGGTGGAAGCTGAAGCGAAAACCAAGCTGGCTGAGGAACGAAGGCGAAGAGAAAAGGACGAGGCTGAACAGGAGAGAGCATCTCAGGAGAAAAAGAGCAAAGAGGAGATGATACAGCAGCAGTCTTACGGCTACCCTCCATGGATGCGCGTAATGGACTATCCAAGAATGCCTGGAGGGATTCCCGGAATGATGACAGGCTTGCCATTTACCAGCTGGTACTCGCCGGCCATGCGTCAGAGCTCTTTCATGCAGCTAATGTACGGTGCGCCAGCTGGGATCATGCAGGGTGTCATGCCATTCGAATCAACGCTGTCTTCCTCTTTATCTTTAACAAATTATATGGGTCCCGACCAGGCACTTTTCCCATCGGAGGACTTCGCGTGGCCCTCGATGAGTGGCGGTGGCCTCAATTCGGATTTCATGTCTCACAGCTTCAATAATTGGTCGTCATTCTCCTCCGGCGCCAGAAACGCAATGGCGGTACCAGTGACTGAAAGCCAAGGATCCGCATCGGCTTCGGAGATCGACAAAAAGCTGAGGTTACTGGCTCAACTGGAAGCCGCCAGAGGCGTCCTGCAGAATCTCCCGATAGGCTCAAGTGCTAGTATGGCCAAGGAAATCAGGAAACGGCTGAAAAAACTAAATCGCCTGCAGATGAAGGTTATCGACGGCGTTTTGGGTTACAATCCAGACCTGATGTCTGAAATTGTGTCGGAACTGATGCCGACGCAGTTTGAACGAGATAGATTTTACGGGTTTGGCAGTGATAGCAGCGGCCTGGCGAAGGCGAGGCGAGAAAGAGAAGCATTTGGTCGAGAACGTTTGGTTTGTCCCCTCCACGACTACAACATTGGCACCTACTGTTGCCCGCCGCAAGAGTTACCGCCTCACACACACTACCGCGAGTTTAGTGACTTCTATCCTGTGAATGTGCTCCATTATCACGAACAGCCGCCCTCTCTTCATCCAGCTGACGCTGTGTTCGATATGCCACCCGTCTTTCCAGCTCCAACCTACTCCGTGCTTGATCTGCCTTCCTACAGGGGACATGAAAACCAGCCTCATAACTTCGACATGATCGGTTACGCAGTCGAAGACTCCGGGGTTGTGGAGCAGGGCTCTTCGCCGAATGACCCGTATTACGATGGCCAGCCAAGAGTTGTGATGCCCACCAAAAAGCCCAAATTCCTATCGCAGACCACGATCATCGTTAATAGGCGCGAACAAGCCGCACAGACCGACACAGTGCCTGTACCAGCGGAGCAGGTGCTTGTGGAGCCAGTGCAGGAGGCCTCCGTGGCTGCAGTGCCAGTACCAGCCCAAGGGGTGCTTGTGCAACCAGAGCAGGAGGCCCCTGTGGTCACAGTGGTGGTGCCAGCTCAGAAGACCGTGTTGGCGGAAGTATCCGCTGTACCGCTGCAGCCAACTCAAGTAGCGTTGCCGTCGCCACCTGTTCGGGATCAACCTTTGACGCCAACCGCATTTGCTGACGAAAACTTCGTGAGAGAGTGCGAGGATAACTTGATCAGGATTGCTAAGTCCGTCGAGAACATGTTGCATTCGCTTTGCACGCTGTCTCTTGGTCGTCCGCGTGGAAGGAGGCAGCAGGGGCGTCGCCATTTTGACGAAGACTACTGCGACGATGGCGACGACTACGATGACTACGATGAGTTTCCTCCTCACTACCGTAAGAACGCTTCCAAGTCGAGACCTTCGGAGCGACGCCGCCGCCACCCCAGGGACAAGGACGGCCCTTCGCTTTGGAACTGGCTTCGACAATGCTCGAGCAACCTCCGTGACAGGGCGCCGTTCGCTACGAGCCACAACGACGCCCAACTCATTCAAGCGGCAAAACAGATTCGCGAGCTCACCCGGAAGATCACCGAGGCCTCAACCGGGGTCTATGCAGCTCGAAAGGCAATCCAGCAGCTTGGTCTCCAGGATCAGCAAGCCACGCAAGCTCTAATGACTGCTGAGGCCAAGCTCTGGCGGTTGATAGACCTAGAGGCCCAGTTGGCCAACGAGATCGCTCGGTACCGACTTCTGAACACCAATTATGATCAGTCGTGCCGCGGCGGCCTCGTTGAAGCGGAGGAAAAAATTAGAGGGCTGATACAAGCGGAAACGCAGCTGGCTGGCGAAATTGCTGGTTATCGTCAGCGCTCGCAGCAGAGGGCCGGGCCAACCATGGAAGAAACTCCCGTCATCCCCACCTCTACAACTGCAACAAGTTCTTCCACTTCGAGTCCGACGAGCAGAACGTGAAAAACGGCCGCAGCGCAACGCGGGTTTTCGAGGGCTGATTGTACTCCGCTAGCCACCATTTCTGCGGCTGCAGTATTGATGCAAATGAAGAACTGTGTGGGTAATCTTTCACTTGCATTTAGAAGATTCAGAATTTATGGCGACGTATGCGACTTCTTAAATCCGAGTAAATATTGGAATACACCTTGTGAATTCTTGGTTTTCTGGAAACTGCGGCGAGTAATGGGAAACTGCTCCAGGACAACGCTGCTGATTTCTGTTCTTCTCCATGAATGTACAAATAGTGTCGAGCGTGTTCGGTTTTCTTATATTCTCTTGGGAATTGCCACACCAATACATTTGTTTCACCGCTTTCAATAATTTTAAGTGCTAGATGATCTCCACTGACTTAGGAAATTGTTTTCATAGCCACAATTTCTTATATTCCTAGGCTACCCCTAAGGGAACTCTCAAGGAAAAATCATGCACCCCTCTGTCTAACGACGACGATTGTTGAACACGAAGCTTTCTCGTGATGGATTCTTTGGTTGGCTAATCCCTTTCTCCGAGTGTGCAACTCTTGGATGTGTACTCCGTAGGCCTAACGTTTGGGTTTGGAGTGTATACGCGAATCGGTACCTGCTACTTGGCGTTTGCTTCTACCATGTGGAAATAGAACAATCGGAGAGTCGCCGGCTTCATAGCACGAGGGACCAAGGTCCGATTCTGGCCACGAGAAGGGTTTTTTTGTTCACTTCTCTCGCGATCATTCATCATCACCGACAGAGAAAGTTGGCATTCCCGCTGGGCGTATCGGTACCGGTACGCGCGATATTACATGCTACGTTTCCTAAAGCCATTTGTACATATAGTGATGTGCAACCTACAAATCACATCTTACTACCAAACAGTATTTTGTAAATGAATTGAACACGGCAGTAATGAACGTCTTACCAAAACACACTGCTACTTTTGCTGACAGTAACATTGTTTGTACGTGTTTTTATAAGGCGAGATTTTTAACAATGGAGCTGTTCTGATTCGAGCCTTGTCTGCCTGGCGGTTTGTCGCCGATGCGCGTCCTTTCGCCCCATGGATACGGCACAGCGTACGCGGCAGCTGGGACTTGTCCGGTACGGCAGCGCCGACGGCGCGTAAGTCCCGAGTTCAGCGAGCGGGAAGCTGAAGCCAACCGTCCAAATTTAGCCGCATCGACAAAAGTCTCGTCGACAACATTGAATCTTGCGGCAAAGCCAGCCGTCTGGAAATTCTCTGTACATCTCAATCTAATGTGAGTATATTGAAAAGATACTTCAAAAACCCGCTAGGGCGACTCTCTTATCAAAACGAATTTTAAAGACGATAGTCTTTCTTGGGCTACTTAAAGGGAGAATTTTGTTCTGTGTGCATGTGTGTTTCTCCGGCTGGCTGTCTGCGGCTCGATTCAGCCACCCGGCCAAAGTGAAACTCAAGCTGTGCCATAGTCGTATATACCAACAGCCAAATCTAAACGTCTAAGTCCGTTGTCAATGTTCATACTTGTCAACATTGTTGAACAAGAACAAGGCCTTACGCAAATATAAGGCATAGAATTAATACCTAAGGGATATTTGCAGTGTTCCGTTATTAAAAAATCATGGGTGCTTGGTTTTTGTGATAACAAATGAAATATTACATAAACGGTAGAAAACTGTCGTCTTCTGTTGCCCACGCCACCTCCTGGCGGCATTTAAGAAATCAAACGGCAATAGCAACGAAAGGTTCTACTAGAGAGTGTCCACATTCCGCTTGGAACGCTCGTGGATTAGGACAACGTGGTTCTATAAACGTTGTAGTAGGGTGCCTCAAATCATGCGCGTCTCCACGCTACGGCAGCACTGGCATCGAGACATCCGACTTGGAGCAGTGGAACGCGGTAAATTTAAATTGACTTGAGCAAACCTCTAGCGTGGTAACTTGGGAGGAACGAGATGGGAGAGGAACAGCATGGGAGGTGAGCGGGAAAGAGAAAGGAGGCCTTTACTTGGCAGGGGCGCCAGTCGACTATCGTGTTTCGTCGACATTTGCAACCAAAGAAGCAGATACGCGGCCATTTTTTTTACTGCGCGTTTGTTTTGTGCACTTCCTTGCCTGCACCCAGCCCCGATGGGCATCCCTTTTAAAAGACTGGAAGGGCACTAGATTTTGTTTTAAACACCACACTCAGCTTTGGGAGAAGTCTATGAAAGTTGCACAACAAATGTCTGAGGACACCTATGGCCTTTGTACGAGTAGTAAATCGCTGATTGATCCTCGTAGTGGGTATGTCGGCATTGAAGCCAATGTTGATTGGTGATGTATAGGCATTAACCTTGGACGGCAACTGCCATACGTCCTAGCCAATACCACTGAACGGGTATGTTGGGAATTTTGGATGCTTATGTTGATGCCATGCCCGAGTAGGAATTGGGGACTTGAGAGCAGAAACGCTTATTTATAGGTATTTTTTCCGCGGTTGGGCGGCACTACACATGAGTCTTGTGCCATGTGGTTTGCAGGTGTGGTACATTTGGTCCTACCCGCCGCGGTGGCCCAGTGGCTAAAGCGCTATGCTGCTTAGCACGACGATGCGGGTTCGATTCCGGGCCGCGGCGGCCGCTTTTCTGATGGAGGCGAAAAGCAAAAACGCTCGTGTGTACGAGATTTCGGCGCACGTTAAAGATCCCCAGGTGATCAAAATTAATCCGGAGCCCTCCACTACGGCGCGCCTCATCGCCTGCGTTGCGTCGGCGCGTTAAATTCTACACTAAACTTCAGGTCCCTTGGTCCAAGGGTGATACGGATTTGGCAGGGTGGTACCCTTTGTCCAAGACTCCGATAGCCTGTTCTGCCTTGCGTGACCACTGAACCTGACCGACCTGGTCGTCCGAGTGGTTGCTGGCCAGTAGTGCCTCCCATTGCTTCGCATTTTAATACATGAGAATGCAGTAACTTGCTGCGTGGTTCTTCCGGTCGCTGCTCCTCAGTGCTGTGCTCCTGCTATCACGTGGTCAAGTAGTGTGTGCCGTTCGGGATTCAAAAGTGTTTTTGCCAGGTTTCCTTCGGGCACGGCAGGATCGGTAAACCCTCTCGTGTTTTGGTAGCATGTCCTAAGGCATTTTGGTGTGGTGTATATTCACGTGCACATTTCGTACGCGTCTTACGTGCGTAACAATGTGGGTACGAACTGCCCACGCTGCTATGAGCCGACCGAAAGTGAACCAATATGTGTGGGCATTTACTTTTGCATTCTACTAATTGGCTTTTTAAGCAAAATGTATGTTCGGGTTATTGCCCCTTTTTCTTTATTTTTAATTGGCAGCAAACGTGCCATAGCGTTGCTGGAGCGGAGTGGGTGTTGTTCGCCAGTTTGTTGGGCTGACAAAACCGTCCTTACTCCTGCCTTATCTCCGATCTTCTTCAAAAAGTGTGATACCCCATCGACGTAGGGTATGACGTTTAAGCGACCCTTGGATGTTTCTTCTTGTGGCCGGTTTCTTGCGAAGTTAGTGTTGACCCTTTTCGGAACATCCTCGGCGGAGCTGCGCAACACAGGGACCGGGTATCCTGCTTCCCTGAGTCTCTTGATTTGGGTGCCTAAGCTCTTCGTCATGGTGGGTGGACAGGATATTGCTACTGAGTTCGTTATAGCCGCAACAGCAATGCCACGTTTTACCACTTTTGAGTGGGCCGAGTTGAAGGGCAGTAGGCCTTTTCGCGATCTTGGAGCGTATTCCCAGCATTGCTGGGAATACGCTCCAAGATCGCTCCAAACGTGGCATTGCTGTTGCGGCTATAACGAACTCAGTAGCAAGATAACGCTATCGAGACGCTCGCTCACGGGAAATATTGGAGGCCTCACTGATTGGCATTCGGGGGGAACAATGCGTGAGCACGCCAGTCAATTGCCCTTTTGGAAAGAGAGGTGGCATATCTAGTCAGTTGAACCTCACTTGTACCGGATAGCTGGCTTGACACCAAGTCTGATTGTTTTATCCTTGATGTTAGCTTCCATGGCATACTGGAGTGATATCTTACCCTTGAACTGGCGCATGCTTGCAGCCACTGGTTTTTCCATGTATTTAATGTCGTGTAATAAATCGTACTTCAGTTGTTCGCCAGCGCCCTAGTTTGTCACTTCTTCCGTCCTCGTCCCTGCGCTGTTTTTAGTCTGAATAATGTGTACCCAACTAGCCCAACGTCAAGCCTTAGTCCAAGATTTAAGCTATTTGAAGTGTAAGGGTGCAGTTCTGGGCAAAAAACATTTGTGTCATTCGCTTTGAGGCGACTTCGTCAGATGTCACTACTTGCCGGAACTGAAACCGCTGAGTGCAGTCTTATCGTTTTCAGCGGCAATCGACCACTCTCGTTTCCGTTAACACCGCAAACGGTAAATTGCGCTAAGGACACTAGGAAGCATGGTTCACTCAGAGGGCCGAGCGCACCAAACCGCATTTTCCTGCGATCATGACTTGATGGGGAACAATGAAATGAAACTCTTTGGCAGGAGTTGCCGTTACGGGATGTGCATGCTCTTCACCTTGTCGCTCCCGGCGCAGAGGCAATCAGCCGCGACATCGTTGGGGAAGTTTTGGCTTGAACTGATTTATTCAGCCACCGTGAGCGCACGTGAGTGTGCGCCTTGTGATCACGCGTCGTCCAAGTTCTACGTGAGGAGCTCCCGCCTTGGTCGTCTCGGCGCAGCGGGCCCTTTGCGCGCCGTTCGCTACAACCGCATGACGGAAACAACGTCGAGGCTACGCTCGAAACAGAGATGGTACCAAGAATCCTTTCGGGAACAGCATCCAGGAAAACAAATGCAACTGTTGAAACTCTTACACCAGAAACGGAGCGCTGAGCTTTCACGCTGCAGGCGTCGTTGCCCGTGCGCTCATTGTATCCATCGAGCCGGGTGTGTAAGTGGTTTAAACTTCGGTATCACACAAATACCTGGCACGGCACAAACGGAAACGTACACCAAAGATGTTTTTGTAGCTTTGGGGTGTTTTACGCTCGTAAAAAAATTGCTTAAATAAAGGTCGGACTAGTACGTCACGATTAGTTCAAGAAATAGCCGTTGCGCTTCGATACCATCGACCCCCCAAAAACCCCATCTCAGGGGTCCTTTAAGCACCATTTAGCCATTTAGCAAACTTTTGATATAGTCCCCAGGAAATGTGGGTTGTCTGCCGTTCGGGGCAGTTTTGCATTACAACGGTGTGTCGCTGCAGTGGACTAAAGCGCGTGAAAAAACAGCACACAGGTCGACCGTAGCGCCCTCGCGACACTCTCGCAGTACACCTCGCAGAGTACTCCCCGCGTTTGCCTTTAGGAACTTTTAATAATCGAATTGCTGTTGTAATACTTTTTATAGTAAAATTATTTTTCTTGCTTACAGTTATCTTCGCGATGTTCTTTTCCCTGGGGCTTCTCCTCCAAGCCGCAGCAGCGCTGAGGATCTGACCCCGTGTATCCCCAACCGACGAACTGAGCCTCCGATACAAAACTGTCCGTTTATTTACAGCCCAGCGGGCCGCTAAAAAACAGTGCTCGAGCGGAGTCCGAAGACGACGGGCCGAGAGCTCCGGCGCCCGGACCGCGTCTCCCTGTCTTCATCTTCCTTTCATCTTGCCGCTGAGGGCCGGGGAAGGCGGAAAAAGCAAGTCCTCTTCGTCGGGGTTCATCCCCATGTGGTGGCCGTTAGGACATCAGGTGCGAGCAGGCGCGGCCTTTCTCGGAATGCGCGGCGTTTGAAAGCGCCGGGCAACACGTTCTTTCCATTTCCGCCCTGCTCTTACCAGGGCCCAGCGCCCGACACTTACTTTTTCTGGTTAGAGTTATTTTGATTATGCTTTTTAGCAATTAAAGGTGAGAAATTACTGCCGGCTGCTTGCACGCCGCTTTTAGCTGTGGTCTTCCGCCCACTATGGTGAGCAGACGATCAGAGGCGTTAACCATAGGGACTGACTCTAGAGGAGAAGCTGCCCGGCCAGCCAGTGTATTGAAACCGTGCTAAACCCGAGCGCAGCCATTATAGAGTGTACAAGAAGTAAACTTCTAGGAACACTCTAGCCACTGTTACGCGACTTTGGCTAGTTTCGGTTTCGAAAATTGGGGCGATCCTAGCGGCAGGGTGCTGCGGCGTGGCCCTTCCCTTTCCCTCAGCGTTTCTTTCTTTCCACACTGTCCATGCTTCCGCGCCTCCTCACGCATTCGCAAAAAGCTCACCGCGCTCAATATTTTTTTCTTCTTTCTCTCGGCGCGCACGGCGGGCCAGTTCGGTTCGTGCGTGAGCGAGCCGGCGTGCGAAGGGCTGCACGGGTTGCCTAAACGCCTCCACAGGCTGAAAGCGCCGTGTGTGTCTACTAGTCTGTGTCTCTCGTCTTCTGCGCTACATGTTTTGAAATTTTCCCTGCATTATAAAATATATTCGAATGAATTCTAAACACGGGGCCGCGGAAGAAGGAGCGTCACCAGTCCTGCGCAGCTCTGTGGTGCAGCAAACCGGGCGCGAACGGAAGCGTACGTTTCCCTTCATTAGCGAAGGCACACAGGGAAGGACAGAATATTTTTGTAACACCCAAAGAGGCTGGTGCCCAGGCATCAGCGCCTAAGTCTCGCATGAATGAATTTTACTCCGCCGTCTCCTCCGCTGCGCGGGTATACGTGTGCCCTATAAGAGTGCAAGTACAAATAGACGTAAAAATGTAACTTCGCTGATCTATCGAGCATCGGTAATGTGTCATGCAAATCCTCATTAGGAGTGACATACGGGTGCACTATGTCTCACCTTTAAAAATTTTGGATTGCGCGTTACAGTGATCGAAGGAACATGCATCAATCGAAACCTTTCTGCTTCGCCTTGTCCTCCTCTAGAAAACCATCTTATTGTGCAAATAAAATATTTATTATTATTATTATTATTATTATTATTATTATTATTATTATTATTTTATTATTATTATTATTATTATTATTTGGTGCTTGTTTCATTTCTCACTCAACCAAAACAGCGTTTAGTGAGAGTATAACAGCACACGTAAACAACAACCTAGCATTACGCGAGACATTGTGAAATCTTTTGGACGCTTGTTTATTTTTAATTTACGAATGATGTACACTCAAAGGGAGCCGATCTGCCCAGCAGTGTCTCACGTAACATGACATGACCGGCTGACAGCGGGCTCAAATCGGCCGCAGCCCCTCCCAGGCATGTGGGGAATGGTATCCTTGAAGATAGGCGGCAGCGGCTTTATTCTTCGTCGGCAGAGTGCGGGCTGCAGCACGGGCGCACGGGGTTAGATAAAATAGTTTCCGGTATAAAATAGCCGGTATTCTGAGAGGGCGCTGCAGTCGACCGATGTGCTGTGTGCCCGACGCTTCGATCGCCAAAGGACCTGCTGAAGGCCTCGGAGGGCAGGCTAGCCAAATTTCCAGGGTCTATTCGCCCCGAGATCGAACACAGTCGGCCACTGGCGGCGGCGGGACGAACCGCTCCTAGTGTGGATGGCGTTCTCGCGTCGTCTGCTCGTTCACGTTGCGCGCGGCGCAAGACACGTGCTGCACACAATAGAACAACCAATATTTTGTACATGTTTGGCAGTAAGCAATGACATAGTTACCTCAGCTTGGGCATTTCCTCTAGAAACGCAATAATCAGCTGCCGTTGCGGTTTAATGCGCTGGTTTAATTTCATGAAATATCTTCGCCGTTGTCACCGTTTGAGTGTGAAACGTGTTATAAACATTGCTTCGACACATTGCACCTTTCTTATTCAGTCGTCTGTTGTCTCGGGAACGTCAAAGCGTGTGTTCTGGAGGTGGCGTGGGGATTATTTAAAGGATAAAAGTTTTGTACACGAAACGGCTAAGAAGCGACAAGACCTGTGCATACTCGTGCATTTGCCACACCCTTGTAAAATTTCGCGGTGTCCTTATAGAAAGAAGAAACAAACAAAAACAATTACACTGCACACGACCCGTGCGAGCTATCCCCCATACATTCCCGGAGACGTATTTTACACCCGCAAGTGCCTGTGTGATCGAATTCTTCACGTAACTTTATGAAAATAAATATTAGATGCAACGCATCTCTTGCTCTCGGCTCCGTCATCCGCGTCCATCCACCCGCCGGCCCAGGAAGACACCAGCAACACTGCCGCTCCAGGAGCCCTTTAAGGGGAAGCGTGCTCGTCTCGTGCCGGCCCAGGCAGACACCGGCAACACTGTCGCTCCTGCATCTCATGGTCGGGGCTATGTCCCTCCCTTGTTGTGGCGCCGTCCACACCCCCACTGCGCATGCTCGGCTCGTCTCGGGCTGGCCCAGGAAGACACCGGTAATACTGTCGCTCCAGGAGCCATTAAAGGGTAAGGGACACCACAGGGCGTTCAGTAAGCCGAGCATGCGCCGTGGGGGCTGTGGACGGGTGAAACAACGACCAAGGAGAGACCTATAAGCCCCGTTCGCATCTATAAAATTACACCAAACTTCCCGTAGGGGAAACTGAGTAGTAGGCGAAACAGCCATTGGCTCAACGCATTTCCCATTTCGGTAGTTCCGGAAATTGAAAAGTGTGGTAGTTACCATGGAAACCAAACTGTAAATATAACGGTAGCTACGTATCTCAACCTAAGGGAACGAGAGAACTGAAAACTAATGGCACTTGAATCGACACCCATGGCTGCTTGCATACTACTCACGGTTCCCCTACGAGAATGAGTGAAAATTGGCATTGAGTGCCTCCATGTCGCATTTGGCCGATACCTTCAGGTCCCCAGAAACACCTGTCCGAAATGTGTTTAGACTCAGGTACTCCTTATGACGTCTTAACTCGAAGTGGAAGCTGGTTCAGAAAATGTCGCGTCTTCACGTTGTCTGCCCACATGTTAGGGTGTGTGAATTGGTGTTGTTTATTTTTATCCCGACATGCTCTTCCATACAATGGTTTGATAGGCTAGCCAAATGCCTATTGGTGTTAATCATTTGTGCAGTTGTAGGAAAACAGCGGTAAATATGATACACAAGTTCGTTTAGCCCTATCTGTGTTTGGATTGCTGCGGAGATTCTGAAGTCTTAGTGTTTTCCGACATGTTGGCGTGTATGGAGCAGTTTTAAAGGAGGAGCTCCGGCGATAATCGGTATAAGATGGTTTCAGCGTGTACTGCTTTTCACAGGTACGAAACACGACTCGCAGCGTACTTTCAATTGCAAGTAATACTGGCAACCAACGTTTGTCTTTTCGCGTTACATGCGTTCTCTTCTCGCTAATCTTGTAACATTGGCACCCCCCCCCAGGAAAAAAAAAAAACGGAATGAACAGAAAACTTTTATCCTTGCCTTTTTTAACCAATCCTCAAGAAGTAAATGCCAAGACAAAAGCGAGGTCCAGTTTACAAAACAAAGTAGTTAGCGGGAACCCGTTGCACTGTTTCGTAACGAGAAATAAAAAGGGAACGTTTTGCTACATCTGCAACAGGGCAACTTCATTTGTCGTCTTTATGGTTCGTAAGCGACATTCCGTAAGAATGCAAACACATGTCGCTGTTCTAGGCACCTATTAGATTTTAAAAGGAACGCAAATGGTCAACAGTGCAGCCGTAACAGAAAATCTGTGCTCACTGGGAAGTCCCAAAAGCGTGGTTTAAATATTGTAAACCTGCTTGTCACTTTGCCAGTTTAGATAAACATGAGATGTTGATTGTAGTGCGCGCGTTAGCAATTTAATTCGCAAGTTCACTCGCCACGAAAGCCATAAATAAGTGATCCGACACCGTTATTCTCAAACCTGCCTTCAGAGTCGCTAAAATTTCATTTACCGAAGCTGCGTGCAAAAGACCCGTTAGAATGGTTGCATTTATATCTCTTGTTACGAATCAGCCCGCCGCAGTGCTTCGAGCTTTGTGCCGCACTCATCGGGTGTGTGGGGAAGCCTCCACTATGTGCGCCTTTCGAGCAGGCCTCCTTGTCGGTGACTCACGCTTGCAGCCGACGGATCCAAACGGTCAGTGGAAATGGCGGTCGCTCCGCTTCTCTCTGCATGATTCAAACTGCGGCGGTGGGAGACGAGGCACACCTCGACTTGTCCAGGTTGCAGAAGCTTGAACCTCGTTCTCGCTTCCGGATTTTCGCTTGCAAGGCTATAATCGGCCGTCCGAAGCTCGGTAAGAGTTGTCTGTATCTGTGCCTTGTCAGATAGCTGGAAGACGCTGTTTGAGCTTAGCTTGATACGATTCACCAATCTTAGTTCATCCTGTTTTGGAGCAGTGTTCTGCAGTCTGGGGAGGTAAAAGTTGTAACCGTAAGGGCATGCCTGGCTATCGGCATTTGCCATGGTAAACAGTTAAGTTGCTGGCTGTCCTTATAGGAAGCAGCATGTCCTGCTGTTTACACGACCGCCTGCGAGGTGCGATCCGCTCGGATACGTGCCCGGATGCAACACTGCATGCCTGGTGATCGTAATTTTAGTCCTTTTTAAAAAAATCATAAGCCGAGAGCCAGTCTGCTGACCATCGGCTCCCATCGAGTCATCACCCGCGGCCCGGGCACCAGCAACACTGCGTCGGGCCTTGGGGGGTGCTCTCTCGTGCGGCCCAAAGAACCGGAAAGCTGACTTGGTAGGGGCTAGCCCTCGCTTTTGTCGCCGTCACCCCCCATGCCTGTGGCTGTCCGGCTGGCCCAGGAGACCCGTATTCGTCCAGATTGTAAGACCACGGCGTAAAGCCGGATGAGTTGGGGTTCTGAAAGCGGGAGGCATAGCCGTGCAAAAAAATTACACATCTCCCGTAGGGGAACACTGAGTAGAGGCGAAACCCATGGGCTAGCAATTTCCCATTTCGTAGTTCCGGAAATGAAAATGGGTAGTTACCAGGAACCCTGTAAATATACGGTGCTCGTACCCAACTAGGAACGAGACTGAAAACATGGGACTTGTCGAATGGCGCTTTGATACTCTAGGTCCTAGGAATGGTGTAATTTTTGTATTTTAGGACTGTGGTTCCTTATACGTTTCTGTAGATGCGCAAGAGTAGTTGGGGGGGGGGGGATTTCTCAGTAAAATTCGGCAGTTTTGAGTTTGCGTCTGTCCTGTCGCATTTGGTGTGTAATTTTTATATATCCCATTTTCTAATCCCGACATGAAACACCTTGTCCAGAAATGTGTTTGACTCAGCATAACCAAATGCTTAATATGGTCACGTCTTAACCTCTTAAAGTGGACCTAAGTTCAAAGAATAAGGAAAAGTCGCGTAATATAATACACGTTGTTGCCCACATGTGTGGAGGGTGTGTGCCATGACTGGATGGATTTTTTATTTTATTTTTCCCACAATGCTTGCTTTCAATACAATTTTGAAAAAGGCGAGCCACAATTCCTCGACAATCTCGGGCTAAAAGGGTGGTTAATCAGTTTTTGCTTGTGGAAGTACGGCTTTTTCACAGGTACGAAACACGACTCGCAGCGTACTTTCAATTGCAAGTAATACTGGCAACCAACGTTTGTCTTTTCGCTTTACATGCGTTCTCTTCTCGCTAATCTTGTAACATTGGCAACCCCCCCCCCCCCCACCGTAAAAAAAAAAAAAAACGGAATGAACAGAAAACTTTTATCCTTGCCTTTTTTAATTACCAATCCTCAAGAATTAAATGCCAAGACAAAAGCGAGGTCCAGTTTACAAAACAAAGTAGTTAGCGGGAACCCGTTTCACTGTTTCGTAACGAGAAATAAAAAGAGAACGTTTTGCTACATCTGCAACAGGGCAACTTCATTTGTCGTCTTTATGGTTCGTAAGCGACATTCCGTAAGAATGCAAACACATCTGGCTGTTCTAGGCATCTGTTAGATTTTAAAAGGAACGCAAATGGTCAACAGTGCAGCCGCAACAGAAAATCTCTGCTCACTGGGAAGTCCCAAAAGCTTGGTTTAAACATTGTAAACCTGCTTGTCACTTTGCCAGTTTAGATAAACATGGGATGTTGATTGTAGTGCGCGCGTTAGCAATTTAATTCACAAGTTCACTCGCCACGAAAGCCATATAAATAAGTGATCCGACAACCGACAACGTTATTCACCAAACCTGCCTTCAGAGTCGCTAAAATTTCATTTACCGAGAGCTGCGTGCAAAAGACCCGTTAGAATGGTTGCATTTATATCTCTTGTTACGAATCAGCCCGCCGCAGTGCTTCGAGCTTTGTGCCGCACTCATCGGGTGTGTGGGGAAGCCTCCACTATGTGCGCCTTTCGAGCAGGCCTCCTTGTCGGTGACTCACGCTTGCAGCCGACGGATCCAAACACGCCGCTACATCTCTGGAAGGTCCGGATCGCTGCCGCTTCTCTCTGCATGATTCAAACTGCGGCGGTGGGAGACGAGGCACACCTCGACTTGTCCGGAGGATGCAGAAGCCGCTGAGGAGACCTCCTCTCTCCCCTGTCTCGGACTCGGCTTGCACGGCTACTAACGGCCGCTCACGAACTCAGGAAAGAGTGCTGTGTGTATCTGTGCCTTGTGCAGATAGCAAGAATAACGCTTGTTTGAGCGTTAGCGCTTTGGGAATAAATAAGACCCCCCCCTTCCCAAGTCCTGTAGTTCATTCCTGTTTGAGCAGTGAATCAATGCTGCCACTCTGCTCGAGTCCTGTACTGTAACCGTAAGGGCATTGTTCTTTCCTGGCTTCGGCTCATCTCTCGCCATGCAGTAAACCAGTTAAGTTTGCCTTCGGCTTCTTGTCTTCTTCAAGGAAGCAGCATTGTCTGGCCGCTGGTTTCACCACGCTACCACACGCCTGTCGGAGGTGACGGAGCTCGGCTCGGGTACGCCTGCCCGGATGCAACACTCTGCGCTGGTTAAAATTCAGTAATTTTATGTTGCCTTTCTAACTCACAAAAAATATCATAAGCTCTTAGAAAGAATGTCGGGGCAGTTAAGTGGTGTTACCATTTCAGGGCATCCCACAAACGCAAGAGTGCGTCATGCTACCAGTGAAAGAGATTGAAATTGCTGCTGTAAACTAAATTCCAGAGATCGAGCCTTCACGATTTGTTTATATTTATGCTTTTATTGAAGGCTCAAAGCAATAGTCCGGGAAGATCGAGTTTGCTACGGGCCACGGCGTTCGTTGCCATTATTGCGGCCGTTCTGAGATTCGCGATGGGTCGCCGCATGGTCGCCACTTTCTTGGCGTAGTAATGAAAACGTATTGCCGCTTCCATGCTATAGATTGAACGTTGAGGAACCGAACTACAGCATAGCACTCTTGTATGCGCCTTTCGTGCGCACATACGGCGCGGAAAAGGCACAAAGCGCGCCCACAGTTTGTATTCTCCTGGGAGGCTCAGCGGAGCTATAGTGCCTAGAATATACTATAGCGGAGCATCCACACTAGCTGCGCGACGCTGTCGCCACCTACATGTCGATCTCGCGACGAATACTGTTGCCTTTAATTTATATTAAGGATGATGATAGGGATGATATCCTCAGGTGTGATGGAACATACTCATCGGGGGAATCAGGCGGGGTTCAATAATCATCACATGTGGTTCAAAATGGTCCATAGAAAGCAAATTAAAACACTGAAAATAGGATACATAAGTTCTGCTGTGCTTACATTTCATGGTATGTTGTTTCTCTTCCCGCACAAAAGAGCGACGCCCTCACCGGACATTTAACACATTTCTCTTGCAGCTTCTTCAATCCGCGTGTAGAAGCAGACCGTCATCGATAACACCACCAAGCCGCCTTTCACCGCCTTGGAGTGACCACCGAATTCCAGAGTTGGGCCCGGTTTGAAGCCTGCTGGGAGCCGTAAGATTGGCTGCGCCCTGAAATCGAGTTTGGGACTTGCGTTCCATTCGAACTGCAACCGCTGTGTTTCTGGCACGACTCCCAGCCTGCACCTCGCAATGACCCGAGGGCACCTTCGGGAGGTGGGATCACTGAAGTGAGCTCGTGGTGCTCCGCCCGAGCCTTGACGGGCAGCCATGCAGCCGAGGGGTCCACCAGTGCGCGGTAGCCCTTCACGGGAGCGATGGGCGAGACCTGGGAGTCCCGGTCGTGGAGGCCGGCGTAAGGGCAGCTCAGGTCGCTACTCGCGGGGAAGGGGCAGCCCTAGTCGCCACTCGCTGGTAAGAGGCAGCCCAAGTCGCTACTCTCGCTCCAGGAGAGATGCAAGGCCGCGATCTCGTCCACCAACGCCACCACGGGCGCCACCCCCGCTGCCTCCACCTCCGCCGATGGACGAAAACACGAGGATTATCCGGCATATAATGGCCAAGAAGATGGACGAATGGGAGCGCATGGTGAACAGCAACCGGGAGGACGTACGTGGCAAGAGCTTCGAAAACTTCCGGAAGCTCGTGGACGAGGAAGTGGACATGGCAAACAAGATACACTCAAAGAGGAGGCTCGAGGAGCTGATGGAGGAAAAGCTGGAATACTTCGATCGGCTGGTGAGTGAAACCAACGCCCTGTTGAGAAGGGATGCTGAGTCCAAGTTCAAAGAGATCGGGGAAAAAGAGAAGGCTTTGGCGAAGTCGGTTGGGCCAAGCCGTGTTCGGGAGGAAGCTGAAGCGAAAACCAAGCTGGCTGAGGAACGAAGGCAAAGAGAAAAAGACGAGGAAGCGAAGAAAGCCGAACAGAGGAGAGCAGCTCAGAAGAAAAAGAAGAGCAAAGAGGAGGAGATGACACAGCAGCAGTTTTACGGCTACCTTCCCTGGATGCGCGCAATGGACTATCCAAGAATGCCTGGAGAGATTCCCGGAATGATGACAGGCTTGCCATTTACCAGCTGGTACTCGCCGGCCATGCGTCAGAGCTCTTTCATGCAGCTAATGTACGGTGCGCCAGCTGGGGTCATGCAGGGTGTCATGCCATTCGATGCGCAGCCGTATTTCTCTTTAACAAATTATATGGGGCCCGCCCAAGCACTTTACCCGTCCGAGGACTTCGCGTGGCTCTCGATGGGTAGCGGTGGCCTCAATTCGAATTTTATGCCTCACAGCTTCGATAATTTGCCGTCGTTCGCCTCGGACGCCAGACGCGTAAAGACGGTACCAGTGACTAAAAGCCAAGGATTCGAAGCGGCTTCTGAGATCGACAAAAAGATGAAGTTACTGACTCACTTGGAAGCAGCCAGAGCCGTCCTGCAGAATCAACCAATAGAATCGAGTGCTAGTATGGCCGGAGAAATAAGGAAACGGCTGAAAAAAATAAATCGCCTGCAGATGAAGGTCATCGATGACGTGCTGGGTTACAATCCGGACCTGATGACTGAAATTGTGTCGGAACTGATGCCGACGGAGTTTGAACGAAATAGGTTTTACGGTTTCGGCAGTGGCAGCAGAGGCCGTAGCGTAGAGATAGATCTTTCCGCGACAGAAAGAGGAGCATTTCGTCGAGAACGTATGGCTGGCCCCCTTGACGACTGCGACATCGGCACCTACTGTTTGGCGCCGCAAGAATTACCGCCTCACACGCACTACCAAGAGTTTCATGGCTCCTATGCTACAAACGTGCCCCATTATCACAAGCTGCCACCCCCTCTTCACCCAGCTGATGCTGTGTTCGATATGCCAGCCGTCGTTCCAGCCCCAACCAATTCTGTCCTTGAGCTGGATCACTGCAGGGGACACGGACACCTGCCTCATAACGTCGACATGATGGGTTACGAAGGGGAAGGCCCCGATGTTGCGGTGGACGGATGTTCTCTGAATGACCCGTACGACGATGGCCGCCCGAAAGTTCTGACAGCCATCAAGAAGCCCACATTCCTATCTCAGACCACAATCATCGTTAATAGGCGGGAACAAGCCGTAAATGCCGACGCAGTGGCGCAGACGTCGCAGCAAGTGCTTGTTCAGCCAGTGCAGCAGGTCCCTGGGGCCGCACTGTCGGTACCAGCTCAGCCGGTGCTTGTGCAGCAAGTGCAGCCTTCTCCTGCGGCCGCAATGCCGGTACCAGTTGAGCAGGTTATTGTGCAGCCAATGCAGCAGGCTCCTATGGCCGCAGTACCGGCACCAGCTCAGCAGACCGTGGTGGCCAAAGTAGCCGCTGCTGCGCTGGAGCAAACAAGAGCCACGTTGCTCTCGCCACCTGCACGGGCTCAACTAGAGGAGGCACCTGTGACGCCAACCGCATTTGCTGACGAGGACTTTGTGAGACAGTGCGAGGAAAACCTGGCGAGGATTGCCGAGTCCTTCGAGAACATTTTGCATTCGCTTAGCACGGTGTCCTTTGATCGTCCGCGTGGAAGAAGGAAGCAGGGGCGTCGCCACTTTGACGAGGACTACTACGACGACTATGATTCATACGACGAGGGAGATGACTACGATGACTACGGCCAGTCTCCTTCTGACTACCGGAAAAATACTTCCAAGTCGAGACCGTCAGAGCGGCGCCGCTACCACACCAGCGACAAGGACGGCCCTTCGCTTTGGAACTGGCTTCGCCAAGGCTCGGGCAACCTCCCTGACAGGGCGCCGATCCCTACGAACTACAACGACCCCCAGCTTGTTGAAGCGGCCAATAAGATTCGGGAGCTCACCCGGAAGATCACCGAGGCTTCAGCCGAGGTCATTGCAGCTCGACAGGCAATCCAGCAGCCCGGACTGCAGGGCCAGCAAGCCGCGCAAGCTTTAATGACTGCTGAGACCAAGCTCTGGCGGTTGATAGACCTTGAAACCCAGTTGGCCAACGCGATCTCTCAGTACCGACTTCTCAACACCAGTTCTGATCGGTCGTGCCTGGCCAGCCTTGTAGAAGCGGAGGACAAAATTAGGCGACTCATACAAGCGGAAACCCAGCTGGCCAGCGAAATTGCAGGTTATCGTCAGACCTCGCAGCAGAGGGCCGAGCCAACCGTGGAAGTCACCCCCCACATAACCACCTCTACGACTTCAACCAATTCGAGTCCGACAAGCAGAACGTGACAAAACGGCCGCAGCACAGCGCGGGTTTTGGACTCATTGTACTCCAAGAGCCCCCATTTCTGTGGCTGCAGTCTTGATGCAGATGCAGGAATGCGTGTGTAATCTTTTGCTTACATTTTGACGCTTAATAATTTATGACGGCATACCCTACGGCCTAAAACCGAATAAATATTGGAATACACGTTGTGAGTTTTTGGTATTTTGGGAAATAGCGGTGAGAAGTGGAAAAACGCTCCAGGTCAACGCTGCTAATTTCGGTTTTTCTCCATGCTTGTAAATAATAGTCCCCTGGCGTGTTCGGTTTTGTTGTATTCTCTTGGCAATATTTCCACGGCGATACATCTGTTATACCGCCTTCAATGATTTTTAAATGCTGGATGAATTCCGCAGGCTTAGCATTTTTTTTTCACGCTTGAGAAATATAAGCGAAGCCTAAAATCCCATGAAAATAGGAACCCAGCAACAACATATTTTTATCTAATGCATTGAGGCAACCCCTAAGAACCCCCCTCCCTCTAACGACGATGATGGTTGAACACGAAGCTTTCTCATATTGGATTCTTTGGTTGGCCAATCCCACACTGCCAGAGGTACACACCACTTTTCTAGAATCCCCACATCAACTCTCCCGTGTACGGTCCATAGGCCTGACATTTGCTTTGGGTGTACTTCGTGAATCGGTACCTGCTGCTTGGCACAGCTTTCTCAAAAACTTCGCGCAGCTGAAGAAAAAAAAAATCGCCCTGGTCCAGGATTCGAATCCGGGGCCACCGCATAACCGGAGCAGTCGCTCTACCCAAATGAGCTAACCAGGAGGCTATCGTTTGTAGCGCGAGAGCGAATTGATCAACAACCAGAAGTGATGGACAGGTGTTAATCATCCAGATTAAGGGACCAAATTTAGATTTAGAGACAGGTGTTTATCAACCACATAATACATGCATGTATACATGTATCATGCTTGCGCTGTTGTGTATTATCATGTTTTGTGCGTTGGCAATGCCTTCAATGAAGTGTACGCTGCTGTCTTGTGCTATGCATATGTTTCTTCCCAATTTGTGCCAGCCATTGTGCGGCCTCCGTAATGTTGTCGACTTAAGGCATAGAGGAGACGCCTTTACGCAAGCGCCCACTGAAAGGCATCCTTAGTAGCTGCCACCCTTCCTCCCCCCCTCCACCCCTTTCAGGGGGGGCATCTATCTCCCATTTTAAACATTGCTTTACTTCGAGCTCGCTAGATGGCGAGCAGTGTCTTCTGTGCATTCCATGGTGCATTCTATTGTGTAGTGGCGCCCTCGCAGCGGCGGATGCGACGGATCCGTTCTTCGCGGCGCTTGCGGCGTCTTTGCGCTGAGATGCACGTTTGCAGACGATCTACGTGTCGATGCATCGCTTGTGTCAAGGTGAAGTGTCTAACAACAACTCGTTAAAAAACGGCCGCATTGAATATTTGGGATGTCATGTGTCGGGGAAGTGTGGGGTTACAAGCCCGTGGAAAATAAAGGCGCCTCTCTGAATGCCACCTTTATTTCCCTGCACCTGCAGAATACCGCCTGAACGAATTGCAGGCCCCCCACGAGCCCCATTTTCAGCAGCTCAGACATGGGCAACTTTATAATAAAGTTTGATTTCTCTATCTCTGAATGCGATCGTTATCACATCTGCTCTGCGTACAGCTGAGCGTTCGTGCTGAACGCGAAAGCAGAGCACCTCCCGGGACGAATGGATGAAGTGTTTTTGGTGCAAGTTATTTTCTTTTAATTCCTGAAAATTGATCTAATTGATGAGTTGCAGGCTTGGGTGAATCGAGGCTGTTCCACTCCCTCAGAGCACGAGGTAAAGTGAGTATTTGAAGCAGAAGTTGTGGAATGGGGGATTGATTAGTTTAGTTAATGAGTGTCTGTGACGCGTTTACCTTCTCCGTGTTAGGCTCATCCGAAACACGTGACATTTGCGCGGGGGTTCAAACATGATTTGCTACATGTTCGGCGGTAGCGAAGCGCTGCGAGATAACGGCAGAGTAGCACGCGCGGCTGTGAGTTCGCTACTCACGTGATCACTTCCTGAGACGCAGCAGATATGCGCAGTGACCGAGAAGACTGCAGTTCGCGTTGCGCACAAATTTGGCAGTATAGGATCATGCCATTTTTTACGTCGTGATCGGGGGCAATTCTGACTGATTGATTGATTGTAGGGTATAACGCGCCGATGGAACGCAGGCGATATGGCGCGCCGTAGTGGAGGGCACCGGATTAATTTCGACCACCTGGGTATCTTTATCATGTGCCGAAATCTCCTACACACGGGCGTTTTTGCTTTTCGCCTCCATCAGAAAACGGCCGCCGCGGCGGGGAACCCGGGGGCAATTCTACTTAGAATTAGAGATTGTGGCGCAGTTAGGTTGGCATTTCTGGAGACTATAGCTTTTGCTTGCCGTATAGGGGAAGTTTGGACTCAGTCTCTTTTTTTTTTGAAGGGGGGGGGGGGGGTGGGAAGAAGAGGGAAGGACAAAAACAAAAAATTTCAACTCTCGTAAGCGAGGTGTGAAAGAGTAAATAATAACAGGTAGCCCATGCTGCTATGGCGACCTAGACAAAGGCATGCCTCATAAACGATCAGGATTCGGCGCGTTAAACTTTGAATTTCAAATGGTATCCACGCAAGCCCTCATTCACCACCTGCAGAGGAACTTGCGCACAAAAAGGAGGGCACCCACCGATATTGAAAGCTTCTCTTGAAGATATTTTCACCTCCAAGGTGCGTATGCCTAATATTTCATTTGAACCGACAAACCATGGCTTACGTGTCACCTAGCTAGAAACAAACACGCATTTGATACGGCTTACGTACAGTGCTGTTGAATAAACTAGAAACATAAGGAGTCGTGAATGGCTCAAATGAGGTCTTTCAAAGCTATTTACCATTTCGGCAATAGAAAGTAGTAATTATTAACTGTCACTGTGCCTATAACGCAACCATGTGTGGAGTACCTCAAGGCTTGGTGCTGGGGTTAATCTTATTTTTCACATTCATAAATGACCTTCCTGAGTACATTTCTTTTTCAGAAGTTTTAATGTACGCAAACAAGACTGTTTTCTGGTCGCAGTTGGTGAATAACTCAACTTAATAAAGTAATATCATAGCAGGCTTATCATACCTCTCAGAGTAGTTTTTGTTTACACATCAACTAATAATACTGACAAATCAAAATATGAAAAAAATTATTCAATATCAAAATACCTCAGTTATGACACACGTAATTTTGTCATAGGAAATCTAAGAACTCAGAAGTGTCTTCTACTAAATACTTACGAGGTATTTTTGACCGATGCGTACTTTGGAAGGAACAAATTGATAGTGTACGTTAAAAATTGCCTTTGGTTTCTAGACACTAATAAGGCCTGTCAACACTTTGCCAATTAATATTATTCGCTCCGTATATTTCTCATCAGTACGGAAGCATATAAGTTACTGTAATAAAACGTTGGGCGCGGGGGGGGGGAGGGGGGGGGAGGGTGTAACAAATGCGATGTATTTATCATCTATCTCCTTATAATGGAATACAAAAAACAAGTCGTTAAACAATTTTAGCATAGTACTTCCCTTTGAATGCCCCAGTAACTCACAGTATGGAAGAACCTGTTCAAGTGCCTGGGTTTCAATCTCACCGTGACTACAAAATTGCACTCTTAGTCAATAGCATACTAACTTCTAACTATCTCTTGCCCTTAACTTTGTTTTCTATTTCCTGTTCGTATAACGAGACGCCATACAGATGGAAATTTCAACCTTCCTGTTTGTAAAAAGGTGTATGGTGAAACGTTGATTGACTCTTTGGTGCGTTACCAAGGAATGTAAATTTACAATTGATACTAAACTTGCTAGAAATTTTACCAAGTGTTAGTGTTACCAAGGGACTCGGGGAACTACGAAAACTATTGACGATGCAACTTTCTCGGCGAGCACCCCTGCTCTTGACGAGAACTCTGCTCGATGCTGACACAGAAAGTTACGGGTATCGAACAGCCGACGAAGCTCAGAAGATCTCTACAAAGAACCCGGAAACCGCACCGTCGAAACATCGACGAGAGATGGTCCAGAGCGATGAGCAACGACTGATGGCTGAAGCGGGAGTGGGGAAGGCAGCCACAAGGAAAGAAAATTTTTTTGACACGACAACCTCGGTCCCTGTCGACGTTTAATATACGTGCCGAGCGTAGAGGGTACACGAATGTAAGCACATGTGTTGGGTGTGTGATGCTCCCTTTCTGCTAAGCTACGTTCGTTTCCAGGCCCCTCCACGTAGCAAATCTCAATGTCAGAAAGTTTAGCCTCGAAGGAGTAACAAATGCAGCTGAGCGAGCAACTGCAACATAAGCAAATTCACTTATCGGTCATCCAAGAGACAAATGTTTATGGGGAGGAACACAAACACCATGGTGCAATCATTTATGGAAAGGTATTGCGTTTGCGTAAGTCAAGCGATCGGAACAGCTGGGGTTGTCTTGTATTAAAAAATGTGGTTGATCCTTCATTCATAGGAATCGTTAAAGCACAAAAGTGAAATGTGCCTTCACAGGAGCATTTGTATATTTATTGTGCATCGATATGAACTTGCACATCGCTACTTATATTTCGTCGGGATGGCACCGTTAGACGCATCAACATTAGACACTGGATTACACGCGCCGTAGCATTGCGTAAATCCGATTGAAACCTCAGGCTCTCGCAAACCGTGGCAACGAAACCGAACGGGTTGTCAACGAATCGTTTGGTGAAGTCACAGTCCGCTACAGCTAAAGAAAGATGATTTGCGGGTCTGCCGTAGTCTTGTGGGTGTGCTTGGTGAGCGACGTCCTGCTGGCGGGTCGCTTAGGCAAAGGTGCGACCACATTGGTCCTGCTCCGTGGCGTTTACGCCAGACGCTTTCGTTGCGACAAGCTGTGCTGCGTTCCACATAGGCGGCGGACGGGTAAACACAGCAGCTTGCGCTGCTACACGCTGCCCTATCGAGGCGTTAACTATCGGCGCTCATTGGTGTCATGACGCACGACTTCACTTCACCTCTCCTAGACGGCAGCACCATCTGAATGGCAAGTTAGAGGGAGGGACATAAAGCGCGTTCGTACAGCTACCCGGGCATGACTTCATGGCTTAGTCGGTACAGCGTTTCACACCTAGCGTTGCGGCCATTGCGGCCAGAGCGATCGTGGGCTAAAAACCTAGCGCCGCTGCTCGAATGGAATTTTTCCTGGTGATGTCATTTCCGTGACGGATATGACGTCGGTGAGGTTTGTGTGCGCCGGCATAGAAGTATTTCGTGTTAAAAAAACCGTTATGCGTCGTAGAAGCGTGACATATTAGTACGACGGACGTTTTGTTTGGTCCGATGCAGCCTCACCAGAGACGTCTTTCCTTTGAAAACGTCCTTATAACGGTTCAGTGTGATCGCCCGATTATGGGAGATTTCAATTGTCACCCGCCGCGCTAGCTCAATGGCTAACGCGTTGTGCTGGTGAGCCAAAGGATGCAGGTTTGATTCCCGGCCGCCGCGGCAGCTTTTCTGATGTAGGCAAAAGGCGAAAACGCCCGTGTTTTCGAGGTTTAGGTGCACGTTAAAGATCCCCAGGTGGTCAAAATTAATTCGGAGCCCTCCACTACGGCGCGCCTCATCGCCTGTGTAGCGTCGGTGCGTTAAAACCACATAATCAATCAATCACGACTTCAATTGTGTTTGTAGCCCAGATGGCCTATAAAATGAACACGCCCTTTCAACCCCAGTGCCGTCTTTTTAAATGACGCATTCACCTGTTTGTGTTTGGAAGATGTTGCGTCTCTTCTTGACACCCCGAGATTCATGAAGTGCTTGATAGAATATGCGTGTCGTCGCAACTGCGTTTTTATGGAAGCCCTCCAACGAGGGGCCCTTCCCCCAACTTCCTCGAAAATGCGCATGATCCTCATACCTAAGAGCAACGTTACAGAACTGCTCGCAATACTTATGTGTTACAGGCCAATTATATTAACTAACACAGACTACGAATTATTCATAAAGCTTTTGGCTAAGAGGTTTAAATGTGTTATGAGGACTCTTGTTGACCCATGTCAAACATCTTCTATCAGTGGACTGAGCACCTGTATTAACATCCACGTGGCGCGTAGTACCTCGGAAATATGTGATATGGATTTCAGAGTGGTTGCGATGTTGTAAGTCGATGTCGAGAAGGTGATTGGCAAGGTGTGTCATGACGTACATTTAAAAATACTGTAGTACGTCGGGATGGGGAAAACAATTCTAGGCGGGGTGAAAATGGCCTACCATGAATGTACAACTAAATTCGTTATTAACAGGCAGCTGAACCGTCTGGTGGATGTGCGTGCATCAGTGCGTCAGGGATGTGCCCTGTGTTGTCACTTCTCTTCCTGCGTTACGGTGAACCTTTGTGTGCCATTCCAAAACGGTCGAAGCAGTTTGTATTTAGAGAGGGCTGCATGTACGTGCGAAATTGGGCAGAGAAAATTGGCGCAGCTTGCACTATTGGTGCAAGGCTGGAGAAACAGCGGAGCTGGTGGTCGTCCTAGCTTGTTTCCCCCTTGGATCCGCTGTCAGTGCGGGGGACCGACCGGTACGGCCTTGTAAAATCCGGCTAAACTAGGCCTCACCCCTCAGCCCTCAGTCTAGCCCAGCAAGAACATCGCAAAACCTAACAAAGCATAGCAAAGCCTAGCAAAACTTAGCAACACCGGAAGAAGCGAGGTCGACCGCCAGCTCCACTGTTTTTTTTTTTGTAACTCAACACGTATTTCACACCCTTACATCATCCTACAGAAAGGGAAGGGTGTTGCAGTCGGTCAACACCCTTTTGGCCACATAAAAAGAGCGTAATACTACAAATTAGAATGTCGGATCCTAAGAAAAAGGGTGCGATGACTTTCCAAAACCCTTATTCCACTTATACTACACCTTTTTTAGACAATATGCACATGAAAAAGTGCAGTGTGTATATATATAGCATTTCTAATTTTAAAAATTCAAATTGAAATTCCACGTCTCAATGCTAAACTTACGGAACTTACCGCATACGGAAACCAGCGAAAATTTCAGACGAACAATTTTTTTTTTGCGTTTTAACATTTCATACGACTTAGCGAGAGGGATATGAGGGGATGTCTTGTGTTTTTAGTGCAATTATACATGCATGCATGACCTCAAGGCATCGACAGCTGAATAACTTTTCCACACCCTTTCAACACGCTACCAAAAACCAAGAGTGTTTAAGTTGGTCAACACCCTTTTTTTTCCACACAAAAAGGCTGTAGAGCTACAAGTAAGGGTGTTGTGATTCAAGCAAAATGGTGTAATGGCCTCCAACACCCTTTTACACCCTTTCTGGCCAAAAAGGGTGTAAAAAAGTTTAGTGTACGCTGTCCGCGTTGATGTGGGGCTTCCATCCAGATTTAGAGGCTGGATTGGAGGCTAAGATTGGATCTTCATGGTATGAAGACACTTTTGCACTCAATTTCCTCATTTTGTTCCCACGCTTTGATATATTGTTGTATTTGAAACATTGCCATTTTATTTATTTGTGTCTCATTTTCTGACGGGAAACGAGTGCCAGCAGTGTGTGTGAAGGCAGCGCTAACGCAGAGAACAGGGAAAATATAAGTAGAAGAAAACGCAATCATTGCTTTGTAGAAGAGAAGAACTGTATGTAATTTTCAAACGGCCAATGATCAGAAGGAAATCTAGCGTGCTAGCGGGATAACTCCGACGTATGAAAAAATATAATATAATCAAGAAGCGTTAGGAGCGTTAGGTGGTTGCCATAAAAGCCACGTGTGGTGTTCGCTCTCATGAGCCTCGGGTCCGGGCTGACGACGAGAGAGAGAGAGAGATTTTTATTTTCCAAGCAAGTTGGCTAGGAACGCGCGGTGGCTGCCGGCCCAAGGCTGGCGGCGACGGTCGCGGCTCGGTCAACCAGAAGTAGCTGCACTCCGGTTGCGAGCTGCCCAGCACATCCTTCCACTACTCGACGCTGGAGAGGAAGGGGGGGGGGGGGGGCGGTTAAGACGAAAGATGGGCGGAGCTTAAAATTCGGACCCGTTTATGCATGTTGCTATCCCGCACTGCGAAAGTGGATGTTCCAGCAAAGCTTTGTAAACCATTACAAATGGTGATGGAGGAGGGTATGAAACGTTTCCTGTCGTCTCGGCGGGCTTGTCGGTTGCGCTCGGCTAGTGTCACTAGATAAGGGTACAGAGTATCGGCACTCTTTTCTTCTGTTGTTCCGTGCCGCCGCAATAATTGCTCAGTTCGCATTACGTGACATTTGTTTACAGTGCGACGGTTCATGGGCGCCGCCATTTTGTGGTTTGTGCGTTTTAGTTGGTCAACTCTGGTAGGCTCAGCTTATCCTCCCTGCTCTGCGGCTGCGCGCGGCTGATGTCGTTCCGAATGCGAATCAAAGATAACGTGTAACAGCATTTCAGCAGCAGAAGTCTGTCCAATGACGCCGTTTTGCTGCACTCTTCGGTAGTGTTGTTAAAAAACCACATCGGTCGAAGTTAACGGCGAGGCCGTAGATGCGGCAATCTGGCCAACATTGATGAACGACAAAATGGCCGCCGCTGCTGACTTGCGTGCCTCAGTGACAGTACTCTAAAACCTTATCTACTGACGCGACGCTCGGCTTCTCTGGCGGCAAGTGCTGGGTCTTGCCTTGCCTGACGCATGCTCTCGGCGTCTTGGGAAAGAACTGCTCCATTTACGGACACTAGTCCTGCGTAGTTTTCAAATAAAAACTGCAAACATTATCTTTACCAGGAACACATAGGGGGGGGGGGGGTGCCATTGTTCACAGACGCCTTATCATACATAATGCGGTTTCGGTGCTCATTTGTGGTTTCCTCAAACGAATTCTGAGCTCTATGCTGGATGCCTGATTAGCCTTACGCATGCGCTCGGCGCCTTAGGCCTTGACGCCTTGCAGTTTCTGCCCACGGAGACAGTTTTTGCCCACGCCGATGAAACCGTTTGGGGGTAGGGGAATACAGCTTTGCTGCAAAATGGTGTGAAATTTCAGAGTGCCGTCGCCGGCATCGGGGAAGCTAGACGTTTTGCGAATTCCGTGTATTGCGTTTGCCGTTTGGTGGTTTACGTCTGTATCGCGGTTGGTCATTGATCACCATGGCTCTTATCGCGTAAAAATGTTAGTGTCTATGCTCGATCACTTCCACTCTGAGCAGGCAAAGGAATCTAGGTGCTCATTCTAGGAATAGAGTTTAACTGATCTAAGAGCTGGCATTTCCACACAGCAAGCTTTTAGCTTTAGTTATGAGTGCAAATAAACTTGTGGAAATGTCTGCCACTTTTCAGTTAAAGTCGCCAAAAGTGGGGGCTTAGTTTTATCGGTGACCCATCTGGAATACGATGTGGAATGGTAACTATGCAAGAAAACTTGTCAAAGCTTTTTACGAAAGTGATACAAATTCACCCAACTAACCCAAAGTGATATTATGCCCCGAAATGCCTGATAGATGAAACCAACCTTACCAATACTATTTCCCGGGCGTCCGAATATTAAGGTCAATAGGTTCCTCTAACAAAAATATTGGGGCAGCTTGCACTAGTGCTGCAAGGCTGGAAAAGCAGCACAGCTGGGTGTCGACGTATCTTTTCCCCACACTTACAGCGCATCCCAGAGGAGAGGGAGCGGCGGACTTTAACAGTTCAAACCGTTTTGGAGGGTCCTGTAAAGCAAAGACCAATAAAGTATGTACAGTGTTTTATCCAGCAAGAATCGCCGTCATTCCTTTCGTCGTGGTCTTCCGACGCCACAGCCGCGTAGTGCGAATCCTCTGGTAGCGCTTCCTCGCTTCGGTAGACCTTCTTTCCTTCGTCAGCTGGTCCGGTGGCCACCTCCAAAGGTGAATTGTGAAGGGATGGCTTGACAGATTCGTTGTCATAGCCTTCGGCGCGGTGGACCCATGGCGCGCGGTCGCTACACGACGACGACGACGAAGGCGGGAGATCCTCATGTGGTGAAAGCGCACATTCAAGACTGGACGACGCCGTGCGGTCGCCGCGAGGCACGCGCTCACGTGCGCTCTGGGTTTTTTGTTTACCCGGACGGATTTGTGTCGGCCCTAGCAGCTCTGCTGTTAAAAGTGCAAGCGAACCGTGAGAAGCTAAACGTAGCAGACGGGCGACATTAACGACAAAAGTTTGCTCTAGGAGAGACCTATTTTGTCGCAGAACTTTGTTCGCGGTCTTTTTCGTAGCGTTTTCAAAATTGAATCAGGTGACTGCGTAGAAACGCTTTTTTACTTGAACTCACCCACTTTCCAATTCAAGTCTTTTTACCTACCAGGTTTGTCCTGTGTGAAAACTCGCGAAAGTTTGTGTTCAGACCCCCTACCACAATGCTAAATCAAATAAATGATAAAATATCAATAAATGTACATTTCAAATAGTATTCCCGAAGAAGAAGCACGTGGGATAACGTTCTACGAAACCCCCTGGAGGAATCGGTGCCAGTGTGCTGCAGCGGTGTGGGTATTTAAAGAAAAATGCGGGGTTTTGTTTCTTTCGATTTTATTAGACCTGTCTGTAAAATTGTAGATATTCACGCATGCAACAAAAATCCGTTCAGCTCCTGCTGCCCTACGGGCTTGTTTCCTCTAACCCCCCCCCCCCCTCCCCCCCTTCCAAGGCAAAGATGATAAGCTCTCCTACCGGGATGGCGCGATTTTTAAAGGCTGCAATATCGGCGAGGTAGCAAGGCGTGTTCTCAGAAACCAACGCAGCCATCTGCTGGCACGTTGCGCTTCTAAGGCATGAAACAAAGAAAAAACAAAAACAAAACGCATACGCGTACTCAGTTTGAGGCGCCAGCGCAGGAAACCTAAACAATACGTAACCACAGCTTCGAACGAGGTGGCATCTTTCGGCGTGGTTTGCTGAGAATTTCAGCCGGCCACGTAAGCGGACTCTGAACCAGTGGGAACGCACAGCCGATTCTTTCCGACAAACGAAAATCCATTTTTAGGAGCACGATAGAGCGCAATGCGCGAACACCACTCCACTTTTCTCTTTCTCAAATCCGCCGTTTTAGACTACCTAATGTTCACCGCACCAAAAGCAATTTCTTTCTCACTTGTCGGCCCGTGAGAATATACGGAAAAATTGTTTTTATTTTCATCCCGCTTCTATTTTGCTCTCAGTGTTGCTTTCCGATTAGGGCTTTCAAAACTCACCGTAAACACGCACGCACGGCACGCGGTGAGAGCCTGTGTACGTGCGTGTGCGGGCGCGAATGCACATAAAATGGAGAAACGGTCGTGGGATAAACTTTTTGTTGCATTTTCCGAAGGGTTTTATCTGCATGAAGAATTTTCGTAGAAACAACGGTAGTTCTGAAGCCGAAGCTGGTCACGCACCAGGTGTACACTTGTAGCTTTTTCTGCGTCCAATATAATGCGTAAGAATTCTTTGCCAAGCACGCCAAAGCAAATCGTGAAGGCCTTGTAACTGCACAAATACGGCAATAAGGCGCCGGCAACCGTCGTACGTTACAAAAAAGTACAAAATCTCAGCCTGCGCGCAGGACACGTACAACGTAAGGTCGATTTCGTTTAACACCGTAGACGACTTGTCCGCTTGCCGCTTCGATACTTGGGGCGCCTGACGTAAATGCGGCGTCGATCGATGCTCGCTTCGCCTGCTTTGAGCTCATTTACATCCCTTAGCGGTGCGAGGAACTGCGTGAAACCTCCACCGGCACTCATGAGAAAGAGCTGCGACCATCTGCTGCAGAGAAGTATAGATATGCAAAGCTTCGCAAAAATATTCAACTAGCGGGAAAAAAAAAAATCCCCCCCCCCCCCAAAAAAAAAGAAAGAGAAGAAAGAGGGGTCTAAAAAATAGCACAATTTTATTCTTCCATGACTAGAACGTATTGAATACAGTATCTCGTAACATTTATAAAACGAACGTCAAAAACGAGAACAGTCACAAAGCAAAGGCACACGATTGCTGATCTTTTAAACTTCCGTTCTGTTCATGTTGAATGAGCATAAATTGGAATCAGGGGACCGCATTTCCTGCCTTGTTCTTAAAGTAAGATTTTAGCTGATGCAGCCCGGGAAGTCGCAAAACTGTTGTCTGATTCGGATAGTTTTTCCACAAAGGGACCCGGTTTTGGGGGCACTGGACAGGAAAGCAGACTTAGCTAAAGAAGGGCCTGAAAGACTTAAAGGTATCCGTAATAGAGCTACGCTTCATATGGCTGCGCGAAAGGAAAATCCGGCGGTCACATTTGTAAAAGAACCTCCCCCGGCAACAAAATACGGGTTCGAGAGGAGCTAAAGGTAAGGGAAGAGAGATTGACTAGGTTAATAGTTGACGTAGCTTCGCTCCTGCATCTACTGACCAGGGTAAGTGGGAACGGCGCATTGGAGGGAGCGAGAGTTTTTTTCGCAGCAGAGCGTGGGCGCAGCGAGCTACTGAGTGAATCAATAGACATAAATATACGTAAAAGGTTACACACTTGGGATATGGAGGAAGGTGAGTCGTTCCGAGAGAAGGGTGGGCGAGGTGCGTCCCACCGTTTAAGTAGCATCGTACTTCCGTCACACTAGACTTCGTCACACCCATTTTAAGGTGCACTGATAATAATAATAAAGGTATATGTATCCCAAATTGGGACTTCAAGGGAAACTTTCCCAAATAAAATGGCATTGTGTCGGAATGGACGCCAGCTTTCCTCAGCGCAAAGTTAATGCCTGTTGTTCGCTGCAAACCATCTAATTTTTTCATCGTGTGTGCTCGTACGCTCACATGTTCCCGTAATTAATTCCAACCATGTGTTTGTTGTTTTGTCTATTAACTAGATAACTTTGAGTATCTCAAGAGTAGGATTTTTTATCTCCCTATTTCCCGCAACCTGTTCATACCAAGGAATGAACTAAAGTGATTTTGATTTATCCGGTGCGAATTCCGCGAAAATCATCCGTTTTTGAAAACACCCAACGAGATTCAGCGCATCCCCGGCATCGCGGACGAGAGGCAGGGCTGTGGTATTTGCATTCCACAACGATCAGGCACTCCGTCGGTATCGGCAGTGACGCTCTGTTCTGTCATGAGAGGCAATCGATATGCCGAGCGAGCAAGCCACTGTTGATCGCAGCGTTTGAAGCTTATTTTTTCTTCCTGAAACGGCCCGCGTCGCATGGCTGGCGCGTGCCATTATATCCAGATCCGGAAACTGTAAAGCACAAAGTCAGAAAAGCATCCATCCTCTCAGCTTTCTTTTGTTTCTTCTTTGCAAAGTTTTACTTATCGCCCCCCCCCCCCCCAAAAAAAAAAAAGGTTTTGTTAGCGTGATATCGTTCCCAACATTCCGTTAACGACGCAGGATTCTATATCGCAAAGGTATACCCAAAGGTATACCCAAAGGTACGCTGTCCGTATACGGAAAGCACACTTATGTCAGATGAACTTATCGGAACAATGCTTGGTTTATCGTGATGCGGGCATCGCAGAAAGATCTGAAATTATTCCGCTGTGCACATAAACATAATCTCAATAAGCACTGAGTTCTCACATTAGGATAGGGAACAGCGTTTTAAACGGCGACGGTGCTGCGTTACGAGTATTACTTGGCAGCTGGGCCAGCAGGGGATAAAAATTGATGGTTACTTTGGGGTAGTTGTGGCGACGTCCTTTAATAAAGCTGAGACATTCCTTCTTGCAAAAACCCACCGCGGTGGCTCAGTGGCTAAGGCGTTGCGCTGCTGAGCACGAGGTCGCGGGTTCGATTCCCGGCATAGGCAGCCGCTTTTCTGAAGGAGGCGAAAAGCAAAAACGCCCGTGTGCACGAGATTTCGGCGCATGTTAAAGATCCCCAGGGGGTCAAAAATAATCCGGAGCCCTCCACTACGGCGCGCCTCATCACCCTTCTTTGCGTCGGCGGCGTTAAACCACACAATCAAATCCTTGTTGCAAAGAACATTTTTCTGTAGTTTTTGCACTGGGGACATTAACGCGCAGCTTCATCCCTCCCTATATAGATTTCCCTACTGCTGCAGTGTCCAGGAAGCCCCCAAAGAGTCATATTATGTTCAGCACTGCAGACTAAATTGTCAGCGTGCGCAGTGTGCGAGCGCAGTAAGGTTGCGAGTATTGTTACGACTGGAATCCTCTAGATTCCGATGAGCTACGTTAAAAGCGGGAAGAACGGACAGCTGACCCGGTCGCTACGAAAAGTAGGGCGGATAGCTTCTTCGAAATCGCGAAGAACGGCCCATGCTGACGATACAGCCCGCAAGTTTGGGTCGGAGGTGACGCAAACGTTGCGGTTGAACTACTTGGATGTGAGGCTCAGTTGCCATTACACACGCACATTATATATGATACACTTCGATGATTGGTTGAGTGCTTCTTGGTGGGTTCCAGCTTGGGACATTGCGCTCCTCTGATCCAATAGCTGGAGTGCGCTGTTTATGCGAAGGAGTGAGACAGTCAAAGGCGGGAAATCTGAGGGCATTGCTCGCGTGCCTGTGCGGGAATGTGAACAGGCAAACTCGCGAGTATGAGTCCAAAGGAGGAATTATTTTTCGCTCATTGCTAATACCTCTGATGGAACGCAACAATTTGGGTGTTGGATGTCACCTGAAGAATGGCAACTTGGTCAAGTCTTCATAGGACTTTCCTTGCTGGTGACACTGCCGGGGCCCTCGTTCAATCAGTTGAGTGATTGTAATGGCTCTGCGTGTGTCTATTCATACCGGATGAATAGTATCATCACTATATCCCCCTCACTTATCTTATCACGTTAACAAACGCTGTGTGGCACACACTTTCGTTCACAAAAAGCAACCATCACCTCGAGGTCCTCACGAGGTTCACGAGTAGGTCCTCGTGAGACATAATACAACAGGGACGATGCCAGCATCAGAAATACCTTGGCCACCTGAATGGAACTTTTATATAATGCTTTACACCCCCCCCCCCCTTTCCCACCACCGGTCCGGTTCAGTTATAGTTGCAATAATTGCAGTAATTTAGGGTGATCATGTTGTGCAACCCTGTATGTTCGTACAGTAAAAAAACCTTCAGCCGTTTTAATGTGGCTGCATCATCGTGCTATTCGTAGTCCGTAATAGCGATTTGTGATAGTTTAAAGAACGTTGAGAGGCCCACAAATGACGTTTACCCATCCTCACTTAGCGTTAATTGAGATGTGGTTCGCATCCCATGGTCCTCTAAAGACCTTGTCCGATTTCCATCACCGAGACTAAATCTTTCAGCATGTTTAAGCCAGCTGATAGACAGATTCGATGCAGGCAACGGCCGTTGTGCGTATCGAATTCCGTGCAGTAATGAAATTGGCACGGCATGTAGTAGGCAGGGGTGGGCCAGTGTTCATGGGCGAAATAACGATCGCGAAAGCGAGGCAAGCCCCTGTTTGCTTAGGTGGAAGAACACGGAGAGCGGCCGGCCGCTGCGGTGTGCCTAGAGTAAACCGTGTTTTTATAATGTGCGGGAGCAAAGTTCGATCGAGAGCACCCCGCGCGATATGGCGAGCACGTGGCGTGCGAAGCCCTCGCTTCCCATCATCTATGCTCCCCGTCCTCACCTAACGAGAAGGAAGTTTGCGAGGGTGATCGCGAGTGCGAGAACTGCGCGGATCCTGAAATACAAGGAAGGTCGTTGCAAGCTCTCGTGACGACGTGGAGTAGCGGGCCTGCTATTATTGTTGACGGATGAAGAGGGTTAATGGCCCTGGGAAATCGAAATGTATCGGGTTAACAATATGAAGTTGCGCTTGTACCAGAATACTGGCAGTGTTGAAAGCATTGCACTACTTTTACAGGTATCAATCAATCAATCAATCAATCAATCAATCAATCAATCAATCAATCAATCAATCAATCAATCAATCAATCAATCAATCAATCAATCAATCAATTTATGTGCGGTGCCCAGGAGCAACCGTGAGGTCTAAGTGCTGGTACATCTACAAACGAAGCGACGACAAAAATTACTGTCACATGACCTACAGGAGTTAATACAGAGATAACACAGCGATTCCTATAACGAACAGATGATGATATGACAAAATAGACAGTTACATGACGCGATACACAGAAATAATAAAAGACGAATTAATGCCCCGTGCAATAGAAAAAAAAAACAATCAACAAGAAGCTAGGAAGTATGAGAAAGCCAACGAGGAACATTGGAGAGCATTGTAATTATCTATGTACATAAAGGAAGGATTATGTACACGTGGGCGGCTTAGCAGAGAATGATTATGAGGACAGTGAGGGTTGTGACGATCATAGCTAAAAGAAAGCACTGTTTAAATATGGGCGAAACTGGGAGAGCGAACCCTTAAAACACCCTATTTGGCGACAAAACAAGTTATAGAGGTTTGGCAGTCGGTAGGCAGGCGAATGGCGGCCGTCAGCTGCGCCAGTATAAAAGGGATAGTGTGACCGCGTACATTTCAGGGGAACTCTGTGCACGAGCTGGGACAGTGTATCAGGACAAGGATTGGTATTATGAAGGAGCTTGAAGAGAAAAATATCACCTCGACCACGTCGGCAATTTAAAGAAGAAGGGTTGGTGGCTGAGGTTGAGTGGTGGTTCAGGCAGAACTACCTCCGAGCCAGTGTCTTTATATTGATAAAAGTTCTTTCTGCACCCTTTCAAGCTATTGAGTTTTGGACTTGTACGAACCGTTACAAACAAGAGATGAATATTCCAATTGAGGGAGGCAAATTGGTTTGTAAATCTTTAGAAAAGGAGCAGGAAAATTAAATTATCTCGAAAGCCTGTACATTGCGCCCAGAGAGTGGAGTGCCCGCCCAACCATCTGTCTAATATTGCCACGAACCATGCATTTGGTTTGTTTATTTATGTTTTGCTTTTGCCACACGGCAGCGCCGGTCTGTGTTATCTGTGTGCCAAGAAAAGCGCGTGTTCCATTATTTCTTTCTATGCCGCCTGTGTTATCTCTTCTGATAGGGAGAGCATTTCGAACTAACATGAACAGCCTAGAATAATCTTCTTTGTTCTGTATGTAAATTGACGGTTCGAGAAACACTCGCGCCGAAAGATAAAAGCCTCCAGAGCAGACGCCGCGGCTTTAATTCGAATCGTCATGCTCGCCTTCGCACGTCACTTTGTTGACTGCTGCTTCGCCGCCTGTATTCTTTGAGTTGTTAGGGGAGCACAAGTTCGCTCCAATAAACTTGTTTTCATTGAAGACAACTGCGTCGTCTTTGGCTTCGTGACAATATGGGGAGTAAAGCTGAGACTACTGTCGTGAAGTACAGCAAGGTCCTTGACCTCGTGAACCTTATGAAGAAAATCATTTGTAATTGTGTATAACAACTGGAATGGCTGTAGGTGATGACCTTAATTTTTATTTATATAGAATTAGGCTCTGCTCAGTGCACCAGCGTACGAAAGATGAGATATCATGCTGAAGGGTGAAGCAGTCCTCTACGGAATGAAATATTTTGTATTCTTTGATATCATCAGCATACAGAACAAAAGGCGAGTTAGTAGCAGCCGTGTATACGACATTAACGAAAAAGGAGAATAGAAGTAGACTCAAAACGGGCCCCTCGCAGCCCACTGGTTTCATTATAATGGTCAAAAGTTTGATCATTTACGCTTACGTAGCAGCTTCTATTAAAGGGACACCGAAGACAAAACCGAAGTTGCCTAATTAGACTGGCATCTCCAGATAACGAATATACCAGTCTCTGGGGCAGTGCATTGAAAAAAAAAATCGTGTAAATAATAATAAAAAAATGAAGCTATCAGTCGCCCAGCCGACATGACGTCAACGGCGACTGAGACGATGTGCCAAGAGTCACGTGACGAACAACAGAACGAGAAGTGCGCACACAAGCTATCAAAGAAACACGCAAAATCTTTCTTTTCAGGTTACTTTCATAAGTCATAAACGATTATAGATGTACAGGTATAATTCGAGCCGGTACCGACACTAGCAAGCTGCCAAGCCACGGCGCCGGTGGCGGTTGCGATGGCTATTGCAGGCTTGGCGTAGACGCATGTCTATTATCTTTGTTTACATCATGGCGGCAACTAGCACTTCGGCCTTCCACGGTTCTTCTCTCCTGTGGACAGTAAGTTGCGCCTGATAGAACATGTTTTTTTGCTCCATCACGTAGCGCTGTCTGCCCGAACGAACGTTTGCACCCAGGCCGGAGGCCGAAGCTGTGTGTGTTAAGTCGCATTCGCTTCGCGATGAAATTCGACGGCGTGCTCCAGCGGGCGAGAACTGTGCTTACTACGTTGGAATTATCACTAGCGACGATTCAACCCCGCACCGGGTATGTATAGTGTGTGTGATTTTTGAAAAACCTTCCCGGCTTGCGCAGTAGTGAATTGACTTGTTAATCACCGCAAATCGCAAAAAGCTAGTGCTGCCCTTACGACGAACAGGATCGCCTGTTAATTTCGCGCTTCGGACTCAAAGCGCATGCCCTGACGAAGTGTTTGTTCGAAACTATTCTTGATTGCTTGGTTGTTTTGTGGTTGAACAAAATGTGTGCGTCCATCCGGGTCTTTTAATTAAGGGCGTTGTGTGCTCCTATGGTTCCACTACAGTGGGTACTTAGGTAAAATGATATTTATATCATGTTATGTGCATTTTTCATTCCGCTGTTACAAGTTAAACTAACAGATGGCACCACGTTGTTAATCAGAGTGCATCGATGAGAATAAAATCCCTCTATCCATAACGAGAATGCAAATCAAAAGAGCGCCCCTGTCGTCGTTCTCGCTGCGGTTGCGCTGTCCGCTAGAGGTTTTTTGGGTAAAGTAAAAGGCCGTGTGGCACATTCACAATGTTTAACCACCATCTCACGTCCGCTGCGACACCAAGATTGACGCACAGAGAGTAGCAGGTAACGGAAGTATGAGGCGGGCAATTTGTTTTGTCGTATGCGCCGAGTGCGCGACCAGTGGCTCCTGCGGCCGCGATGGTTCGCTCGGTAGGTTTGAGTTTTCGTGCTGGACCACACCACTGTCGCACTCAATTCCGCCCTCCGTTTACGTCACGCGAAACGTCATGAAATGGCACGAGAAATGAAAGGCGTTTTTCAATTGGTAATTTCTGGGAAATTAAAGCATCCTTCGCCGCCGAAAAAACGCTGCGAGGGCTTCGGGGCAGTTGAACTTTTGTCTGAGAACAACTTGCTATTTGCCTTCAGTGTCCCTTTAAGCAGATAGATGCACAGTAAGTGTACTATAAGAGCATCAACGCCATAGAGGAATAGTTTTTTGAGCAACAGCGCGGGTGAAAAACGACTTCAAAGGCGTGCTCATTAGGTAACCACGCATTTTTCATACACGAGGACAGTACTGTGTCTAGTGCGGACTGATATAGTTTGGATGCAAGGGATTGAAATCGGTCGGTAGTTAGTTGGGTCTGTCCTGTTTTCTGACTTAAAGATGGGGTATATATTGGATATTTTCATGTAGCAGGACACGTGGGAGAGTTTAGTTTTTTGGAATTCTGAGGCAATTCTCAAAATATGTCAGAATGAAAGTTCGAACAAACCGCGTATACAGATTACGCATATAAACAAACTGAATGGTGTTTGAGAATTGCCGGCATATCACGCATGGCTAGGTCCACCCGTCAATAAACATCACCACCACCACCACCAGAGGCCGTACAGCCACAGAACCAAGAGGGCTGCTTCATCTGCTTTGCTTCGCTACATGACGTCGGACAAAAACTTTACTGCCGCCCCCGGGGATGTGATGCAAGTTACTCTCGCTCTTTTCTTCCCCTCTCTCTCCTCCTATTCACCTTTCCTCCGGCCTTTTTCAAATGACTCATAACTCAGGCAGCAAAAATGTTTTGTTTTTTAAAGGGCCGAACACAGGTGCGCAGAGCGACGCGTTTCCATACGTTTTTCCGTTTCTCGAAACCGGTCCCGCAGCGGTAAGGAACACGCATTAAGGCTACAGGGCCGGTTTTGGAGGAGGAGAGAGAAAAAAAAAAAAAAAAAAAACGCGCGCACAAACGCGTCGCTCTCCGCAGATGTGTTCCGCCCTTATTTCTTTAAAATGGCGCTTCATGTAGGTCCTAAGAAGCGGCTGAGAAACTGCATCGTCGAAAAAAAGAAAAAAAAAAAAACGTGCAGCTTGATGTTTTGTTAGCTTCCTGTTAGAAATATATTGCTTTCTTGTTTTCTTTCGGCAAAATATGCACGTAAAGCTGATAAATAAAGATTTAGTACAAAAACCAATGCAACGCACGTGCTAGCAATGACGCGCGCAAATTGCAACATGACAAAATTTGAACCTACCAGCGACCTATTCGGAGACGTATCAGCGACGGTGCTTTTCTTGAATGCCTAATAAACAGAAAGAATTATTGAGAAAACGTTTCACAAGTGGGAACAATAAGACTGAGTGACTTTCGTTATTTCGGCGCAGGTTAAAGATCCCCAAGTGGTCAAAATTAATTCGGAGCCCTCCACTACGGCGTGCTCCATCTCCTGCGTTGCGTCAGCAGAGTTAAATCCTACAATCAATCAATCAATGAGTGAATTTCATCGCTTCTTTGTCTTTTCTAAATTACCGGTGCTACGGTAAAGATTTAAGGCCGCCGCAGGTAGCTAGCTCCCTTCGTTATCTGATGGTGCCTGTGTTGTGACGTTGTTAGCTCATCTTAGCAGCTTGAAAACGAAAATACAGGCATTGGTTGCCAGTCGTCTTGAGCCACAAGCTCTGCCTGAGCTCACTGCGCAAGTCAAATGGCAGCTAAATAACAAAGAAAGAGAAGCGTAGAAAGTGAACAAATTGCAGGCAGTTTCTGCTCGGCCTCCCTACAAAGGCTGTAGGGTCAAAACGGAGAATGTGGAAGCAACTCTCCGTGCGCTCGACGACGTCGGCCGAACAACTATATTGCGTATACCGACGCTCGCACAGTTTTTCAAACACACCGACAAGTTGAGGATCGCTCGTAACTCGAAAAGGCGCACAACTCTCACGAGCTATCTGCTGATATTGTGTACGCCGGAAGCGTAATTAGCACGCGGCAATGTTTCAGGTGGCTTTTCTATCGAAGGCAGCGACCTGGACCTAAAACGTGAAAGTGGCTAATGACTCTCCGGGCAAATGACAAGGAAGGGGCCGCTACTCGGCCGAGAACATATCCATGCCACATGGCGACTGCGCGTGCACAATCAGCAACGGAAACGACGGCAACCACAACGGTCGTCCTATCGCGTTTTGCTTGGATACATTTGTGCAACAGCATGTAGAAGATAGGGACGAGTTCCCGTGGCCCGCCGGCGGGAATCTGAGACGAAGCATAGATGCACAAACTGTGTAAAAATTGCGATGATTGCGCTGCCTGCGGCTATGTACTTGCTTGTCACTTCGAGGGGAATAAAAGTAACAGCGGCACCGTTGGGAATCTGTTAGGCGTAGAGCCTATTATTCTGGAAAAATAAGTCTGTCGTAAAAATAGCAATGGGAAGAGAAGCGAATGGCATAGAAGCCGGTGATTCCACTTGGCAGCGTTACATTAAAGCAAATGGTAAGAGTTCTGAACGAAGGAAAAGGACTCGTTGCTCTGCCTGACTGTACCGCAGTATTTCGATCTAGGCAGAGGCAATTTTCTCACTCTTTTTAAGTTTGTTCGCGCAAGCAGCCGCCACCGTCAGAAGTAAACTTTCATACGCACAAAAAAAAAAACGTGCTGATCTGTCAGATAAAGATAAGATAGGTTTTAAGACTTCTCCTAAGTGCAGGGAAATTTCACTGAATGAAATCGCAAGAGACGAGTGATATCGTCTCCCTTTTCTATGAGTTAAGTGAAAAAGCAGCGCTATTTGTTTGAACACCCTATTAAAAAGTTGTCAACACTTACGCTGTCACGTCCTATCCAGGCAATGATTGCATTTACCCGTTCATCCAGATATCACCGAATTATAATTGAGAAAAAAAAATTTGAAGAGCTTGAATAAACGCTAATCTGCTCAGTCCTTCAAGCTACAGTGCTCGCTTCTTTAGGTGGCGTTAAAAACAAAGCTGGAGAGAACAAAAAAAAAAAAAATGAAGACGGGAGAAAAAGCACGCACGCGAATGCAGACGCAAACAGGCGCGTTGGAATTCTAATGAGCACAATCAGAAAGAAATGATCAAGTCGGCTGTGCATAATATGAGGGTCAAGTGAAAACGATAGGAGGACAAGTAGCGCCAGAGGCTTCAAATAGCAAAGTGCCACGACAAGGGATACCCGACCTCTTTTTGCCAGGCGGCCTGCAGCCCCGCGGGCGAGGGCGCATCCCTGGAGTCGCCGGTATACAAGTGGCGGCGTTGAGGTCTAATCAGATTGCTGCATAATTAATATGGCCCGGAGGAGAGCGATAGACGCTACTGTAGCATCCTTATAGCTTCTCGCGGCCTTCCTTTGTGTAGAGAAGGCAACGCGTAGGACGAGGCGCGGGGCAGAGTGCTTTTTTCGCGGAAGCGGCCGGGGTTGTTGAGCGTCGGAAGGGCCACCGGCCTGCAGCTCAAGGAGCGGGCGTCCGAAGAAGCAAACACGGAGCGTAATGACAGCAACGGGGCCGCGGGGAAGGCAAAGAAAAGTGGCCCCTGGGATTGGCGAAGCCGCTGGCGTCAACTGCTCTCCCAGCCGCTGTTGGAGTCTTACTCCCGTGGGCGGAATTCTAGACGCGTGACTAAGCTAAGCTGCTCTTAGCGGAGACGTTGAGCAATGCTGACGAAATAGGCTGCTCGAGAGAAAGAGGTTTGCATGAACCATCAATGATTTCTGCGCTTGAGTAGTTCACGTCAAGAGAAGTCGCATAATAAACGGCGGGGCCGCACGCAGAACTTGTGTCACATGACGGGGAATGCCACAGTTTGTGTCTTCCAAAAATAGAAAAAAAGAGAAAGCAACGAAATTGCACAGCTTTAGTGCACATTTAACCCACAATAAATATTTTACAGCGTCGCGCGCTTTCTTATACGCTCCAAATAAAGCTGGATACTTCATAACTGGGATACTTTGACTGGAAATAGAAGAGGGAACAGGCGCTGCGCTGTTTTTTTGTTACTGCATCTGCGTCTGGTCTTTAGTGCTGTTTGAAGAGATATTGCAACAAACAAACTCAAATTTCTGTCGTACATTTTTACGAGTCTGCGATTGCAGGACGTAACCGTGACTCAGTAGTGTTGATTTACCCCTCTCACCTAATTTGATCCCTTGTTCGCCAACTCACTCCAAGACAGGGTTGTTAGCAGCCTGCGTTTATGCGCTCCACTTTTGTGTCTGAATTTCACATAATCGTCATCCTCATCCCACACCGCAAGTCAGCCAGCCTGCTAGGCGTACCTCGGTCCTTCAATGAGACGCCCTCACCTTCCAGCTCTGGCGGTAGCTACGTGACCTCGTTGCCCTACTCGGGGCACTCGGGGCCCTACTCGGGAGCTAGCACTTTTTCATTCTTTATTTTCTACAGACCACTCCGGGTTGTAATCACCCCATAAAATTCAAAGTTTCAGAGTTTCGCTTTCGTTGCGAACCCATGCTGGCCAATTTCGCGTCTACTTGGTCTTCCAGCTGTCACTCGCTGCTGGGAAGAAGTAAAACGTTATCGAGCTTTTCTCCTTACCGTTTGGTGCTCAGGCCTGTTTGTTTGGTGGCCGATGCCAGTCAACGCGAGTTATGATTGGATTTTTTGTGGAGTTTTAGAGACTTCTGGCCCCTCGAGGCTCGTATCGTCGAGGCAAATGTTCTTTAATAATCAGGAGCTGAGACAGTTCATTCGCGCTATGATGCTTCGCGTGAAGATGTCCTGTCCGGGCATTTCACCGCCAAGGATTATGAAACCAGCCCTGCCGTGATTCAAAGCCTCATTCTGCCGCCAAAGCAGTTGCAGAGCGCATTTCGGAAGATAGGGTGAAAATAGAAATGTTTTCCTCATTTTTTCTAGCTCAAGTCACGTGACCATGGCGGCAGGTGTATCCCACGTGTAAACAATGAACCTAAATCTAGCTAGCGGCTGCAGTGTTTCGAAGACATAGCTTTCGTTTTAGCCGGAGGCTTAGAAAATCTGCATTTCTGTAGGTGATGCGATTGGCCGCGCTTTAGTATACAAAATTACGGTGTGCCAAGCTGCGGGTACTGGTTGAAGTAGGACCTCCAAGCGTAACTTTATGCCTAAACTCCGGCGCATACCCGACAGTTCCTACAGTGATCCCACGCCACCCAGTGTGATTCTACCGAAGCAGCACACACCCGCAGTGGTGTATTGGGCAGTGCTTTATGAGGAGGAAATTTGCACTGTATACCGTGCTCGGTGCACGCAAACCGTCTGTAATTTCTTTAGAGATGAAGCCCCTAGTTCGACGACTGAAACTCGAGCTACTGGGGAACATCGTGAAGGGTTATAGAAACAGAGACGACTTGAAAAACGCCGAAATAAATAGAAGATGAGGAAACACGATTCACGAAGACCAGAAGGTGAATAGCCATTCTTAAAGGAATCTTTTTTTTACGCTCTGTGTTTTTGCCTAGCGGAATCACTCTGCTTAGCTTTACAGGATCCCCGAGTAAACGAAAAACGGCTCTATCGAGAGCTCCTGTGCTCAGACAGCAGACGCTCGGTGGATTGCAAAATCCATTTCTTCGGTAGAGACCTGCACAACCCCCGTTCCACAGTCAGAGCCGTTGAGCCGCAAATATGGAGAAGGCTTCTATTCATTTATAGTTCTTTTTTTCCTATTCTATGAGAGAACAGTGCAGCCTTGTTTTGCTAGAGCACACATCATTTCTCCAAGAAATGGAAGCCCTGAAGTCATTTTCCTCGAGGCGATATACATATACAGGTACAAGCACACGAATAATATATACAGAACAGCCAGCTTCCTCTAGCGGTGGTATGTCGGCGATGGCTTGCCGCTCGGAGAAGTCCTGATTGGTCATCAGAACGCAATGAACATCACTGTTTCTTAACGTGACGGCGTTACTACGCGTTGTGCAGACGGTTCCCGCAGTTCCCTCTACAGCGCAAGCGCGCTTTCCTGTCACGAAAAATGTTTTGCGTAACGAAGATCACATTAAGAGCACAGAATCCGCACATACCATTGTTTCGGTTCTTTGCCACAGAACTCGTCATATACCAGTTCCCATTTCATAAAAAACGTGTTAAGAAGGATGTTTGCTCAAACCCAAGGTTTCAATACAGACAAAATAACTTATCTGGCTGTTCTTTAGTTTAATAATTATCCAAGAAGACCTTGGAAGGCTGGCGGAAAATAGCAAAAAACAAGACGCAGAAATCCCCAAGCGGCGACTGTCCCGCGTTAGTAAAACCAATCCCCTACATTATTTTCCCTGTACGGTAAAATATCTGTTGGTACATCAATTTGTTATAATTTTTTTTTGGTTCTCAGAATTGTTAGCATCACTTTCCCCACAATCTTCTACTTAGATTTTCCACTAGTTTTATTTCTTGACCTTCTTCCACACTGAAATCCCAATCCGACTTTGCCGACCCCCAGTCCCCCAGATTTATTGGCTCCATCCAAGCTTACCTGGGGGGGGCACTAGGGCTTTGGTACCTATGTTTTTTTTCTAAAGGGTCTTTAGTAAATAAAAGGCACATTATTAATTACCGATTAGGGCCTCTTCATACATACTGAGCCCATCAGTTCACGCGTTATGGACAGACGGACAGACAGACAGATAGACAGATAGACAGACAGACGTATGGACATATTTTAGATGCGAAGCAGCTTATGGTCGCGCCTGTTCCCTCCGCCGTTGTGCGGCGTCCACACCCCCACTGCGCATGCGCATCCTCCTCCCCCTCCGCTCCCTCCTTGTCTCATCTCCTCTCCTCTCCGGCATTCCTCTTCTCCTCTCCGGCGTTGCGCAACGAATGGCAACACCTGCGGCTCCGCGCGCAATAATGCGAAGCAGATTAGGGTTAGAGGCGCAACGGTAGCCGCTGCATACTCCGCTGGGGGCGCCACTGTAGCTCCGCGGTATATATGACGCGCGCGCGCGCTCCGCTCCCCTCAGCTTCGCATACTACTCAGGGTTCCCCTACGGGAAGATGGTGAAATTTTTTGGTGGGGTCGCCCAAAAATTCTTGATCATTACCAAAATGATACAAACGCTGTAGAGTACACGGCCTGCCAGGGACGACGAATAGGTATTACCGGCAAGTTGTAAGCGCCTGTGGCTACCGAGTCATGATTGGTGTTGCTCTAAACCTTAATATGACGCCTGAGAGAAATGGCATTTCTTGATCATTAGAAAAATTATACAAACGCTGTAGGTCACACGGCCTACCGAGGACGACAAATGCACAGTACCAGAAGGTTGTTAGCGCCTGTGGCTTAGGAGTCATGATTTGTGTTGTTGCTTTAAACCTCAATAGGGCGCGTCAGAGAAAAGGCATTAAAGTATAAAGGGAGACGAATACTGTTTCGCAAATAACCGTACCCAGCAGGGACAACTAGACAGGGAAAATGCTGAACGGGAAATCAGAACATTATGAGAGAGAGAGAGAGAGAAAGAGAGAGAGAGAGAGAGAGAGAGAGAGAGAGAGAGAGAGAGAGAGAGAGAGAGAGAGAGAGAGAGAGAGAGAGAGAGAGAGAGAGAGAGAGAGAGAGAGAGAGAGCTTTTACTTCGGCAGGAGGACTGCAGGTTCAGTTGGGGAAATGATATGAGGCGAATGAAACTCATTTCATTGTAAAGTTTTGTATCTTTACCATAAGCACGACCAGACGTGGCTCCATCCGCAGATATGGATTTCTGATATAGCGTGTTCTAGCAGGACGACGGGAAATTCGAAGCCGGCCCAGTGAACCGAAAATAGAGGGGGATTCACGAAGTTCAGTTGAAGCCATTAGCGAGAGCCATCTCGAGCTCGTGATGTCGGTTCATTTTTCTCAATGTGCGCGGTGAAACCACACACTGCTACCTGGCTTCTACCCTCGTGCCATTATACAAACCGTATGCAAAGCACTGAAACGCTTTCTTGAAGCACCCGCATCCCTTCTTCTCGCAGTATTATTGTCGGTGAAGCGAACTGTGTTCGGTTTCTGTCCGAATAAAAACGCAATGAAGAGGCGAATGGATGGGCAAGCACAACTTTAGTTTCCTTTCCAGCTTCCACGAACGGGAAGCAACATTGTCGGCGCAGCTCTGCCATCCGCAGATATCACTTTCAGAATCCCGTCCAGGACGAGTAACTACCGTAGCTTCCTGCTGGAATAATGAATGAGGATAAAAACTAGCAAGCGAGCAACGGCGAGACCAAAAATGGCGAAAATAGAGACAACAATAAATGATTTCACCTACCAGCGAAAAAAAAAAAAAAACCCGCAAAAAGAAGAGATCTGACCGAGAGTTGCTGAGATGAAGTGAGTGAAAGAGACTTGATGATCGCCGGCAACAGACGTAATGTCTACACTACGCCCGGACGAGCGGCCACTCGTCGATCTGGTGGCATTCGACTAGCACACTTTCGCTACCTCACTGCGGGGGTGGACACCCTTGTCCCCGCAGGAGGGCCGTCGGCCCGCAGCTTTCTCCTCCCGGTGCTGCCGTTTTCGATAGCCGTTAAAACCTGCTGGACGGCTGAGAGTTGAATGCTCCTTGTCGTACTGGGTATGGCGTTATTCTAACCACGGCGGAAGGTCGGTCCTGGTTGAAGCTTCTTCTGGTCGCACTTCACCAATCCATAATAAATGGGCGGCTGTTGCCCTGGAGTTATTGCACAACGCACACTTGTCGTCCTTGTCACCGGACATTATGAAGCGAGTTGCTGAGGGTAATATGACGCCCATGTTCATTCAACCGGGCCCAGATACCCGATATGAATATCTTTAGTCTCGTCTGGTCAAACTAGTCTTTATGGACATTACTAGCCTGGGTTTGTTTGTGGTTTGCATCTTGAGCTTCTCCAAATTAACATCGCAAGTGGCCCGGAATTTGGTCCCAAGTGGTCCCAAGTGGCCGCAGGGCCATCCGGCTGTATTGACACTCTCCTCCGAAACGCACCCTCAGCCTTTATAAAGGTGTGTCCGTACAGTGACGTCGTATCGCGATTGACATTATACCGTACTGCACAATCAGTCGTAGTGCTTTTCGCCGTTGTGTTGCACCGCTCCGTCTTGAAACACGTTTCGTCGTAGCAAAACGTTCAGTCGTATCGCGACGTTCCGCCCTGACACAGTCAGCCGGAACGCGACTGTGCGCGGCAGTGGGATGAACGCTTTATTTTCATTGATTGTCAACTTCGTCGATGCGCCGTTTGAGTAATCAAGTGCATGAGGCTGCATGCATATGTAGGAAACAGTAAGGCATGAGGAAGTTGGCGACCGTGACTCTTGCGGCGAGCTCGCGATTGTTCGTCTCTTTCTTTCTTATTGCAATTTTTATGCTCTGTTAAAAAGAAAGCGGGCGTTAGCGGGTCTATAGGAAGCCTTAATGGTTAACGTAGTGTTTGCCAAATAGGGATCCTCATACCCTAGGGGTTTGCGAGAGCATTTCTGGAGTGCTCAAAGGTTTCCCCCAAGTTCCTCTCTCTCTCTCTCTCTCTCTCTCTCTCTCTCTCTCTCTCTCTCTCTCTCTCTTCTCTTCTCTCTCTCTATCCTCTCTCTCTCTCTCCTTTTTCTCTCTCTCTTCTCCTCATCTCCTCTCTTCTCGCACCGCTTTCATTTTCCTTTTTGACAAACCTCGCTGCCTATGCAGACATAGATCTCCGCTGCATGACATGCACTTTTATTGTTTCTCCGCGCAGCCCATATTTTTTTATCGGCTTTTTTGCACAACACTCCAGCTATGCGAAAAAACCAGACGCACAAAAGGCAGCATAGTATAAGTGTTCGGGCGCCTTCTAGCTGCAAGAGCACATCGTGTGACCATATGACACCGTTAATATAGTTAACCAGTGGGGTCATCCATCACTTTTGCAATTCTCAAATGGGTTCCAGGACAACTCATGGTTTATGAACACTGTTTCAACTTAATAATTGGCGCCCCCGGTCCGGCTCTTTACGACAGACATTTTTTGTGGCGCAGATTTTATTTTCTTCTGTTATCTCATCTGTATGCTACTAGTTAAGAAAGTTTTTGCCTGTATTTTAACTTTGTGCTCATACTCACTGGTATAGCATAGGTTGTTTTTTTACCCTAGGGAACGTTCTCTGTGAACTGTAATCGGCTTCAAAAAAAGAAAAAAAAGAAAGAAATAACAATGCTAAGAAAGTAACAAATAGGAAATCGACGCAAATGACCGGGCCTAGGTTCGCACAAAAATTCTTCGCATCTAAAAACAAGCAGCAGCTGATATTCTCATAGTACACTTTCACCCGATGACCAAGGGCCGTTACGAAGCTGAAGAAACGCCTATACATGAGTGATGGTTCGATTAACTTGTTCCCATCTGACTTGCTATAAGGCTCCCGTCGTGGGTAATGAATGCACCTTCTTTGACGCCCAGATCATCGTTTCATCCAGCCTAGAGATTGATTCAGACACAGCGACAATGATAGCAACTCAGATAAAGCTACGGCTATTTGACTCTTGCCACCTTTTTGCGGAATGGCTTCCACCGTCTACCAGCCTGAGCGCATTGCTTTGACTTCGTACGATGACTGCCACGGTGGCGACGTCTCTGGGTTAATTGCCAGGACCTGTACTTGTACTTCCCCTCATTACGGCGTAAAAAACGAAGCGTTCGCATGTATAAAATTTTGAGGCTCGTTAAACAGCCCGTCAGGTAACGCGAATTATTCCGTAAGACTCGACAGCACTTGGTGTAACGGCCCTTGGGGATCTTGAGTGCGTCAAGTCCAAAATTAGGTTTTTTTCCCTTCCTTTTCGCGATGGCATCGTTGTCCCGACGCTAGGATGGCTTCTCTATGCACGAAGTGTCCCCTGCGCGTGAGTTTGTCGGGTTATAAAGCGAGGCAATCAAGCCGAAAGGCGAGTGACCCCTTGCAGGCACAAGATGATTCGGAGTAGCCTATTACAGGGCAATTCGGTATACGATGCCTTGATCGTACACGCCTCCTTTTTCTTTCCTATTTTTTTCTTCTATGTGGCTCCCGGTACAAATGTGATATATTTGCAGTTTGCGTTAGCTCTTCATTAAATAAAGCATACGGGCTATTTTTGGCCTCTGTGTACGTCGCGTCATTCGATTTACAGCGTCCTTAATGGCCCCACAAAAGCGCTTAAGCTAAGGAGGCTTAGCAAGTGACTGACGGTGTTAAAACATTGCTTGACAAAGCATCTGTGTTTGGCCACAACGCCCGTACAAATTGAGGCTTAGCTGGCCCTTGGCCGACTCCTTGATTGACTGTCCACGAGGCAACGACGATAACAGTTCCAACAGGACCATCTACTTCGGTCGTTGTTAGTAATTTTGTTAGATTTTGCCACTTTATCATTTTCTTATGTTTTTTAACTGGTAAAATTCTATTAACTTGATTGACGTTCAAGATTGACCTAACAGCCACAATGACAAAAAATTCAAAAGACTGAGATGTCAGAAAAGCATACCCGAAGGGCTTTTGGCAAGCATGTTTAGGTTGGACCTAACTCCGTGGAAACGTTACATCTAGCCAGTATTAAAACAGCGTTGAGAAAGCCTTTACTCATGTGCCCGCTTTGCGTGTGACAGAGCGGAGTTCTTCCAGCGGCCCTGGGATGGCGGACGATGTCAACAAAAGACCAGCTGGTCTGATGAGCATAGCTAGAAGGTCGCAATACCTTGTTATGTAGTCAGTTGTGACGCGACGTTTCTGTACAGATAAAGTTTTATACAGCAACCTTTTGGCCCTGAAAAGCCACCAGAAAACAGGCGTTGAAGCAGAAGTCAAACAGAATTACCAGCGCGGGTAGAGAGTCGGATAACTGGGCTATCGCCAATTAAGTTACGTAAAACACAGTACGACGATTCTCTCGTTTGTATTGTACTTCAGTCACGCTCTCGTGTTTTAAGGAGCACCATACTTTAAAAAAGCGGCCTGCATCAGCAGATTACGCGGCCGGGACAATCAATTTACTGCCGTCAGAGGCAGCAGTTCCTTCAACTACTAAATATAGCAGGGATTCTTTGATGAGCATCAACGAAAAGAGATTACGGCTACAACGGCCGTGCCTTGTCTAACAAGCGCCGACCCAGTGTCGTCGTTCACACCAACTCGCCGAAGCCTCAGAACTAGCAAATTTTTTCTATGGTACACTGGTAACTTTTAGCAGTTTCCGCACCGTGGTTGTCTTTCCTACATTTTGTGTCTCCTCAAAAAGGAGCCGTTTGCCACTTCTTAGTGATCAAGATAATTTTTAGAAAAAGGTGAGATCCTGAAAGCGTCCGAACGGGTATCGCCGATTCGTACATTTTTCTATAACGTGTGACGTTACAAATTGTGAAATATGCAAGGGCATGGATTAAGCGTTGTTGCGATTTATGGAAGGACATATACAGGCAAGCGACTGGGTAAAAATTGTTTTTGTCAACTTTCTGTACGTTTCAAAGTAAGTAGACTTCTAAGCTGGTAAGCGCTTCCAAACGAAGAGAGCGAGAGAGAGAGAGAGAACATTGGGGATGGAAGGAAGCAGATATACGGTGGGGATGTTGGTATTAACTGTAGGAAAATATTTATAGAATTCCCTAGCACCAGCGGCCGCAACTATCTTAACCATTTTCGTCTCGATATTGTATATTTAGTAACCCCGATTTTTCATTCTGTAGTTCTGTGCGCAAGTGCGCAGTCAAAACATTTAAGGGGGCGCATGCGCGACCCTACCGCTTCTCTCCTTAACGCCGGCGATATCCACGAAAAACAATGGCAAATGCATCGGGTTTACCGCGGGCGACTATAGACTGCTTTATCTTTCACCCCGCTAATCAATCACATGACGTTTTTCTGCGCGTAATACCAGAGAGCACCAGCGCGCGACTGCCTCACTCGCTGCTTTTAGGCATTTTACGACTCCTGCAGGCAGCGGAATGCAAACAAACGTAGTCCAGATTAAATAATTAGTTGCTTCAGTTACTGGCTATTAAACTTGTTTTGTTTCGTTGTTTTTACCCGTTTGAATTGGAGACGAGCACGGAAATGCAAAGCTTGAAAGAAAAGACGCTGTTGGTCCTCATATTAAAATAAATTTTAAACCGAAGCATCGTTCGCTCGCCTAACAGAAATCACATGATCACTGAGATGTTTCATTCTTTAATTTAAACCAAACGTCATTGAAGCTTTCATGTTGCCTTCGAAATTAGCAGGCAATCGCAAATGTGGGCATTATGACATGATTTGTATTCGTGGCATCGATTCCTTGGGCGCTACCCCACGTCTTCTGTGTTTCTAATTATCTGGTCTAGATGCAGTTGGCGTTTAAAATAAGCGATTTAGTGCTCAGACGTAAGTACATTATCTTCGGAACGAAGAAAGTTATATCTTGTCATTCGGGTCCCTTGGAAGACTATTAGGCGCCTAAATTAACTCAGGGGCACATGCACAAAGTTTGTTTGCAAGTCCGCCACCCCTCCCCCACTCCCTTACCTTGTTTTGAAGCTCTGCTTTTAGCCTCCAGGTAGGGCCTGCTTCTCAGAATATTCTTTTCCAACAGTGTCTCTCTGTTGGTATTGATTGCTACGGGTCCTCAGGTCTATTCACCTACATATTCCAATATAAAAAAAAAATATATTTTCGCCATACCACGCAGGGATTTCCACAATCATGACCACTTCTCAAAGCTTAGTTGTCCCTCCGCCTGCCTCCGTATGGCCGGTATTTCTATTAAACTGCTTCCTCGGCGGATGCTACGGGCGTTGCTTAAAGACATTAGTGTGGATCAAACGGCTTCCGGGCGTAAAAATCCCCTCTGGGAATTGTCAAGTAAACCTTGGAACCTTCGCTGACTTTTCTTGTGTTCAACGCTCGTGTCAGCCAACTTTTTGTAACAGGTACAACGATAATTAATGCGGTAACAAACAAAGAAAATGGCGAGAATACTAAGGAAGTTGGAAGGCAGAATACGAAGTTCGTATCACTGGGGGAAGAGGCTACACAGCGTCCTTACCCACGCGGCGTTTTTTCCCGCGAGCTTTAGAGCGCACAAGGGATCTTCGTTCTCGCACAAGGGATCTTTCGCGTGGCAGAATTTACTACGATTTATTACAAACCGCTCCGTGCAGCCGTTCGATTCTTGTTGACACTAAAATTTTACTTTTTTGCTTCGTTTAAATTTTGCTATCGCTATAAGTTGCGGGTAGGAATCTACGCTGCTAGAGGAGGCGGCACTTTAGGCACTCTAAACAAAGTTTGGAGCGGAGTTTAAGAGCAGGAAAAAGGAGAAGCGTTGGAGGTTTCCATTTTCCTCTTCGACGTTCTGAATATTTTGTGTAACCTTATATGACATCAGGTGTGCGAAATTAATATTTATTGATAAATTTTGCAATAAGAAATATCTGTTCCTCCTTTTTTTCTTTTTTGTATCTATATTCGCGTGGGTGCATTTTACGTGTTAAGTCAAATTCACACTGCCTGAAGTGCTTTCTTAAAGTTTTTCTTTTTTTTGAAACTGAAATGACACAATTTTTTATCGAGTTTTTTGTAGGGTGCTTGGCTTTTAAATGAGTACGAAACTCTCGTAGTGCCAGAATCGTTTGCTGCTAGGAAGTGTAAGGGTTGAGTCTTAAAATCAGCGTATCTTCTTGGGAGGGCCACAGGTCTGGAAAAAAAAAAAAAAAACGTTGAGAAAATTGATGATCCGGTCATCGGTTAGTTCAGTACAAGAAGTGATGCTGCTTCCCTTCCCGAAATTGTAGTAACCTGTCTGTCCTTTCGAACTTCAGTTTTAAATCGGACATGCTGCTGTAGATGAGCTTTTCTTGAGACAACCAATGGACGTATTGGGGCCCCAGTCGAGTTTTGAACATGTCCGCTCAGCGGCACAGGACGTTGACTGGGAAACATAAATGGCTGTAGGCGGCACGAAATCCCACACATCACCAATCACCCCAACCAGCCAACATCCTTCACCGTCATCATACCCCGTTGTTATCGCATCAGATTATTTATATTTATTTTTTTTTGTCAGATTTTGACGTTCCTTGACTGGCCCGTAGTATGCTAGGCGTGTTCATCGGCTGGAATACCCACCATTACTACAAGGATTGTTCTCCCTCTGTCTGTCCTTTCCCTGCAAGAGCTTTCGTTGTTATACCAGTGACACCAAGATTATGCATGGGTGCAGTGTCACTGTTTCCATGTAACCATCACTGCCTAACTATTTCTCGGTACGCCTATCTACGTCATACGAAACAGTCATGAAACGATATGAGAGAAATGGGCTGGTGGAGAGGGAAGGACAAGAAAATGCCCTCTTTAATCTGTACAGCTTAGGCTTATTGAGGCACTTCTGGACAGCAATAAACACATATCGGGCTACAGGGATTACGTACTCACAGAGAAAGCAAGCAAGCATGCATTCTTAAATTTTTTATGGACATCTCCGGTGCTAATTTTCCTTTGAACTGGTTCTTCGATGTGTATCATGCGCAAGTTTGCCCTCAAGCCAAACTTCTTTTCTCCTTGTTAAAGTATCGTGTGAATTGCCGTCACGACGCAATTGTAATGGCAAAAGCCTGCCAGAAGTGTAGCCCGTTGTGCTACGGTGATAAACAGCTGCAGTCGGCGATTCGCGCGAGTGACCTGTTGAACGAGGCACGCAAACACCTCTCCGGTGTTGGAGGTTATTACATTACCACTGAAGTTATATTTATAATGTGGCAGAACAAGTGGACTCTGTTTTCAACCTTGCGGGATAAACGCACACACACAAAATGGTATTGTTACGTAAACTGAACTAAATCCTATTCATCGACGCTTGCAATCCCGCGCAAGACTTGAATGGCGAAGCTGTTGTAAGTGAGCACGGCGGACGCATCTACGTTTCAGCATCATTGTTTATTTGACTAGTTGCGGTGCTAGTAATCGTCTTCCTATGCATCGAAGAGTCGTCGCCTTCTTCGCGGCGAGTGGTGGATGCCAAGTCATTCTCAGCATTGTAGACTTTCACCAGCCCTTCGTCATGGTCTCGAGCCAGCGGTGGCGGGATCTGCAAGTCATCTCGAGATGGAGGAGTGATTTTTTTTACATGCACGGAAGCGCTAACGACAGCATTGGAGTTTTATTTTTTTTTTTGCTAAGGTCACTGCGTGAGCCGGGGACGCGGTGGTCGCCGCGAGGCACGCGCTCACGAGCGCTCGGCATTTTCTTGGTATTTTTTTCTTGCGACGGCGAACTTAAGGCTTGTTACAACAGCTCCACTGTTTAAAAAAAAGTAGGGGGGGGGGGGTGGGGGAGGGGTCACGAGCGGTGATTCCAAAATGCATATCTTAGCCATCCTATTTATTTTTTTCTGGTAGCCTCCTCTTTTTCGCTTGAGAATATGGGCAGAGTCATTCTGAAAGCACTGAAGGGCCCTCTGATATGGGTCTTACACGGAATTCAAAGAACCTTCAGTAGACCTTGCTTTCCCGCACCGATAACGGGTTGATACATTTGGTTACTCTTTTCAGAATTATCCACTGAGAAAACTTTACGACGACAAAATATTTCTGATGAGGTCACTGGTTTCCTTGTTTACATGACCCAATGAGTCCTGTCGGAAAGGATGAGTAAATCAGGCCGTCCTAAAGTATACCTTAAGGCTGGTTCACGGGAGGTGGCACACAAGAGTCATATCCATCAAAATTGTTTGCAGCCCCAACTCGCGCAGGAGCACACGCAAAAAAGAAAAAAAAAGAAAAGAGAGAGAATAAGAAGCGGCCAGGTACGCCGGAGCGTATTCGCAAAGAAATCCTTCCCCCATCAAGCAGTTACCCGCCAGATTCCGACCTTATCGTCTCTGCATTAGAGTTTTATCTAGCGCTAGTAAAAGCTTTGCTCGCGTGCGCTCGGAGATAAGCGTTGTGGGGCTTTTAAACCGATGCCTAGGTTCTGCTTCCTTGTATTCGCGAGTGCCTTCTTTCTTTTCTCGTAAAGGGTTGTCGTTAAGCGAATACTGCTGCGAAGCAGATGTTTACAGCTTTTTTTTCATCCTTAGTTATTGATGAAGGAGATATCGGCAACGCTCTTTCCCGCGCCTTTCGGCTTTCTCGGGGCGTGTATAGTGAACCGGAATTATTAGCTCAATTTCCGTAGTTTCAAGGCGTGTAGCGGCCGTCCAGCCACCGAAATATTGGGGCAGTGTCGTACGTTTCCCGACGGGCAGTACGTTCCTTCCACCTCTGTGCCCTACTCGCCCTACTGCGTATCACTTTCCCTGCTGACTGTGACTTGTTCCCATGTCGCAATTAGCGCCAAGTAACAGTTAGTTTACTTGTCGGATTGAGTGAAGAATAATGCGCAAACGCTCACCACCGCTGATGTGGCGAAGCAGTGCCAGGGGGTGTAGAGCTATAAAGGCATCCGTATTTTACTGATCGACCGCAAGGGCATTCTTGTCACTCCAATTCCCAAATGGTTGAAGAAAATTTGCTTATCCTAAAGGCTTCTTTAAAGCATTGTCACTACTGTTGCATTAAGCTTTCGTGTTCTCTATTTTTATGTCCGGACCCAGCTGGCAGGCATTCTCTTGTTTCTCGTTTTTAACATTTCTTGTTTGGCTTCTTCCTGCTGTACCCCTAGTCTAATATTCTCCACTCATCATCGTAGTCACCCCCTATCTGGCGTAGCAAGCCTTGTCCCTAGCAGGGCTGACCTCCCCAGTCCACATTAAGAGGAATTCTCTCTCTCATCCCTTTCTCAATGAGCTTTGGTACTGGACAAAAAATTAGGGGCGATCAATCAGATTGATGCAGTGGGCCGGAGCTAGCACTGCGATCCCTGTTGTGTGATATACTCGTGTTGACCAGCTGCATTCACATCACCCTTTCCTCCGAACAACCCTCCACACACTTTTCTTCGCAGTTTCTGTTTTTGTGCACAATTTTGCGATGATATCACAAATAACAACCTATCCGTTTCATTTTTCTGCTATAGAACACTGCTACTGCCAGCGCAGTGAAAAGGCGTGGGGTCGAGACAAATTCATGCGGGTATAGCGCGTTTCACTGTGAAGACACCAAATAGCCATTGAGTCATAAATCCGGCGTTGGCGCCGGAAGCCAAGCAGCAGCTACAACGTGACTGCGAGGCGTTCCAAAGCACGAACTTCGCAAGGCTAATAAAACACAAGCAAAGGACCGCGCGTCTAGGCAACGCCTGGGCCTACGTAGAGCCACGTGGAAGCGGATGTGAAGCTGTGGCTGTGACGGTAGCATCACATGAAGTTGCTCGCCTCAGTGACCCCACCCACCGGCGCAACAGCCCTTGTGGGTCGCAACGCGAATCTGGAAAGAGCACTCAGCGGTGTTAAATTGGACATTGAAGCGCGAGACACATGGACGACTGGTGCATTCGATTCGCATGCGAATGATCCTTACGACGACGGTTAGAACCGGTTTTGGCGTCGTGCGCTGCGGTCGGAGGGGTTCACGACGTGCGACTAGCAGGTAAGAGGCCGTCATGCCGTCGTGCGATCGTCGTGCCGGCCACAGCCAATGAGCGCCTGAAGGTGTTATTTCTGAGAAAGGAGGCGCCAGTGGCAATTTCCAGTATTTTGTGGGGGAGCAGCACCCCGCCGCTGCCGCCGCCGACCCGTGAGCTATGGTAGAGTGTACTAGAAGTTCTAGTACACTTCTAGTACACTGTAGCTATGGCGTGAGCTCTCCGCCTGGTAGACACATGTTGCCAGCGGTACCTACAGCACGCACGAGCGGAGTCATGGTGCCAAAAGATTCCACACCGCTGTACTGCCCATATAAAAATGCAATGTATAACGTAGTACCACGATTTGTTTTCACTTCAAGTTGATAAGCGTTTTCTTTCCCTTCTCAGATTTCTCTTGCACATCCCTAAATCGGCCGGAATGCGCCTAAACAGGGATGCCCACCATGGAGCGAAACAGTGGGCGGAGCCATAGAGGCGGAGCGGCGCCGACGACGCATCACACGCGTGCATCGGACTATGTTTCTCAAATCCACGCGTACGACGAGTCGTGGCGACCGTCGTAACGATCAGTCGCATGCGAATCGCATGCACCAGTCGTCCATGGTGTCTTGCGCTTAAAGCTTTCGCAGTCTCAATTGATAATTACGGTATGTTTAGAGAGAGAGAGGACTGTGTTTAATGATTGAGATTGGTTCTGAAAGGTATTCGGCTTGAATGCTCTTTTTTCCTCAGCCGTCAGTGAGGATTCCTTCGATCGTGGCGGTGTTTTTTTTTTTTGTTGTTGTCATTGTTCAACGGTGAGTAATAATCTTGAAAAAGCTGACAACCTGATTTTTGTGAAAACGAGTACAACGTAGAGGTTCTTCCAGCTAGCCGGGCTCCAGTGAGACGTAAAAGCAAAAATTATTATCAGTTTCCTGAATCACCGACGCTAGCGCTATGCAAATAGATCTTATTAATAAACCAGAGCCGATGTTGGAGACCGCTGTATAAGTAGTTGCGCCAAGGGGATCTGATCGATTCTGACGTCACGGATGGCATTTCCGTAATCTCCCCTGACAATTTCCGTCGTCTCTTCGCCCCGGCCGTGGACATGACCCTCATGCTGTGTTTGCGCAGACAACTCGACATGGGGGGCGTGTGTACCCGTAGGGCATATCTTAACGCTCAGGGTTAACCATGGCGGCGGTTCAGCGGTAAGAATGGCTAGAAAAGTTCCCCCATTGACGCTTCTACTTTGATTTGCTTGTTTGTTTTGCCGTTACGCTCGATTCCAAATCAGCGTAACTCGTGCGAAGGCCGCGGGAAAATATTGGCTTACTGTTAGCAGTTCTGACGTCCGGGGGATTTCAGCCATTTTTATTTCCCTCCCATTTCTTTCGTGGGGGAGCTATTTTTTGCTCTAGAACTAATCCTTGGCGCCATGGAGTTGAGAAAGGCCGGAAATGAAACGGGCCCCATATCTGACACTCGCTATTACTGCCAATAGTGACTTGAGTTCTCGAACTTCCCCCAATTTTTGAATCCTGTGCCTCAAGTTGTGTTGGTTTAAAGTCACTTTTGTAACTCGTACTTCTTGCTACATTGTCTCTTTTCTGTTGTTTGGAAAATGCGGTGTTGTACAACGCGTATTTCGAGTAAGTTGCAGGACGCCTGGCCCCGACGGCATCAACCAACAAGCTCTTGCGTAATCTCGACAACCTCTTTGTCCATCAAGTAACTCAGCTTTTCAACTATCCACGTTTCACATGGCGCGCTCCCACAGGAATGGAAAGCGGCTGAGACCGCCCTCATTCCGAAACCGGGAAAACCTATTGATCAAGAGAATCGCCGCTCCATCTCGATTACTTCTTGTCTTGGCAAATTTTCTTGAACATATGGTACTTCGTCGACTCACCGCCTAGGTGGACGACGACAATCTCATACCGGAGACCATGTATGTATTTAGGATGGGCAGATCAACTCAGGATGTCCTATTCAAACTCCATCATGACATAGTCAAATGCACCGGAGTGTCACCCCGAGGACACAAGAGCTATACTCAGCCTCGACTTAAAGGGTCATTTGACAATGTTCACCGCGCCGCCATTTACCGAGGACTCACTGACATCGATGTCGCCCTCCGCATCTTCAACTATGTTCAAGCGTTTCTCACGGGTGGCACAGCGTGCATAACATGGGAGATCGTACATCTGACGTTATGCCACTAGGTACTAGGTGAACACCGCAAGGATCGTGCTATCCCCTTTCTTATCTAACCTAGCTCTGCGAGACACACCTCCATCCCTCCAGCGTATCCCACAGCTCCGGCACAGCCTCTGCGCTGATGATATCATTCTATGGATGGCGGGGTCTCGGATAGCAGTATCCAGGAGGCGCTTCAGGAGGGTATACACGCAATCGAAACTCTGGTAACAGCTAAAGGACTTACTCTGCTCGCCACAGAAACCGCCTTTGCTACCACACATTCTGGACGACCGTCAACCTTCGGGATCGCAACTAATCCAAGTATATACAACACCGAGGGCATCCCATTCCCAGTGTGACTACACTCCGCATACTTGGCCTGACCATCCATGCCAACGGGCGTAACACAACTACGATGGAGGCCCTCTCACACCTCTCCCAGCAGGTAGGGCGAATGCTTGCCCAGGTTGCCAATCGGCGCCAGGGAATGCCTGAGTCGACAGGTCTCCGACTGGTACGCACATTTATAGTTGCTAAATTTGTGTACGCACTACCCTATTTTGAACTCTCAAAGCTGGAGACACAGAAAGTCGATGCCCTTCTCCGCAAAGCTTATAAACAGGCACTAGTACTCCCTCCCACCACTTCCACGGTGTTATTCTCAGCTCTTGGAGCTCACAACACGATTGCTGAAATTACAGAAGTGCGTACGGCGTACATTTAACGCCTATCGAAATCTCCGGAAGGACGCACGCTTCTCACGCGTTTGGGGATCACCATACCGCTACGTACCCCTGACGTTCGCTCCTTACCGACGACTGTTCAAGCAACCATAAGCCATACTCGTGAACCCGCAACCTCGCAACATGAACCCGGACCTCCATCCAGAGAGAAGGCAAGCACGCGTTCGGCAGCTAAACAAAAGTCTCTGCAAGCAGTCCAACGTGTGGCACACTGACGCTACGCCTTATTCCCAACGACCCAGCTGCTGCGCGGTCGCCTGAAACTATCCAGAGGCCAGATTCACAACCTGCACCGTTCCAGCCCCGAACATAGCAGCTGCTGAGGACTGCGCCATTGCCCTGGCCATAGTACGGATAACGGCCTCCGGAACCCCAGGACCCATCGTAACGGACAGTCAGGACGCCTATCGGATTATATCGAATGGACTGGGTAGCCCTCACACGCTAGCAGTTTTGCGGACGATATCCGACATGCACCCACTTCCGCAAATCAACGTCATTTGGGCACCGGCGCATGCTGGGCTGGAGAGCAATGAGACGGCGCACGATTGGGCTTGTGAATGCACGAACCAGGACCCATTCGATCGACCCGTCTCCCCCAGCTTGCTCTGGCACCCGTTTCTCACGTACAGCGACATTATTCATTACTACCGTGAAACTCGTCAACATTATCCTAACCCATCTGCCACTTTACCCGACAACAGACTACCACACTCAGACTCGTACCAACTAACACTTACCCACACCCCACACCGTCTCCACATATACCCGGGGCTTATACCGACCAATGTTCAAGATGCAAGATTGATAAAGCCAGAGTCGCACACATAATCTGAGCTCGCCCGAAGGCACCACTGACTTTCATTAAGAGTAGTCATGACTGGGAGGCAGCTCTGCACAGCAGCGGCCCGGAGATCCAACTGCGGCTGGTCCGCCTGGTTCTGGACGCACCGGCATCGGTGGCCCGCCCACACTAGGGTGCCGGGGGGTCGGGGCGTCCTGGGTAGGGAGGACTTGGCTGTTCTCACACGGGTCGCTGAGGTGAAGGAGCTTGGCTACATAGGCACCGGCTGAGGCCCACCGCTGAGAGACTCCAACGCCTTGGCTGCTCCTCCCGCAATGGGCTGAACAGAATAAAAGTTTCTCTCTCTCGCTCTCTCCTCTCTCTCTCTTTCTCGCTCTCTCGAGTGAGTGGACGAGTGGGGAAGTAGGCAAGCGATTGGGGGTGATAAGGGGAGTGAGTGGGTGAGTTTCTGGCGAGTTGAACGCTAGCCAGAAACTATCACCCACAGATTGAGGGTCGACCACGCCCTGAACGGCACCTTGGCTACAAGCGAGCGCATTGTGCTAGCATGTGGGCCTCCGATCCCCAAGTCAAGAAAAAACACTGGGTGTACACCCAGAACATTCTTCCTTACAAGCATGGGCCAGTATAAGGGAGGTCATGTTCTCATTTATAACACTTAGGCCTTTTTCTTTGTCGGACCACCGACCAAGAAATCAGATGCGCAGCACGTGAATTGCGGTGTTCGAGTAGGCGTGTTTGTGAGTTTATGGAATGTGCAAATATGACCGTAGGGCATCGCCTTTACGTGAATTTCTTTATTGTTGACTGAGTTCAGTCACTGCGGGCCCATTGGTAGCTATGTCTATTTTGTGTTCCCAATATGAATACCAGGTCAGGGCTCATAACCAGAGGCTGGTTGAGAAAACAAATATGGCGCTTAGAATACTCAAATTTACAATTCTCCTTAAGACTTCATACGGTAAGAAATATAATGGTGCTGTGTAAAGAAGACAAAACAAAATATGGAAAGAAGATTCCGAGTAAAGCATGTATTAAAGGAGTTCCAAACTGTGAGTGCTAACTGAATTAAGATACCTTCCTATGCAAGTTCAAACAAATTGATTAACAGTCCAGATCCGCAGAATTGTGGCAGAGAACTCGATGCGATGAAAGTATAGTGTGATGTTGAAAAGGAGACCAAAAATAGCATAAAAATTTATTTTCAGCGAAGTAATCCGTGGGAGCCATCTTGATTTTCTGCAACGAAAATGAAACCGAATATGAAAAATACACAAAAGCTATCCGGGTTTTTAGGGATCGCTTACAATATAATACGCGTTTATTCTTGGTACATCCCATCAAGGCCGAATTAAGTACCTCAGAAGCCATTCTTATGCCACATGATTTATCCCTAGTCTTGAGTTCGTTCATTATTGGCCTACTCTGACATGACGGCACTATGTTTTGCTCAATTTGCCGCCATTATAATTCCAGAGTTCCAGTACGACACTTCGTCAGTTGCCGTTGGAATAGTTTTTTTATGCAGCCTTGTACCTTGCTACTATCCCAAATATTTACCTATAGTCTGCGGGTCCAGCGTCAAAGCAATGGAATGGTATAAAAATTCTCTCTCCTTTATGTGGCAATGAAATTTATAGAGGTAAAATACGCTTTATGCTGAGCTCTCGAACATTGCCGCGGAAAAAAAAATGCCCACGCCAAATGCATTCCCAATCTCAAAAATTTTATACAAGAAGCAATGATCAAGAAGTGCCTCCCGGTTGAGAATTGCGTCGTAAATTCCGGCCCGCCATTTAGATAAGAAATGACGCCCTGTGAGAAACCTTAACATCGGCGCAGGATCGCACCTAACGGCCTGGTTGTAAAATTGTTTTAGGTGAGCTTCGTGGCCGCGTGTCCAAGCCAGGCCTCATTTTTCGTCCAACCGCTTTTAAGCCTTTAGGCGCATAAGGATTCTATCGGAGGGACCAAATAATGCTAGTATCAGATACATTAGTCTGGCAGCTTTCTAAGCCACCTCCCTCCTCCCCCAATACTCTTAAACTGTTTTTTTTGTTCACCTTTGTGATAAAAATAGTAAAAGAGCAAGATTATGAAAAACGATAGCATTCTTTTTCAGCGCCTTGAGGTTGTAAAATTGCCAGTACCTGTTCATGCATTTTTCATTTCGAAGTAAATCTTCCAAGCCTTTGAACAAAAATAAAGACAAAGTTCGCCAAATGTTAACCCAGCACCCTAGCCACAAAGGTCCAACAAGGTTTGCACTCTCGCTGGAACTATGTGAGCACTCCCACGAAGTCATAAATTGTCCTTTCCGTCTTCCCGATACAGGTGTCAAGCCAGAGAAGTAAGTTAAATTACTGTTTTTAAACGGTCAATGTGATAAACATGAATATATAGATAATGATAAAACGAGCAAGTTAGTTTTTTGTTAGTGAGGCACTCTACTCAGGCTGAAAAATGACTACAAAGGATGTAAATTATTCTCCCGGTTAAGGCGGCCGATGGCGTCCATACAAAGTAACCCACGGAGTTATTTTTCATCGTTACGAATCATTTCAATGGTCGAGAAACATTGGCAATACCTCACTGGTTACACTACAAAGTGGCCGTTAATTTTGTTACGAAACACTCGCCAGTTTTAATTACGCATGCTTGTCAGCTGAGAGAACAATTCTTTAAGCGAAATTTTCGTTCCTGTTGTATCGATATCTGGACACGTGCATTGAGAGACCAAATGTGATTGTTTGATTTACGCTAGTCCTTTCATTATGCGGGTTTGTTTCAGCTAACGATGTTCATCAAGACTCCTGAAGAAATATTTCACCTTGAAGGTAAGTTTCCGATTTCCAACAATATGTTCTTTAGTTAAAATTAAGCTTCGTGTTCTCGATTTCTGAAAGAAAACGATGATACTTGTGCGGTGTATTAAGATTTATCTGGCAGTATTGTACCAGCAACTCCGGCCTTACATTTCAATGAATAATAGGTGTACGTGTGTGCGTTGTGTGCGCGCGCACCGCACGCAAATTTGTGGCGCTTTGAACGCTGCGCCTATAGAACTGAAAGACCGACAGCATGTTGGCCAGTCCATTTTGGGCAGAGCTTGAGAGGTGTTATGCAGCTAGATTGAGAACTCATGTTGGAAACTTTGTCGCAACCCTGTTCGCTGTAACGTCATTACGCTGCTTACCTCGTTATGAAATAAACAGTTTCAATTAAGTTTGCCTCTGGCTTCTCGCAATCCAAATGGAGACAAACTCTCGCCAGCAGGAAGCCCGCCAGTAACGCTACCCAGAACGCGTGGCTTTGTAGGGACGCCAGTCACAATACACCTTAAGTCAGAAAGGTGGGCAGTGATAAACACGGAAGTTTCCCGACACAGCCCATATCCTCGTGATGAAGGCGCTGTTTTCGCACACCACACTATCGACTGTCCGTACACATCTGCACACACCCAAGCCTCTGCCAACATCAATATCAACATCAACAACAACAACAGCAAAAAAGCGCAATGCGTACAGCTCGACAGGACAAAGTGGTGAAGTGGAATTCTCGTTGTGTATCCCGTACACTTTCTGCGCCCATTTGCAGCCGAGGCTGGTAAACAAACGTCTCCGTTGTTGTCGCACCGTCACCACTTCTCGCGGAAACGAGTGGAACAAAAACTAACCAGGACTTCTTGGTGCGGTGTTTGGTTTTTTAAGCGGTGACAGAGCACACGACGTCCTCTGGGTCATTAGGAAAGAAAGGTTTTGATGGTGAAGGCATGCCAGCACTCAGTTTCTTGAAAGTAAGTGGGAAGAAAGTCTGAGCCGACGCTGTGACAACTTGAGAGGAAGATGACATTAGTAATTGGTACAGCAACCGTCGTACACACGACAGCATCCGTTGTAATGCAGGGACGCAGAGTCTGTATACGTGCGTGTATATATATATTTATATATATATATATTATTATATATATATATAATATATATATTATATATATATGAGGTGCACTGATTTTGTTCATGTACGAAAGTAAATACAGTCACCCGAAAGAAACCAGGAGAAGGGCTGAATTGCAGCTTGGCTGGTTTCGATTCCCCAATGGGACAGGTGGCACTGTAGAAGATGAACAGCAAAATTAGCAAAACAACAACAGCAACCCAGGATTTACACTGTACATACTATAAAACTGTAAGACAAACACAGGAAGAAGCAATAATAAGTATTCTCGAAATAAAACCTAGAATTACGCCAACGTGAACGAAACAGAAAGAAAATATGAAAACTTCAGTACAACATAATTGCGTAAATATTTAAACCAAGTAGTAGAAATTCCATGAAACTCATTTTATAATGTCGGCAGTCAATATAGGAACATTTTTTTTCTCAAAAGTTCATCCAAAATTTTTTTATTAAATTTCCGTCTATTCACAATTACTGGCAGAATACGTTGAAGACACAGACAGACAGACAATACACTTTATTGAAGGTCCTGAGGAGCACTGTCGCCGTTCAGGGCGGCAGCGCTGCGGGAGTTTTTTTTTTAATGGGCTACATCTGTTACCAAACTGCCGATTTTTATGTCTGGATGTTTATAACAGCGACGAAGTTTATAATCGCACATGAAGTTTTATTAAATTACGTTGTGTTTTGAAAGAGTTATCGGCTACAAAAATTGCGCCCACCTCCCCGCGAGGGAACCCTGTGTAGATGCGACGCATCGTGGGGTTCACTTGGTGTTTCCGTTGGATTGATTCTGAAATCGCGTGAAACGTGTCGGGAACGCGTATGATTATTATGTTTTATGATTATTACTATGTTTTATTGGCCAATCTTGGTCAATCTCTCTAAGTGGTATGCTTGGGGCTTCGCTGTCGCAACGACCTTTACTTCATCATTGTTGCTGTAAGTGGGAGCTTCTTTTCTTTTATTGCCTCGAAATGCCATGCGGGCTGTTACTGGTCTGCCCCGAATGACCCCGGTACCAACTCTACAGGCCGAGGCCCAGCTCAATACTATCGATGAGCTGGTACATCAACGCCGTTCTGCCCGCACCTTTAAGCTCTCGAACATCGGTGCAGCTGCTGCACTAGCCCATTACATGACTTTGTTGTAGCAGATACACCGTGAAAGGGTCGGAACTCCCTCCATGGCAGCGAGTACAGCTGACAGAAAACAAACCCATCGGTCGTCTCCGTCGCCCAGTCCCTCGCAAGGCCACGGCACAGGTCTTTGGTCTTCATTGTACAGACACCGACGCAATCATTGCGTATGTAGATGCCAGCGCTAAAAATGGCATGGTACAACACCGCACTGGTTTGTCCCCAGCTACCGGAGGTTGACCAAACCTGTTCATATGCCGCCAATCCACTGCCACCCGTGTATCTTACTGAATTAGCTGCAATACATGATGTACTGGTCTCATTACTACCTTTTGTCAGGGCGGGGCCGTACTCACGACTAATCATCCGGACTGACTCGACCCAAGCCATACATGACATTCGTCGCGTGGCACAATCGACATCCTTTTCCGATGCCATTCATCGCTTGGCAAGAAGCACGGCGCTGCGGCATACGCATCGAATGGGTGCCCCGCTCATCTGTGCCTGGCAATACGGAGGCAGACTCAGCTAGCCGCCCGAGCACAGTCATGCGGCCACTACTACCTTTCCCCGAAGACGCTCGCGGGCACCTGGAACGACAAAAGGAAAATCTTCGGCGCACCACACGAGCACTCATACCACCGTGTGGTTCAAACCTCCCTGGCGACTTAACTCGCCGAGAGGAGGTTGCGCTGCGGACATTACGCGTTGGGGTGGCCCTTACGCCGTCCGTGACTGCCTTCTGGCCATCGAATACCGCGGCCCATACGGATCCACCTGTCCATTCTGCACCACTGTCATTGGGGACGTGAATGTGCAGCACCTACTCTGGGCCTGCCCGGGATTGCATCAAGTTCGCCTGCGGCACCTTCGTGCACCCGGTCTCCACCCTGGCCGCCCTCCTGACTTGCAACGCTGGGTGCATGGACCGTGTCACCGAGAACTCCTGAACTTTATACACGAAACTAACTTGTTCGTGTTTCTGTAAGCGCCTACATCTATTATGCAGCAAGGCAAACTTTTCGAATAAAAAAAAAGTGTTAATCATTGCCCCATCATGCGTTGTATCAGTAGCTTCTTGACGTATTTGAATGAGTCAAGGATATAAGGCGCGTTCGTAGCATTTGATTCTGTCTCGGTTTTGTGGCGCAGTGGGAAGAGCACCATGTACCTCGCGTTCCGCCCACAGGGTCGGGGGATCGAAACCGGGCGCCGCTAACTATTGTTTTTTTATAGTGTATAGGGGGAGGGGTGTGGATGGACAACGCCGTATGGAGGGACAAGGCAAGGGAATGAGATGCAGTCGCATCTAAAAGATACGGGCCCTTGCAGCCTAGGCGGATGACTCGTTTCGCGCAACCATTAGTACTTTCCCTTGTAGTAGTCAAGTGGGTTTCTGATCATAGTAATAGTAGCTCTGTAGTAACAGTAGGAGGGACCACTAATGCGCTCTAGCGCGTGCGTATAAAAATACCACAAAAGATACGGCCTTCCTAAACTATTTGACACGACGTCCTAAACAGACTGGTGCAAAATCCACCCGGTTCGGTCAATTCTATAGAGTCACTAATAGGTCAGCTACGTCAACCGTTCCTCCGCAAGCCTGTTGTAGTTAAGCCAATCTACACATCCTTTAGGTACCATAACATCAACCTCCGTTTTCTCTGGTTTGGATTATAATCTTGTAGTACACACTTTTCGCACCCCTTCATTTCTCTACTAAACTATCCCACATGCGCGGGGAAGTTCGCCATTGCTCGCAGGTACATATGTATACAAAAAATTAAGTTTGGGGGATGCGCTGCAATGAAAGACGGAGCAGCATCTGTGATGATGGATGTGTGATTAGGCAGACTACGGGCTTTGCGCACTATGCGGGGGAATTCCCTTTCAGCATTTTCTATTGTCTCGCTAAATTTATATAAAAGTGGTTGATGCGAACGCTTGCATTCGGTGCTGCACGGTGCTGTCTTGGCGAACGCTGCTGCCCCGTGCTGCCCGGTTGAGCGCCAAGCTATAAATGCCGGCTCACGTGCCGTCGATTCCAAACAGGCGAAAAAACACTGACAACAAATCGTTACACGTGATCTAAGCGAAAGCCTTTTTTTTCGCACGGAGAAATCTGTTGCCGAAAGCTTTGAAAGCATCAGCAATTACAATTTGTTCGCATTAGCGAAATTGATTGTTGCACTGTTTACAAGCATGGTAAACGCGTTCGAAGCTGAACTAAATCAAATTCAATTATAGTGGACAGAGAACAGCCAATCAAAAGTTATGACGTGCGTAAGTGCTTTGATGCGGCGAGTGAAGGGGGAAAGGAGTCAACACCAACCCAACGAAATGACGCTAGTTGATTGTACAGCCCGCTTAAAAGAAAAAAAGAGGGGAGGGGGCGGAAACGGATGAGTGGTGCGGCAGGACTATGCAGCCCGCCATATTGGAGGGCTCCGCTATAATGAGGGCCACTTAGGGATATACGGCGCGCGGTTTAAAAAGAACCGTCGCAGCCGATAATCGAATCCGCTGTCTTGCGGGATCAAGAGAACAGTCTCGACGACAATCTCCTTTATCTGTATCTCGCGCCTACAGCTCTTTTTTGAATGTCTTTTAGTTTTCAGTTTTTCATTAACTTTATACTACTATAGAACTATCGCAGAATATAGTTAACTTACCAACGTAATTCTACATACGCAATGTCTAGAGTGCCGTCCGACGGCACTCTAGCTGATCGTTGTAGGCATGGCTAGAGTGCCGTCCGACGACATTCGAATATTTAGGACTAGCCTTGCATGGGCCGAAGCGTCTGTCGTTGTAGTGTAGAGGATGCGTCTAACCTTCTTGAACCCAAGGAGCTTGGTTCGAGACCGGCTCTTGCCTTGGTTTTTTTTCTCATCTTAAAAATTGAACTATAATTTTTATGCGTTAAGTTACTTTTGGTGTTTTAAATTATTTCTTTGTGTGCGTTAGGTTATCTTATGTTATGTTTAGGTTAGGTTGCCTAGCTTTACATTATCCTAGATCAATGTAGTGCCAGACGCCGCAATTTTTGCACAAAACGCCGGTGGACGTCGATATAGTGGAGTGCTTATAATACCGTCGGACGGCACTCTAAACACGGCCTTCTAAATAAGGAGCCAAATTCTCAAGCAGCAATCCGTGGAAAACCAAGTTGTACCTAAGTTATATTAAGGCGTACCATTCTTTGATGATTACCCCCGCAGCCAGGAACCTGTAATATATTGCGGAAGTTCCACTTGTGATCGTTATAATAACGTAAGCGGAGATAATGGGTCTAACAAATTGTTGAAAATTCGAAAAATTAGAAAAATAGGGAGCATTTGGGAAGCTCACACTAACGCGTAAGACTTGAAGGTGGCGTAGCTGCACGCAACGTTCACGACGATCATGAAGGTTTTAGTCCACGATTGCAGCTGATTTGCTGCTTCTTCGCTGCCGAAATGACCTTTGCTACATCATTGTTGCTATAAGTGCGAACATTTATTTTTTTGGAAGTGATGCTCATTGGACACCACATTTGGAATGGGCACGCTAGGACGTGTCTTTCTCGTTGCGAGCAAGTGTTGCCACGATTACTGCGTAAGCTGGAGTTTCTTCTTTGGAAAATCTTATCCAATCTCACTGAGTGGGTATGCGCCGCTTGAGAAACGTGCGCAGTGGACGCTGGGCGGTCGTCGCGAGGCACCCGCACACAAGCACTAGGCATTTTCTTGGTTTGTAACGGCCGGGTGGTCGCCGCGAAGCCCGCGCTCAGATGCGCGTGCTCGGCAATTTCTTGTTATTTTTAGCTGCGGACGCGGAAAATTCGATTTGATAAAAAGCTTCGCTGTTAAACATTGGCGAAATGTGGCGAGCAACGCCCTGCACTTCCTGAAAAATGTGGATTTGGCGCAACATCCACCTGTAAAAGTTATAACATTGTGAATGCAGCTTAGTAATTGAACAGAATTTCGAAAAATTAAGAAAAAAGAAAAATAGAAAGAAATAGTGATAAGTGGCGAACTGGGCGAACTGCGTCTGCCCTGCATTTCCGGAAAAAATCTGTTTTGGTGGGTTCTATCTGAGATCGTTATAATAGCGTAAATGAATAAATTGGTCGGACACACTTTTGAAAAACCATAAGATAGGAAAAGTAGAAAAAGAATGGCGAAAAGTGGCAAACCATGCAACGTTCTGCATTTCATTACACGAAACGCATTCCCCAAAAATGCAGATTTTGCGGAAGTTCTGTCTGTAATCTTTATAACAGCGTGAATAGAGAAAATCGGTCGTACATAATTTTGAAAACCAGAAAGAAAGAAAAAAATAGAAAAAAGATAGCGAAAAGTGCCAAACCGTGTCACGCCCTGCATTTCCATAAAAATGCAGATTTGGCGGAAGTTCCATCGGTAATCTTTATAATAGCGTACATAGAGATAATTGATCGAAGAGAATTTAAAAAACCTAAAGAAATTGGCTGTAAAGAACGAACACTCTAGACAATCGGCATAAGAATGCTACACATTAGAAGATAATTTTCTGGATTTTGCAGATTTTTTCAAGTATTAGTGTTACTAAAATACAATATTGTTGTACATATAACCCAAAAACAATCTAAAACATAGTCCGAAGTGGAAGTTCTGACTCTTGCAGAAATTTGCAATTACATACTGTCAGCCACAATTAAATTTTAGCTTGTCCGTCAGCTCGTTTTATTTTCTCACAATTTCAGAATTTTTTAGTTTGGACAAAACACTGTTTTCGCTGCAATGATGGCAATGCTCTGTTTGTTTTGACGGATGATATTGGGTTATCTGCCCGTTCAAGTAACACGCGTCACTTGGATCACAGAAATCTGGAAAAGCAGAAAAAAAAAGAAAGAGCAAGATAAAGGTCATGTTGGACAATCGCAACTCGCAGCCTTTCATGAATACAAAATTATAATGTACATGGCTGAAATTCTGAAAGTGGTATTATTGCCAGAGAAGGAGTTTGTGAGGGAAAATGATGTTGTGCGGGTGCATGCATACCTTAGGCAGATGGCGTACGTCGACGGCGTGAATCGTCAGCCCCAGGGACATTTTCGGCTGCCTGACATCGAAGGTTGTGAAAATACACACATGTTAACAAAATTTGGTTGAATTTGCACCACAATCTGCAAAGAACACAGAAACCTGCGTTCTAGAACTTTTTCAAGCATCTTTATCTCAGATGGACAATAGAACTGTAGACCACCTGTAGGCGCTACCCCTTCAGGCATATAATTGGTTAACAAGTTTAACAGCATTATAGGAATCCCTCGGCATCGCTTGTCAATATAAGTGCCGGCACAGCTTGAGACATAAAGAGTGTTGTGGTTGTTTGACTGTACTGGTGATCCGTTTACCCTCCTTATTGCTGTTTTGATCAAGTGAACTTGAAGGACCCGGACTTGCTGTAACACTTAGTTTGTTGGGTATGACTACACTTGGTCGGTCGATATTTTGCTTCCGCGTGGCTAATAAAATCTTACTATTATATATTATGTCCTCCCTAGGAATAATATATAAGCGAACATCTATTTAAGGATAGGGCACATCAGAACAGTTGTCTCATCCATAAAACAGTTTTGCAACGTCTTTCGAAATGCTAGCCTTGCAGCTGGAATAACCATAGATGTAGGAGAACGACTTCGTACCTACTGTACTGTCTTTTCTTTCTCGAATAGACACGCATCAATCATCAAGGCAGCAAACAAACTCCTTTAAGTTCTGACATAAAAATTTAAAAAGACGACACTTGATGAGCTGGCATACAGCTAAAGCGTTGCGCTACATATGCGAGCTAGACCATGACAAGAAGCCATTGGAAAAATGCGTTTTGTACGTGACTAAGATTTGTTGCACAAACCGCGAGACCTGAACTCTCGTAATGCTTTGCAGTAAGCGGTCGCAAAAACCATTTGCCTATACGGGGTTTTGAAGAATTCAAGTCCTGCTGGGATGATCTAACCTGCGTGGTGCATTTGTGTACTTTACGCTTTTCATATTGATATTATATCGCAGGTGCAACCGCTGTGGACTCGAAGAAGCAACTAAACTCACGATCTATAAGTGGAGTGCTCGTAAAGCTCTCAGCATTGAGCCGGGTTCCTGAGTATTCAAATGCATTGAAATATTGATCGTTTGTTGCTCCTTTATGACTGCTTACGGAATGCATTTACCAGAGTGAAATCAACCAAGGAGTGGACGATACCCTTACATGCATCTTTAAGCAGAAGTTTCCAACTAGAAGTCATAAAAAGTGGCATGCAAAATATTTAAATGTGGTCGCCACAGGTATGAAGAATGCGTATTTAATTCAGGAAACGGGCCGACTCATCAACCATGAATGTCTTCCCATCGAGCCACTTCGCCCGACTGGCCTGAATAATCATGAGCATATTTGGCCTCAATAATATAGCGGTATATTTCTTGCTCCCTCATAGCCGTTCTCCGGTGTCCCAAATACAGGCCGAATAAAGCGCCCGAAAAATACTTTTGGCGGTTTATTTCGCAGAACTGTGGCGACTAACAAAGAAGCCTTGGTTTAGATGACACTGAGAGGCGTAAGAATAATTTCCTGTCCTTGGTGACATTTCAATCATGACCAATTATTTACAAATTATCTGAGCAACCCCACCTATCTACTAAAGGTCGCTCTAGATTGCTTGTTACAAGTGTTAGGCAAAGACAGCAAACATTTGGTTGGGCGACACATTAAGCAAAATTGTATTAGCTCTGCCCAAACGAAGTTAACATAGTTGCAAGCTCTTTTTCTTTCTTGGGTCATCTTATACAAGACGAAGCGGCATTCGCGCATTTCCACTGTTGCATGGACATTTCTGGGGGGCCCGATATGCCTACAGGCAGCACGACTCGGCGTAACGTAGATAACGAAGAGCGGTATATTTCGAAGGTAGTTTCACCTAAGACTCAGTGCGGGGACCCGTACTCTCGCCAGTTTCTTTGTACAGTGCTGCAAAATTTATTGGATCAAACTATCTCATTTGCCTATAAGAGTATGTCTCGGGGGTGACCATAAACGGTTCTCTCTTGTTGATTTAAGTTAAATGTATTACTGTCTAGTGCAAAGACAAGAAGTAACGGTGATATGCAATGCCTGTCTTTCCAAATAATTCTATGGAAATAGGATCACAATTCAGAGTTGTAACGAATGATTGTTTTTTTTTTACATAGAAGCACGCCCAATCACAAGAATTTTCAACATATGGCCAAGAAATGTGTGGCTTATCGATACAATAAGCTCCGCGGAGAAACACCATGACAGTTTTGGCCTTTGTGTGAAAGAATAAGGCAGGCATATTTGTGTATCACACAGCAACAATTTGTTCAACGACAAGAAAACAAGTTTCGTCATTGTTCACCTGTGCGCTCTCGCTAGCTAAGAAGCTACTCTATATGTACACTGTCACGAAAGCAGGCGCACCACTGCAGTTGTGACAAACATTTTTTACACATCAGAGACATTTCTATTACGTATATGCTCTAACCATTGATCACAGCAAGTTCAACATCTCAATTATCATATGCATGTCCCTCTGGGTGCACCTAAGTATATAAGTTGCACAATGCGTATATTTGTGGGGTCGAAATATCAGTCAAGTATAATGTCTTTAAAAGAACATGGGAGTGCTCGCAATAAACCACGCACGCGATTATAAATACTGAGCTTACTTGACCCCCATGCATGAGCGTGTTGCGTAAACATTCATACGGTGTGGTGCAAGCCATAAATGGGGCAAGGTGGACAACATTCACGAGTGAACGAATTATGCGCAAGGCGACAGTCTCTGAAAACATACTTTTATGGACAATACCAGAAAAGAAGCGCTGAACTAGCCCGGTGCGACTTCAATTATATCCAATAAGATGAGAAGGAAAAGCCCGGGAACAACCTGGGCGGGAGGAGCGCAAGAAAAAACTGCTAGAAAGATGCTTCATACATGATGACGCATACACCAGCGTAAAATAATTTCAACAGCAGCTCGTTAATCTTCTGGCGCATGGGGTGGGGGTGAAGTATATTTAAGAATCATCTGAAGCGGGAATGCTTATCTTAACCTTCTAGGTATCGAATTCAAATAAGTGCGAAATTCAGAACTAAAATCTTTTCTTCAACGCATGTACTAGAACCTCCACTCCAGGTCTATGAATACAGGGCCTTACGACGATAATTGGAACACTTTAAATTTTTTTTCCTGAGCGAACCGCTGCTCGGTTTGCGCTAAAGCTTCACATGAAGGTCGCATTTTGTGGTCTATTTTGTCTGACACTGAGAACAACAATGGTACTTACCTATTTATTCTGAAAATAAATAAAAACGATTGTCACCCATAGGAAAATGGCGGCCGACTTGGACAAGCGCGCCAGTGCAGGCTGATTTTAGAACGACGGCGCCACCTGGGGTATGCAGAGCGAAACGAACGATTGGAATTCCCAGTAGAAAGAAGCCAAACGAGGTAGCATACGATCAGAAAATGTTTCGTCCCTAGTTTACGATGATCACAAATATAGTTGCATTAAAGCTGATACCAATCATAATAAAATATCCCTACGGTTCGTCGTTTCCAATAGCGTTGGATTTGTTTCCTCACCTATTTTAACATTTTCTGATCGTGTGCTACCTCATTTCGCTCCTTCCTACCGTGGAAGGAGCTAAATGAGGAAGCAGACGATCAGAAAACCTGCTTTTACATTTTCTGATCGTCTGCTGCCCCTTTGGCTCCTTCCCGCCGTGGAAGGAACATGAATCCACATCGTCCGTTTCGCTCTGCATACCCATTCCATATGGTTAATACTGGGTCCAATCGGGATACACAAGCCTAGCTCTCTCTCTCTCTCTCTCTCTCTCTTACATTATACAGATTGCAACTGAATGCGCTCCTAATAGTTTCAATGTTATAACTACGGAGCATTATTTAAAATGGAAAGCGGATGTTGCTCACAAAGATATCCTTTGTTAATATTCCAGCGTATTGTTACTGCACAAAAGATGCACCACACATCGAGCATTCTGTGCTGAATAGTGTGGCCTTCTTTTGTGCGGGTAATTATTTAACCGAAGCTTGTACCATTCAGGTTACCTCAAGCTTGCGTAACGTATCTACAAACCATAAAGCTCCGAAAAAGGAAGGGCGTCGTTCAGGCAGATAAAATTCAAAAATGCTGCCCTGGCCCGGAATGGAGGGACATTTCTGAACTCAACATATTCATCTCTTTTGTTTGCCGGGAACTCATACCAGAGAATACGACACTGTCTCACAGGGAATGGGGTTTTTAGAACAAATAGGGAGTGCACTGTTCAAGCAGATAAAATTAAAGAGACGCTGTCATTGCTTCATATAGACAGAAATTTGAGAACTCAAGTATTTTTCTTATGCAGCCAATAGCAATAGTTCTTTCTGTCGGAAGTTATATTAGGGAATGCGGCACTGTTTCACTTGGAGCGGGAGGCGACACTAGCTTGTCGTATATATAAAAACCCCCGGTAGTAATAAAAGAGATTATAAACCTTTTCACTCGTAGTTTTGTAAATGTCAGGACAAAAGACAATTACTGCTCTTCATACCTGAATCAGATTGGGGAATATCAGATAGCTAGTGAGCCGCAATTTTTATCCTACAGTCTTTTTGTTTGTTTCTTGCAGAGAAAGGTTGCCAACAGTTAACTCGCATGTCATCGGCTCTTTCGCAATATTCTCCCAGGCTTCCACAATAAAAGCATAAAGATACGCTCGTTCCGACTTAACTAGATTTCTTGGCGCTTCTAACAAATCTTATGGTTTTTCTTTATGTTTCTGCCCCTCCATTAAGAAAGAAGTACACATTAATTGATTTTTCCTGATCTACGGTTACGCCGACATCTGCTCGTTAGGCGTACGTTAGATAGAAAACTTTTCGATCAATTCCAACCATTCGTAACATGACAGTATGGGAACTAGGAGTCTGAATAGCTTGCGTAATATAAATGTGCACTTTCACAAAACTTGAGACCAGGACATCTATAATTTTACGCAAAAAGGAAAACCGCAGTGAAAAAAAAAACGAAAATAAGCCTGTGCTTTTTACGGTGGTTGTCAGAGCATAAAACGCATTTCGATGATACGTGCAGGTGCCGTCAGAAGTAACTGGAACCGCGGGAGCTGTGGCCGAGCCGCATAGTAGCGCCTCATAGCAGCGCCGTGCAGAACACGCATGCGCGCCTGCCGACGGTGATAACCCATCTATACCTCTCAACCCACTTCTTTTAAAGGGAGCCTGCAACACTTTCGATAAGCACTTTAACTCTTTCCTTCATGTCTGGAACCACTGCGAAAGCTATAGTTATCGGCAGCACGGTACGACACTGCGTGGTTTGCTCGTCGCACCAGACACCCCTTCTATTTCTGCTTTGTTTTTATGGCTTTTTTTAAGTTGCTATCTAAAATCGTCAATTGCTGCAACTGAAGGAAAACCGGCCAACAGCCGCTCATGACCTTAGTGACGTGATGCGAGCCGTCGAAGAACGTCAAGACCCGGAAAGAGAGAAAAATCTTTTGAGCGAGTTTACAAGTTATCTGATGGCCATAGAGCAGTAATTTTGGCTGAGGTACTTGCGCGACCCCCCTAATTTATGTACGGGGTGCTTTGGGTGACTACGTTATGCAAGAATTTAAGCTTTCAAAAAAAGTTGAAAAAAGTGTTGCAGGATTCTTTTATGTGGACAGGAGCATTGTTTTCAACATACTGGTCTCGGCGATGGCGCTGAAAGGAGACAGACCTGAAAATATTAGAAAAGAAAAATTGCCAGTTTAAATCCCTCTGATTTTGCTGCCAGATCTGTGTCTGCTATCAGAGACATCGCTGAGACCAGTATTGTGCGAAGTATACTCTTGGCTACCATAAAAAACGCTTTGAGGGGCATAGATGGGCTATCACCGTCGGCAGGCGCGCATTTGCGTTCTGCTCCTTTCGTTTACTGTCGGTGCAGCTACACGGTGCTCCTATGCGTTTCCCCTACAGCTCCCGCGTTCCAATTAGTTCTGACGGCACCTGTATGATGGTTTACTCCCAGGACGTCGACTTTGCGTGAGATATGTTAGACACCAGTCTGCAACGTACATACGTACGGCGGCCATATGCCGGGGTTTTATGTAACCCTATCACTCCCTCAGCACCAAAGCGCACGTGGAAGCAATCGATCCTTTCCCGTGTAGACACACAGACTGGGTTAGCACCGATGGAAGCATGCGTCGGACCATGAATATGCTTTATGCCTTGAAAAGGATATGCCGAAAGAAATATGTCGACTGGGAATGTTTTCTTTCTTACAGCCGCTAAATGATATCTGTACTTTGATACAGTTTAAAAAACAGAAAGAAAAAAATTATATTGCTTAGATCTTTCGTATGTTGCTGAAGGATATGTTTATACCTTGTTGGGATCCCGTGATGATATGTGCGGAATTCCTTCTCCGGAACTCTATGCGTTATTTACACTTGCCTGAAAGGTATACGGCGATGGTTTCTCTTTTTCGTGGTTTGATATAGGGCATGTAGTACAGCGCAGAAGAGATCGCAAAAGGTGTCTAGTTTCTTCCGTTTTAGTCGCGTGAGACGAGAACCCAGCTTCTATAAATTTAAACGAAAAGGGGAATGAGCTGTGGTGATTTACATTGATGTGTTGGTGCGTCACTGACGTCATTATACATCCCAAATGACGAACTTCATTACGAGCGCAGACATGCAGATGACAATTATTTTCATAAATCGACTTAATTCACTAGATAAAGCCATTCATCTACGAATGAAATACATGTATGTCTCTAATAAAGCTTACAGTTGAGCAAAAAGGGATGCACCCCAGTCCCGGGATGAAACCTCGTTCCACGTCATGTTTTGGGTAGCCCCTTATACTAAAACATTAAAATAATTAATTTTTGTAGAAGTTTTGACTGAACATGGAGTGGATAGATAACGTATATGAAGGAATTGTCTCCCAGGCAGCATGGCTGGACCAAGCACGGGGAACTGTTGCCCGGCCATTCATCTTGCCATCCCTACAAACTCACACCGTATCAAAATGCGATAAGCTACTTTTCTCTTTCCGTGCTAAATCCATTTGAGATTACACAGTTTTTTGTGCCACGTCAGTATTTCTTACCTGCCGATTACATACCCCTAAAGAAGAATTCTCCCTTCATGCCATGTTTATTAGTTCTTAAAGCAAACCTTTACTACTTTCGTCCAGTGGTTTCGCCGCAGACGCGCAAGTTCCCCTTTTGACCGCAGACACACCCCCTGCGACACACCCCTCGAAGCGAAGCGCATCGCGTGCCGGGCCCGCTTTCGGCGCTGCGCACAAGGCTCCGTTCTCAGTCGTTCTGCTCAACTAGCGACGGCGGCCGGCACAGTTGCGGGCGCTCAGCTGATCGGCAGCTGACCAACGAAACCGCCTCCCACGCATGCGCACTTTGTTGTCTCGGGCTACGTGACTCGTCTTGCGCCCGGCGAAGAGGAACGTTGCATTGCCCTGAATGAAAGCGAGTCAGGGCCTCCTCCTGTGAGCGTTGCATGGGACCGAACAGCTTTGAGCCGTGGTCGGCAACAGCAGCTACAACAAAGGTTAACCAACTAGATTTAAATTTTCGATTTAAACTTGCCCCCACCCCTTCCCCCATATAGAAAAAATCACATCCAAGGCGCCTAGAAAGCTCGGCCTGCTCAAAGCGTCGCCTGTACTTGGCTAATTCCGAGATACGGCTTCACAACTATAATACCCTTCTCCGTTCTTCACTAGAATATGCGCAAATGATCTGGCATCCCCATCAAATGTGTCTGACTAACATGCTTGAATCCGTACAGAACTAGGCCGCACGCTTCATTCTGTTGTCGTACTCAAGATAGCAGAGTGTATCTTCCTTGAAGTACCAACTTAATGCCCCCCCTCACCCCCAACGCAGGCAGTTTTCAAGATTAACTTTTTTTTTTTTTCAAAGCCTGTACTATCATCCAACACCATTCGCTCGCAAATTCATCCTTCCGGCACCCTATATGTCGACACGCACCAACCACGCTCACAAAGTTAGCCCAATTTTTACCCGAACAAACAAATATCAGAACTCACCCTTGTATTGCAATCAATGAATGGAATTCTTTACCAAGTAGCCTAGTCGATCTAACAGACGCCTATTCTTTTCAAACCGCACTCCTCGCACTTTTAGACATTTAAAATACTCTGTAACTTGTCTAATGGCTGCCATTGTGTGTTCCTGCTTTTACAATACCAGATTCTCTGTCACTTTAACACTTCTTGTTTTTGGATACAATGTTTAACGCTGTATTTTGCGATTGTATTGTATACTTCTCGTGCTTTTATGGTATTTCAATGCCACTTGTATTGTGTTGATTCTTTTCTTCTGCAATATTGTATGTTTCGCCGGTTTTCAACTCATTCCCCCCTATGTAAAGCCCACTTGGGCTCCTAGGAAATAAATAAATAAATAAATAAATAAATAAATAAATAAATAAATAAATAAAATAAATAAATAAAATAAATAAATAAATAAAAAGCAAGACTCAGCCACACTAATTCAAGCTTTTGCTTTGCATATCCAAGGTTAGCCGAGCTCAGCGGCAGCCATTTTTTAAGCTTCAGCTTAGCTATTCTTTATTGCTATAAATTGGCGGCTCATGTGTTTCAGATATGCGTTAAGTATTTTCTCTTTTCATCTCTGCCACTCTCTAAGCCTAGCGATGATTTGGATGAAACATAAAAGCATTCGCCTCCGTACCAATTTACAGCAGTGTTATCATCATTTAAAAGCCCAAAGTAGGGCCTAAAGTTTTTTCTCAGTATTGTAGACTGGCGTTTAGTAATATTTACCCCAGGCTTAGAAGCAATACAGACTTCATGCTATGCGTAAAAAGATAACTTACACGTTATGCGCATAAAATATTTCCCGTTCATAGAGTTTTAGCAAACAATAAACAAATAACCAAAGCAAGCTTGTTGTTTTCTTCACCTATTGTGCTCATTTGGCTTCAGCGGCCGGTGCTTGGTGCGGAATGGTGTTTTTGTTCAAAAAAGTTATTGCAGCCTTGATCTATTTCGAAGTCTCAATTATTGTTACCTACACAAGCTTAGTATACATCCTTAAAGGTAGTTTATCCTGCAATAGCTAGATGCTATACGCTTAGTTTTATTTATTTTTTTGTTTACACTTATTGCCTTCACCTAATAGCATGCCGGTGTCAATACCAAATGACAACGAACAAACACAACTGACATAGGTCGGCAGGCTCCCTTACGAGTGCACCCACAGACACCCCTCACCACTCACGAGTGATTAATGAGCCTCGTCATCATTTTGGATTGGTAAGTGCGAGTGTGAGTGAGTGCGAGCCTCACTCGCCGTGAGCCCTGCGCACCACTCGCGAGTGCGAGTGCCACTCGCGGCGAGCCCCACTCACCACTCCCGATTTGGAGAGCCACTCGCGGGGAGCCTCGCTCACCATTCGCGAGTAGAAGTGAACTCAGCACTCGCGAGTGGTGAGCCCCACTCACCCCTCGCGAGTGCTGAGCCCCGCTCACACCTCACGAGTCCATTCGCGCTGCTCGCGGGATTTGCGGGGCTGGAAACATATGAGCACTTATTGGGCTGGAAAAATATGAGCACACGAAAATGACGTAACATCATAATACAGAGTTCTGCCCTTCGTTTGCAAAAAAAAAAAAAGAAAAAAAGAATGCAAATGCAGGGGAGAGTTGAGGTTCAGCTTTCGGCTTGGCTAAATGTAAAGCTGCCGTGAGGGTTTGGCTTCTGACTTATAATTCCATGCTTGGCGAAAGGAAGGGGTCACTAACGTACCCTGCACCGTCGCATGACGGTGGAGTTGAGATTGCAGAACTTCCGTCGGCAGTAGACGGACCGGTAGGCCCCGCCCATGAGCTTCTCCACCATGGGGCCGATGTCGTGCAGCGTATACCGGTAGCCAGGTGAAAGGTTCGGCGTGCACAGGGGATATTCGTGCTAAGGTCCGAGACCTGCCATGGCACTTCTGCGAGAGCTGAATCGGAACACCTTGGTTATAACGAGTTCCGCGAAACAGGTAACTTACGTCGTAATAAGCAGTACTTCGTCAAAAGCGGGTATGATTGGCTCTTCCTGTACTCAGGTTGGGACCGTATAACATTTCTAACAAAGCTAGAATTCGATTAAAGCGATTTCATTGGGACGAGGGTTTACCGTACTAATAGAATCAGTGGCCACTCATTTACACACTCCCAGAACACCAGAGGAGATCTGCAGGCCGGCCCCTCATTCTGCAGTGCTGGACGGATCCTGAAATGTAGATGCAATCCTTGCACATGGCATAAGCCATGCAATCACTTTACAGACACTTCCGATGTATGAGACGGAAACTTTTAACGTTTTTTTTAATCGTAGGAGGCACCGCATATGATAAACTGCGAGTACGCAATGGTGTTCTACAGTGGCTCGCATTTCTGCATAGAACTTTTCAGTTGTGATGTTTGTGCTATGTGGCCTCCGCTCCGCAAAAATGCCGGCACTCGGAACACTTATTCTATAACATATAGCTAGGATTTAAAGCAGTAATATTTGTGCTGACGCTAAATTATGAACGAGAACTCCGCCGCAGCAGAAAGACTGGCTTGTCATTTTTGACAAGTGAAGAGAGAGAGCCAGCCTACCATAATTGGAAGGGAGGGCCGTCGACGGCATAAATTAAGCCGGCTAGAAGTAAGTCACTAGAAAAAAATAGACCGGATACACTAAACACTGCCCTAAAACCGAGAACAAAAGCACTTTGGAGTGCTGGAATTCTTTATACGGACGTGCCACCTGACACGCTAATAAAAAAAAAATTACAGAAAAAAATTAACAGGGCCGCTAGGAAGAGTACCCCAAGAAACTTGGTTTGTATAAAAGACAGGTTGAACTAGCTGAGGAAAGCACTCTTGAGCGGCCCCAGACATTTTTCAGGAGCGCGTTCAAGCGAAGTGAACCACCGGGGCTGGAGGCGATGGCATTCAGAATTTCTGCCTCTTGGAGTTTTTCCTCTCTTCAAAATCGCTCGCGCCGCAAAATTTAGTTCTGCTGTATCCCCTCCTTATCCACTCATTGATTTTGCGGTTTTTCTTTTCTCCTGCTGTTTCTGCATTCTCTGTTCAATACGCACACAATTTCGCCTTGCTGCGCATGCGACTGAGCTGCCTATTACTCCCGCTGTCATGTAGGATCTTCCTAAGTCTCCAAAACATACCAGCCTTCAAGTGCACAGAACACTGTCTTAGTAAAGCAAATACAAATATAGCACAAAAGAATCTACGTGCTGTAAATTGCCGTTACTCAATTTATAGAGACACGTCTGAACAGCAGCCGAATCGCTGAATAGAATGAAACGAGGCTTGCAGAAGAGCAAGGAAGAGGCATGATTGCATAATTTTCCTGCGACTGTACTTCTCGAGGAATAATTATCAATTTACGCTATAGTTGAAAAAAAACAAGCAAAAAACACTGAACAGGTTCTTATTTCCTTAGTTACATTTCTAACACCATGTATATAACCGAACATGCACCTGGCAGCGACAGTTCTTCGGGGTTTCCGAGGAGTGTTAGGCGTGAAGTGTTCGTTACGAGCGCGCGATATCTTTTTTCATAATTTACACTGAGTGGAAGAAGAAGAAAGTGAAAAAAAAAGAAGATGAATGAAGAAAAAGAGTTCTTCAAAAACAAATTAAAGAAACAAAAACGATGGGAAATGACGCTTGCCTTACAAAGAAAACGAACATCAACGCACGAAAACAATTTCGGGACAGCGTGTTACGGAATAAAACAAATATCTGGAAGTCAGAGGCTTGAATTGACCCGACAGGTGTGTTTCCAATTTAACAGTTCGCGGCGCTGTCTGAGCGCTTGCGAAGAGATGGCATTTTCTTTGCACGGACAAACATTCTTCCGGTTGTTTGCTTTAAGTTTTATTTCGGTATTTCAAGGTATAACTGTTTTCTGCTACTCAGCGCAGTCGCCATTCGGAGTGTTTCGTTTGAAATAACAAAAATGGGTTGTTTGCGCGAGTTTTGGTTCGTATTACGGACGATGCTTCCCTTGCGTACTTGCTTGACCAAAAAGTGAAGGGCATTGCTTGGGCCATGTTTCTCTGGAGAAACAGGGAAGCAGGCAGATAAAGGAAAAAAAAAACAGAAAAAAAACACGATGAAGACGAAAGGAAGGCTTTTTTTTATATCCGCCCGACGCTGGTCCCCCATGCCAAGTGGGTATATAGTAATGGCTGACTTTCGTTGCTTTGCTTGTTACCATAGCCTCATTACTTTTCTGTCGTAGATCCAAAAATGAAGTTAATTCTTGTTGGCGTATGCAGTGACTGTTTCAAACTGGGGATTAAACGGAAATGTGTGACGATAATTTTTGAATTAGTCGAATTTGACTGGATCAACCACTACCGGAATGGTGACGCGGTATCAAAACCGCAACATACATGAAGTAGGGTTCATGTCCTGGAATTTCCGATTTATGATAAAGTCTACAGAACCTCACTGAAGCACTTTGCGTACGACAGGTCATTCCAGGACAGCGGTCGATTGGGGCGGCTGTCTGTTTCTTGTCGATAACAATCCCATAAGCAGTGTTTGCGAATACCCCATCAAAAATATGTATATAATAGACGAAACAACACCAAACACCTACTCAAGCATGGTCTGCCTTAATATGCAAGATAATCGCTTTATTGACTTCGGCCGCAACCCACCGCTTTCCTGCCCCTGCCTTGCCCTTCTCGCAAACCGCAGCCGCCCACCAAGGGATCGGACATGGAGGTGGCTGCCCTCTCGCTTACGGTGCGGTACAGCTCCTCAGGCGGGGTATAGTTAGGAACTTGTGCATGCTGACCCCGTTCTCTAAGAGTGTCTGCACAAAGTCCGTCCGGTCTATAGCCAACGCGTCCATTGTTGCCTGCTCCAGGGTTTAAGGCAGCAAGTGACGGCACAGTAGTAAAGCGGGAAGGAATCCAATAAAAATACTCTTCGGCACATGTGCAATATTCAATGCGAAAATATGAATTTTCTTCCATCCATCCATCCATGCTTTGATTTGACTGATTGTAGGGTTTAACGAGCCGACGCAACGCAGGCGATGAGGCGCACCGTAGTGGAGACTCCGAATTAATTTTGACCACCTGGGGATCTTTACCGTGCGCCGAAATCTCGTACACACGGGCGTTTTTTGCTTTTCGCCTTCACCAGAAAAGCGGCCGCCGCAGCCGGAAATAGAACCCGCGTCCTCGTGCTCAGCAGCACAATGCCTTACCACTGAGCCAGCGCGGCAGTTCCATCCATCCGTCAATCTAAATCAATCAAATCAATCAATCAATCAATCAATCAATCAATCAATCAATCAATCAATCAATCAATCAATCAATCAATCAATCAATCAATCAATCAATCAATCAATCAATCAATCAATCAATCAATCAATCGATGACCAGTTATTTGATTATGTATCAATAAATAACAAGTTCATACTTGTTTCGCAATTTACTTACTCAAGTTATTAATAGGTAACTAGCTCAATTTTATGAACGTACTGGAAAGGAAGAAACTATTAGAATTTCCTGTCCATTATGCGAAAAAAGGCATTGGGTTTGCGGCTGCTTATTTTTTACACGAAAAACCCGTACTTCCGTGTCTCAGGAGCATGTTCTGAAACCTAATCTTATGCCGATAGAATTTGTATGGGCAATATCGTTGCTCGGAACATTGCTGGCGCTAGGCGGGACAAGGACGAGGATCTACACACACAAATGAAGCGCACACTACCAACTGATTTATTAATCACAACAAACACAACTTATAAAGGAAAAAAATTCAGATGACGTGACAGGAAGAGTTAATAACCTCGCTGAAAATGTATACAATATTTGTCATGCGCATGCGCTTGCCTACGAACTGTCAAGTAGTTCCATCTCAGTTGTCGACAGTGCGATCGACGGTGAACTGATACAGTCTTTTTCTTTTCGGATGGCGTAGGCTTCCCATATCTCGCGGGTGATCGTGTCTGCAGATTTACAGGGAACCGTGGTGCGTTCGAATTTCGCAGAGCACCTATGTCTGGCGCAGTGGGCAGCCAAGTGCCCTGCGGCTGAGACTTGCATGCACATATTTTTGTGTGCCTTCCCGCATGACATAGGTATCCTATAGACAACCCCGGAGCAGCATGCGACAAACTTACTCGTGTGCTTAATGCCACATCCTGTTTGTTTAGCATCTCTGGTTTTGTTAGTCATCTTGCACAGCATTTTTAGTTTTTTGGGAGCAGAAAAAACAACCGGGACATCATGCCTCGTGCCAACCTTCTTTAACATGTGGGAAACTTTGTGGATGTACTGCAGAACGATCGGCCTCTTCTTTGGTTTTTTGCTGTCTTTCTCTTTGTTAATCTCCTTTACCACTGTTCTTAACACTTTTTCTGCAACAGAGACAAGTACTTGATTAGTGAACCCGCTTTTTGTTAGACGGTCAATTTGAAAAGACAGACTTTCAGTGACTCTGTGTTCGCAGGATTTTTTGATGGCTTGCGACATGCAAGAAGTGGCTATGGCTCTCTTAATCAACTTTGAGTGTGCCGAATCGTATGGCAGTAGCGCCTTCTCTCCTCTCGTGCGATAGCACCAACCCGTGTGTGACAGTCCCGTCTTCAGGTTAATGTCAAGGAATTGAATGGCATCATTAACAGGTTTTTCATATGTGAAATCAAGGCCCTGGTGCGCAGGCTCAAATGCTGCAATGATTGGAGGGATGCTACTTTCAATGTCAGTGCCTTGCTTTAAGCAAACCAAAAAATCATCCACATACCGGAAGCATTTCTGCACATGCAAATCTGGTAATACATTTTCCAAAATGTTCCGAGTAAAAAACCAACTAGCCCAATTTCAAGCTCTGGTTAATATCGTTGCATTTTTAAATCAGGGCCTTAAATCTGGTCCTGGGAGCAGTTGTGGGCTTTCTTTCAGCATTAATATATAATACTTAACATGTTTGTCATTTTGAAGATCTCATTGACGTCGATATCAAATAACAGTGGCATATACGCTGCTTGCCTTGTAGGAAGTCCCACGTAAACGGTAAATAAGATGATAATTTACATTCTATGCACACACATGTGTCTGCCGGGCGAACACTTTTTTATGTAAGGATGTGGCACGTCACGAATGCCGTATAGAGTCAACCGAGGAAGAAAGATGCAGCGATTAACACAGTTGAAAATTTTGCTACATTCTATAAAATAAACCTATGGTTTTTCTTCGGTAAATCTCGTGCTTTTCCTGACAAGGGGATAATGTTTCTTGCTCCGCGATGTGGAATGCAAGGATGACATTTTATGCACTTTACTGAGAGAAAACAAAAGCTGCGTCAACCAGAAGATCCAGACAGCACTCTTCTACTCCCCCGGCCACTCTTGTCCATAGACGAATATGTCCCAGCGTGCTATATCCCAACTGTTCCAAGTCAAGGCCTGGTTAAGCTGATCGACAGGTGGCAAATACTAGCCTGCCAGAAGCCCGAACATACTAGGGAAAAGACAAAAATTACAACGAATTATTTAAAAGTATTTCCAACTGTATAACAGAGAGATAGAGAGGGTGGGGGGAGAGGGAGATAGAGAGCTTTTATTTGGACAGGGAAAACTAGGTGAAGTGAGAGAAGGGAGAGTAGCAAGCAGGGTGTTAGCGGTTTGGGACATGAAGGCTCATTGGCGTTTAATACGTTAGAAATGTAAGCTTAGTAACTGCAGATTTTTTATTTTTCAAGGAATGCGAAATGCCAGGACATCATAATACTAGAGTAGTCCGATGAGGGTGGAAAGCGAGCGAGTTTAACCACTTGCCCCAGGGCACCGGCACCTTCAACAGAATACGCGCTCTGTAGAGAATTACAGCGTACGCATACAATACAATAAAGTGCCTTAGTTTCTAAAGCTGAATCTGCATCGCGTATTACAAAATCACGATTACAGTTGTGATAAGCCTGGCAGAAAAAGCCATTCTTCATAATCAACAGGAAGAGACAGGTCAAATCACAATGAGGCCAGGGCAGTACAGAGACCACGAAGCGCACCAGGACTGCTGGTGTACACAAACAAAGAGGGTTGACTGCTTGCCTTTGAGCAAAGCCGACAGGGCTGCCTGGTCAAGTTCCTTGAAGGGGCCCTCTCCCATGCGGAGTCAAGCCAGGAGCCCACGTCTGCAAGTCAAGACAGGAGCCCACGTCTGCAAGGAGCCTGTCTGCAAGTCAAGGCAGGAGCCCAAGTGGCATGGATACAAAAGCAGTAACAACACACGTTGCAGGGTACGGGGCACATAACAGACGGTCACTTTTAGTGCGGTTCAGGCGACACTGTTCCTTCTGCGGCCATAAGCTGTTCCCCACCGTTGGCCCCAATCCATTTGGCCTGTTGCCCGCAGTCAGCATTTGTCCGGAGCTTTTCTCCGCGATATTGTATGCGGGCGTATACGGGAGCCTGCGCTGAATGGCTTTCAGTCCCGTTAGTATTGGGCGCGAAAAAAACAAAAAAAACCAACAAAAACGTACATCCCAACACAGAACACGTACAAGCTTCCAGGCCGCTGAAGTCGTTGTTCGGACTTGTTTATCTGCCCGCGAGTGCCTCGGGGTGTGGGCAAACAAACGAGCGGCACTGTATCTGCAGCACTGCTTTTCGTCTCAATATTTACATACCCGCAGTGGTCCCTACCTCCAGAAAGCACGAGTTCATGTCTGGAAAAACCAATTCCCCAGCTCCAGTTTGCATGCGAATGTTCTTTCACAAATCTTAAACACATCTCCCTTTTTTACCCGCCACAATGTGCATTTTTCTTTTCAGTATGACGAGAAATAATGCGAAACAATTTCTAAAAAGGTAACATAAAAGCGGCTTTGTTACGGCAACCTTACGAGAAAGCGCGAGGCGGACGCCGACTGCGAACCAGAAATAAATGTACAGTGGCATGGCGAAGAGGATGCCGTGAAAGGATAAAATGAAAAACGAGCAAGTGTATTTTGACGAAAGCACACACAGAATACCCTCTGAGAGTGTTCCCGCGAGCACGTATACATACCAAGTTTTTCTTCTTGATGGACTGCATGATTTCCACGTAGACCTACTCGGCTTGCTCTTGTTGAATCTGGAACGTCTTCTCGATAGTGGGGATGAGTTACTCTCGGAAGCCCTCGGGTAGTTTACTCCTGGGAGCGAATTTATAAAAGTGATAGCTCGTACGCTGTCCTGACGGAAGAGTGTTTATATTCGCAATACCAAATGCAAAATCACAGGCCCACGGCAGTCGTCATGAGCATAAAACAGAAGTAGCCAAAGCGTGAAGTCAGCTGTCAAGGCGGAGAGATTGATAAACCGCAAATACAGCGATGTGGGTTAAAAATCACTTTGGGGGCTTCTAGTCATCACGGGAATGTCATTGGAAAGAAAAATAGGAGCTAAGTTTAACTATAATGAGTTTTTTCCACCATAAATTTCAGTTGTGTTGAGGATCGTTAGCCTAAGTAGGCTGGGGGACGTTAGCTTGCAAGAACAGCCTGAAGCGCGAAAATAGTAAAACATAACTCTATCGCTTGCACACTTGGAGTTTAGGCGAATTTACACGCTTACATTTGCGGAGTTCTGGAGCCAGGAATAGCCTTTTGTATGCGTGTACACACGGGTTCTCAGCCCTTTGACAAAATATCTGAGGCGCATTTTTCTGCGCCGTGGCGTTATAAATAGTGACAGCTCCCTGTTGCGTCCGCATTTGGCATGAAAGAGTGCGAGTAATGAGGCGTGCACGTACTCGCAGTCGGGAATGTATCGGTGCGCGAAGGCGATAAGGTCTGCGGCGCGCCCAGAGCCGTCGCAGACCACCACTGGCACCGGCGGCAGGTTGGTGACGTACAGGAAACTGTGCGCCACCGTGTTCAGGCCTCCCTCAGGATGACGCACACCACTGGGATGTCACACCCTTGCACGCTCGAGCCTGGAAGGAAGGCTGCAGACGGCGTGGAAACACGCGCAGGGTTATACAGTCATCGTGACAGGATATCATCCATATCGTTAAGCGCCGCTGTATGCTTCATGGTTCTTTGGTAAACAGAATAAAATTATAGCTAAACAAGCCGAAGTGACCGCGGATGCCGTTGCAACTTGCAAGGGTTCAAGAGCGGAGCCGCTCATCTTCCACATTTGAACTTCTACCCCTTCTTTAGAACTAATCTTAATTGAATTAAATAGCATTAAACGTTTTTGAACTGAACTGCAATTTTGAATTCGATTAATTGTTTACATTTAAAGCTCACAGTTCAAAATGAAGAAGATGACAGGCCAGACGCCTCAAGACGCACGTCTTTAACGGACACTCTGCTGTTTTTCGTGCTGCCAGTTAGAGAGCCAGTGATAAAATTTACACCCCCTGGATAGCATTAGGAAGCACCAAAAAAAGCACTCAACAGCTCGAGAAGTGTCGGCTATAAGCAGAGGGCTGGCGCAAATCTAATGGTAGGGGCAATGCTGTACCGGAAGTGACGCCATGTCGCCGCAAAACGGACAGGGTTATTATGCCAGTAACAGACGCACGGACTGCGCCATGTTACCTCTCAGTTAAGCCGAATTCTTTTTTTTAGACACAACACTGAGACCTGCCGTTCTCATCGACCCCGAGGGAAGAGAGAGTGTGGACGGAATGTTGGGTCGCGAGACGTACTGGGAAAAGTTATTTGTAAAATTGTAGGTGTTCTTCCACTCAACCGCCATCTCTAGTTTTTCCGCAGTGACTTCAGGAACATGGCAGTGAAATTATGCTTCATTGTTGATTGATTGTAGGGTTTGACGCGGCGACGCAACGCAGGCGATGAGGCGCGCCGTAGAGGAGGGCTTCCGGATTAATTTGACCACCTGGGATCTTTAGCGTGCAGCGAAATGTCGTACACACCGGCGTTTTCGCTTTTCGCCTCCATCAGAAAAGCGTATGCTTCATTGTTACTGTCCATTGCTCGATCCGTATAAACGTTATCAGTATCATTGCTTCAGTACGTATTGAATCTTTTTTTTTCTTCAAAACCCTTTGTACTCTTAGTATTCTTCCTTAATCTTCTAGCAAGCCTGTAAGCTTTCTTATGGGCGTCTGATGTGAAATTCTATATGCCTACAGCCTCACGTTCGCAAATCTCATTTATACTTCGGGATCCAATACAAATGTGATCCAGAAGTGACTATCCAATAATGTAACATCTCCCGCGTTTGATCTCTCTGTATCTCCCTCTCTCTCATAGTGTTGTGTGTGTGTGTTTGGTGTGTGTGTTGTGTGTGTGTGGTGGTTGTGTGTGTGCGTTGCGTAGCGTGCGGGTGCCGTGCGGTGCATGTCATACAAACACATACCAGTGAAGCGGTAGCAAGTACAGATGAAGGTTCTTTTAGTTGCGTCAATGCATGAGCGCTCTCAATTCTGACTTCTTCGCTCACTGTACACAGGCGGTGCTGATGATGTGAGTCACCGGCCATCTATTTTATAATTTTTTTTCTTCTGCAATCATGCTACTTTCTGCCACGAATATCCGCGGTAATACGCATTGATAAGGCCATCCAATAATACTCCAGTTTGCACCAGCCTTCTCTAACGCTGCAATAGCAAATAACAAAGCACGAAATAATCTGAATAAAACAGGTGGTCATAAAGGGGGAGAGGGGGAGGGAGCCGTAAAACCCTTACACGATGATATCGTTGTTTCCGGTCGGGCTGAGTAAACCTTTGAATCATCGCTTCACGCCTGGAAACGAACATTCTATCGCTCGCTCGATAGCAAGTGAATCGAAACACGTTCACTGATAACGCGCTTCCATGAAGCCGTTTCTGGAGGACACCTCGGGAAAGTATAACACAAGAAGCATTGATTCACTGCCTCATCCGCGTACCTCAAAAACAAAGTTCTTAGTAGTTGTTCTTGTCATCATAATTTTTTCCTCCGATTTCTTTTTCAGTTACCTCCTTGCCAATGTTCCCAGCTCTCGATGCATTTGGTGCACACTGCTCCGCTTTATCAAATGAAGATAGCCGCAATCTTACTACAAACTAAGCTGCTTAGGGCCTCTTTTAGCTTGATGGTGGCAGCCGTTGCTGACAGCAGCGTAGAAACGTCTTGCTGCCCCAAAGATTTTGCAGCTTAAGATAAACCTCGATTTTGTGCTGCTCCTTTGCTGCCAAAGATACTGCTCGACAGCACTATGTTATTTCTCTCTCTCTCTCTCTCTCTCTCTCTCTCTCTCTCTCTCTCTCTCTCTCTCTCTCGGGTTTCGTGGAGCCCCGTGGGTGCGTCCACTTGAAGGTAATGCCCTGTGGTCATTTATTTCGTGTTGTATTCGTAGTTGTAATTGTGTTTATTTCAAATGATCGTCGCCCGAATAAAAATAAATACTTACTCTCGATATCTTCTGGCCTGCACGATCATCCTAAGCTTCCTGACGTGGTTTTCACCCTGGCTAATCATGCCTTCGAAAGAGGAGCGATCGACCTGACCATGGCGGTGATCCCCACGACAGCTTTTTAGAGCGCCCAAGGAAGTGTCATGACAAAGAGAGGCGAACTTTAGCCGTTTATTTATTTTTTAGAACGGGGGAAAGGTGTGTGCCCCTATCATGAGGGAGAAGAAAACTGTCTTTTATGGCTTGTTTCTTCTGAGATGCTTCCTAATTGAATTTTATTTCTACAGAATTGGGCGAGAAGGTTGACAAGTTCCTCACAACGCAAGTACGCCCGACGACTCCTGAAGAACGCGTCCAACATGTCAGAAACAACCCAAAATATTACAGCAAGTTACAGAATTCGGTCTAAAAACAGAAAAAAAAAATAGCCCGAACGGCTCATTTTGGATGCCCGTATGGTCGTCGTATCAGTGTCCATCGACCATTACTCCGACTGTGGTATGGTTTCCCCTATGGGCGTAACCAGACATGACAGGCTAAGTGAACGTTCAAAGTGCAGTGAAAAGATTCATATGAACCATCTTCCTCTACCCTTTTTTCCCATATTCCACAACAGGGCCTAGGCCTCGTCCGAATACAGTCATCCATTCCATTCAATTCTACCAGTGCTGTCCGAAACTGTCCAGTAATTGGTGCTGGCGTATAGTTCCCACACACCACCGCCCCATCCTTGTCAGGTAGTTTTTTGTAGTTTTTTCCCTCGTTCCGGAGGCCATTTTTTGTAAGTTGACGTGGTTATGTCAACGCAGCTGTGGAGGGTGACGGCGCACTTCATTTTAAATTTTCTGAATTAAAACTGCGAATGATAGTTATCCATACACCTTGCTGAGATGAAACTTCCCACGCTTTGCAATCGCTTGAGCTGTCCGAGGTTGTGCAATTTGTTTTGGGATAGCTACGATAAAAAATGCCGCAGCTTGCTCTAGTAGTGCAAGGCTGGAGGAGCCGCAAAGCTGGGGTTCGACCTAGCTTCTGCCCACACTGACAGCGGATCCCAGTAGAGAGGGAGCAGCCGGACCCCAGCAGTGCAAGGCCGTTTTGGACGACATTGCAAAGCAAAGACCATTAAAGTATGTACAGTGTTTTATTCAGTAGCAATCGTCGTCATACGTTTCGTCGTCGTCTTACGGTAACAAAACCGTGTACATCAAATCATCTTCTAGCGCGTCCTAGCCTGAGTAGACCTCCACCTCTGCCTCACTGAAAGGAGTGAGGCAAACAACGGCAAATACCATTCTCCTAATCCACCACATTGCACTTGTAGTGGCAGCACCACCCTCTGCATTCGGCCCCACTATCATCATCTGCATCATCCCACCATTATCATCAGCGGTGCTTGCCCGGCTGCGTCAGCAGTGCCACGCCCCACAGAAGAGATCGAACACGACTGCGCTCCAGGGGCGGTCGCATGTCTACGCCGCTCTCTAAGTTCCGGCCGGGCCTTACGCACCTGAATAAATGTAGGAGAGCCACAGCATCACCGGGTCCCACGGCCCCTTTCCTACACACTAAAAGCGGGTGCTGAAAGAACTGAGGTCGCTCGGAGGCTGCTGTGCGCTGTGCTCTAAACACGATTCGTGTATTAAGCCCAGCTTCACCGTCTCCCCGTTTCCCAAGATGCCAAACTGTAAGCTATTAATAGACAAGCCATGCGAGCCATCACCACGGTCTCCCTCGCATCATCCCAATACCGGTCCTCCAAGAACAAGCTCAGATCAATACAATTAACGAGCTCATAAATCAACCCCGATCTGTGCGACTGTCAAAGTATTCATGTCTGCAGAACGGCCAAGTACTGTACAACCACTTCAATCAGGGTACATTAACTCCTCCGGAACGTCAGGATGACCTTGCACCGTGGGGTTATACTATTATAACCTCCAACAAGACTAGCCATCTGCAGGAACGGCGGAGCGGGGAGGGTAAAGTACAGTTCTCTCTCCTCCCAAATAACCCGGGACCAGACGGTCAATGCCTCTTATACACCGACCTTCATCCACAGGGACACGGGGAGTCACAGCGTGGACGATCCCCACTCATCCCAACATCGAATCCCGTATTCCCCACGCCTTTGCCACATGTACCCCAATCCTGCTGGAATTGTAGGCTATACACGACGCATTGCTGTGTGCAGCCGTCTCCAATAAAGCCTTAACAACCATCAATCTTCGTGCTTACTCTACACAGGCGATCCATTATCTGAAACAGGTTGCGCAGACTTCCATCATCTGCCAACGAATTCACCAGCTCCACAGCAAGATGCCATCAAAGGTGGTTGGGTCATGGGTTCCTGGTCACACAAGTATTGTAGAAAATGAAATGGCTGCTTCATGTCACACAACTGCTCGGTCCCAACATCACCCGCCCAGCTCCCAAGTGACTCATGGGCCACACGAATGAATGCAAAGGAGGATATTCGACGTTGAATGCGCGCTCTCACACCTCTGTATTCTGTTCTCTTGCCCCTCAACCTTACCAGGATGGAGGAGCTTGTACTGCGAAGGATCCGGCTCGGGGTGGCTCTTACTCCTCCACGCACTAGTAGAATGAAAGGGGACTACCAAAGGCACATCAAATGTCAAACCTGCTGTGATAAACGGTTCCGGCAGACCTTCACCGCCTATTATAGACGTGCCCTGAAACTAAGGACATTCGAAGGAAATTCCTGATGGCAGCTGGACTAAATATGCCGCAAGACGCCCGTTACCATCGGTGGCTCTATGGCCTTGCCTACCATTCTTTGTTGGACTTTATCTGGGCGGCTAACCTAGTTTCCTGGATATAGATCGGACTCGCCTATTACCTACTAAGCCTTGAGGCCATTAAATAGACGCAAACACAACAACTACCAATCGTTGGATCAGGGCTTGCTGCTAATGAACTATGGGGACGGCGCCATGTACCGCAATCAGACGCACACTTTTAAATGCAGAGCATTTCAGTAACTCACGATGTCACCCGCGTTGACGTCCGTAGTCCGCACCGCACCCCTCCCTACTATATAAAAAAAAATACTATCCGGCGCCCGGTTTCGATCCCTCGACCCTGCGGGCGGAACGCAATGTACATGGTGCTCTACCCACTGCGCCACAAAGCCGATATTTTTTTTCTTTACTGCATGGAAAACTGCCCTTAATACAGCCTACAAAAGTTATGAGTCATCCAAGAAGATGCACATCACTGCAGCTAAAATAAGCCGTCCGTTCAAACTCTGGCAAGCAGACGCACGCGTCCAACAGATGCAGCCATTCTGGTGGGTCACTTTGCGCCGCATAAATGCTCCGCACCAACGCAGTTTGCTCCCGAAAAATGGACTTCGTTGGGCGAGGGGGTTCCGCGTGCCTGTCCGTCATGCGGCACTTCCACAAGCTATACAATCCGATCACAACAAACATATCATAGGGCACTCCAGTAACATCTCTAAAAGGCAAGAACCGAATTGTATAAGGGGTAATGTCCATGTCCTTTTTAAGAGTTCGTTGCAACACATCCCAGAAAAACACCGCATCCCGGCACAAAACAAAACAATGATCAATGGTTTCAGGTTGATTGCATAAACGGCAATTGTCAGACCAAGGAATAGACATTCCTTTCTCGCGCAACAATGTTTTCACTGGGAGTGTTGATGTATGCAGCTTAAAGAAAAACGTTTTTGCATTTGGAGGAAGACACATACGTGTGACCCGCTTCAAAACACTGTCCTTATGGTGGCCAATGTAAGGCTGGCGATAAACCGGCACTGGTAACAGACTCTCTAATAAAGTGTTCGTCAAAGCCTTCCTGGAAAGGGTAAACAGATATTGCAGGGAAAACCTCGCAGTAAGGAAATTGACACAGAATGGCACGCTACCAACGCGCTTTATATCGTTGACTCATTCAAATTACTGCTGACGAGCGCTCTTTCGTCAGCAGTTGCCACAAGTGCAACAACATTAACGTAACGCAAACTACTTAACGTCGTGCGCCCCCGGAAATGCTCTGCATTTGATCGTGCCCCTCGCGAGGGGAATGTTTCACTGCGTCTTCTCTTGGTCGCGGGACCCGTGGAGCCATCTGGCGGAGGCGCGGCACAACTCGTAGCACTTTATTTGAAAAAGCGCCTCGAAAGCGCGGCAAATATGAAATAGGGATGACGCGCTTTCGAGGCAATCCGCCGACGCGGCTGCTTTGTGTACAGACTCGGCGGCGAGCGTCCCGGGATTCTGGTGCCGACTTTTTTTTAAAGGCGATAGTCTTTCTTGGGCTACTTAAACCCAGAAATTTTGGTCTGTCTGTATGTCTGTGTGTCTGTATGTCTGTCCGTCTGTCTGTCTGTGACTAGATTCAGCCACCTGGCCAAAGTAATTCAATGCCTGCGGAATAGTCTTATATAGTCACAGCTAAATGCGCCCGTCTAAGTCCGGTGGAATGTTCATAGTTGTCAATATTGTTGAAGAACAACAAGACATTACGCATATATAAGACAAGAAATTGATACAGAAGTGATATTTTCAGCGTTCCTTTATAAAAAATCGTACATGTTTGATTTGGCGAGATTAAATACTTCATCAACTGAAGAAGAAAATATCACTCCGCCGTCGCCTGCTGTCGCCCGCGCCATGTAGCTTCTGGCGGCATTTGAAGAAATCAAGTGGCAAGAGTTACGCAAGGTTCCACTAGATAGGTTCCACGGTCTGCTTGCAACGCACGTGGAGTAGGGAAACGCGGTTCTATAAACGTTGAAGTAGAGCGCCTCGATTAACGCGCGTCTTCGCCGTACGGCAGCGTTCGCATCGATACACCCGGTTTGGAGCAGTGGAACGCGGGAAATTTAAAGTGATTTAAGCAAACCTTTGGCGTCTTTACCTTGGAAGGAGCGCTACGCAAGAGGAACAACATGAGAGGTGAGCAGGAAAGCGAAGGGAGGCATTTACTTCGCAAAAGCTGATAAAGACTATCGTCTTTTTAAGATAGCGGCATTCAGCAGAGATGTCTCACTGCGATAACCGTAAACAGCTCCACCAGGTGCAGCAACTTCGTCGTGCCGTCCGCAGGGGGTATGCACTCGGGAATTTTTCTTGTCGCCCTGTCGAGAAAATGGCCGCCTCGGTGAATACCTAATAAATAAATAGCACATGTGGGATCTGATGGGATTCGAGTTCGGGTCTACACAGTAGTAGCCTGAGATAGTTATCGGCACAGACAAAAGTGATGGTGTTTCTTGCGGTTCTTTTCTTTGTGGCACATAGACAATCGGGGGTTGGCCAAGAATCAAATACTTGAAGGGGCAATGTGCCGCTTCACAAGATTCACGAAACGCTCAATTGAAACGTAAAAGTTGTAGAACATTGCGTGTTTCGCGACAACTGAACGTGATGGCGCGTGAGTGTAACAGGCGCCCACCTGTCTCACAGTAGAGAGAGAGAGAAGAACTTTATTTATAGATCCGGCAAGATGTAGTCAGCGGCCACGCAGGGCTCGCACTACGACTCTAGTGTGATTCGAATAAAGTCTCTTGTCACACCGGGCCTTGGACTCGAGGGAGGGGAGTGCCTTGACAGGGGTATTTGGGTCCCGCTGCCGGTGAGTCCGGCGTGTGGTCTCCCGTTCTCCTCTGTCTTGCCAGAGCCTCCTCGAGTTGCTGGATCGCCCACTTTTGCTGGCGGTAATTGTCCGAGCGAATGCACCGCTCTAGTCCCTCCGGGAGCCGGTCAGTACCCTGTCTCCAGGGAAGCTGCACCGCGTGCAAATTTGCTTTCTGGTGTAATTAGCGTCCTAAGACAAAGAAACGAAAGCAATAAAAAAAAGCCTACACGCTGTAGTGAAAGGAAGGCGGATGAAGTAATTCACGCCTGAAGACAAAAAAACAAAAGCGAACAAAGCGATGCACGAGCGATGTTGCTCTAAAGAAGCTGCTGAGTATCGCCACACTTTCGCCTTTTAAGCACGTAAGCGGAGTTAAGTGCCCCGAAGAGTTTTCTTTTCCAGTCGGCGTTAATAACAAAAGATGCCAACCACGCAAGCGTCAAGTGGGAAAACCTCACTGAGACCATGTGCGTGCATCTTTGCGAGGATTTGAATGCTTCAAAGCTGGTGTGCGTTTCGGTTGCCATACTTTTTGCCCATTTGTGTTAGCATTTATAACCCAAAGGTGCGCACCGCATCCATAGCCGATTACAAGGTTTTCTTTAAAAAGGCGCCATTTCTGAAAGGAAAACTTGCGCGTACGAACACTTCAACGTATCATTCCTTAACACTTCCCATATAGAAAAATAATCCGTGCTATCTGGCGTTTTCTTTTGCATACCTACAAGCACCAGGTGAGAGACTACATGGTATGACCTTAGTTGTTGCATAAATTTTAATATAACTAAATTTCAATACATCACAAGAAACTGAACTGAGCTTGTCCGGCATCACAAGTTCAGGACTACACAGAAATGTCGTCACCACCACAGCACTACACTTTGCAAGGGATGCTCGGTGCCTCTGCAGCCGTCTGTGCACACCTTTTATTCATTGCCCCAGCTTTTGGCAGCAAGACTGTGGCTTCAGAGGAGCCAATTTACCGTTTGGAGTCGGACTTCTCTGAGATACTTATACTGCCTCAAAATTTTCAATTCCATGCAAGCTTTTCTTTCTGCGACAGGTCGCTTGAATTGCTGACAACCAAGATGTGCAATTCCGGTTTTAACCCAGTCCACTATACCGTATCTGATTCCTGTTTCTTTTTCTCGAAAACAAATAAACTAAACCTATACTTTCTAGCTGAGAGCAGCCAATGCTCTAGTCATGGTCAAAGCTCTTTTTGTGGGTATGGTCCCTACGCAATCGAGGGCACCGGTTGTCATCATCCATATCATCATCACATCTAGGCTCGTGACAGAATTCCGCCAGCTGCCTCTGTTGTTTTGCTCCAGCCCGACGCGGAGCTCGCCTCCTTGTAGCAAGAGGCTACTAACGTCCATCGTTGTGTGTTTCTCGTCGAACGTAGAAGAGCTATGTCGACAAACAGCGGCCCACACGGCTGAAAAATGAATTGCAGCAAAGAGGCTGTCCTCGACGAGCTTACCGATTTCGCCATATGGAATCCCGCTGATGTCCCTTGCTTGCTCGACGGAATTCTCTCTCACATCGCGAGAACCGGCGGCCCAATGTTTTCATGGGAAAAGCTGAGGTAACTTTTTAATCGAAAGCTGGAACTGGTGATGGAGAAATTTCACGAGGCATCCCCAACGGATGACCTGCCAGCCATGCCCAATGTGGAGAAGTTCAAGTGCGAAGAAATGAAAGAAGAAACCTTCGAGGCCATCAACCGCTTCGACGTCGTGCCGTTCACCATCCAGCGGCTGTGTGAACTGGTGGTCCGGTCCCTGGGAGCTCTACGACCACACCGACAAGATCATGCGTGCCGTGGAGAAGAACGTCCTGCTTGTGAGCACAATTGAACCGAGGCCCCTCGCGCAGCAAGCCAATGCATCAGTCCAGGTGCCGGAGATTGCGCCGTCAACGGCCGCTTTGACGACACCAGGCAGTGTCGCTCGAAGGGGTGGATTGCGAGCATGGGGAGGGCAAGGCAGAGGGAACCTCTGCCCATGCGTGGTCCGGGCCCAAACAGGAACATCCCGCCAGTAATAGTAATTATGGTCATCCATTCCTTTTCCCATCACCGAGGCCCCAGGCGCTGGTTACTACGTGGGCATCGCGGTTCTCACAACGTCCCGGTTGCTGCTCCTGCGACGAATGCTCACTTTTTAGACTGTGCTTGTGGCCAAAGAGAAGAGCGAGAGTGGTGAGGCGGGAAACTAATAGGTGTGCACAGACGGCTGCAGAGCGCCGAGCATCCCTTGCAAAGTGGAGTGCTGTGGTGGTGACGACATTTCTGTGTGGTCCTGAACTTCTGATGCCGAACAAGCTCAGTTCAGTTTCTTTTGATGTATTGGAATCTAGTTATATTAAAATATATGCAACAACTAAGGTCATACCATGTAGTGCTTCACCTGGTGCTTGTAGCTCTGAAAAAGAAAACGCCAGATAGCACAGATCATTTTTCTATATGGGAAGTGTTAAGGAATGACAGGTTGAAGTGTTCATACGCGCATGTTTTCCTTTCACAAATGGCGCCTTTTTAAAGAAAACCTTGCAATCGGTTATGAATGCGGCGCGCACCTTTGGGCTATAAATGCTAACACAAATGGGCAAAAAGTATGGCAACCGAAACGCACACCAGCTTTGAGGCATTCAAATCCCCGCAAAGATGCATGCACATGGTCTCAGTGAGGTTTTCCCATTTGAGGCTTGCGTGGTTGGCATCTTTTGTTATTAACGCCGGCTGGAAAAGAAAACTCTTCGGGCACATTAACTCCGCTTACGTGCTTAAAAGGCGAAAGCGGAGCGATACTCAGTAGCTTCTTTAGAGCAATATCGCTCGTGCATCGCTTTGTTCGCTTTTGTTTTTTGTCTTCAGGCGTGAATTACTCCATCCGCCTTCCTTTCACTACAGCGTGTAGGCTTCTTTTTCATTGCTTTCGTTTCTTTGTCTTAGGACGCTAATTACACCAGCAAGCAAATTTGCACGTGGCGCAGCTTCCCTGGAGACAGGGTACTGTGAGACAGGTGGGCGCCTGTTACTACTCACGCGCCATCATGTTCAGTTGTCGCGCGACACGCAATGTTCTACAACTTTTACGTTTCAATTGAGCGTTGGTGAAATTTTGTGAAGCGGGCACATTGCCCCTTCAAGTACTCGATTCTTTGCCAACCCCCGATTGTCTATGTGCCACAAAGAAAAGAACAGCAAAAAGTACCATAACTTTTGTCTGTGACGATAACTATCTCAGGCTACTACTCTGTAGACCCGATCTCGAATCCCATCGGATCCCACATGTGCTATTTATTTATTAGGTATTCACCGAGGCGGCCATTTTCTCGACAGGGCGAGAAGAAAAACAACAACAACAACAGCGCGCCTTTTCTCAGAATGGGGAACTGACAGCTTTTGTAGCGTGAGCTACACTAGCCGAGGTAGAGCAGTTTCGCGTGGCTCCTGGAGAGCCGTGCTCGCAAGCGGGGCACGTGGCGGCCCGGTCCACTTGATGACCATGCGAGGGGTGGCGGCGTGTACAACCGATGGCTCGTGCGTCGCAGCAACACCAGCGTGCGCCTGTGGAACCACACCCCACGCGTCCAGCGTCTTCTCCGACGTCCGTTCCGCACGTGGCGGCCCGGTCCCCTTGATCATGCGAGGAGTGGCCGGGTGGGGAACCTATGGCTCGTGCGTCGCAGCAACATCGGCGTGCGCCTCTGGAACAAGCTTAGCTCTAGGGCGATTGGTGACGCTGCACCGGAGCATCTTGATAAATATACATGTGTCACATAATGTGTATACCCTGTGTGTGTCATTGAAAGCAGCAGTAAGCATGATAATCAAGCTAATGCTACACAACCAGGAAAGCTAAGAATAACCGGCTGAACCTTAGCTCACGCTACGTAAATCCTGGCATAGCCGAGCTAAGCCAGTGCTAATTTTTCCTGACAATGGACTTCGCTGGCTGAGGAGGGCCGCATGCCGATCGGTCATGGGACCCTTCAACAAGCAATTCGAATTACATTCGCAACAGAAACATCGTTGGGCACCCAATGCGCATATGGTGATAATTGTGGAAGGATAATGCTTTTTTGCTTTTAATGATTCGTTAAAAATATTCCATAAAAATACGCCATCACGGCGGAAAATAAAATATCAGCGTCATTTGTCCGACCAAGGAATATACATCCCCTTTTCGCGCAGCGATGTTTTCACTGGGAGTATTGATATGTCACCGTCTCACTGCGAATTTTTTGTTGCAATATCTGTTTACCCTTTCGAGGGAGGCTCTAAGGAGCACTGTTATGCACAAGCTGCTTCCGGTTCCCACGGTAGCAATACATAGGTCACCATAAGTCCAGTGTTTTAAAGCGTGTCATGCATATGTGTCTCGCCAAATATGAAAACGTTTTTTAACAGACCCAGCAACACTGCCAATACACGTTTTTCCTTTTTTTTTCATGTCTGGAAGCACAGCGAAAGTTGTAGTTATCGCCAGAACACGGCGGCCCTGCTTGACTTGGTCGTCAAGTAGATTATCTTCCAGTTTACACTTTGCTGCTGTCGCGGTTTTCTTTGAAACGCACATTGAGTGCGCCTAATTCTGCAGCTGAGGGGAAGCCTCCAAACAGCCCCGAAACAGCTGGAGTGGCGTCACTCAAGTGGGCAAACAATACGGAGACCGAGTGAGTGAGTCAGTAAATAAACTTTATTAAGACGAGCTGCAGGCGCTGATGGTTAGGCGCCCAGCCTGTGCTGTCCTCCTCGAATCCCGGAAGTCCTTGTCCGCGCTGGCTGCCCTGGCCCTCTCCACCAGGCTACGCTGGGAAATAGAAAACTGTTTTCGGCAAATTGCTTCGTTATCTGATAGGCGCAGAGCAGAAATTTGCGTCTGAGGTTCTTTTGTGACCCCATATTCTAAGGACTGAATGCTATTTCTGTCTGTGTACCGAAACTTTCTGCCATTTAGAAAAAAAATTTCGAAAACGTTTGCAGGCTACATTTAGGCTCTGTTCCGCGTTGCCAGCCGTGGTACAAAACTTGTATTCCTTGTTTTTCTTTCTTTCTTCGTGGTACTTGCCGACTCGAGGGACTGGCCAGGAACCAGGAGGGGCTTTCAGGGGATATTGTGCTCGCTTCACAAAATTCACAAAACTATGAATTCGAAACGTGAATTTTGCAGAGTAGTTGGTGCCGCGTGACGCCTGAGCGCAAAGTCTTGTGAGTAAAAATAGGCGCTACCAGCCGCGTAGAGCGCTGATGCTAGGGAAGTTGTGGCGCATGGATTCTTAGTCTAAGAAAGCAGTGGCGTCTGCCGAGTCTGCTTCCTGGAGTAAGTAATTCGCGCCGTAGGCAAAGAAGCAAACGCGAATAAAGAGATGCAAGCGCGGTGTAGCAGAACTGAAGGCGATCGAAGGAATTTCCGCGAAAACATAAGCAAAATAAAGTAAAGCAAAGAAGGAGGCGCTATACGATGTAGTGGCAGATAGGTTAATGAGTAGCGTCAGACTTTCGCCCTCAAATCACGTAAAGCAAACTTAAGCAACCAAAAATTTTTTCTTCGTGAGATGGTAATAGTGAAAGTACTTGGAGGCATGGTGCGTGCGCAATGTTATCTGAGAACATTTTTCAGCCCTGTGTAATAACAAAAGATGCCACAACACAAGCCTGAAAAGGGAAAGGTGCACTGCAATCAGTGTGTGCCTCTGTGCGGGACGTGAATGCTAGAGTTGTGGTGTCCGTTTCGGTTGCCATGCTTTCACATTGCCCACTTGAGTTGGCATTTCAAACCGCAAGTGCGAACCTCATTCATAACGAATTACACGGGTTTTTCAAAAAAAGACGCCAACTAGGAAAGGAAAACATACGGCTATGAACAATTTAAACTGCCCGATATACCAAAATTTTCAAGATGTAAAGAGATCCAAGGTATCCTGCTTTTTCTTTTTCAAACGCACAAGCTTTAAGTGAGAGACCAGATGGTGTGACGTTATTTGATGCATATATTTTTATATATCCAGATTCCAACATATAGAAAAAAACTGAACCGTGTTTATTGGGCATCAGAAGCTTAAGGACCGCAGAGAAACGTCGTACCACCACAGCACTCGACTTTGCAAGTCATGCTCGGCTCCTCTGCAGCCGTCGGTGCACCTCTCCAAGCTCCCCGCCTCACCAATCTCGCCCTTCTTTGCCACAAGCACAGTCTATAAAGTGAGCATTAGCGGCAGGAGCGGCCACCGGAACGTTATGAGAACCGCGACACCCACGTAGGAACCAGCGCCTGAAGCGTCAGTGATGGGAAGAGGAAAGGATTGCGATGTTTACCATTGCTGGCTGGGATTTCCCCGTTGGTGCCTGGACCCCCTATGAACAGATATGCCCTCTTTTTTGCCCTGTCCGTGCTTGAAATCCACCCCTTCGGGCGATTCTGCCGTGGTGTCGGCTTAACGGCCGTTGACGGCGCCATCTCCGGCACCCCAGTCTCCACTAGCCGCAAGGGGGTGCTGATGCATTGGCTTTCTGCGTGAGGGACCTCGGTTCAATGGTGCTCACAACCAGGACGTTCTTCTCCACGGCACGCATGATCTTGTCGGTGTGGTCGTAGAGCTCCCAGGGACCGACCACCAGTTCACACAGCCGCTGGATGGTGAACGGCACCCCATCGAAGCGGTTGATGGCCTCGTAGGTCTTTTCTTTCTTTCTTCGCACTTGAATTCTCCACATTGGGCATGGCTGGCAGGTCATCCGTGGGGATGCTCGTGAATTCCTCCATCACAGTTGCAGCCTTTCGACTTCAAAAGAGAACCTCAGCTTTCCCATAAAAACACTGGGCCGCCGGTTTTGTCGCGATGTGAGCGAGGATTCCGTCGAGCAAGCAAGGGATATCAGCGAGATTCCGGTTGGCGAAATCGGTGAGCTCGTCGAGGACAGCCTCTTTGCTACAATGCATTTTTCAAGCGCGTTTGGGCCGCGGTTTGTCGGCACAGCTCTTCTACGTTCGACGAGAACACACACCGAGGGACGTTAGTAAGCCTCTTGCTACAAGAAGAGCTAGGTGAGCTCCACGTCGGGCTGGAGCAAAAGAACCGAGGCAGCTGGCGGAATTCCCGCACGAGTGAAGATGGGATGATTGATAATGATAACGATGCCCTAGATGCATTGGAATACATACCAGAAGACGAGATTGACCATGGCTAAAGAGTAGACTGTGCTTCACTAATGTTATCTTGTTTTATTAAAAAGAAAAATTGGGTGAGATACGAAAGTTGACTGAGTAAAAGCCGAATTACTCGTTTAGTTACCTTGGTAACTAAAGTCTCCTGCCACAGAAAAAAGAAGCTTGCAGGAAATTTAAACAATGCTCCTGTTTTTGCTTCTCCAAAAGACAGAATAAGCGCCTCAGAGAGCTTCAGTTCCAAACAAGTAGACTGACTCTTCCAATAAGCAAGAATATAGCTGGCTAGAAACAGCTGGCAATGGCCCGGTACCTGGCACTGTCCAGATAGTTCAGTAGCAGAAATCCTTGATGTGGAGAGATATGAATTAAGCTTCGGATATTCAAGTGGAGAGCTCAGTGTCGTTTTGTTGTGAACCGTAAACCGTTATTATTTTTTGTTCTAGTTCAGGTTCGGGTTCAGGCGGGTTTAAAAATGAGTTCGGGTTTGGATTAGTTCCTGCAAATTTACTGAGTGGGTTCTCAGTGATCGCTAAATTAACACGGAAGAAAGCCAGCAGCCAAGGGCGCGACAAAGGAGGGCATGGAAAAGGATTGTTGCGTTTATTTATTGTGCATTTATTTTTTTGAAATGAAAGAAAAAAAATGAAAAGAAAAACATACTTTATGATTGGGATCCGAACCCACGACCTCTCGACTAACAGTCGTTTGTTCTATTCCCACCCGGTGGAGGGCAATCCCAATGGTCAGCTTAACCACGATACACTGATTTGATCCATCCGTGACCAAGACTAGAGCAAATCAAGTGAATGGCACCAACATTCATACAATTTGACTGAAAAATGTGATCTGCTTCGCAGCACTACGCAATGCAGAACGCCATGCTTGCATTGCCTGATGCCACAGCCCGGACCAAAGTTTTGTGTCGAATCGTATGCCCGACGTCGTCATTCGCATAAATTTTACTGTCGGTGGTATGGATTGGTCAATCGGGTAGATTGTGGTGAAGCTGAACCACAAGGTATTTTTTCTGCGTACCTGTTTAATATAACCTCCGACCTATTTGCAATTATGTTAAACCCTACGACGGAGCTTTCTGAGTACAGTTACTTAAGCATTCCTTGCAAGTGTTTTCCGAGCTCCCCTAGCAAGACAATGTCGAGCGTAAATCTCAAGTGACTCTAATGATGTTCATTTCGTCCTGTATCTTACTTCTCCAACCAAGGTCTCTGATTTATTTCTGAGAATAAATAAACCCGCGCTATCGGACGAAGAGGATCTGAAAGTACACGTGTTGAATAAAAAGTACTTGTGCGAATAAATTAGGGTGCACCAAAATCCGTAACACTCGAGCATTTTCGAACTTCGACCCCATTGGGAGCACAGACAGTCTTTGTGACTGGGAAGCGATCCCACGACCACGTGGGTAGAAATGCAGCGTCTACCTCAGGAAGCATGGCGCTGCGGCGAGCGTTTTGCTGACAACCAATGACATTTATATTAAAAATCCTCGCTGTATCGCTGCACATATCCACTTATGAATGTACCGAAATTTGAAGTTGGGTTTCGGCAGTGGTATTCCGTTGCTACAAGGTTGCTTTTCTAGCATCAACGAGCGTAGTTATTTCTCGGCTCAGGACGCGTGTCCCTCGGCGTGTTACAGGTAAGAGCGACGTGACAGCGCCTAATCAGGTGCCGTTATGAGCACCAACAGGCCGCGCCGTTGTGCAGGGCTGAATTATAGAGAGCCGCTTGGTGACGGCTCTAGCGCCGAATTAGTTATGCACCGCGCACACTGTGTCAACAGCGTGAGGCGGGAGAAAAAAAAGAGCACAAGGAGGATTTTTGGTGGCCTGAAAGGGCTTGGGCGGGAAGGGCTGGCGCGACCGCGTGAGCTGTCCACGTTATTGGACGCCAGCTGTCTATCCGTGTGTCGCACGCTGAAACGGAAGCGCTCGACATGGGCACCTTCCGCAAAGCAAAGAAGAAGCATATTGAACGGGGCTGGGCAGTTCTGTTGCATGTTTACAGACCTTCTTTTTTGTGCGTGATACACGGTGGAGTTGCAGGAATCGAATAGGGAGGAAGAATAAAACGGAATCAACGTTCCAAACACATTTTGAAAAAAAAAATTGCCAGCTCCCCGTGCTTCCACGCGGGAAGGATGTAATGGCGGAAACCGATGGCGCCCCATATCCTACGATACTTCTCTGGGGTATCGCGATCGCAGCAAACTCAGAATTTCCGTCTGAACACGCCGTGAGTCGCTCTGTATAAATTTTGTTCCGCTGACTCCTAGCTGCCGCCTCAGCTTTGCGGATGTTATCACGTTGTTTTCCCGTGGCTATTGCCAAACGATGCAGGTAAACTGCGCGAGAGTTTTACAGGCGAATATCGGCGCGTTGAGCCAATGTTTAGGCAGCTTACCCTGCCGACGCCGTCTTTCCACCGCCACGTGGAGAGCATGGAACGAATCGATGTGGGTTTTCCTCCTGTCCCCACCCTATGCGCCGCACCGTCACTCACTCCGCAGGGCCCCCGCCCACTGAAGGGAATCTTCAGTGCAGTTCTCTCCGCAACTGCCGCTTTTATGGCAACACCCCTTTGATTCCCCTTAGAACGTAACTTTACAGGGGACAAAATGGGGGTACTTTTCAGCGTAAAGTTGCTTATCCCTCGATTACCAACTGAGTCATACACATAAATCGCCAAGTGCCGTACTCCGAACCCTAAAATGGCTTTCGTGAGAGAGCTAATCTACGAAAGCGCGTCGCTAAAGCGCGTATTTCTCGAGAGAGTTGAGGCCGAACGTAAGTTTAAGTTCCGAAATAAACAATAAAGCAGCCTCTTGTGATCCTACGGAGCGCATTGGGCCGACAAAACTTAAACGTCACCGTCTCCTCCGCATGAGTTTTAATCTTGTAAGGCACCATTATTGTCACTCTTACCACTATTGAACACTTACGTCTTTCACCTCGCCGTCCTACAAGCGAAAACCTTTCTGTATGTTTTGTACGGCATTGTGGTGATTGGCCGTCAGCCACAGGGCGGTGGGGCAAGAAAGAGGGGGAAGAAGGGGGGAAGGCGGGTGGAGGTGGACGGTGGAAGCTGTCGGGTGCGTCTCGTTGGCGGATCTGGAAGGCCCGCAATTACAAGGTGATATCTACGACCAGCGAGGACCCCGTCGGCTTGGGAGGCCACCCAGACTTGCCATCGTGCGCAGCTCCGGCCCTCCGTGCAACAATAAGGCTTCATCACTAGTGGAATGCCCGCTTTTTGCAGGGCGAGGCCTATAGCCGCACCGCACTGCGAGCTCATCAAGGGCGCCCGGACACGCCACTGCGTGCAGGTTTTGGACGGCCCTATGAAGAACGAAGCACTTTGGAGGTTCAGCAGTCGTCGTTTCAACGCTAGGGTAGAAACCATCTCTCCTGCCTTCCCACTACGCTCCTACGCCACCAGAGGGTGGTTTTGCGCCGTTTCGGGGACATGCGACAGTAATTACAACACGACCACTCGTGAGAACGTTTCATTTTGTCTCTGCGCCACTGTGGAGGACTCCTGGATTGGTTTACGCTAGTATATTCATTGAGTGCTGCAATGAGTGCGGGAGGAGATCGCACTGTAATTTTCTCGGTGTAGCTTCGCGTCAGGGTAAATATTTTCCTCGTTGCCTTTTCGCTCATTTTTTTTCTCTCAGTGTAAATATGCTTGCGTTCTTTTCTCTCTGAGCCTTCAGTACCGTGCAGTTTCCTTTCCATGGTCTTATCCAATCTGTGTATTTCCCTCGTCCCACACCAGCAAGAACCTCCCTTCTATCTTCAAAAGCACATTTCACCCATGCACAAGATGCGAAGCAAGAGCATAGCTATCGGGGAAAAAAATAATTTTTTGCATATGCCTCTTCCTTTGCAGCCCCATTTAGTTGAAACAAGTTTTTTTTTGTCAACGCCGGCCGCGATGCACGTTCTTTGAACCGCATTCTGTGCACTTGTCGCTATTAGTGCTTTTTTTATTCATAAAATTCTACATAGTTTAAGAATATACATATTACCGTGTCAATACTCATTTCATTTTTCATCATCATTTATTTCTACACAAGATAGAGGTACCATCTTGGAAGATGGACTGGAAAGTTAAATCCCAAGTATACTAAAACATAAATAATGAAAGTTTCAAAGAGAACCCCAATGTTGAATCTTAACAAAACAGCAGATGGCGCGGCAATAAAAGGGGAGGCTAATAAACAACAAAATATAATCATCCCTCCCACAACTAAGCTCGCACGCTCTAAGCAATAGCTGAAAGAGCCCCGTCACTGGTCGAGATAGGGCACGTATGTCCTCGAAAACTTTTGAACAATGTCAGTTACTTAATAAACTGCTCTGGAGCCTTAAAAACGTTGTTTTTCTTATCGATGTCTCGATAGGTAGACCGCTATGCCTTCATGTGCACCATGTGCGAACGTTACCTTGCGAATTTATGGCCTTCTATGGCACATAAAAACACTTTATGCGGGAACTAGTCTTGCCCCAGTGTCTCCTTCTTCCGTATTTCACATCTGATATTTCTGGTGTTTTATCTTGACTATTTTGTTCACAGCTGCCTTTAACGGTGTATTTCGTGCCTTTCTTGGTTTACGACTAGCAGTATGCCCGATAAGAAGTAACGGGGCGCAATATATGCTGAATGGCTCCTTCCTTTTCCGTAGCGCGGTTGCAGCTTCAAGCGCGCACACGGCTGCCAGTGGAGATTGGTGAGCGCATTTTTTATTATTTTCATCCCTTCAACCCTTAGGTAGGTAGATGTACAGTATGACTTCTTTCCTCGAATTTTACCCAGCTTCCAACACACTACGCTGAACCAAGAAATACTCTTCGAAGAGTAAAGTTTGCGTTTCATGTAAACTTCCTGGCAAATAAAGGCGTACTTGTTCCTGTATACAGCAGCAAGATGTGATCCATAAACGTCATTAAGGAACAGTTTTGTTCAAAACTGCATTTCGGGGGCCCAACATATAAGAGGGAATGGCGCAAAAATACGCAGGAATTTCCAAGCAATCTTACACAATTTTTACCTTCCTTTTGCAAGCTGGATCACGGCCTTTCTACAAAGTCGGCCTGATACGCTCTCATAATAACACCTTGAATGGGAAACACACAATTCCTACCTCGGCTTGCTAGCCCGCCAACTTGAAGCCGCCTCCACCACCCGCTTTCCATATATGCGTACGATCACGGGTGCGATCAGTTACTTAGGTGGCCAGATCTTGCATATACAAGCCGCGGTTAATAGCCCTGAGATCACCCAGATCACCATTTTATGCTTGGACGTGACACGCAGCTGAGAAAACCGAGAACCAAGTTTCTGGGAGTACATGAGTATACGAAATATGACTGAATCCAACGTCCCCCCTCCCGGACTTTCAAGACTTCCATCGACAACCGCGACGTTAGGCTTCAACCTGAGGCACTACCGTCCTGGTCCTGCCTGTCGGAACAAAAACAGTAATAGCATTTGTGTCAAAAAACAAAACAAATAGAATGACATGCTGCACTCCATCCGCGGCGTCTAATAAATACGATGGAGCATCTCAGAAAGCCATGGTCCTTCTGGATAGGGCCGTCACTGGGAGCAGCCTCACGCATGACGTAATGGCTAATGGCTTCAAGAAGACGAGTACCCGAGCCATCTAACTGTTGCATAACGCGACCTTACTGACAGCCAGAAGCTTGCGTAAACATACGCTCACTTGCAAACTGGAACAGGCTGTACCGCTTCCTCGCATCATTTAATTATACACGAAGTCAAAGCCCACACGGACTTCATACTTCCTTTCACGCACATCGTAGCCACGTAGGACTCGAGAAGACCCGCTGTACTTCAATACCACCCCATATTAACGACATCTGTCAAGAACTCCTGCCAGCTAGTGACACTGGAGGTACCAAGAACTCGTCTATTCCTTGAACATTCAGCTAACCGAACTTTTAGGGATTCCCTGCATTTCCTTCCTGTCTCCTGCCCCTGCATGTCCTACTTCCCCGTTCGTGACCACAGGACCTTCCCTTTCCTTTCGACTAAAAGTACAAAACATAGTCGTATCTTTGCCTGCATTATTTTGCTATTATCTCACAAATACAGTACAAATAAGTGCCGTGTTAGGTGTCTTCACATTACAACATTTAGTTTGACCTCGGAGCTGTACACAGCAGGCATTGTTGTTTGGAATATATTGTCATTCTGTTAAAATAAAGAAAGCCTTACGCCTTTTAGTCCTTAGAAGCAATCCACTTCGACAGAAAAAAAGGGCACGTGCTTGCGGGTACGTGCCTATACACCGACGCAAGGAGTGATGAGGCCCCACTTAACGCGGCTTAAGAGGCCTAAAAGATTACGACCTGGGCTTTGCCGTGATTGAGTACCAAGCCTTGATTTCCCCCCTCGGGAGGAGAAAGGGCAAGCGGCAAGAAAATACATATTAAAAATGAACTTACTGGGGTGATTACGCCAGTTTGTAAAAGCTACATGGACACACTCACAAAAAGAAAAGCGAATTCTATGAACCTGGAGCGGTTAACTAGGGAAGCATGTTTGTTAGTTCCGTTGCAACAGGACGTAATTAGAGCGTGGTGCTGCCTAAAGCTACATTATCAATGCCGGCGGGCAGTTTTAGGCTCGGCAGAAGAGAGCAAGTCAAAGGGGAAGGCGGCGGTGGAGGGAGGGAGCAGTGAATCGTCGGGGGCTGTTTGGGGAAAGCGCGCTCACGATAAAGCACGTATTACATAACCGAGTCAAGTGATGCAGGCGCCGGCAGTTCTGTTAACTCCTGGGTAGCACGTGACCGTCGATAGCCTTGTGGAGTAGCGCTGAACGCCGTACTAAACCGAGTGCTTGCGAAGGAAACTCTTTCGCACCTGAGTACGGTGCTATCGTTTCTGCGGCACTGCTGTCGTGATTCGCGTTCCTTCTTGCCGAGGCATCGCAGCAAAAGCGAAGCTGAGCTTTGTACGTTACCGTGTATAATTAAGCGTAAAACATTAAATCTGCTCAAAATTTGACTGTCCCGCAACAGAGGAAACTTTGGTGACCTTGCATTGGTGATGTGTACTTTGTCCACATGTCACGTTGTTGATTTGACTATATTTGGTCTTAAGAATGTTAAGGGACAAGAGGAGAGGAGCGGAGTGGGTCAGGAAACAAACGCGTGTTAAGGACATGTTGGTAGAAATTAAGAAAAATAAATGGGCGTGGGCAGGGCATGTAGTGCGAAGGCAAGATAACCGTTGGTCATTAAGAGTAACAGAGTAGATCCCTAGAGAAGGCAACCGTGGCAAAGGCGGCAGAAAGTTAGGTGGAAAGATGAGACCAAAACGTTTGCGGGGATAAATTTGTCGCAGTTAGCACAGAATTGGGATAATTGGGGATTTATGGGAGAGGCCTTTGCCCTGAAGTGGGCGTAGACAGGCTGCTGCTGATGATGATGGTCTTAAGAACATGAATGTAACTATTTACGTTTTTAATTATGTATTCAGCGCCAGCTGACGGGTAAAAGAGTGTATAGAAGGTGAAACTGTTTTTAGACACTGCCTAGTAGTTAACAAAGCCTCAATGTAAGTTGTAAGAAGAGAAAATGGAATGGTAAATTAATTTAAAGATGCGCCAGTAATTGATTCAGGTTATGACACTCTTGCAAGACAGATTGCAGGGCACCGGGTTGTCATCGCAAGTGGACAAGAGATACGCCTACACATGCTCCCAACCACATGCTGTTAATTTTTGTTTTTCCTGAGAGCAATATTTTTGTCGGTTGGCACGAATAATTTATGCAAAACAAGTCGTTGAGCAACGAAAACACCCGTCGAAAGAAATGCGTACAACTATAGAACAAGTGTACTCTTCTTTTTTGAAACGGTCATAACAGATAGTTGAGGGAGCCTTCCAGTTACTGACCTGACTGAATGAAGCCTACACAGCTTACCCGTGTTTTCCCAATTCGTCATGCTGGCATGTATAAATGCGTCCTAACGAACTTATATTGAAATGAAACTAATGTCTCTCTTTCAGTATGCAGCGTGCACAATGCCTACGCATAATATCGCATTTAAGAGTACCTTCTGTGACCGTTAGTCCCGCTACTGCTTTTTTATCGTTATCCGTACTGGCCAACCAGCCGTGACGTCCTCCAATATGAGGCGCCTTGCAAAATTTCCCCATTGTTGTTTTTTAACCCTAACGTGCAGCTTGTTGTTCGGGATATAAAGAAAAAAATAGAAACTCACATCTACCCGCGAGCACTTTACTGGTCGGGCGCAAAATGAGAATACATGAGCCCACTCACCTTAGCTCCTATCAAGTCTTTCCTGTTCTCAGTGATGCCCCAGGGAGCGATGCCGATTGCGACAACTCGGCCTTTCAGCTGCGGAGTACTTTCCGTGAACAGTTCGTCGCCGACGTGGCGGGTCACGCTTGCAAACCAAGATCAAACCCAAGAACAAAAAAGGAAGAATGAAACTGGTGAATTTGGGAACGCTCGTGCTCAGTTGCTTGAAGGAAATGCATTCTAAACATAAATAGGAGCATTGATAAAAAAAACGCCATAACACGAAAGTACACTGCAATACTTCCAGAAATATATACTACGTGTAGTGATACTCTGTTTTAAAAGGTGCGTCGTTATCCGTAGTTTTTGAATTACCAGCTCAAGGGTAACAATGAGAAATGATATTTGTTGATTTCAGATACGTGGAACACCACACCTGCGAACTGCACTGTACTGAGACAAGAGCACTAACCGGTTCATTTTCCAAATGGGCTTTAAAAAAATGTGACAGCGTAAAGCCCACTATCGCTCCTACAATGCGTGGTACCTAATTACCGTTTCCTTCCGGGCACACATTGTAGATCCCATACAATTTATTGATGCCATTTCATGTTCCCCATCTGCACCCTTTTTAATGGCCTTCTAATTCTTTCAGCGAATATTGTTAATGAAGGAAAACTAAATTGTGATAGACATGATCTTCGTAACTCTACAAATTTCAAGGGTAACAGGGTAAGAAAACGTGTTTACTTTGCCAGGAATACCTACAGACACCCTCAGAATGACGGTCAGAACGAGCAACAAGAACTGCCACGCTGTCACCTTAACCTTCTCTTATTCTAGTCCCCGACGTTCCGATAGTCAACACATACCCGAGCGGGAGAATAGCACGGAGAACAACCTACGTCGTAAACTACAAACGACAAAAACAAAACAAGCCACGGCGGCCGGCTGTTTCAAACTGCACAGATTCAGTGAACTCCGTCGTGAACTATGAATTCAGTGAACTATGAAGACTACCCGGTGTATGACGATTCTCCGGTCTGGCGTTTACTCCCAAGATATTCAAGCATTCCGTAGCCTAACTAAAATGTGTCTGGCTGCTCTTCCTAGTTGTTATTGATCAATCTACAATAGCAAATTGTGGGCAATGATTCCCAATGATGCCTTGTGTCTGCGCTAGCAGTGCAGTCTATTTGTGGGGCAGATTTGATTCACGAACTGATTTTGTGACCCCCCTCCAACCCCCTTTTGCTTCCCTCTTACCGTCCTTACACTTTCCAGCTCAGACTTGACGAAGGAGGACGTTGACAGGGTTTTTAATAAATTACGTTACCACTATACCAGCGCTGTAAAGTACTTTGACACTAATGATCTGTTGGTTTGCAAACGTTTCTGAGACGTACAAGCTAAGCCCTTTTTTTCCGGCATTGCACTGCAGTGCACACAAAAAAAGTAACACGAATTCCCCCTAACCCGGTACGAAGTAAGCCCAAACTTCTCTGCAGGCGGTTTTAGGAGAGACGTCTGTACACGAGAGTTATGGTTTCCGCGGCTCACACTTGTTCAGAGCTTTTTTTTCTGTCGTCCCTTCTGACAAATGGCCTCCCATGGAAGTGAACACGCCAAAGTCACCGACACAAATACGCACAAGGACAGTGGCAACAACCAATCCACTCCCTTTTATACTCTTCCGGGCAAAGGAAGTTGAGTTCAGGAAGGAAATAGCACTGTGTCGAGACCGGAACAATTCGTTGCACGCACTCGGCCGGTGCAAAGAGTTGACAGAAGCGACAAAAGATTGCACGACAGATGAACGTTGGCGTCAGAGGCAGACAAAGGAATCATGGCAAATGCTTCCATTCGGCTAGATGTTCCTGTTTCTTAAACACAGCAGGCAAAAGCTTTCTCCATTTTGTCTGGCTTGGGAGATTTATTGACTGCGTGCCGGGACTTGAGGATGCGTGCACTGGGAATCAGGCCGCACACGCTACAGCCCAGGATAGTTTAAACCACGCCTGTTCACTTATTCTCATGAAATCGACGTCATCCACGCTGTCCCCAGCCCTACGTATCATTCGGTACAGAAAAGCCAAAAAGCAGCGACACCAAGACGCCTTCCGTTTAGGCTAACTCTAGGAACTTACTCAACTCCCGTGCTCTGGGGGAAGTTTCGTTAATACATACTTGTCTAACGACGCTTACACTCCAGAGACCTTTCGCAAGTGGCGGGCCCTCAGCTTCATCCAAGATGCCCATAGTGTCAAGACTGGACACAAGCTGACCTACCATCTCGTTTGAAGCTGCTCAAGATTTTCATAAAACATTTATTTATTTATTTATTATTTATTTATTTATTTATTTATTTATTTATTTATTTATTTATTTATTTATTCTAGAAAACGGGAACCTACCTGGGCCACAAACAACTAATTGCACTTCGTTAATAATATTAATGTTATGTTCCGTAGAATATAATCATTTTTATAGGTGGCCTTACGCAGCCAGTGTGGGCCTCGTGCGCAGGTATACGGTGGTGCCACTGATGTGCTGTGTTCAGCGCCATCTTGCGTACAACGTAGGTACAACTTCTGAATTCCGCGAGCAGACGACGTCCTATAGCATGTCATTCAGCGCAGTACGATTATCAGCAAGACTAAGAACAAATGGCCGCTATCCCGTTGCAATGCGATACGAATAGCCAAACGGTACTTTAATAAACAGAAAGTTTCGCAAGGGGCGACAGGAAAGCGATTCATTACAACAAAACCAGTTTTATACAAGTGCGGGACTGCCTACGCACTGCGTGGACACTGTCATTTCGCAACGGCTTCAACTGAACAGAAGTGGTGCCGCCCAAATAAAAGATAAAAAGACGAAAACCCGCGAGCCCACTTACGAGGCGAGCGGGAGGGCTGCAGGAGTGTGCAGTGTGTGTGAGTCGGTGCATGCGTGTGCTATCCTCCTGGAAGCGATAATGTGCGTGAGAGAAAACGCGTGACGTTCCACCAATGAAAAACCTGTTCCCCGGGGCCGTGGGCCCCCGAAGAGCATGAAATGGCGCTACAACTCCCCAACGCTTTGGCGAATTTGATTTGTTCATTTATTCATCTAAGTCCAGGTCAGGGCATAACTGACGTAATCCAGCAGTTGGTGGTCAGCTTAGTGAGAAGATGACCGGCGATGCGACTTCACGGTGCTTGTAGAAGCAAATGCCTCCCGTGTGAACTCCACTGTGCCTTGTCGGTGCCAGGAAGTAATTTGATGTCCGTTGTGTGTTTGTGGATTTGGGGGGCGAAATGTATTGCGACACCCAGGATGTATACGGCTTTAAGAGCCGAAGATTCAGGTTTGTAAAGGCAGGCTTTTGAAAATACAACTGCGCAGCAAAACTCTTCCTGAAACTGCTGAAACTACGATGACTGTTCGTTGGATGGGCAGAAAAAAAAATGTCGCTTGGTGCTGTCTTTTTTTTTTAATTCGTTGATATGTTGATAAACGTGTATTTAAATTGCGAATATTTTTGACATAGGTGCGCTTGAGGAAGCTTTCACGAAATCCTCTATGTATACATTTATTTAATTCGTTCTTCACCCTTCTATTACTCGAAATAGCCACGGGAATGGTCATGGCAGAGCGCACAATGGTAGCAATGATTTTACACGAATGGTCCCCCTCGCATTCGTAATGCCGATGAAAAAAAAGCCATTTGGAATAATGGAGGTCGTTTCAAAGTTGACAAAGTTATACGTGATTGTCCGTGAAACTACATGCAAGCGTATGTAGTTGCATGTGCTCGTGCATGTTATCTGTGTCAGCAAAATATTTTGCGCAACAAGCTCCTCTTCAACTCGTTTCCTCGGGCCAAATGTGGCAGAAACGCAAACTACGAATCGTACAGGAATTAGGTTTGAGATATTTGAGTGTCATTTCAATAAACTGTAAATGCGAGTCTCTGAATTCTGGCTGGTGTGTGTCTATATGTTAATTGTTGTGCCACTGGGTAGCGTAAACGTTTACGCTCCTTGTGTTTTAGTTTTAAGGCTGTCTTTGTATTTCCGGCATGAATATATACGTACCATGGAAGCATGTTTATACGTAGGATACTCCATGTATTTTCTGATGCGTGCACACCTCTACCGACACCAGAAGTGTATAAGGGGAGCCACAAAAAATAAACACTCGTTCCGTTTTGTTGGATACGCGACATGTTTTCGCAGTGGTGACACGACAAGTAGTGTGCAGATACGCAAATACACCTATGGTTTTGTTTTTTATTTCTTCTCCGGTACTATGTGCATCGTGCATGTCGGCGTCGCAAGCAGTGGATTTGTACACTGTCGTCTGCTTGTTTTACAAAAGTGGTGCTTTATAAAATATCTTAGCATGCATTCCCGCACAACTCGTGAGAGGAATATTTATATTGAAATAACAACTGTAAACGTAACAAAACGCGGTGATGTCTTGTATACTAATTTCCCGTTTGGTGTTGTAATTGAGCCCCGCAGTAGACTGCTGTATATGTTTATTTTCTTTAGGGTAAATTGCCGCAGTCGCTACCTGGTAACGCGCCGTGTTTATTTGAAACTGAAGTTCACGATGCCCATAATCAGGATCAGCAGTGGCCCCCTATCCTAAAAGAACACAGAAGCCGCAAGAGGTCACAACCCACTACCGCCTCTCCTCACCTTAAACAACTCGGCTTCTTGCCTCCCTTCTTTATCAAGGGTGTTACAAGTTACAACAATAACTTTGTCGCAGAAAAACTATTCGCGAAGCCTCCGGCAATTTCTGCCGTATAAAAATAAAAATAAATACTCCATCCTGTGCGACACGTGACTGAGTAACAACTTCCCCAGGTTGTGTGAAAAAGAGACAAAATCAGAGCGCAGAATTGGGCGAGCTGGTGATTCATCATAACAATACAGCGCAACAGAAGCAAAGACTTAAGCTGAGGCACACAGGACGAGCGCACGTCCTGCGTGCCTCAGCTGAAGTCCGTGTCCTGTTGCGCTGTATTGTTGAAAGACAAAATGTTTGGTAAATACTTGTTTTTGACCCAATACCGTGTTCTTATAAACTGAGTTTTTGCTGATGTACGTGTACTGAATTGGGTTAATGCTTGAAATAGCGGTTTTCTTTTTTACGGCTGGGACCTCGCTTTTCTTATAGTTTACTGCTAAAGCCGGTCAGATAAAAGAGCGGAAAAGTGATTTTGGTGGTTTTAATTTATGGGTATATAAGTAAAAACTAGAAGAAAATATTCAGTAGTAGCAAAATGCCTCTGTCAAGCAAAGTGCGGAGATTGAGTGAAAATAGGATAAGTAGAGATTAGATTTTGAGAAAGGTACCCCGAGAAGAAAGCTGCAGGAGAGTGAGATACTTAAACAATGGAGAGGAGGCTTATACACGCATACGTACTCGTGTTGGTTCCCCGGGTGAACGATCTAGGCGACCGTAATCTTCGGCGGAGCGCACGAGTCTTCGGCAGGGCACCTTCTTTGAGCCTGGCCTGCAGGTAGAAGTTGACCTTGGCCCCGTGCACCGTGGTGAGCAGCTTGGGCAGCTCCAGCTGCCACTCGCGCGTCAGTACCGTGCAGCACGTGCTCCGGACGGCTGTCGCTGCACCGGCGCGTACGTTATTGCACGCACCGCACAAGAGGGAGGGGGATACGACGTTATGCTTTCCTTTTTTGGAGACTTATGTGTTATAGTACCTCAAGCGCACGCTGATGCACTGTACAAAGCGAAAGAAGACTTTGACTGAACTTTGCCCGCTTACTGCGGCAGTTTTTATTCTTTTACCTCAATACGCCAAAACACATGCACCACTCATTCATTTCTGGCAGATAATTTTTTTTATCTCCTTTGAGTGTTTTAAATTCGTTATTGGCTCTTTCAAACACTGAGCTGATGGCACATGTGTTGAAGGCTCGAACTGCGGCGGTAAGTAATGAAGTTCATAGACTTAAACGGCTTACACTCCAAAAGCTTAGCGAAAATTCTGGTCAATGAACACGCGCGACTGCGCCGCTTAATGCGGCATACTTGTCTTGTCTCTGGGCTGGTTGGAGCTGCTTCATTACAAGCCTGATTTAGAAAAGCCTGTGGGCGCTCAGTTATTTCTTGCTGTCGTGATGTGTGTGTCGCGCTGTGAAACAGTGGTTTTGAAGACGTCTACGGCTATCAGCGGCTCCCTCCAGCCTTTACAACCCCAGTGTTTGTGCAATCGCCCACGTGCGGGAAATATTTTGCAAACGAACGTCCGTTATGTGTTATTCGGCATGCGAACTACCAGGGGGAACTGTGATTTGCGCGTGTTAATTCCCACAGCTTGTGCGAGACACCCGATAACCCAAGCATTGCAAGCAAAAATAACACGTGACCTTAAAACGAACAATGTTCGGGATTGGTTGAATGCCGGAATATAAAATAATGTCATGGACCCAGCATTGAATACTGTAAGAACAAGAAACACGAACGGTGGAGTAGCTTTTTCGCAGACCAACGCGTAGTTAGTTCGCGAAAAGGACTGTGCCACTACGCTTTCACGCTACAAACATAACTGTGCCGGAGCCTCAAACAGTGTGAAAAAATCTTAGTGGTTGAAAAAAAGAAAGTGTATACAAGAAATGAAGCCAAGTTTGTTTCGTTTCTTCTCTTTCTTCTTGTATACGCGCATCAGAAAGTAAACTTCAGCGATGCCTTTTACACGATACAGTCAAGCAAGACCTCTTTCTCAATTCGCCAAGGTTATCAAAAGAGAAAGACCAAGATTCAGGACAACGAAGTATGGCCCGAATTGAGATGACCTGAATACTCCTGGAAAGCAAGGACAGAGTATAACTAAGGAGAACACGAGGGCACAGCGTTCGAGTGCCTCGTACTAGAATTCGATTAACATTAATTAGAGATTCAGGTGGCTGTAGTGCAGGCATGCCAAATAAATTTCTTTGGACGTGCATGTTTTAATTTTTTTGCCTTTTCTTCCATTGTTTCTTTCTGGTCGTGCGACGTTGCTAACAGCCGGTCGTGAACCATCGCATTTACCTTTTAGTGAACCATTGTCGTTCAAGCAAGCGATGTCAATGCTGAAGATAACTTCACGCAAGCCGTCACTTAGGTCCTAATTGCCGTGCTAAATTCCACGGCTTCCGGGCCACATTGATTATTTGCAGGCCCAGAGTCATAAATTTTTGTTGAATATTGTATGTGTGGTAGCTAACGTGCGCCAACAACACGATATGACAGATAATGACAGGAAAGCGTGAAAGAAATGAGCTGGAGAGCAGAACAGCGGTATAAAAGAAATCGAGCACATAAAAAACCCACAACTAAAGCCTTTGCGTCCATATAGCTTCGTTCGAAAAACATCATCCGTTCAAGCGCCACTGGCCAAGTAAGCAGTGTTTGGCAGTTGCCACTCCGGAGTTGTAATGATTGTGGCAATGATTCAACCGTTTCGCGACGAGACCCTTGAATTGAATGGGCACATGCGTGTCAGCTAAGGGTGTTCTTCGCGTCGAAAGATCGCCGTGTGTTGCCGTCTGTTCAAAGTGCAGGGCAAAAATTTCCAAAACGTAAGCTCGAGCGCATAACACCCTATTAAGAACAAAAAGGCCGCCCGAAATCCACTTTCTCTTTTTTTTTTTTTTTGAAAGCACGTTGACATTACTCGTGTGCACAGGTCACACGCAAGTAGCCCTTCACTCAGAAGAGAACGTTTGTTCGCACAATTCTGAAGCAAAAATTGCGTTTCTTTGTTCTTCACCCGGGAGAAATTCTGAGCAGGGAATTATCCGCGGCGAAAATCAATTTTCAGGTGTGGTGGCCCGCTTCTTCAAAGAGGCAGGCTTCTTCAAAGGTGCTTACAGGACGGGCAGAGCAGAAGCCCGCACAAGGCAGCAACGCGCGCATTCTTTCTCTCACTTCGCGCACCACGTCCGTCCACAACCACCTGCTCGCAATTTGCCCTCCATGACTGCGCAACGAATAAATGGCAGAGCCACGAACGTGTAACGAGAACAGCACAACCAAGAGCAGCAAAAGGGGACAACCTAATAAAGGCTGTAACAAAAAGAATTGTATGAAGACTTAGTTCGCAGACTTTTATTTTTCGCAGAGGTATACTCTGCGAAAGCTGACTCCGGCATCCTTGCTGCCCCACGAACCACTCCTGTCCGCGGACGGGAGGGAAATTTTCGAACTTGAGCGAAGCGTATTACCTGGAAACGAAGACTAGTTTCCCTTCTTTCTTGGCTACGGTTCTGGACTGCGTCTGTGCGCTGCAGCGAAGTCTTTGTCACTGAACTTGTATAAACCCTATCTCTAAGGCGGGCGAGTCAAGGAAAATGGATTTCTTGAGTTGTTATCTTTTACTTTACCTTCGTTTTTGCGCGGCCATTTGCTGCTTATATGTTATGTAAGCAAACTTGGGGGCCTAAGCTGACGGAGTACCTATTTCTTCCTTCCCTCTGACAGAACTAGCGCGCAAAGCTCACCATGTGAAGCTTTATGGCTCATCGCCGTTCTTTCGGAAGTAGTTACTATGGAGTTGTTCAGTGTAATGCAAAGTGTTTTCGCACAACTGATGGTGGAGGCAAATGCCTGCTTTGTGCGCAGTTTTAGGCTAAGCACGTCGTCCTACCAGGTTCCAGAGCCATGAAACCTATCGGCTTCAAACCTGCTGAGCTGCAACTTTTCCAACGAATAACACCAAGTCCTTTTACAGTTCTGCAAAATGTCTCTTTTGAAATGTCAAATGTCAAATGTCAAATTTTATTCCTTGCTCTACGCGAAATATTACTTTCCTGCAATGGTTTTATTACGCTCCTGTACGGTCTGCCTTTTGAGCGAGAAAACTGTGGATTTCTTTCTTGACCTCTTCCAACACATAATCGCTAATATAAAGGCATTGCTGCAGAGCTATATCAGCGGGAGCTTGTAACTAGTTTTTAAGGTTTAAGTGATATAAGGCCACGGAAAGATTGTACTTGAACGTAACAATCGCAAGAGAGGTAACGCAGTTAGTACGGTTGTGTCTATCGCTACGGTAGCGAGAGAACTTGCGACTAAAAGATGAGGTGAAGGGAATGAATTCTTTCGCCGATACCGCTTTTTATGAACACCGACGCGATATGATGGTCTTATTACTACGCAGCGCATTTCGGGAACGAACGCTTCAATCGCTGCTTGCTGATGCCTTCTAAGCAGGCAAGCTGTAAAATGGTCGCAGCGCTCTAAACCAGAACTACATGTCATCATGGTGTTATTTCACCACACGCTTCTTTTTATGCAATAGCTTCAGTGTGGTTTAACGAGAAGATTCTGTCGCCAGGCAACGACTCGGTATATAACGATGGTTAGTTGGATATGGTACTTTAAACGACGGCTATCTTATGGTGTTATATAGCCCTACGGAAACACACCTAGCATTGTTACAGTAGCCAAGCAGCTGTGCTTGTGCGGATATAGTGTGGACATAGCGCGGCCAGAACGAGATTGTAGGTAGAACGACTAACATCGGAGGTCACATCTTTGATGGTACTGAGATGCGAACATGTTATGACCTTGAAGCTTCGGATTCATTTCAGGGATCCTTAGTTTGGATTCTCCCGGGACATCCAACGAAGGCACGCCTCATATCTCCGCTGCGCAAGCTCTGCAGATTCGTAAAAACCCTGAATTCTTGCGTTGATTGACCACAGTGATAAAAAAAGATCTGGCATCGGCTTGATACAAGAAATGGACGACTTAAAAAAGGATGAAGCTTCAAATTGTGCCATCACCTGAGAAAACGGAAGTTTAATGATTCGTAAAAGAAAACAGAAATAACGGGGATAATGCATACTCAGGATTCTTACATTTTTCACAGTAACCGACCGACAGAATATGCATTTTTGCAGAGCATTTTTCAGTAAGGCGGGTACGCAAAGTAGACCACGTATGCTTTGTATGTATATGTATACCTGATCGGCTCTGCCCACGGAAAAAAATGTCTGCGGCTAAGCTCAGCTAACACTGCATATTCAAAACGAAAGCTTGGCTTAGCCTCAATAAATCTTTGGCTTCACTTGGTTAACCTTTGATTTAGGTGTTATAAAATTTACTTAGGTATACACTCATCGTTTAGCTCTCTCAGTCTCAAACGGTAGCTTCTCTTGCTTGGCATTACGGACCCTTTCCAGTGAAGCAGCTCGCCGGGCGATATCCGCGGGGTGGTCACACGCCGCTTGCCGACGACGCAGAAAGACTCCCGCTTCCACCCAACGCTCATAAAAGACGGCCCGGGCTCGCTCTCATCCACGGGCAAGCTCGCACTGACTGGGCTAGCATGGTGTTCCTCTTAGCCAGGCGCGCGACGAGTCACGTGCTGAGGCGGTGCTTGGCGTGTCGCTTCATGTGATGTGTTGCCAAGGCTACGGTGCAGCTGCGGTCAAATGAAGGTCAAATTTCTGGCGAAGCGAACCTTGGCTCGACTAGGTTAGTAAAAGCTTTGCTGTAATACTGAATAGACCATCACCACAAGGTGACACAACCTACAGCGAACGGAACCGCTGTTGATACAAGGCTATTGATTATGTGAATTTTAAATAAAAGTTTTCATACGGTACATCTTAAATTCGCTACTATAGAGGCGAAGGAGGACGGAGAGGAGAAAAAATGTTGGTTTGGGCCGATAATAAAGAAAAGTGCTGAAAGGGATACAAAAGGATAAAAAATTTCGGACATGGGCACGTATCACGTGCGTACAGCAGGGCATGGGATCCCCAGGTACGGAGGGAGTCCAACGAGAAACATTCATGCGAGGCTCTGTGTGTGTGACTGAGGCTTTTGTGAGCATCATGGAGTGTTTTGTCTATTTTTTTTACTCATCTAATTCGGCAGGCAAGGCACAACGGCTTGGTTTACATCCCCACGACCATTAACTACACTCTTTTTATTCTCCTCTCTGACCGCTGATTTATAACAATCAAGTATTGGACTGGCCAATTTGGGTCACTACACAGAGATACCAAATCTTAACCCACTACAAAAAAGACCGCCATTGCTTCCCACCACCCCATTCACAACTAACACGCGTCGAAGGAACCACTTTCCGGCTACTACAAACAAATTGATATCTCCATAACACCCTACTAAACGATATGTACAGTAAAGCCCGCTTATGTCGAACAGCACGAGGATTGTAAAATAGTTCGATATAGCAAAAATTCGATATTGAAAGTGAAGCAAAAAAAAAAAAAAAACTTCCATGAGAGCAATCCTGCCGACCGAGTCACGAGCTAACGCTGAGCTCTTACCCCCAGCAGTTCACTATGAACGACACTTTTCGGAAAGAAAACAATCATTTATTTGGGCGGAAGAAATGTGTGAGTGTAGCCTGCTTCCTGGAGCGCAACGTGTCCTTGGTGACTGCTTGCTCCACGGTATTAAACAGTCGACAAGCACAAGACCATCTGCAGCCCCAATGGCACTGCAGTATCGTCCGTAGCAGGGCCACGGCAGGACGGCTTCGCTCGTGCTCGGAAGCGGTACGGAGTCCTCGGTGTCTTTGACAGAGCGGAGACAAGCATGGATACAAGCGAATAATGGCGAACCTAGCTAATCGAGAAGTGCGGGCAGCGAGTGGCGCGGACTTGAACATAGGTGACACCTCAGCCGGCAGCGCCCAATGTGGCGCTTTCGGCGCCAACGGCATGCATGCGTGGAGCTGGTCGTGGTTTGGACGCGCTCCAGCTCGCGCGGGAGTCGCAAGCGACACCACTGCGCGCCGATGTATTGCGGGAAAGCCTGCCGCATGCCTAAGGAGAGCGAAAAATTCGGCGCGGGAGAGTTCGATATATCCATTGCGAGCAAAATCACGTTCGATATAAAAAGTTTAATATGCATGTAATTTTTATCGGAATTGTACAAGAGTTCTATATAAGCAATAATTCGATATATCCGTGTTCGATATAAGCGGGCTTTACTACCCACCCAGTACCCTGCCACCTGTAACTTCTGCCGTGTTGCTCGCACCCTATGCCACGTGGTATGGGTGGGCCAATGGAGTGTCTGTATGTTTGTTTGCCTATCTCTGTCTGTCTGTGACTCGATTCAGCCACCCGGCCACAGTGAAACACAAGCAGCGCAATAGTATTATATACCCGCAGCCAATTCTAAACGTCTAAGTCAGGCGGCAATATTCATACTTGTCAACATTGTCGAACAAGAACAAGACATTACATAAATATAAGGCAGGAAATCAATACATAAGTGATATTTGCAGTGTTCCTTTATTAAAAAAATTCATGATCCTCGGTTATTTGCGATGGCAAATGAAATACTACAAAGAGAATTCACTCCGTCACCTGCCCGCGCTACTATAGCTCCTGGCGGCATTTCAAGAAATTAAATGGAAACAGTAACGAAAGGTTCCACTACATTGGTTTTACGTTCTGCTTGGAACGCACGTGGAGTAGGGCAACGTGGTTTATAAACGTTGGAGTACGGCGCCTCGATTCACGCGTCTCTCTGCCGTGCGGCAGCGCTGGCATCGAGGCACCCGGCCTCTTAGCAGTGGAACGGGGTAAATTTTAATGGACTTTAGCAAACCTCTAGCGCGTTATCTTGGGAGGAACTGACACGGGCGAGGAACAGCATGAGAGGTGAGCGGGAAACAAAAGGGAGGCATTTCCTTGGAAGGGGCGCCAGTCGACTGTCGTCTTTCGTCGACATTTGCAACGAAAGGAGCAGATACGCGGCCATTTTTTTTTCCTTTTTGCATAGCTTGCCCTTTAAAAAAAAGTTGAGGCATCGATGTGTAGCTCATTTGTTGTCCGGTATTTTAGTCATTTTGTCTACGTATTGATTCCGTCGACACCACAAAAAATAATCACGGCGAAATTAGTTTCAAAATACGAGTCTCGCATTCGCATTAACTTCACAGAGTTTCACACGTGTAGGGGGACTGCCCTGTCGACCTATATATTTTCGCCTGAACCCGCCAGAAAGGACTGCGTTCACGGCGGTGCTCGGCGTGCACTGCCACCGACGCCTGCCTTGCCTCCGGCGAAGAGAATTGCACTCAAGTGGAATTCCGTGTTCGCGTCCTGCAACGCGTCGCTCGGGAAGTGATCTTTTCTTTTTCGCCCCCGGGGCGTTTTAGAACAGCGCCAATGGTTTTTGGCTGGCCTCTGCCCTTGGCAAGCGACGGGGGTTAACTAGGCTGCATTACAGCCGTTCTCGCGCTTTTCTGGATCTCACCGAGTCGATTCTGCCCAACGGCCAAAGCGTTCGAGTCGTGCTTTCAGCTATTGATTCGGAGGCGTTGGAAGCTATGGCCGCCATTTTTAACTGCGCATTACCGGTGCACTTAGTGTGGCCACTGACGCGTGTCGATCGTTACGCTTCAGTGAACTTTTCCCTTCTAAAATGAGCCTATTTCACTGGCCGGCCTGTCTGCAATAATTGCTCCAATGGAGCGCTCTTGACTTATCGGTGAATAATTCGAACATAAATTCCCCTTTTCCTTGGGGTTGTGCAGAAGGCTTTACAATAGAACTTTGATTTCATCTGGTCTATTTGGGGGACACAATGGCAGAAGCATCCAGTGAGTGAGTGAGTGAGTGAGTGAGTGAGTGAGTGAGTGAGTGAGTGAGTGACTGAGTGATGTGAGTGAGTGAGTGAGTGAGTGAGTGAGTGAGTGAGTGAGTGAGTGAGTGAGTGAGTGACAAAATATGCCTCTATATGCCATTGTCGATATACTTGATCTAGCTAGATTCAAGATTGCTGAATAAAATGCCCTGAATTGACAATAGCGCTATTTTTTGCGCCTACCACCATTGTACTAGTCCTTTCTGTAAAGCCTCCGGCCTTGAAAGTATTTTAAATAAATAAATAAATAAATAAATAATAAATAAATAATAATAAATAATAAATAAATAATAATAAATAATCATAATACTAATGTGAACAGCGTACCCAGATGAATCCCACTCAAGAGTCCCAGTACTTCTGTTTTGACGGTCCCGTTCAGAGGGTTTAGATGAATGAAGCGTCAAGGGCGTTTAGCAGTGGAACGACCTCGTTGTAGTCATCGTAAGCCTGTTCTCACTGCTCGTGCAGCAGCCAGAGTGGCATCGACAGCACCGGAAGCCACCGCTTGGCTTGCGTGTTTCACACCGGCACGTGCTACGCTGAAAGCGGAACGCCGATCCCCATTAACGCTGGGTGCTTACTGCTTACTCCCCGTCCGGCGTCCACGACGCTGGCGGAAGAGGAGGAGGAGGTGGAAAAACGTTTTTTCAATATTTTGTAGTGGTTGGGCGGCACTCCACCGAGGGCTCGTGCCACGTGCAACAGTTCCCAACGGGGTCAGCAGCCAGGGGTGGTACCCTTGGTCCAGGGCTCCAACGGCCCCTGATGCTTTGCGTGCCCTCCTGAATCAGACCGATCTGGTCTCCACAGAAGGCGGTGGCCAGCAGTGCCTCCCATTGCTCCGCATTAGGATTTATGATTTTGAGGACAGCCTTTGTGCCTTGGCATTCCCATGTGGTGTGGTAGAGGGTGGGCTTTTCTTCATGGCACAATGGGCACACGTCTACATATCGAGTTGGATAAATTTTACTCAGCACGTTTAGGTTAGGGAATGTGCCTGTCTGCAACTGTCTCCATTCGGTGGCTTCTGCCCTGGTCAGGGATTCGTGGGGCGGAGGGTACCTTTTCCTGATACCCCTGTAGTATGCCAATGTGGCCGAGTATTCCGAGGGGAGTGGCGTAGGTTCTTCGCCGCCGAGACAGACGGGCCGCCTTCAATGACGCACGTCTCATGCATCCTGCACCTGCAATCTACACCCCCCCCCTCCCCCTGTACGGTCATGCTGGTGTCGGCCCTTATTCGACAGGTTGATACCGGGTTGTATGTAGAGATCAATGGGCTTTAGGGTCTTACGCAAGGTTTCCTTCAAGAAGAAAAGGACTCCGCTGGTACCAGTAAATTAATAATGACCTTAAGTCCGCGCCCTTTGGAACATGCCCGAATCTAAGCACACACATCAACAAAGCGACAAACGAAAAAAATTGTTGAAAATTTCCCAGATAACTTAAAATTCTTGACCGCCAAAGCAAGTGTACATATTAGCACAGCATGGATCCGCCATTCAAGCTTTTCTACTGATATCAGTTCTCTTGGCAAAAGCGAAGCGCTCCTATGGGGTCCACGAAGCATACTCCTAGCAATATAATCAGTCAGATATGAAGAGTCTCCAAAATTGAGAATATGTCATCCCGGCCGCAACAAAGAAAGCGTTGGTGAAAAATCAAAAGTGTGACTCACTGTCACACCGTCCACCTGCTACGCCGAGTGTTAATTAATGTGCTGTCCTGTGTCTTGGCAGTCGCAAAACAAATGCGAGAAATGTTCAAGATCCTTCGAAATATGAGGTGAGACAGGTTTTAAACATAACTGAGTTTCTGTATTGTTTCTTTATACACTGAAAAAAAGATTTATGGAAGCTTGCACGGAAGCTTCTTCGCGGCGAGTGGAGGATGCAAAGTAATCCTCAGCATTGTAGACGCACCAGCTCTTCGTCGTCAACACAAGGCAACGGTGGCGGGATCTGCAAGTCGTCTCGGAAAGGGTCGGTACACTCGTAGCCATATCCCAATAATGGAATCTTGAGAATGTAGTGACCTCCTCCAAGCTGGGTGTCTTTTCGTTATTAGCATTAGCGCTGGGGATTTCCTTTTTGTTAAAGTCACTGCGCGGGCCAAGGACGCTCGGCGGTCGCCGCGGGGCACGAGCTCACGGGCCTTCGGCATTTTCTTGGTATTTTGCCCTGCAACTGCAAACTACGGCTTCTCAACAGCTCCGCTGTTAAAAATCCAGGCAGTTTAGGGTGTGTTACGAATCAGCCGGCCGCAGTGCTTTGTGCCGCACTCCTCGGCTGTGTGGCGAAGCCTCCACTACGTGCGCCTTTCGGGCAGGCCTCCCCGTCGGGGACTCACGCTTGCAGCCGACGGATCCAAACACGACGTTACGTGCCTGGGAAAGTCCGGATCGCTGTCGCCTCTCTCTCTCTCTCTGCGTGATTCAAACTTCAGCGTTGGCAGACGAGGCATGCTTCGACTTGTCCGAAGGACGCGGAAGCCGTTGCGGAGACCTCCTCTCTCCTCTCTCTCGGACTCAGCGTGCGCCGCTGCTACCGACCGCTAACGAACTCTGGAAAGAGCGTTGTGTGTTCCTGTACCGTTCGTGTCGTGTGCACAATCTAGAGGGAACGCTTGTTTGACCGTTAGCGCTTTGGGTATAAATAAGACCTCCCCAAGCGCTGTAGTTCATTCCTGTTTGAGCAGTGAATCAATGCTGTCACTCTGCTCGAGTCCTGTACTGTAACCTCTCCCGTAGGGGCATTGTTCTTTGTCGGGCTTCGGCTGATCTCTCTCCATGCAGTAAACAGTTAAGTTTGCCTTCGGCTTCTGGTGTTCTTCAAGGCAGCAACATTGGTTGACCGCTCGCTTCACCACGCTACCACACGCATGTCGGAAGCGACGGAGCTTGGCTCGGGTACGCTTGCTCGTATGCAACAGGCGCAGCCCTTTGGGGGCCGTCTCTGGGCTGAGCCGCGTCGCCGTCGTCATGAACGAGCGAACGATGGCAAGACCGACGAGTATAAAAAAGCGAACGGATGAATGAAAGAAGCAAAGAAGGAGAGTGTCGCAGAAATTGTGAGAGGGAACGGCGGTTTGCTGTGGCGGCGCGAATCCGCACTCTCCCAAAGTGCGCGGGGGTAGGGGAGGATGCAGCATGCTGTGCCCGCACGAGGCGCTCGACGGCGTGACGCTCAGAGAAAATGTGAGGGGTGTGTGCGCGTGACTGTGATGTGCGTTCTCTTAAGATGCAGTTTGCGGTCCCTTCCTGAGACGCACTTCGTGCTGCCGACGCAGGCTCTCCCCATAGCTGCCGCCGAGAGAACCCACGAGTGAATGCTGCCTCAGCGCACTGCTGCTGCGCCCAAATATCGCATTAGGGAGTACCGTAATCGCCAGCCAATTTTTTTTGCAGCTCGTGTCATTGTCCTATTAACCTAACAGCAGGAGTGTTTTACACAACTTTGACACATAAAAAGATTCCGGGCCATCTGCACTAACGTGAAACCTGAGGAGGGGCGAAGCATGTCGTGTGTAAGTGTACTCAAAGGTTGTAAGTATCTTTCTTGTCACAAGGTAAGCGCTGATTGGATGCCAGAGAAGCGCCGGTGGGAGGAGAAATCGCGCGCTTGCTGAGGCGGGGGCGTTGAACCGGATTTAAGCAATTAAATGAAAGACAGACTGGCCGTAAGTTGTTTTCGTGTCACACGCCAGAGCATAATAAGAAGTATGCTTCGCACGAGAATACCGGGCATTTAAACCAATTTGAGGCGAAATTTAACAAATTTATGTTAATAATGCACTTAAATCCTAATTATTCCTTCATTTAAAATCGCGTTAACTCGTGTTAGTATATTTTCAACAACTTTTAATTATTATACACTTGTTTTTTGTCCATCGTTTGACAACTTGATTTACCGTGACGACATGCGACGACAGGACACGCCGACAGCCCGAGCCCCTAGTGTGCTTCGCCATTAAAATTTCCAGACGACTCCTCCAAGGTGACCCGACGAGCAGCGACAACTGCAGACGTACAGTTGTGCGATTATGATGACCGTCCCAGGACAATTATTTGTGTCCTTCTTGTCTTTGCTGGCTTTAAAGCGAAGAAAAGAGAAAAGCCCGAACGCGTGAAAGTTTTGTCCGTGCACACGCCTTGTAAACGAACCAACAAATTTAAGGTATGGCGTTGCCGGTTTTCGTCCGCCTTCTCGTGGGTGAGGAAGTGAGCCCGAAGTAGCAATTGCGTATACTTTTCGGGTTCCAATTGTTATTTCCAGCAAAATCTGCACCCCACTTATACCTTTTACGTTGCTTTTTAGGCCTTAAAACACGTCGTGAAACGTTAGTACTAAACCCTAAATTATCACTTATACCTGAAACCCTGAGTACCTATGATTGACACTTCGGATCTATGTGGTTCAGGTGCTCTGGCGATCTGGTGATCCGGCTAAAGCATTCTGTCTTTATAATATATTCTCTGCTGCCCAGCGAATGAGCCATGGCGACGCGTTTGCGCGATGGCATGCACACTCCGATCAAAAATCAAAGCCCCTGTCTTAAGAAAACGATGGTTAAAACGCGCAGCTGCCTCGACCGTGTCGGAATGGCGTAATCGTATAGACGTCGGCTTCACACGCGTGGGACCCAGGTTTGATTGCGACCGCGACAAGCGTCTTTCTTTTCTTGAGGTGCTTGATCTGCTTTCGGAAGCAAGCGTAAACCATCGCGGCGCTGGCCTCGCTTGGACATGCCCTAAGGCCCCGATTCTCTCAGGGTACACCGCCATACTTGGCAGAGAACTTTCCAGCCTCGATGCGGAGCTGTACGCTATTAACCACGCAGTGTCAGCTATCGCCTTTGATTGTGACCCACCTCTACCGCCCTCCATACGCATCCTCACAGATTCTTATGAGGCCCTCATAGCTTTGCGATCGTATAATTCTACCCACCCTGTCGTCCACGAAATTCTATTTCAAATTCAACCCCTCCAACGGAACAACACCAACATCCGCCTCAACTGGGTACCTGGCCACGAAGCATTGTCTTCAGGCAACCAGGCGGCCCATTTGGCCGCTCAGGAGAGTTCCCCTCCCATCCTCCACTGGTGCCTGGGGGTAAGGCCGTCGCGGTCCCCCTCGCTCCTCCCCAGCGCTGCGCATCCACCAGTACAAGAAGGATCGACGCGCCCGTCTAAAAGCGCCAACTCCCGCTGGCTGTATACCTCAGCCGCCTACCTCATATTCCCCGCTCAGGCGAAATATTTATTACCAAATATATTGCAAATTCAGCCTACACACCCGAAACACTTCGCAAGTGGTATACACCTCACCTGCCCCCCTCGATCTCCTTACTGCCATACCACCACTCCAGCAGACCTCACACACCTAGTTTGGTGGTGCCCAGCTTTCGCCACGCACCGTACATTCAAATCACTCCAACCCCATCCCGATCCACAACAAACTGATGCACAACTATTATCTGAAATAGCAGTTTATTCGATTAAAAGCGGTCTAGCACGGATTGTCTGAGTGGGTCCTCCCCCGAACGAAGACGCAAACCTGCACAAACTCTGGACTCTGTTGCGATCCCTATTACGGTCATCATGACCTGAACGACCAGCATTTGTTTATTTTCTTTTACACTCCCTCCCCATTCCTTTCGTTCATCGTGGCCAGTGGTCATCCTTTTTTAATAAACGTTCTCTCTCTCCCTCTTATGTTCATCTTCATTATCATTACGTGAAATTCAGTGTGTAAAGTTTGCTTTCCTGCACTCCCTTTCGGCGTGACATCGAACACCATCAGTGAGGTATAGAAAGCGTCAATTTATCATTCCCGATATAATGAAATAGTGAAAGCTCTATTCAATGTTAACTTATTAAACTATTCAAAGTAAGCCTCCTGAACGATAGCTGCACGACAAGACATGCCAGTTGCTTAGCTACTTTTTCATTCTTTCGCATACTTTCCTCAATTTTCGTTTTCTGTTACCCAGTACGCCTTCTGGCCAAGAAGACCGATTTTTTCGTTTTACTCAGGCAAGGTGGCGCTACAGGGAAAAACATCAGAAGTTTGAAAAATAACTGTAAAATAGTATATATTTTTTCCACCATCCGTTCCTCCCCGTTTTCCCTCTCGCTTAGACGACAAAGCTGTGACTCAGGGCAGCACGAAGCTATAACGGGTAACAGTGATAATTACCGTCCTCTTCATACCTTTCAGCTGTCCCGCCGACGCATTAGAGCCTCTCAGTTAAACCGCCCCAGTGTCGCGTACATACCGATGCACACGGCCAATTTGTCTCTCGAAATTTACAGCCTCTTATGTCGGGCATATCGGACGTTGCTCAGAGCTGCACGAAAACCCAATTTATGCAGGGACATTTCCCGCACCGGGCACCTCTCCCGGCGGCCTTTCCACTTTACGGCGCGCTGCGGTGCACGCCGCTTGTTTGTGGTAGAGGATGCGCACGCGCGCATTCCACCTGTTTGCATATCAGCGCGCGTGGGGCTCGGACGCTGGCCGGGTCGGAGCTGGAGCATGACTCCGAACGAACTCAAGGTCGCACACGCCGTCAGGGGAGCGGAAACGTCCGGACAAGGCCACTGCGTGGTGTTGCGAAGCGTGGAAAGCCATTACACCACCATGGTTACGAACTTGACGCAAACCCGCCGCGGTAGCTCAGTGGCTAAGACATTGCCGTGCTGAGCACGGGGACGCGGGTTCGATTCCCGGCCAGTGCGGCCGCTTTTCTGATGGAGGCGAAAAGCAAAAACGCCGGTGTGCACGAGATTTCGGCGCACGTTGAAGATCCCCAGGTGGTCCAAATTAATCCGGAGCCCTCCACTACGGCGCGCCTCATCGCCTGCGTTGCGTCGGCGCGTTAAACCCTACAATCAACGAACTTGACGCAATCCCCAGCTATTTTGTCGAACAAATAAGTACGCTGTGATGACGTCAATGACGTATTCGACCGAGACAACTCAAAAAGGCTGATTTTCAGTTGATTCGACTGCAGTGGCGTATTAGAACTGCTTACCTACTGTACGGTGTAGCCACTAAACCGACCAGCGTGGCTGTCAGCAGTAATGTTTGTTTTTGAGAAAAATTTTGTCTTGCATTTTACTCTTAGTAACACTGCGCCATAAAAAAATATATATGCACTGAACTATCTTTTAGTTAGGAGATCCTATTGAGTGGCGTAGGCAGGGTATTACGGCGTTATTAAGCCATAGTTTTCTACTTTATAACAGTCGCTTACAGGTTTTTCCGTAACTACGCGGGCCGTTTTTCTATGAGAAAAAATACAAGAAATTGTACTCAACAAAATTACAAAGGTTCAGTGTAAAAAAGTAACTAGTAGAAATCCCCCAGAATTCTGCTATATGATGTGTGCGATAGCCATAGTGTTACCATGATAGATCCAAATTTACTTTGATCGCTGATGCCGCTTTGCGCACAACAAAGAGAAAACGCGTGGCAAGTTGGTCTATTGTTTCTTTAAAGTATGTTTAAAAAAAAATTAGCCTACTGTGTATAATACACGTCGCACAATATAATAATTTATCCACCTTGCTGGATATGAGTGTTAAAAAGTGAAAGTTCAATGATCAGCCTATTGAGCTCGTGCCTTCGGGAATTATTTTTACGGCAGAACTAAGGTAAATAAAATTCCGAGCGAAAAAATGACCCAGTTCTTTCTTTCTAAACTTGTAGACGTCAGAAAATAAATTAATAAAGAACGAAGAAACTTGAGATCCTTGAAGCCTAGAAGATACTCAATATTACAAGAAGTATCGCAGAGCCCCTGGAATACACGTGCTGCGGCACACAGTTATTTTATACGGTTGCACAGCGATCAACGACCCGTGGAAGTAGATATAACAAACTATTGCAAAACGTGTTACGCCTAAATTACTCTCGAGGTCCAATTACCGAAGTTTCCTATTTAGAAAAGTGGTAGGTGCGCACTACGCCCTGAGTTTAAGGAGGATAAGTTTTAGTATGCGTTGCTTTGCCACCTGTAATCTCTTCCGCTTGCGTTGAGAAATTCCAGCTAAATCATAAATTTATCTAAACCAAGTTAGTTGAATATGTGGCAGTAAAAATAAATATCATATTGTTCTGAATAATTTTCGCATGAGACCCTTGATCTGCCGTGACCTCGGGGCCGGTAAATGTCAAAATTAGACTTAAAAAAAAAGTGGTCATGCTTTTTTCATGTGCTTTCAGCATATTTTATTTATTTATTTATTTATTTCACATACACTCAAGCGCCAAGGCGCTGTAGATGAGAGTGGGCAAAACAATACATAGTTCGTGGAAATGTCACGGCAAAGTAAGATATTTTTTTTGGCTGTGAAATACAAAACAAAGCAAACAATCAAAATTTTAACAGTACTCCACGCAGATATGCATAAAACTGTGCCAAAATACACAATAATCATGCAGAAATTGACCAACAACCAGCGAATCACACATGTAAACAAAAATGGTAAACGCATTGCACAAAGTCCCACAGGAGTATCGCATTGCATAAACGCACACAACGTCTGGCGAAAAAGAGAATGATTCGAAATGGGTGCAATCTCTGCTGGAAGGTGAATCATTCTGTAGAGGCGTTAGGTATGAATAAATGATAAAATGCTATCGTCCGACAAAATGTATACCGGACTTTGTTATGATGGTCCACGCGTAAGGAACGATAAGTGGACAATGAATATGAACGAATAGACCCACCGAGTTACATTAAATTTATCTAAAGAGATGGTTGTTTAAAAGAAACGAAGCTGAGAGTATATGCTTGCAACGTTGTATCACTAATGAACGAAGGGTGCTTACAAAGCCGCTATTACGGTTTTATACTTTGATGCCAATAATAAGACAACGCAGAAGTAGTCTTAAAGCTTTTTGGTGAGTGCGAATAGACTTCTAGTACAACTGACTGAACTTCGCCTTTGTTGGCAGGAAGCCTGTATCGCAGCTTATCAGCTTTGATTACAAGTATGCACACATTAAAACCTGCAAAATTGACACTTCAGGCCAGAATAGATGATGGCATCTTGGATGGTTTCATTTCTGACAGTTGTCTACCTATATAAGGTGTGCCCAGTACATCAGATGGTTCCGTTCTTCCACCCCTTGGACTCATACGGACGGAAAAAATATTTTGAGATTTAACCTGGATTCTGCAAAGAAGCTGGCTCAAAGCGCAGAAATATTTATTTTTCTGTTTTTCTTGTAGCTTAGTAGCCATTACCTAAAAGTTGCGCCTTAGTCCTTCAGTTGTATTCTTGGAACTTACGTCAAAGCGCGCCGGCGTGCCCATGCGGGGTTTGTGGTTTTGAAAAATTTTCTTCTGTGAAAATTATCTTTCCTGCTGTTTAGGCGAGTGAAAGACGTGAAAATGACCAACATTGTTTAGTGTCTTGCTATACTTAATGTTCCCAAATAAATGGGAATTGTAAAAGCAGTATTTCAGGATCCGTACCACGGCAGAAATCATTTGCTCTTAGGGATGGCGTTACTTTTGGCCGAACTGGGCTCCAGGCCGACGCAGAAATTCGACGACGAACTCTCAAAAAGCCACGTTTATAGCGGCCCCCTTGCCGACAGAAGAAAAAAAAAAGCGGCTGACGGTTACTCTGCTTTCTAACGCGAAATTTGCCCGCAGCGCTAACTGAAGTCTTCTCGGTCAAGGCGCATAGCTGCTGTGTCACAGAAAGTGATCGCGTGATGAGCGAATGCACGGCGGCGCGCGTTGCGCTGCCGTTATCGCGCAGCGCGTTGCCGGCGCCGAGCATGTTGTTGCAGATCTAGTTTGAATCTCCCGCGCAAATGTCACGTGGTTCAGATTAGCCACGCAGCGAGGGGACGCGGAAAAACAACCACCGGTTTCCTCACTCACTCCTGAATGCTGCAGTGTGGTGAGGCAGCACTCACTCGTGGGTTCTCTCGACGGCAGCGATGGTAAGCCTATGCGTCGGCGGCGCGAACTGAGTCTCAGGAAGTGAAGGCGTCATCGCTGAGCGCATGACGGCACGCGCTGATATGACGTCCATAGCGCCGCGCAAAAAGGGACTTCCCGAGACCCTATCAGTGATTGTTGTCAATTGTCGAAGTTTAAAGAATAAGGTTTACGAGTTTGATACCCTGATTCGAATTTCACAACCCGACGTGGTTTTTGGAACTGAATCTTGGCTAGATGAACATATTTTAGATAATGAAGTTTTTCCAACAGGTTACACAGCCTACCGCAAAGACCGTAATACGCACGGTGGGGGTGTGTTCATTCTGATTTGAGACGGCATACCAACCGTACCAATACAGAGCGCAGATAACAACTCCGAATCGGTTTGGTGTAGAATAACGTTTTCGCAAGGGAATGGTTTAGTTTTGGGGTCCTTTTATCGGCCTCATGGTAACTCTAGTGTGTACCTTATTTAGTTTGTCTAAACCATTTCGGCTCTTTCCTCCGAACCAATTATGCTGGCGGGTGATTTTAACATGCCTAATGTCGAATGGTGCAATTTTCGTCCAGTTGAAATAGTCGGTCAAAACTTCATTCTGCTTTTTTCGAGCTTACCAGAGTTTATGACCTTTTCCAGTTTGTTAACTTCCCACACGACTGGGTTCGGCAAGTGATAGTGTCCTGGACCTTCTTTTTATGAATCGTAACAATTTAATGAAGTCGGTTGTTCTAATTCCAGGCATAAGTTGACCACGATGTCCGTTGCGGCTACCCATAGAGTGGAAAAAGATAGAAATCAGTAGACCTCGTTCACGAAAAGTTTTTCGCATACGATACAGGCAGGTTTGATGCCATCAATTTTGAACTTGATACATACCTTCCTATGTTTATCCAATGCTGTCAGTCCAATGACGTTGAAATATTGTGGGGGTTGTTTAAAGAAAAAAACTGCTGTCTCTGGTAAACATTTATGTCCCATCGAAAATTGTAACTGCCAATCGTCGTGGTGATAAACCTTGGATTACTAAAGATATACGTGCGTCAATTAAGCGGAAGGCTAGGGTGTACAAAGATTATTGTCGCACGCGCAGTGCTGATTATTTAGAAAGGTTAAAGCATTAGGCTCTAGCCTGAAGACACAGATAAAGCAGGCGAAGCGCGAATATTTATCGTCCCTTAATAGCAAAATAAAAACAAATCCAAAGGAAGTATGGAGTTATGTTAAAAGTAACAAAAAAGACATCAGTGGAATTCCCTTTATCATGCACAATGACGAACTACTTAAAGATGATATGAGTAGAGCAGAATGCTTCAATGCGTATTTTCAATCAGTTTTTTTCTCCGCCAAGCCCGATATCTCCCGTCACGACACTCAGGTCGTTACCAGCATTGAATGATATCATAATAACTGAATCAGGTATAAGAAACCATTTGAATAGGCTGAATCCCCAGTCTGCGCATGGTCCCGACGGTATTTCGAACCACATACTAAAACGTTGTGCTGATCACATAGCTCCATTTCTAGTCGCATTGTATGATGTATCGATAAGGTGTGGAAAACTGCCACGAGAGTGGAAGTTAGCCAATATCACGCCTTTGCACAAATCCGGCGACCGTGATAAAGTATCTAACTATAGACCGGTATCGCTAGCCCCCGTTTTGTTGCAAGACACTGGAACACATAATTTATTCTTGCCTTATAAAACACCTTCAAGATAATAATTTTTTTACTCCGTCTCAACATGGCTTTTGCGCAGGCCTTTCTTGTGTTACACAGCTAACCGAATTCGTACATAACATCGCTTCATCATTCGACCAGGGCATTCAATTGGACGCTGCTATTTTTGGACTTCAAAAAAGCTTTTGATGTCGTCCCCCACAGTCTTTTGCTGCATAAGTTGTCGTTTCTTGGTATTCCTAAAACCCTCATTGACTGGATTAAGGATTATCTCAGCGGCCGTAAGCAATGTGTTGTGATAAATGGTGTGTCTTCATCAACAGCTGATGTACTGTCCGGGGTGCCACAGGGGTCGGTTCTGGGGCCGCTTCTTTTTTTGATTTTTATCAATGATTTTCCAGTGGATTTGAAATCACCAGTGAGGCTTTATGCTGATGATTGTGTTTTGTATTGCCCAGTCAAGTGTTTTGATGACACCACAGTACTTCAGTCTGACCTCGATAAGATTGTGTCTTGGTGTGCTCAGTGGCAAATGAGTTTAAACCTAACTAAATGTTTTCATGTGCAATTTACTAACAAAAAAAGGTAGTATCCAGGTCTTATTACTTAAATTCCTGCGCAGTACAACAGGTAGATCAAGTTAAGTATCTCGGCGTAACATTCACGGCAACACTAGATTGGACCAGACACGTAGATCTAATCACAGCCAAGGCTTCGTGCTAACTCATTTTTTCCAAAGAAATTTCAGCGACGCGCCGCAAAACACTCAAGGAACCCTGTATATTACAAACGTGCACCCAATTTTAGAGTATGCTTGTGTTTCTTGGGACCCTTTCACGAATGTACTGAAAGAAAAGTTAGAGAGGGTGCAAAAAAGGGCTGCTAGGTTTGTTACAGGAAATTACGATTTTAAAATAAGGACTTCTGGAATTCTTCAGGCCTTGGGATGGGAAAACCCCCTTTGTGGACGACGGAAAGTTCAAAGACTTAAATTTCTTAATAATATATATCATGGTAAGACTGGAATAAATAAAGAGCGGTATTTAAAGACGCCTAGTTACATGTCCGAACGGAAAGATCACTTGTATAAAATTAGAGAATATACCTGTCGATTGAATGTCCTTAAATACTCTTTCTTTCCGAACTCTATTAGTGACTGGAATGCGCTAAAAATACCAATATTCTCTGATTCTAATTTCCTAACAGCCATTGAAGCAGCATTTTGAGTTGCTGAAATAACCCATATATTAACGTTGGCTTTGTATTTGTCTTGATGGTTGATTTTTTATATGTATAATTACTGCTTTCGTTGTATAATCCTGTGTTTTGTACTTTTGTTATAATGCTGTACTGCAAGTGTTTAGATTTCTCATGTATAATTTAATGCACGATTTATTTCACATATAATTTTGCTGTTTGTATTCTATTTTCTACTGTAACCCCCCTACAACAATGCCCAATGGGCGATGTAGGTACTTGTAATAAATAAATAAATAAATAAATAAATAAATAAATAAATAAATAAATCTTCCAGCTCGTCTCCCACGGCCCAGCATGTCTCTTGGCCTCTCTTACACTTTCGCAATGAGTAGCCGCCGATGGGCGCCCTCCCTTTCACACTTTTCGTCAGGCGCTCCTCCCCCATTTTATTTCTGCCTTGGGAGTCTCGTTCCTTCGCTTCGGTTACGAAAACATCGTCGCCGCAAAAGCACGGTAGCGGGCGCCAAAGTGGCACTAGAAAAACCCAGCAGCGGGGCGCGGGTTCACTTTTTAAATCCCGCCGCCCCGAGGGAGAGTGGGTAACACTAGAGTGGTAGCACTCGAGCGCGGGGGCATGCGAGCACGCCGGTCAGTTCTGGCCGGCGTCAGCCATTTCTCACACGCGCGCTCGAGTGCAAACGCTTCGGAAAGGCTGGTTTTGGTACGAAACTGATTGAACGCACACACGCTTGGGCTCCATCACCACAGCTCTCGGGGGGTTTTGGCCGGTTCTAACACGTGCGCTCCAGTGAAGACGCTTTGACTAGTTTAGTCCAGTAGTCCAGTCTGGCACTGACTGTAGGTACCCTTGCGCCCCAGCGCAACAATCAGTTTACAATGCACCACAATGTGATTTCGGAGTCTCATGCAAATGCCAGGAAATATTTGCATCCAGCGACGCACACCTGCTCTCGTGATATCACAATACACGTCCTGCGGGGCTTAGATAGGCAATCGATATCGCTACAACGATCGCTGCCTACTGTCGGGCTTGAGATTCACTTCTTCTACGGGCTCACTACGAACAAGGTGGCGTTGAGCTCGTTCGTGCAATCAAATGCTCAGTGGTCGATTAACAAAGCAATTTTTATTGGTGTCTTACTTCTAATGAAACTTAATTAGCGAACTCCGGCACCGGGCACCGTGACACAGTGCAATCCTCTTCAATTTCCTTTCTTTGGCTTCCAATATTTATTGGCGCCGTATATACAATCAAGCGAGGTTACCTTATGTCATAAACATAAATAAAAGATCTGCTCACCGGTCTTGCCACGATGAAATAAAATTTGAAGTTGTAATTTTTATTTGTATTTGTTTCTTTCTGAAGCGAAAGAGGAAGCCGAGACAAAAGGCCACGAGGCCTGACAAGTTATCGGAAGCGGTTTGGAAGCCGTTACTGAACGGTTTGGAAGCCGTTACTACTTGCTGAAATGCAATTTTAATCCCATTCAATTGAATGTAAAGACAAAGCGGATAATGAGAGGTGGCATTCGAACGGCCACGAATTGGAGCGCAGACAAAACGTTAGTGAAGCACTATGTTTCCCATGGTTCCGCAACACAGGCCCGAGGGTTTAGTGTAGTAGAAGGACCCACGGCGCTTCTGTGCTGATATGAGGGCTTTTACGGTGATCGCTTACTAGAGAAGAACATGCGATTACCACTGGTCGTTCATACCAAGGGGCGATCGACTCCGTGATAGCGCACAGCCAACGGGGCGAAACTAAGAAATCTGAGATGCCAGGGAATAGGATCTGTAGCAAATGTAGGCTGTAGCGGTACAAAGTACTGCGTGGGCCCCAGTGACTGTGATACCATGAGTAATGTAGTGAAGACTCAATCATGAAGCGTAAGTGGGCAGATGTAATGCGTCTGTATCTTGTAATGCGTCTGTCTGTATCTGTAGGTGCATGCTCCCGTAAGATCGGCTTTAAAGTACTGGCGCCGAACAGTATGATTTGTAAGCGGGATGACATACAGTTGAATAGGGAATTTTATTTGCGGGTTGAGGATTACAGCTACTGGTTAGACAAGGTCACCGGTTTACGCTCGCCGCTCCCAATTAGGCTGTTTTAGAAGCTGTCGGGAATAGTTGAAGTCTCATAATGTTTGAAAAGCTTCTGCCCCACTCTTTGCTGGGTGAATGTGGCGTGAACTCGTCACTAGAAATTCGGATTGCAGCTGTAGAGCACAAAAGAGGAACTTAAAAACGCTGTAGGGGGCGAGGGGTGACCCCCTCCCCCCCCTCCCCCACAGGGTAGAAACTATATTATAAAATATATACCAAAAACACGTGTCCAGAACCAGCTGGGATGTTCGCAACATGACTGTCAATGTTTTCTGGCCATCCGTTTACAAAAAAAGAAAAAAGCTGATGAGTTGATGTATTCAGGGACATGTTTGACAATTGAAATTATTGAAACGTTAGATATATCACAGATACTGAAGTGAAAAAATAATGCAAATGCTTCAGGCTTGAATAATTTAGGCATAAAGAGTCGTATGAAACTGTTAAGGCTAGTGATGACAGTAGCCGTCGTTGCCTTTAATTAAGCGGCTTATTTCAACCATTCCAATCTTCGATGGTGACCGTTAACATGTAAATGGAGCTTTTTTGTTGTTGTTAACGTCGAGCTTGGTTTTCATCCGACGTCTTGTCGTTCTCTCGTCTCTCTGAATACTTTTCAGAGTTTGACCGTAATCACGTGAAGCAAAGGTTCGCACAAAACACTTCGTAATATTTTGAACAGGTAAATAAATAGCCAATTCGTGCACTCCACAGGATGCATTGATTGGTTCATGCAGTCTTAGGAAAGCGGAAGGCACGTAAAGAGAAATGATGTTCGCCTATCATCAAGATATTCCGCGGGAAACTTTGTCGAAAATTAGGTGAAGAATTCGAAAATATAAAATAGCACACAGGAAACATCCGTGTTTTAAACGCATTGGTCGTACTAAGTTGGGTTTTTGTCGCTATAAATTTGCAGCACTTCTTTGATCGCCGAGGGAAGCCTAAAAGATGTAATGTTTCATCCTTGAACAACTTTTCACCAGATGTAGGACTCTGTAGGGACACTAATTTAGTGACTCCATTTAGTGGCACTACGACTTTACTTAAAGCACGTGTTTTTATGCACAAATGCTTCTTCTTATTTCGCTCCTTGTGCGAGTCATTGGCTGTGCACTTCTTTGGTTCCGATAGTAAACGCGACGTTCCTGGTGATTCGCTTCCAGGGCAACGCGCCGCGTTTCTTCTTTCTTTCGTAAGCAGTCATTTGTGAGGCACGGCAGCACAGTAACCAAGGCTGTTCTACCAAAGGCCTTATCCTTCACACAAGCTTGCTTTCCTCTTTTCCCAACGACGGAGCCCGGTAGCCAAAGTCTAGTCACATCGGCTTCTGGGTAGGACATCCCTACGGTTTCGAGGAGGTTCAGAGGTGGTTTCGCCCCGTGTTCGACGGTATGCGGTAGCGTCTAAACGCCGCGAGAATACATTTTTAAAAATAAAAAGCATTGCACATTTCATAATTTCCAAACGATCGAATGTTTCACAGCCAAGTAAAAACATATCACTTAATTCAAACCCGGAATAACTCTGAAACTTCCCCGAAAGAATGAGAAAAATAGCAATTTTTGTCGTAGTGCCCCCGGTTCCCAGCAAAATGATGAACGGGATGGACCAGGGGTTCTGTGTTAACTCGAGAACACAAAAAAGAGCGGCCACCGTCGAGTTCCGGGGCAGACTTTGTTTGGATAATGAGTGGAGGCCATGTTCGAAGGATTCTGTCTCCGACCAATATTGGAGCAATCGAAGCGCTTGACTCTCGTGCGTATCTCCCTTTGCCTTAATAAGCTCGGTATCATGTAAGAAATAAGAGGCGGTATGCAGGATTGGGAAGAAATAACGTCCCACGGTCCCACGGTGAAGCTCGCGAAGCGTGGCAAAATCCGGCACGGAAACTGGGAAGAATGGAACCTTATGGTTGGTGTAGTACAGCGATATTTCAGAAATGGCAAGTTAGTCTTTCACGGCACCCAGGAGTCCTCAAATTCGTATTTTTAAAAGAATAAACGTATTCAATCAGGGCTGTGAATGTAGGCGACATGTGTTTTACCTTTATTTTAGGATCAATGCCAAGGCCCGACCACGCCAGGCCATGTCGCCATGGGCTTTACCTTGAGTATTGAGCTATACTCGAATGTGGATTGGACTATACCCGAATGCCAACCTTGGCGGAAATAGTTCGCGCGCGCGCTGAGTGTGCTCAAATGAGATCACAAGGTGTGCCTCTCATAAGAGATCACTGATAGTAACAAAAATGCTATACCGCACTAAAACGAAGAGAGCTGTCTATTTTTTTGTCTTCCTTCAATTCATACGTTGTTGGATCTGTTCTTGTTTTGACAAAGCGGGGCTGCCGAAAAGAACGTATGAGCAAGACGAGGCGTACAGGACGCGCCGACGTGTTCACGGCCATGAAAAAGTTGAGAAATCTGCGAGAATGGATTAATGGTGTGTTTTATAGGAAAGCTGCGTTACCATGAGGGCCAAGGGGTGTGTGCACGTGAAACTGCTCTAGCTCGAGAACGTCGCTGTTTGCGTGGGCAAACCAGCAGCGGCAAACTGGCAGTTAACTCAATGTCCGTCGTAAACTTGCGCGGCCGCATGATCGCTACTAATTGTTGATCCTGCATCCCATCACATGGTCGCATCACAATTACTGTTAATCATCTGCATACTTTGGTTTCGTATCTATATTTCTCTATACTTAGTGCAGTTTACTGAACGCCTTTATCGCTCCATGTTGATGTCTTTTCTATGCGCTCTACTTGCTACGCTTTTATCTTTTGATAGCAGTTGCAAAGCATGCAAAAAAGACGCAGTTCTTTTAGAGAGCGCGATCAGCTTACGTTTTTTTAAGCAGTTCCTCTTTTTTTTCTGCTATAGCATGAATTTATACGAGCAAGCACCGTATAATTTCGGAAAAAAGTCAAGGCGCTATAATACTCTTTTGCTGGAGGCGGACAACGAGAACAAACCGAGAAACCTTCTTCATTCCTCATAAAATTACGTGGAGCACACAAATAGCCTCTGAGGACGAATCAAGGGGACGATTGCTGCGTTCTTGCACAAAAGCTCAATAAAGGAAACAGAAGACCTGATAGGCTGGCAGGAACAAAAGATGGCTCCACTAATTTTTTTGTCAGCTCAGCGAAATGCTTCAGTATGTCCCGGCGCTGACTCAGCGGGCCTTTCGCAGAGAATCAGCGCGCTTTTTTGTATCCCGACCCTTTCAACAACGTTCGAGAAAATAACGAAAAGGGAAAACCTTGTGAGCTGGTCCCGTCAACGATCAAAAAAAGGAAAATGTGAGACCGGAAGTACAAATGACAAATGCAAGGAAGAGAAAAATGAACAACAGCAAAATGTGCAACGGGGTTTAAGCCGCAACAAAACAGACTTTTTAACTTAGTGGCGGTAATTTGTAAGAAATTCTTTTTCAATGAACACGCACAGTCTACGTGGATTGTAAGACAAGTTTATAAAAATTACATACTACAACTTGGGATCAAAGAGGCGGTGACATTGTTTTTCCTACCTCAACATAGCGGAGGAAGGCAAAGGTGAACGGCGAACTGTTCAACCAAACTTTATGCGAGTAGTGCCTTCCATCCTGTCCCAGTTATAACCACCATGTTCTTTTCAAAATCATCTGTAGGGCTGCTATTGAGTGTTTGAAGGGTCTGAGAAACGCATCAATACTATGAAAATTTTATGGCTCAATCGCTTCTTCAGGGCTTGAATCCGTGCTGACATCTTGTCTCAGAAAACTGTATTTGTGTACTCCTTACCGCACTTTATCAGCCATACGTAAGCGTATTCGTCACTCCTGGATTCCTGACGTGGCAAGGGCATCGTAAACGCTTTTTATAGTTCCGTGAAGCGAGCGAAGCTGGGGTCGAACTTCGTTACTTCCTTGGTTCCTTGCGACACCTGCATCGCGTAGCTTTCGGACAAGCACGAACAAAAAAATGGTCGTTGGGGTACAATAACGCCAGCAGATACTTCGGATGTCGGTGCTGACAGTCTAAGAACCACAAGCGGTATTGTTTAGACGCTGTATAGTTATAGATATGCTTTGAACCCCTATAGAAACCGGGCCCTCGCTTCGGCACAGATATGCCTGTATAGCATCCTGCAAATAACTCCGGCGAGTACGATCACCAACTTCTTACCTTTTTCTTATTATTTTTGTCTTTGCACTTCGATGGTTTCAAGGGATTCCTTATCGGTAGCCCCGTTAAGGCCCACGTCACTCGACGCCTGGTCATTGTATAGTGCTTCACACTCAGTCTCCTATAGCGCTCGCCAAATCCTCTTCTATCTCACCATGCGCCCCCTTTCTTCCGCAAGGTCGCGCCAAGATTGGCCGGGAGGGCGTTTCTGGAAAGCTTCGACGTCTCAGCACTGATATATTCATAGCGCAAGCTCATCATTTCCGCTATACAAGTTCGGTCCGCTTGCGAGCGAAGAAAGTAGATAGCGGAACTTTGTATTGGCTGAAGCCAGGAACTGCATTGCGTTTCCATATTTCTGGGCATTTTGGGAAAAACTCCATTTTTACCCTTCGCGAAGAAATTCCATGGCGTGCCTAACAGCCCCGTTGTGGTGCGGTAGCATAGGTTTGATCGAATTGATTTATTGATTTTGGTGTTTAACGCTCCGAAAATACACTTGGACTATGAGGCGCGTTATAGTGGAAGGCTCCGGATTAATTTTGACTTTCTGTGTATTTAACACGCCCCAAAATCTTTTCGCTGAAATAACGTGCGCAGTATTTTTTTTCGCATAGTGATTACTAAAAAAAGAAAGAGAGAGAAATCTGACATTTGTACGGGTCCCTCAGACAAAATTTCTAGCGCGGAAGGCTAAAAACGCAGGCGTCGTGCAACATAGCCACCAGGGATGACCTTGGCTAGATTGTGTAAACTGCTCTGATGTGTGTCGCTGATAACTGGTCGCAAAACGCCAAATGTGCGGTGACCAAATTCACACCCTAATCTCCTTCATTGCAAGGTTAGAAGTCTCAATAAAAATTACGACAGGCTGACGGCCTCTGGCACGGCGGACCCGGAGCGAACATGTGGCCTAAAACGCCATTCTTCCGCATTAGTGCAGGTTTTCCTGTTCGGTCTGGCCGGAACGCACTGCGCAACCGACGTATCAACAGCCTACACGTGCCGTATGGATTCACCCAAGATGGGCCCCTTGCATCGCCAGTAATTGCTACCCTGTCATCGAGCTTGCTCCGCCCCCTTCGCATCATGTGACCTCGTCTGCGTCCCCTATAAAAGTTGGCATCCAGAACTTCAGCTTCAGTGGGCACGGCGGACCCGGAGCGAACATGTGGCCTAAAACGCCATTCTTCCGCATTGTGCAGGTGGGTACTCACTACTGTACAATAAGGAGCGATTGCCCTGGTCTTCTGGTCTTGCCGTGCCCCCATCAGTGCCTTTGTATTGCGTATGACGTTTACTGCGTATGCTCATTACTTCTGTGTGGGGATGTTGAGGTGAACCCTGGGCCTGTCGAGAAAATGCTGAAGGAGCTACTGGATGGTCAGAACAAAATTTCTTCGGACATAGCTGCGATAAAGGCGCAACAAGAAAACATGGAAAAAATTATTTCCGATTGGAACTCGCGTTTCGCTGTACTGGAACAACGTACTGCCTGTATTGATGCTCTGAAGGTGACAGTGGCCACGCTTGAAGCTAAATTTACTGATCTTGAAGACAGGAGCAGGCGGTCCAACCTAGTTGTTTTCGGCATACCTGAGCCACCGGAAGAAACCGAGGACATGCTGAAAGAAGCTGTACTCACTGAGGTTTTTGAACATAAACTTGAGGTCAAATGCAAATCAGTAGGTAGAATTCACAGATTAGGCAAGCCCGGTGGCAGTCGCCCAGTTATCGTATATTTTCAGGATTACAACGAAAAGCAGCAAACTATATCGAATGCCCGTAAGCTAAAGGGTACAGATATTTCTGTTCAAAATGACTATTCTAAGGAAACACTCCGTAAACGTAAACTGCTCTGGAACAGCGCCAAAGAAGAAAAGAGACAAGGCAAGAAGGTTAATCTTGTACATGACAAACTTATGGTTGATCGGGATAGGTATGTATGGGATGACTGCAAAAACTCGAGGATTAAAATTGCCAGTTCCCAGTCCAGTAAACATAAAACATGACCTGAACGCCCCGATTCTAAACAACTGCGCCTCCTAAATATTAACGCACGCAGCATCGTTAATAAATCCGAGCAACTGGAGTCCATTCTTCTTGGCAATAGTCCGCACATTGTTGTTATCACGGAAACCTGGTTGTGTGACGATATCAGCGATGATGTCGTTTTCCCCTCCTCCTATCGGGTGTATCGTCGAGATAGAAATCGTAGCGGAGGCGGTGTTGCTGTGCTCGTAAAATGTGCTCTTGATGCGACGCTTCTTAATCAGATCGACGACCACGAAAGCCTTTCTTTGAAGGTATCCTTCTGTGGGCGTTCATTTCTTATCTTTGCTGTGTATCGTGCACCTGACTCGCCTCCTCGGTTTCTGCATGACTTACACGAACACATGGCGTCATACAAGCATGACAGAATATTTCTTGTGGGCGATTTCAACATGCCTAACGTAAATTGGGACTCCGCTTTTGCCAGTGTCGGACAATCCCCGCAAACCTCGTATCTACTAGATATAATGATGTGCCATGATTTGCGCCAGGTGGTGAAGCAACTAACACGCGTCGATATTACCTGTGCTTCTGTACTTGACCTTGTTTTTGTAAGTTAATCAATACAAAATTATGATGTCTGCATTGAAAATGGTCTTTCTGACCCCTATATGGCGTCTTTTTCATGCCCCGTGGAAAAAGTGTGTACTGCTCCTAGAGCTAAATGTATTCGCGTCAAAAATTTTTCCCGTGCCCATGATGAATCTGTGTTAGATTATTTAGAACTCCGCCTAAGCAACTTCCACGGTTCTAACACTGCCCAAATGTGGGATACTTTCAAGAACATGTGTCTTCACTGTATCGAACATTTTGTTCCAGACAAGGTAATAAAGACGTGTAAGCTAACCCACTGGATTTCACGGGATATTTTACACTTGAAAAGAAAATTAAAACGCCTGAAGCGAGGAGTGTCCTCTCGTGACATCATTCAAACCACTCAATTAGCCCTTAATCAAGCCGTAGCAAGCGCTAAACGAAGTTATTTTGAGCACGAGTTGCCGAATTTCATTCGATCTGCTCCGCAGAAATTTTGGAACTTCTTGTCGAACAAAAGAAAACCTATTGAAAAATTACGTCACGATAATGCGCTCCTCGTTGATAAGACAGACATTGCTGAGCATTTCAACGCTTATTTCCACGGTGTATTTTCGACAGTACATGAGCCTATGCCCCAAATTGTTTCCAATTGCAGAATCAATGCTGATATTGTGTCTATATCTGGTGTGATTTCTATGATGCTTAACCTAAAAACTAAGTCTTCACCTGGTCCTGACGGGATACCGAACGTTTTTCTTTCCCGTTACGCTGAAGCATTATCACCCTTTCTTGTGGCAATTTTCAACACATCATTATCTTCTGGTGTCCTACCCTTTGATTGGAAAGTCGGACGCATTGTTCCCGTGTTTAAAAAAGGCGATGTCATGGTTCCTGGTAATTATCGTCCCATTTCATTAACATCATCTCGTTGTAAAACTTTAGAGCACATTAAAGCTAAATACATTTCAAAGCTGAACAATAACGATTTATTATCCTGCTTCCAACATGGTTTTAGAAAAGGGTTTTCTACTGTCACCCAATTACCACTATTGTTCACAGTTTTGCCGGCGTCCTTGATAAGACTGGCCAGGTCGACGTAATTTTCCTGGATTTTCGAAAGGCCTTTGACCTTGTTCCACATTCGCAACTCATGCTCAAACTACAGGCAATTGGACTTCCGGCCTTTATAACAAACTGGATTTCTTCTTATCTATCTGACCGCACGCAATATGTTAGTATTGATGATAAATGTTCCAAATCTTTACCCGTCACATCTGGCGTTCCGCAAGGTAGTGTACTAGGCCCTCTTTTGTTTCTGATGTATATTAATGATATTGTTGATGTAATTAACAGCCCAGTAGAAATCAGACTGTTTGCGGATGATCGCATTCTTTTTAACGAAATAACTTATTATGAGGATCATATGCAATTAACTTCTAACCTTCTTAGCATACAGGCATGGTGCACAAAGTGGAATATGAAGTTAAATGCCGAAAAATCGGTCTTCATGAAAATTACTAAAAAGAAGAACAGCTTGTCGTTTTCCTATGAGCTTCCTGAACGGCCGCTTTGTGAAGTCAGTTGTTACAAGTACCTTGGTGTCACCATTACAAACAACCTAAGTTGGAATCAGCACGTTTCCAACGTCTGTGCGTCCTCTTTTCGCAAGCTCTGTCTTCTCAGACACAAACTTAAATTAGCTCCTCCAAGTGTTAAACGTTTTGCATACACACCGATTATAAGGCCGAAACTCGAATACGCATGCTCAGTTTGGGACCCGCACAAGCAAAAAAATATTCAGGCTCTTGAAATGATACAGCGCAAAGCGGTTCGCTTTATCTACTCAAAATATCGTTTATCAGACTCGCCTACTACTCTCATGAAAGAGCACGGGATCCAAACGTTGCAGGCACGACGTAAAATAGAAAGGCTTAAATGTCTTTACCAACTAAGAGAAACAAACTTGGCATTAACCCTGACCAGTATATTCAGCCATTGACTGCTCGGCGTACCCGTCATCGAAGTGCATCCCTGACACACTACAGCGCCAGAAGATACGTCTTCACATTTTCCTTCTTCCCACGCACCATATCCGACTGGAATGACCTGCCCATATCTGCTGTATGCAGCATTGATGGGATTGAACATATAGAAAGTTTAGACAGTATGTTTCTACAAGTTACTGTATTTTATTCTGTGTTGTCGGTTAGTTTATATTTGAGTGATTATGCCCCCCCTGCTTGGGCCTGTGTAGGGCCTGCAGTATGTCATAAATAAATAAATAAATAAATAAACTCGGTTGAAATTTCGATGTATTGGAATAGGTTTGTCAGAGACATGGCTGAAGAGTTACGAGTTTGTGAACTTACCAAGCTACAGATTGTTATCAGTCCCAAGGGCGGCTGAAACAAGAGGTTGTGGCGTGGCGTTACATCCGAAGGAATCAGGTATGAAAAAGTGCACGACGGTGCATGATGACGGAAAAAGTGAATGAAGGTATGAAAAAGTGCAATACGAAAAGCTTTTTGTTCAACTGGAAAAAAAAGTCACTATAAGTGTAATTTACAGGCCGCCAACCCCTCGAATGCAGTGTTCTTGATGAAACTGGAAGATGTATTTCAACGTTTTTCTTCTTCCAATAAGAAGGCAATACTAGTGGCGATTATAACATAAACAGAGCTGGCAGCACCAGAGTAGAATATTTAATCCTGATAGCTTCATATGTATTTCAGAATTATAATATCTAACCAAATCGGGCAACCCAAACTTCCTTCTCTACAATTGACCACATATTGTTAAACTTAGTTACCGAACTAATAGAAGCCGGAGTTATTTTCGAAAACGTTGCGGACCACTTTCAGTCGATACCATTGTTGCTAACTCTAACGCACTACCCCATGGACCCCATGCAAATATTATACCACGGGTAAATTTCGAAAAAACTACAGAACGCATACTGGAAAAAGGCTTCATTGATTGATTGTAGGGTTTAACGCGCCGACGCAACGCAGGCGATGAGGCGCGCCGTAGTGGAGGGCTCCGGATTAATTTTGACCACCTGGGGATCTTTAACGTGCGCCGAAATCTCGAACACACGGGCGTTTTTGCTTTTCGCCTCCATCAGAAAAGCGGCCGCCGCGGCCGGGAAACGAACCCGCGACCTCGTGCTCAGCAGCGCAAGAAAAAGGCTTCACTCGAACCATAGTCGCTGATGTTAACTACGCGTGCGGATAGTTTTCTGAAACCTTAAAATCCGGCTGTGTTAAGGTAAACTTTTACTCCCATAGAACTTCTATTTTACACGCCCAATTCGCCCATGGATGACTCCAGAAATACTTGATGTAATAAAACTAAATGGACACTGGCAACAGAAGATGAGGAAACAAAGACAGTACGTACTACAAAGAACAGTACAAAGTTGCATGCCACCTATCACTCGCTTTAATGAGCAAGCAAAAAGCAATAATACAGCACCCGCATCTTTAAAGTGAAAGGAAACTCGAAAGAAATATATGGAACATAATTAATACCGTTACAAAATCATCCCAGAAAAGGCGTTTATTGCCCGATATTGGCCTTCCTTATTGCTGTGAGGCAGCTTCTGCAAAGAAAATTAAATTATTTTTTTTAACATAAGCAGCAATATTAGGCCCAATATTGATCAGAATGAGGATATTTGTCTGTCCAGTCTTTTACAAAACAGCTTTGTTTTTAAAGAAATAACTAGAAAAGAAATTATTCTGGATACCAAAGAGATGACCTCGAATGATGAGATATCTGTATCTCGCATTCTGTATCTCACATGATTTACTGAATTTATTTACGAATTAATTTACTGAAGTCTAATATCGATATTTTGAGCGATACAATACAGACAATTGAATCAGTTGTTTTTGAGTGGGGTTTTCCAAAATGAATTGAAAGTTGGGAGATTTGTTCCAATCTATGAAGGCGATGATCCCAGCTTCGTGGAAAATTATCGCCCAATTACACTTCTTTCAGTCATCAGCATTCTATTTGAAAAAAAAAAAAACGATAGCTCACGGAATGATAGAATTTACTGAAAATTCCAAATATTGGCACCAAAGCAACATGCCTTTTGCAAAAATTTTTATTCTAGTGCGGCTGTTCACCCTGTAGTCGAAATAGTTCACCAAGCTCTTGATAAAGTCAAATCATCTTAGGAATATTTGCTGACATTAAAAAGGCGGCCGACTGTGGTCACCACAACATTTTACTGAATAAGCTAAAGCGTTATGGGTTCCGAGATGCAGCAATTTCATTCTTCAGAAGTTGTTTAACCAGCCGTAGGCAATTTGTTAACGTTTTAGGAAAGCCTTCCACACCGAAATACGTTGTCTTGAATCCCACAAGCCTCGGTTCCGGGTCCTATATTATTTTCTTTTTTTTTGTAAATGACTAGGCTACTTTCCTTACCTACGCGAAAGCAGTCCTTTAGGCTGATGATACAGCGATATTATTCAGCTTTAACTCTTTGGCGTAAGCCGAAACTTTGGCAAATGAAGACCTCGCTAGAACATTAAGGCAAAAATGCCAAAAAATTAATACTAAAAATTAAAAAGACAAAATTTCCTTTTTTCCACGTCAAAAGCAATTATCCCCCTCGTGTAACCTGCAAGTGGATGGCAAAGCACTTTGTCCATTAGATACTCATAAATACCTAGGTGTAACACTGGACACATCAATGCACTGGGCACAGCACATAAAAACCGTTTGCAGAAAGCTACCTTGTGGGCGCTTCACACTGATACACGCACGGAAGCACTTCACCGAGACAACACTGCGCCTAATTCACTTCAGTATTCGTCACTCGCATTTAGCCTACTGTGTAAAGTCATTGGGCTACGCTTACACATCGTACTGCACACCTATCAATATTTTACAAAAAAGGGTCGTACGCATAATAGCATCAGCAGCGAGAACTGCCAAATATTCACCAATTTTTAAAGAGCTGACCATCATGTACTTCAATCAAGCTCGATATTACAGAACAGCAGTACTGGTCAAGAGGGTAATTGGTACTAATACTCCGTACCACTAATCTATTCTAAGCTTTCCTATAGTTCAAACCCCAAGCTACATGCAGCACTGTGGAGGCGACATTGTTTTCAACAGTCGGCCTCCTGAGCTCGCCTAACTCACCGTGAAGGGAGCCTTGAAAGGACATTTCCTTCCCCCCTATTTGCAGGTGGAACCACAAAACCGCGGCGCCTTTTGTCCTTCCTCCATGGCGAGTTAGGCGTCCTCTGTGGGTGCACTGTTGACAACGATGTAGCCATCACAGTGCTGCACGTATGTTGTGGTAAGAACTATAGTAGAAATACTAGGCATGCTAACAATAATAACTTTAACCTACCGAATATATCTAATGTATATGGGCCTCGAAGCCCTTTAATTGGCACAAAAATACCGAATGGCCTACCTCCAACCTGAAATTTATGGTACAAAACAAACAGTCAATAAAAACCTACATAATGTCTGACACATCTAGTTCACTCAGTTGAAACTTTGTTCTGCTGCACATAATACGTATTTTTTCTTGATACCTTGTATAGTTCCGACGCGTTTGTACCTTTGTTTCTGTTCGAATCCTGGCTGTTATTTTTGCATTATTCTATCTATACATTTTCTTGATACTCTCATTGTATTTCCTGAAATATTCATTGCGGTTGTCGGAGAGGTTTTGTCTTGTATGAAAAAAAACTGTACAATTTTTTGAAGGTTCCAAAACAAGCCTTGTGGCTATAGATACAGATGCTATTCACAGCACTTGTACATATAAAAATTTGCGAAAACTAAAAAGCTCCTTTTCCTTCTTCTTCTTCTTCTTCTTCTTCTTCTTTCTTTTTTTTTTTGCATTTCTTTTCTCGTCTCCTCCTTCTCCTCACTCTCTCTCTTCTACTTTCTTCTTCTTCTTCTTCTTCTTCTTCTTCTTCTTCTTTCTTCTTCTTCTTCTTCTTCTTCTTTCTTCTTCTTCTTCTTCTTCTTCTTCTTCTTCTTCTTCTTCTTCATAATCATCATCACCACGCCACCACTAGCACCACCACCACCACCACCACCACCATAAGTTTTGGCGTTCTTATAGTTGGCTTCAAGTGAAATCTTCTAGCGCTAAATTTATGGAGCTTTCACTTGCACACCACTGTCTATAAACGACATGCCAGGAGGAGCGGGGAAAGCCCATAATTAAATTTCAAAAGAATTACGTCGACTGCCTCGGTTGTCAAGATTCCGAAGCTGTTAGTGGTTGCTAAGAAGTATGAAACAGGAACATTAGCAACGGCTTGGCTCGCTTACGTGTCGAAAAAAGTTGAAGTGAAATTGGTGTGAAGCAAGAGAAAATATTCGATTCGAAGCATTATGCAATGAAGAAACGGTGGGGGCTTTTAAGGTTTTAATTTAACTGGTCCAGCCAGATATAAGGGGTTGTCAGAACACATTATTTCAGTCTGCCAGTCCGCCACTCCGGGGTGAACAAAATGAGACTGTTTCTAAAGACGCCCAAAATCCAATTTTCCCGCCGTGTTTCAAATAGTATTTATTCCTGGCGTTTCGGGCAGGCTTGAACAATGATAGGACAGCGAAAATTTGAGTGCTGCTTTAAGTAACTTATCATCCCAAAACTAAGCTCCGTGGTTTTTTAAAATTTTGATAGGCTTGCGCTTCATGACAAATGAGTCATCCGCAGCTTTCGCGCTCAAACCTTTAGTAATGCCACCGCAGAAAAGATTCTTCATAGAGCAATAGGTCGACTTGGATATACAAAGTAAAAAAAAAGCTTTTAGAACCTTAAATAGATTATATATAAGTCGTTGCGAGACGTTACTGCCCAAATGGTCTGCATCTCTTTAGAACCTGTTAGAGCAATGTGCTACCCTTAATCTGCGCAGAAAGCAAGTTTTCGCATTCAACACTAGCCGGGCGAAATAACACTTTACATTACATTCAATACCTCCAGAATAATGATTAAAAACACTAGTATGAGGTGAAAGTTTTACCTGACTCAAAAAATCCGGAATTTTTAATTCACGCTCGGCCTGTTTCCCTTTTTTAATAATTTTCCAGTTTTTCAATTCATGAGAGTTGTGAAATGGTCTATTTACACACATACAACCCACACCCATTTTCCGCACAAACTTTTTAAGTCGTGATCATCTTGACATGCCCTCCCCCACCCCCCTGTGCTTGTGTGTTCACATCTCACTTAATTTCACCTTATGTTTATAGCAGGTACTACGCCCCGATATCGCAGTGCTGAAGAGCATTTTCAATTTAGTACTGTAAGCCAAAGACAACGTGCCCCTTCACACGGGATTACTCCGAAATGTTAAGATCCCAAGGCGGCTTACATTAATCCGAAGGGCTTTATAGAGTTTTAGAGAACAGTATATTCATTGAACTTTATAGACAACGGGTACTTTGGGGGCGCGAAGCCGCATGTTGAATTGCGCGTGAATGTATGCAAGCGCTGGGAATATGCTGATTGCGCCTGTTTTAAAAAGAAAGACGTTAACAAGATACTTCACTCCCGACCCAAGCCCCGAATTCACGTGTGGCAACTCTCATGCACGTATTTCGGGCGCAGATATGCAAATGACTCACTTGCGTTGACTCTCCCGGAAAATCCAATATAGGTTTTGTTCACCTCATCACAGCTACCATCGATTAGCTACCAGCTAAGAAGCCTGAAGTTCACCGAGTGAGCTCATTCAATATCATGATATTGAGGTATAGGGTCTTACTGCAGTAAGAAACCATTCCCTTCACTTTAACTTCAGACACAAAAACGCGTTGTTTTCCCTGATTTCAAGTCAGCTTGCAGAAGGACCGACCCGTTAGAGAGAACCTGTCAGGGGCGTACAAATATTATTAGCTCTGTCGTTGGGATACTTGGCTGATTGAGATCGCGTATCCCTTTTGTGTTCGAAAGCAGCCTTAATCGTTTTCTTGCAGCTCGGAAAAGGTTTCGTTTGCGAATGAAAAGAAAACCATAAATATCGGGTACAATAAATGTATAAATAAGCACAAACGTTCGGAAACCAAACGTGTTTGTTCGAACAGAAAGCTTAACAAACAGACATGTCTCGTTTTCAATGTGTGCGCTTAAACTTGAATATTGTGGGAATGGATAAGGATTTTCGCGAGAATACCAGGGTGGTGATGCAGTCGTTCCGCGTCCCACCCTCCTTTTCCGCAAGTACCACGCCGGTCTGTGGCACGGATTAATGGAACCAACACCAAATACCCAAATACTCGTCATTTTGCGAATGTCTAGCGTCAACAGTGCTCCAAGAACCGTCGAAACAAGCGGCATGTTGTCAGTACTTTTCCTCGGCACCGAGAGTTTTACCTGGACTGTTAACGATACCTCTCTACAGGCACAGATTAGATGTCGACTCAGAAATATAAAGAAAAAGATTAACGTATATTTGCTAAAAATAGATATACTTAATACATTTCCCATCGTTCTGCAGAAGAAAAAATGTATATGACACCACAAGCTTAAGAGAACCCAGTGCAGTTTTCCTGTCATCACAGCGATAATAAGGCCTATAGGTAGGAATGGTAGCTACAAAAGCAGTTATCTTGGCTTTATGTTGGCGTTTTAACGATAAGCCCTAACGCTTTAACAATGTAACGTTACAAGCGTGCACCTTCACTATCCGTGAGGCCACCCTCATTTGCTGGATGCCCTACCGTATTCCTGCGACACCTGTTTTGAACGCGGCTGACAACCGAAATCAATTTCGTTCTGTCCGACCCTTTAGTTAAATAATGAAGTGGTATACACATTAACATTTTTTATCGACGGGAGACGCAGAACGACTTGGGAACCATCCTCAAAGAGAAGGGAAAACGGAACGTCCTCTGCCACACCGCCAAGCGTGTAAAAGAGAATGTCTGCAGGAGGCAGACACCGGCTGCAGGGAGACCTAATTAGAGGCACGTCGTGCCCAGAAAGGATTCCCACAAAACCTGCCGACCACGTCTCGGACATTAGGGCACCTCCGCTATAGCTCATGACGTCTCTCCTCTTTTTTGGCTAAAAATGATCGTTCCGGTGAAATGCCACACTCGGGGTTTTCTATAATAGCGCCGACCTTGTTAAATCGTTCTCAGGGCCAAGAAATTTCAGCTGCTGGTTTAAACACAAATTAAGTGCACAAGGAGTAAGTAATAATTAGGGGTTGCCGCACATTCGAATTCCCAAACTTAATTTCTGTCCAACAGGTCTTAACTAATCTTATGAATATTTATTGGCCAGAAAAAGATAAAGCGTACAAAGGCAAATAGAATTCGGTGGGGAGAGTGCGGAGGGATGAAAAAAAATTATTTTGAAATAGATCATGGGGCTTACGAGTTCACAAATATCAAGTATGCCCGAACGGGCAGGCAGCTATTAAAATGGACGCGAAGCGTTGGAGATAATGCCACTACCATAGAAGGGGAAAATACCGACACACGAATGGCATGCTAAACGCAGATGAGTTTCTTACAAGTAAAGGTATTAACGATTCAAACTGATCAGATGAGGACCTAGACAACCTTTCTAGACACTAAGAACTGCTTTGCTGAGGGAAACGAGGTGAAGCTTAAACACACGCGTGTACTCGTAACGAGTTTTATTGAATGGTAAGGATGAAGTTGGAAGGAAAAGAACAATCCACGCTGTAAAGATGGTTGCAAAGTATAGCTTTAAACGACACCGGCAACAATTGCCCATGCGACGTCACTTGAATTCACGCACGTGGCTCTACAAAGAGTGAAACCAGAGATTTTGCCAGCCGTTACCTGGGATTCGCTGGTGCGGCGTGGCGAACGTAGCAGCAGCGTCGGCCACGGCCGGGCTAGAGTGGAGGACGCCGCCGCTGTAGCCCGGCCGTGGGTCGGTTGAAAGAAAACATAAATGAGGGTCCTTCGAAGGGTGAGACAGCGGAACCAATCACCCTGATGTGCTAGCTTGGGGCTATACCAACGCGTGACAGAAGCGCCGACATCGAAACAATTTGACATGTGAGCTTAGTGATTCCCATTTATACCGATTTAAGGAGGAGGAGGAATGCCTTTAATGAATGAAGAGAAGTCAGCCTGGCAGCGAGCTTGGCTTGCTACTCCACACGAACATGAGATGTGCGAAAGTGAAAGGAAACGAAGACACAAAAGCTCATACAGACCCTACAAAAGCAAAGAAGCACACAAGCTGACAAATGCAGGATCACGCACACGGCGCACAAACAGAAGTGAAGTTAAGGCAAACATTCACAGAGTTTCGTTCAGGCCGGAGTCACGGAGAAAGGACACCAAAGCCCGTGTACTCCGTGTTGCCGCGGCCGTTGAGTGCCAAGGACCAATGGCGTCACAAAGCTTCAATGGTGCATCAGCACACAGTCCCAAAGTTGTCTTCCAGGTTAGCCGCGGGGTGTCATAACGGGGACACACACACAGAACATGTTCTATGTCCTCACGGACACTGCATACTTGACAGTGAGGGGAGGCAACTCGGCGCGTCTTGTGCAAGTAGTGGCTGGTAAAAGCGACGTTGAGGCGAATGCGGTGAACGAATGCTTCGTCGCGCTTTCCCAGGCCACACGTCATTCGAAAAGTGCAGGCGGGATCAATTCTGCATAGTGGCTGATAATTTTTTGTTCCGTCCGTCCATATGGAGAGTTGTGACTGCCGCGCCACGAAGTACGCAAGTGTCGCGGCGTCACGTCGAGAGAAAGGAATCGGGATGATGACACTAGCTTGGGTGTGGGCCGCGCAAGCTGTTTCGGTCGGCCACCACATTCCCATTCACCCCACAATGTCCAGGTAGCCACTGTAACTCTACCTCGTGGAGCATGCTGGCAGCCCGTGTATGCAGGGTGTGTATTTCGTGGGCCAGTTGTTCGCGCGAGAATGATGCTAGTTGCTGAAGCGCCACCCGTGAATCTGTGAAAATCACCCACACAGAAGCTTCTTGCCCGAGAATGTACTGCAAAGCGGAGCGCAAGGCAGCAAGTTCTGAGGTCGTAGACGTTGTTTTGTGGCTTAACCTGGCCGCAATTGTGGTGCGTGTTGATGGAACCCAGATTACGACAGCAGATGATGTGGCCGTCACCGATTCATCAGTGTAGATATGCTTGTGGTTAGGGTAGCAATTCCATATGTGCTCTAGAGTGAAGTACTTTAGGTCTGGAATTGGAAACCTTGATTTACTGCTAATGCCCGGTATTGTTGTGACGATTCGCCAGGGGGAGTACAACCAGGGCGGGAGATGAAGTGGCGCAGGGCACTTCTGACACAAGGGTGGTAGAGTGTCTTGTACCTCTAAGGCAGAGCTAGAACTCAGCGGATGTCCATGGGCCCTAGTCGCCAGCCGCAGATGTAGGCGAAGCTGCTCCTCTTTCACCAGTACACTGGGTAAGAAGCGCCTAGACTCTCGTATGGTCCCCAGCGTAGAGGCTGTCTTCGGAAGACCCAGACTTAAACTAGTCAGTTTACTAAGTTTGAGAATTGCGAGAAAGCTGAGGGAACATTTATCAGAACCAGTTCCTACTTTCGCCTTTTTAATACATCTCATAACACAACCGAATTGGTATTCACGAATTTATAAAACGGAGTGCCATTCGGGGCAAGTAGTGCGCAAAACGTTGCATTTCTCTAGCGGCCAGATGTCTGTATGTCGTTTGTATATTTGGTTTTTCCACCCTGCAAACCAACCTTAACGTATGTTTGCCGTACGACCACTTAATTACGTCGGGTGCGGGTTACCCTGGAGGTGCTGTCCGACAAGTTAATCAAGCCGTGCGAAGGCAGCGCGCAATGGGCGCGAATCGTCACCAAAACAGGCCCAAAACAACCGTCGCGAAGCAGACGACAAAGCCGTACCACCGACGCCACCGCCAGCGAGCAGGCACTTCCGCACGGCGAACGCTAGGTAAATTCGCCGCGACCTCTACTGTGTGCTCCGTGAATCAAATCCTCCGTCCCCCCTCCTCCTCTTTCCCGCCGCCCTTCTCCACCATGTTGGGAGCTTGTTGTCCCTCACGCCACGAACGAACCGTTGGCTGGTAGAGCTAGAAAGCTTTGCTTTAAAAGAAATATGCTGCAGTTTGCATCGAATTCGAACGAGACATTTCTGATTGATTGATTGATTAATTTATTAATTGATTAAATCATTGATTGCTTGCTTGCTTGCTTGCTTGCTTGATTGATTGATTGATTGATTGATTGATTGATTGATTGATTGATTGATTGATTGATTGACAGTGTGGTTTAACGACTCGACGCTACAGAGTCTATGACGCGCGCCGTACAAGACATGTATACTACAGCGACTGCAAAATATCATGCCAAAAGAATAAATTTATTTACACGGTCCGCGTGCGGGGCTGGCATGCGTAGGTATTCGACCCCACCCGCCCACTTTTTTATTCCCTTACCCTTACTGCTTTATCCCAGCACGAGGCATCCGACTTCCCCATTGTTAATGAATAAATTAATAATTAATAATTAATAATTAATAATTAATAATTAATAATTAATAATTAATAATATAATAATAATAATAATAATAATAATAATATATACGGTCATAAAGTAAGTCTCACTATAACTACGTCTCATAAGGGAAAATGTCCGAATAATAGTACAGCCTTCGAGTGTGCGGGAATGCGGGACTCGTGAAAATCTGAATGCCGAGCTCCAAACGATTTGGAGTCCTACACCAAGATGTTGAGACGTAACTACCTCCGAGTACGTAGTTAGATTTAAGAAAATGAACTTGCCATTATGAAGCAAGTTAGAGTGATCTGGTACGAACGGAACGCCTTCTTCCTGCGAAAAAAAATCGCTAAAACAAAAGCTTTGCAAAGGTTTTTCTTAGTTAACAACCTTCATCGACAACCACTTTCCTTCGGTGGGCTAATCATAGGAAAATAATCGCAATAAGTTTGCTCCACAGCTTCAGGAATTACTTTAAAAGGACTTGAAGAAGTCAAAGATTTATATAACTGTCCCGCGTAGATTTCAGTTGAGATGCATGAAAAGGGCTTATAGATTGTCTAGGAAACATTGACTGTGTGGCGTCAACTCTGGTTGGTATTTTCACTGCATCGAAACACTAGTTTGCCCCTAAAGGTGGCAGTAAATCGCTTAGGTCATTAATGTCAGTTGGCGTATTCAAGTTAGGTGTTAGCATTAGGTTATTAGGTTAGTACCATTTGCATCGCTCAGGAATACCCAATAGCAACGTACGTGGCTACTGAAACACTACGCCTGTACATCAGGATCCTCACGAGGCTGCCATCTCACCATCTGGTGCAGCTCCCTAAGAATCGACCACGATCTATGTTTCAGAAATTGTCACAACGTGCACAGTGCTGAAATCCCGCCGAGTTACGCCCGTGTGGTTACATCGCTTTCCCTGTTGTGGTTTCTAGCACAGCCTGAGATCCGTGTCAGCGTTCCGGGAGTCGGAAAAAGGCCGCCTTGCCATCATTGGCCCTTCAACAGCTTTCAATGCTGTTGCTCCACGAATGGTACAACGACTGGAAACATGTATACACGGATGGCTTAGTAACGTCATCCAGTTCGGCAGGTGCGGCAGTTGTTCCAGCAGACTGTACCACAACTCGATTCCGTGTTGCCCATACCACGAGCTCGACAGCTACAGAACTTGCAGCCATTCGTGAGGCTCTTCATCACGTTATCGGAGCTACTCCTCAAAACTGGGCTATTTTCTCTGATTCTGAGGCTGCTTTAGAAACCTTACGTGCAGCCCTGTGCTACGGCCCCCTCCACCAACTGGTGACAGACATTAGAAAAAAAGTCCATGAAGCCATCCCGAACGGGCATGTCATAATGTTCCAGTGTCTTCCAGGTCACTGCGGAATAATCAGGAACGTATTGGCGGATGAAGCTGCTCGTACAGGCCACGAGAGCGAACGCACCATCCGGCTTCCGCTTTCAAGGACCGATGGCGCGAGGACGCTTCACTCATTTGCTCGTAGTATCATCATGAAGCAATGGAACTCACCGGACTTCTCGAATCACTGTCTCTATATTCAAGACCCCCTTCTTCAGCGCCGTCTTCCGTATGGGTTGTCTCGACCCCAGTCGACTTTACTTTGTAGACTGTGGTTGGGAGTGGCCTTCACGAAAGCCTACTCCTTCCTCATCGGGATGGCCACCAGCGTCCATCTGTGGGGCGGAAGAGACGATAGAGCATGTGCTGTGTCGCTGCCCCGAATACTCTTCTCAGAGGAGCGTGCTTTCCACCATGCTCAGCCGATTGGACAATCCACTACTTACAGTACAGACTATCCTATGTCATCGGTCTCCAACATTGACTTCACAGAAGGTGACGAAAGCCCTTCTACGCTTCCTGAAAGAAACAAATTTGCCTGAAAGACTGTAGTGCCCAAAACAGGACTAGAGAGTGCGCCTTCCCACTCCTATCTCTTCGTCTTCCCCCGCCCTCTCGTTTATCCCCTGAAGCCCATTCCACCAGTGCAGGGTAGCAAACCGGGCTCTACACCTGGTTAACCTCCCGGCCTTTCCGTGCTTTGTTTCTCCCCCTCCTACTACTTTATTAAACATTACCAGGAGTTATTAAGTAGTTATTAACATTTTCGAAGTAAAGAAAATTGTCTCAATTGTAGAAGAAATTGCCAATATTGCCGCTAGGCGAGCGCCAGCGCACAGACAGGAAAATGACATCAAGGTAGATACATATTCCTTTAATTACCGAAAGCACGGAACACTACTACTTACTAGCACAGCGTAAAAGTTTCAACCGCAAATAAATCTGGGACAGGTCTGGCAGTCATAAAGCGAAGTATCCCCGCTTTTAACAAACTACTGCTTATAATAAAACCAGCGTGATGTCCCGAGGACTTCGTTATAAGGAGAGTTTACAGCCCATCGAAAAGGCTGAAGGGTGTGACCTATCACGCTGTTGAAACCTATCCTTTCTTTTCGGTTAGGGTACGGCGCTCCTCTTCGAGGTATGGCAGAGCGGAAGGGTCCTCGAACACTTCTTTCCATGTTTTTAAACATCTTAAATGCTTTCAGAACGCAATTAACAAGCGAATTCAGTACTTACAAGGGGAGGTGGCCACTAAAGTACCCCAGGCAAATATTACTGATCTGCGCCCTTCAGCTAACTTATAAGTTTTCTCAAAAGATTCGCATGTCTTTCTTTCCTAGGTATTCCTTGGGCGCTTGAATGACCTCATTCGATTAATGTCACGACTGTTGGCCGGTTTTCTTTTAGTTGAAGCAACGGACGCAGTTGATTTCCACTTTAAGGACATTTGCAAGAAAAGCAAAGCAGAAACTCGAAGACTTATCTGCACTGATATACAGATCACGCTGTGCCGCTGTGCGCTCGTGACAACTATAGCTTTCGCTTCAAGGCACGACAGAATGAGTGAAAGCGGTTATCATAAGTGTTGCAGGGTCCCTTTAGGTAGCGCTGGGGCGCCACATTTCTGGGAGAACTTATTGTTTGCCTCGTTTTAGGTTTTCGAGACGTGCGAGTAATTTGGAGCATTGGCCAACTCCGTATTCAGTCGGGAATAGCAGCGACCGCACGCAACTTCTCCAATTTTTGTAGCTTCCGAGTAGGACGTTGCAATGCTCTACTTTCTGTATCCCCTAATTGTGAATACACTGCTTACGAAACCAGAGTATATGCTGCGCAGTATGTAAGCTCCTCAGCAGTAATTGCCACTGCTTCTTTCACACCGACCACCATCGTTCCTAACAATGAAAATGTTCCGCCTTAAATCCCAGCTAATTTTAAATACGCGACTCCTCCTGTGCGACTTATTAAAGTTAGCTATCGTCCTAATTACGATCATCGCATTAGCATTTCTTCCGAAAGTTCAAGTGTGGCTTCAGTGCAAACCGGGTAAAAACTTTCTCTCCGTTTCCGCACTGTCGAGAGAAACTTAGTCATTCTGGCGTCTGTTGCTTGGCTCCAAATGTTCCCTGAAGCAGCCCCAGACTCCCACGAAGGTCTGTTCTCGTGCCGATAATTGCAATGCGCCGGTTTAACGCAAACGAAACACCCCGGCCGCAACATCTGGCGTTCCGCATTGAGTACTTGTTAACCCCAACGGAGAAAACTTCGAAGTCCTGAGGGAACGCTCGTAAGCTGAAAGGAATGAGCTCTTCTTTTGCTATTCCGTTCCGTTCGTGGAACTTCAGCCAGGTGAGTAATTTACCATTGGATGGCCTAACTTCGCGTTGTTCGAATGGGGTTGGCGCGCCATTTTTCTTTTATTCGGAAACGCAATAAACAGATTGACTCGCTTAACTTTGAAGTCTACAAATTCGGCTGGTCTGCCATACTTTCACGTGTTCTTTATGGGGCCAAAATTCACTGCATCTGCAATCGCCGCTTGGGATACACGCCAGATTAGAGGACGCGTGCAGCGTTATTATTGAACTTTGTCGCTCTTTCCTTCGCGTCCAGAAGCATTTCGAAAGGTATAGTTGTCAGCACCTAGCGGAGCTTCGTACTTTTCTTTCCTTTACTGGGCCAGCTTTGCTCGGCGATCCTTATAATGGGCCAGCTTTGCTATCGTTGCGACTAAACATATTGAAAGGGGCTATCGCAATCGTTAATTGCTGGAAGCGTTTATCGCAGGTATGACGTCACGTAAGCTCAAACAATGCCCATATTTTTACGAGCCCTGACAGAGATGGAAAAATCAGTTTATCGTGTTTCTAAGCTATGTGGTGGGCATAGAGCTGCAGTTTTTCTCTCGGGAAGTTGCGCCCACCTTAACCATGGTATGGAGGCTCTTAGCTGTTCTTCGCTGTGTTGTAAAAACATTTCAGAAACTGAAAAATAAGTGCTGCATGGGCCCTTGAAATCCCAAGGACACGAACACAAACCGTCATGCGGCGAAAACAAATGGGCCAGGTAGTTTCACTCGGCCTACTCATGCCTGCTCGTGGCAAGCATCACAAACAAGCTAGCATGCTCACTAAAAAAGAAGTACTAGGTGGCAGGCGAATGAGCAATTCTTAAGGAACCTACCTAGAAACTGAAAGCTGATAATCAAGTTGAAATAGGCCATGTTGCCCGATATTTACATAGCTTAATCATATTTCAGATGTGCACACTACAAGTGCTGTATGGCTGTGTTCACGCTCTCCCGGAAGTGGATTCTGTTTCGCTGGTAGACATATTTCAAGTGCCTTGGTGCAGACGTTGTCGGTAATGATGCTCTAACGCGGCTGAGGTCACTAAATGTGAATGCGCCAAAGGGCCTCCCGGGAAAATGGTAATGGCCGTCATTATAACGCTTGAGGTTGGGCGTAACGGAATGCTGCCTACGACAGGGCAACCAGAGCACGTGCACATTGATTGAGGAGGGGAACACATTTGTTCCCTTCGTCCTCCATGAAAGATTATGGAGGCCTCACCTGCACCATCCAAAAGAACGGCTTATGTACCAAGCTCTCACACCGCCTTATAGTGAGAACTCTCACTCCTGACGTTGTACGTTTTCTCTTCTACGGTTGCGGTCTTTTCTTCGCATGATATTTGCTAGATGAGTGCAAAATGAGGTTGTGTGTTTCCATTGTATATATATCTATTTCGTTCTGTTTTCTTTGTTCTCTTCTCTTTTAAAGGTACAAGTTGTATTTGCTGTTTGCTGTAATATTGTCCTGTGTTTGGGGGCTTCCAGCTCTGTCAAGCTATCGATTTCTGACAGGTATTACTGCTCGCCCCAGCGTTATGTACTTTGTGCAAAAAAGGGGCAAATGAAGAAAAAACAACGAACGAAACGAACGACGAACGAACGACGAACGAACAACGAACGAAACGAACGAACGAGACGAACGAACGACGATCAACGAACGGGGACGACGAACGAACGAACGAAGGAACGAACGAGCGAACAAACGAACGAACAACGAACAAAAACGAACAAACGAACGAACAACAAACAACAAACAAACAAACAACAAACAACAAAAAACAACAAACAAACAACAAAACAACAAACAAACAAACAAACAAACAAACAAACAAACAAACAAACAAACAAACAAACAAACAAATGGATATCCCAATTTTCTAACATTAGATGTGCTAAATATTCAAAACGACATAACGTCGGCAGTCATTGTGGCAAGGTCAAATCAGGTTTTATTTAGTGGTGGCGTACAGTTAACAAACAGAGCAGGTTTTGTGAATAGCTCTATTGAATAGATTTCCTAGAATGGGATTATGAGGCTCGGTATTACGACTATTTTCTTGTCTGATAATAGGCGTGTTAGTTTTTCTAGCGACTATTCCTTGAACTAAAAAAAAACTTCGCTGAAAGGCATGTCTAATATTGTAATGAGACGAAAAGCTAGACCAAGATACACTGTGCTCATGACTCATTTTGGTCGCCAATCTTATAGAAATTGTGTTCACGCAGTGTACATCTACAATGTACTTGGAGTATCTGCTTAAAATGCACATATCATAGCATCGAGGTAAAAAGACGACAATCCCATTTGCCTGCGTTTGTTTTCCCAGACCTTCACAGAAATTTCAGCTTATCTCTGTGGCGTATCTTACTATTTTAATCTACGTTATATGTTCAGCTTGCTCTCCACCCGGACGTCCACAATCAAACTCGCTTTCAACCTCCATTGACAGAATCCCGTGCCCCTAAAAATAACAAAAACGAGGCAGAACCACAACTCAAGTGTCTGCGTAGTCTGCGGCAATAACAGGGGCAATCGTCCCCGGTGCCTCTAGATGGATTGCACAGAGAACGCGCAAGACGGGAGACAAAGCGCAGACAGCAAACTCGCGCAGACAGCAAAGTTGGCGCGTGTCTGTGCACATTTTCTCGTTAGAGGTCGAGCGAAACGAAGCGTGGAATGTAATCGAGTGGTTCGTGGTGCCTATAAACAGAATGCAGACGGATCAAGAAACGAAGACAAAGGTCTCGCCAAACCGGGGCAGAAAAAGACACTGCAAATGAAGGAACAGAGGAATGAGTACGAAAGCAGACACGGGCGCTCGCAATGCGAGCGGCCCGTCGCAAGGGGCGCCTCGACATTGTCTTACCGTTCTCCCCACCCTTGAGGTGGGCCGTTACCTTGTCCCTGTTACAAGTACCTAAATTACGGTCCAATGACACGGCTGCATAATTAACGTGGGCCTCCGAAGAAGCCAGCTTCAGGTGGCGGTGACGGCGGCAAACCCGGTGCTACGCGTGACCGGATCGCGTTTGTGTACAGAAGGCGTTCAGACGAGGCACCGAATCTAGGTCTTTCTACGTGAAAACAGCGGAGGTTGTTGTGCGGCAGGCAGTGGTGTAAGTGTGCGATGGAGCGTGCAATGCAGGGCTTTGGTCTGGCTTTCTGAATTTATTGTCTTGTCCCAAAAGATTTTGCAGGTAGCCTGTAAAGGGTGCACCACTGCATAAAGGTTGTTATTGCGGTGAAGTATACTATTGCGAAGTGATTTCAATGACAACACCCATGCTAGACACAGTGCATAAAAATATAAACAGTCCCGACGATCGCAGCGTCGGCCATGGGGCGGAATGCAGTGCGCTCAGTGAAGATAACTTTTTCTCGCAGGGGACGTGAAATGCGACGCCCGGGACCAGAAAAGGAAATCAAGACGACGCACGGATACGCTCCGCTTGAAGCGATAAAACACTTCGTCGAGCGCAACGTCTTTAGCTAACGTGCGTAGGGGCTGAAGGAACCCTCTTTCCTTAGTTCAGATGCGTGCCTCTCGCGCAAGTGGGTGAGAACCTGTTCAAAAACGTTTCAAATTACATTTGAGGATAACAGATGTTTTGAGCGTATAGTAGCTCACTTCCGTCTATCTAGATGCGTATTTCCGGCATGAGAGTTCTGACAGCGGAAGCAGTTTTTCTCACAAACTGATTTCAACTCACTGTAATGCGGACCAACTGAATATTTCTTCTTTATGCTTTCAAAGAATAATATAAAATAAGCCTACTGAGACGTTCACAGGATTGAATATTAAGCCTCCTTAAAAAAAAACAGGGATGCTGCGCTACGTGCCGTTCTTGTAACTGAGTAACGTATTTTTATGAATATAGCGTCAAATTTCTTCGCTAAAAGTAGCCTTAAAATTTGCGTGCGCGTTACAATCCGGCTCAAAACAGACATCTGCTTTCAATGGTCCCTGCTTTCGTTTTAATGCCTGCAGAAGCAAGCAAGTGTATAAAGCAAAAGGGATTTTGCTGCCACAGTTACGTGCGTCAAATAAGATGTGTTCTTCCAGGTACGTGGGGTCGTGTCTTTTACATCTGCGCGATAGATTCGACAAATTGTTTTTCCGAATTTCATAATTAAACTTACCTGCGCGTTACAATCGGGGCAGCGTTAGAATCGTGAACTACGGTATGCGTTTCTCCGGCTTCCAGAAGTAGAAATGTGTGCATACTTCGAAATTGTAGCAAACAGTCTCATACATGGGGAAAAGTGAGAGATGTAATGGGCATGAAGACGGCTGTCACCTCACGTCGTCGATGAAGATTGTTTCGCCGAGAGCACGCCCGCGACTTCCTTCTGTTCGGAAGTTGAAGCGGCTCGCAAAGAAACAACCGAAGGGGTTTCTCCGCGAAATGCCCATCACATTTTCCTCTGGCAAGAAAGGAACCGAGAGAAAGAGAGAAACACGAGGAGGTGAAACTGCTGCCACAACTGCCAGTGCAGCCGGTGTCTCCGCTCGCATGTCCGGCTCCGTCCTCTATTTGGAATCAGACTCACGTCGGCACACCACCCAGCGCGAAAGAGCGAGCCATGCAAAATAGTGAACGTGTGGACGCCGGCTGCAGAACTTACGCTGCACTGGGCTGCGGTGCTGAAGTAACCAGTCTTCCGCTGCTGGAGACGCCTGTCTATGTTGCTGTTACTGGAGAAATATCAGTGGGTGCTTGATGGGCTGATAGGGAAAGCTGCCAGCCGAACGAAGGATTGAATATAGCTCATCTCCGGGCGGCATGATTACTGACAGTTAAGTTATTTAGGGGCCTTCTTATTAGCGGTGTCGGGTAATGGTGAAATCTACTACGCTGTCATTTGAGTTAGTGCGAACTCAAAGGTTAAAATACGAATTGAAATTTCTAAAATTCAAGTAATTTTAAGAAAATAAGACAACATGGTGACATCCATGCCTTTTAACGCAAAACAGTCTCTTTAACCCAAGATAGAAATGCTCGTTTGCTTTATTTCAGGCGATAGCGCTAAACGTAAAGAGGCACGACAAAACTGAAAGAGAGAAAGAGATATGGTTTGGTAGAACTAAGGCACGATATGCATCTCGTGTCTCCCTCCCCGTCCCCCTCCATCTTTGGCAAGGAGGCCCCCTCTGGATGTTTTTAATAAGCCGGGGTTATCTGTTAGGAAAAATAATTGGGTTTTGTTTAACTTTACAACAGTGTAACCGTATTTTCACTCTAAATTTCATCTCTATAAACAAGCGCATGGTATAAAAGCACCGCCTACATGACCATGCGTGTTGACCTTAACCCTTATGCCACCAGGGTGGAGACCATAAAGCGGGAGGAACTTAAGGTGGATATAATTGTGACGTACACATAGGCACGCAAAATTCTTTTTCGCACCGAGGCAATGCGTTGCATTTGAATGAACAAATGAAGCAAGAAGAATGAATGAATGAATGAATGAATGAATGATCCATGAATGCAACATCCATCATTAGCAAAAAATGGTGGCCTTATGACCAAAGTGCGGAATTCGAAGAGGAGTGCCGCCGGTTAAGGGCTGCATTTGAAGATAACACGTGCGTCGCATCTGTCGTCGTCATCATCGCCGTCAGCGCAGCCGCCCGCAGCAGCAGCAGCAGCAGGATGTTACGGCTACTGCAGGGCAAAGACCCTTCCACATGATCTCCAATTATCTCGGTTTTGTGCTAACTGCGACCAATTTATCCCCGCAAACTTCTTGATCTCATCTGCACATTTAACATTCGCCGGCGTCTTGCCACGCTTGCCTTCTCTAGGGATCCACTCTGTTACCTTAATGACCAACGGTTATAATTGCTTTCGCATTACATACCCTGCCCACTCCCATTTCTTCTTTTTAATTTCTACTAATATGCCCTTAACACGCGTTTGTTCCCTGGCATACTCGCGCTCTCTTCTTGTCCCTTAACATTACACATATCATCTTCCGTTCCATTACTCGTGTGTCGTCCTCCATTTAAGTTGAAACCCTTTTAGTGAGCTTCCCAAGTTTCTGCCCTCAGGGTCGAGTACTGGTAAGATGAAGGAGCTGGAGGTCAGTCAAGGGGTCAAACACAGGAAGAGGGCGCCAGACGCTCTGTCTGCGACAGTTGCACTGCTCAAAGTTAATGGGCGAAGTTACGGTTCTTCACACGTCTGAACCTGACGACTTGGTCGGATGGGATGAGTCATTAGGTAGGCGACGAGGCTTTGTTAGGCGCTCCACGTGTCTACAAAGGAATGGAATTTGGCGGCGTGGGCACAGCTGTCGGCGCGCACTGTATGGACAATACCCGAAGACGAGCCGCCCGACAACCGTTGGCCGACGCTAGGTTTGCTTTTAGTTGGTTGGTTTTCATTTCTTTTATATTTGTATTTTGCGGAATACCTTTGGAGTTCTTTATGAGAGTGAGAGAGGTGGATCACGTGACTATTTTGAACCCACCTAGCTTTGTTTGTCACGGTGGCCAATCAGTGGCCTAGTGTGGGCTAATCAATGAGCCATCCTCGCTCTCAAGTTATGACGTCCCTTTTGTGGGCGGGGTTTTGTTGGTAAAAGCGAGGAGTTTGAGAGATTGAGGGAGACGAGATTGAGAATAGGAGAGGAGAGCGCGGCAAGCCCCGCTCGACGCGGGCCTTGCCCGACCTCTTGTATGCGATCATGAGCCTTGAAAGTTGTAAATACGTAGTGTAAATAAAGTGTACATATTGTACATCTTACTTATTGGAGTAGCTCATCGTTTGCTACGTGCCGTTGACCACGAGCTATCGTTACATCGGATCATCACTTGGATCATCGACATCGGCCGACCGATCCATCTTTGAATTTAACTCCCCCGCTTTCATTTTCTTTTTTTGACAGGAGGGCCAATCACAGACCTTTACCTTATATGATATAAAGGGCGTAAACTGAAATGTGACGCACCTGAAGCAATGTCTAAATACGACAATAACACACAAAGCTTCACCACCTGGAACCCTTATCATAAAGCGATCTGAAGCTAGTGAAACCCGTCCGTTTGTTCCGAGCGAGTAGCGTTCAGTTCCCATTTTCAACGCCCTCCCTATATTTTCATTCACTTTCTATTGCGTTCAGATACACCATGCGAAACACATTGAAACGTTCTTTAAAACCACTTTTTCTCGTTTTTTTTCTACCTCGTCCAATTTCAGCCGGTAAGGTCTTCTTTATTTCGTCCCGTTCAGTGAAAGAACAAAAGAAACGAATAGAGGTGCGAACAGCAGGAAGCTTTCTTTCTGTTTCTTTTTTATAGTGGTTTTTGTTACCGGGAACTGAGCCAAACCAAATTGGCTACTCAAGACGCCTGGGGGAAGCGTGGGATTCGGAGTCGGATGAAGCTGGAAGATTGCAGCACCCATTTCAAGCAAAGAAGTGATTGAAAAAAAAAAAAAGAAGGAAAGACATGCAGCGGAAGACAGCCGAAACACAAGCCGAAAACACTGTGTCAAAGACGTCCGAAAAACGTCCAGGAAAAGCAGTTAGAAGCGAACATTTCGTTAGAGGACCGCGCTGTGAAGCTTATAAAGCGCATTATCCCGGATGCCGGAGCGTCGCCGTCCCGCTTTTCCTCGTAGCACTGAGGAGTCGGAAGAGGAGGACGCATGCGATTGCTCCGCTAGAACTGCGGTCGCTTTAGACGTCACATCTTTTGTCACACACGTGCTCTGGTGATAGCGGCGTCAGCATGAGCTTGTTGTCGTGCTTCACCGCTCTTTGCGCCACGAACGAAAGATCTTGTGAAGTCGGAAATGCCGGATCCGCTCCTTTTCCTTGCCTCCCTAAAAAGCCGCCGAAAGTGTTCTCGTAGAGTGCGGCTAACGATCGGCGCAAAACACCAATCCTTAGAGTGGCGTCCGTTGCTCCTGAGCCCTAAGCGTTTCAAAGAAAGCTGACTTCAGCTAAAAGGAAACAATTATGATATTATGATTTAGAACGAAACACGTAAACGTACAAATTAAGCATTTCTTAAATTGTTTCGGGAAAAAAGTTTTCTTGGCAGCGTTCCCAAAGTATGACGCGTAGCTTGAGCGTCCGCTTATATAGTCTCTTTTTTGTCCTGCCGGCGCCACGTAACATTTGGTAAAGGTGCTCGGTCGACTCTGTCGACCATCTTCATTCTGGCCACCACTTCGCGCCGTCTCGGCCTGGACCGATCGTCGCTGGTACGTGGGCCATGTCGGGCAGCCCCAGCCTCGCCGCGACCACAGAGAAACCGCGTCCCAGGCCCCGGGGCCCCAGCCTGTGAGACGCCGGTGGAGACCTGCCGAGACCACCCGTGACGAGACCAACCGACGATGTGTCCCCAGCCCTCTCGTCCGACGTGGCTCTGACAACCTAAGACGCTTCGTCGCCGCTGAAGACATCCGTGTTACGGGGCCAGGCATCACCAGGCGTGTCATCGTCATCCGTGGGGGCAAGCGATTCCTCAATGTATATTGCCATCGCATTGTCCATCCGCGCCACAATTGTCACCTTGCCCCGGCTTCGACCGGTCTCACCGGGACAAAGGTGCCCTCACCGGGTGGGGGGGTAGCAGAGGGGTTGGGTGTTGAACCCTCCGGAAATCTTTTCCAAGCAGCGGATAAGCAATACTTACTGTTGCTTCAGGCAAAACTACCCCTTTCCCAAAACCCATAACCCCCTCCGAAAAAAATTCTTGCTACGTCCCTGCTGCGGTCAATCCCCATTGCGCCATGGCCCACCATGACTGACGCTGACGACGAGGAGGAAGATGGGAGTGGGCGTAGTCTGCGCGAGCTCTGTAATGGCCGCTTTGTATGATATAGTTTGATACGTTTTATAAAAAAAGAAATAAGTAAGACCACTAAAAAACAGAGGACAAAGGCTTACAATCGATATGAACGAGGGTTATTTGTAACTGAATTCATTTGTAGTGACCAGTTTATAATGTGAAATATGACGCCCTGCATGCGGCGCTCTCCATCATACATCCACCCACAGACGTGCGGACGTTAATGCGTACACGAAGACGGTAAGGCGATAAGATGACAAAGAATGCGTAAAACGACATTTTTACCTGGAATTCGAGGTCTGACTTTAACTGTTGCTGTACCCATTGCGGTGGCACAGTGGCTGAAACGATGTGCTGCTGAGTAGGATTACGCGTGTTCAACCCCGACCGCGCCGGTCGTCTTTGCGATGGAAGCGAAAAACAAAAACGCCAGTTCCTCGAAATTTCAGCCGACGGTAAACATACCCAGCGGTTTAATTTAGACTTACACTACCGTGCACGTTTACAGCCAAATTGTAGCTTCGTTGCGCAAAACTCCAAAAAGTTAAAACAGAATCATTTCGGTGGCGAGAGCACGAGAGCCACCGGGAGGGTCGCTGAATGGACATAACCGGCGCTGGGGCGAATATTTACGCCTCAATGACAAACGCCCCTCTGTATGGGGCACCTCTCCTAGTGTAAGGAAGTTATCTTTCTCTCTCTGTGTCTCTATCTGTTTCTTTCTCTTACTCTTTCTTTGTCTATAAATAATAAAATAGAATACAAATACCGAATAAAGTACAATAAAGTATAAACCTAATAAAAAATTGGCACCAATCCACGCTATGAAGGTGGTTGGACTGCGAAGCTGTAAACGAAACCCACAACGATTACCATCCGGCGTCATCTGAATTTCCACACGTGGTTCTACAAAAAGACTGGAACCAGAGAGACTGCCAGCCGTTACCTGGGATTCGCGGGGGTGCCATCCCAAACGCAGCAGCACCGATGGGCAGCGTCTTTCGAAGGGTAAGGAGAAGGGCGGCATGGGCGGCTATGCTGTCATCTCTCTCACTTCGTCTCCCTCACTCTTGTTTCATGTGTCGCCTCCAAAAATCGCCCTCCCCCTCACCAGACGCTGAATTCAAACCACCGTCTGTCTCCTCGTCTCTACGTGTGGGCGTAGCTTAGTCGGCAAGACGACGGGCTCTCGCTCCGCTTTTCTTCGGGCCCGTGCTCGATCCTTGGCTGTGCCAGTAGTCTGTTTAGCCTGGGTGTAGGCAGTAGCCTAACATGTTTCTTTGTGTAGCCAGTAGTAGCCTGGGAGTTTTCTGCTGACGCGGAGAAGAAAATTTCATTGGCTGGTTCGAGGTATACTACTTAGCAGTAAAATTTGCCGAAACTCCCTGTTGAAGAATTGCCGTACTGTGCGTCGGGACATTCATGGTTGCACTGCCGTCCTCGAGTTTTCATTTCAGGTGACAGACAGAGGTTGATGGTATCTGTGCGGGTTAAACCAGCCGAAAATTTAAAAAGTGACGGCTATAAGATTTCCATACGTTCTTTTTGTTAGGATGAATTCGCGTATAACGGAAGCAACGAATCTTATCCAGGAATTTTAGGTCAGTGCTGCGGCAGAACGACCGACGAACACGTTGACAGAGAGAAACAATACCCACGACCCCAAACATAACAGATACAAAGCATTTGCCGTAGCGTCTTTATATTAAAGACAAAACACTTCCCGAATGATCTGCTGAAGCGCTGTCACTCACATCACAATACCATGACCAGCGAGGGACAGGCAGCACGCTCGTACAGATATTGCCGAGAGACCCGGCAAATCAGATTAGGCCAGCGGTGTTCCCTTTACGTATACAAGAGCTCCGTCGTCACGCGTAAGGCAAACGCCTGGAGTCCACGTTACCCGGTCAGGTTCAATCAACGCAGCCGGGCCTGATTGAGGTCAGGGAAGGAAAGCAATGGCGCAGTCCACTCGAAAGGCTGTGTCGTGTAACGGTCTATCTCCCATACTAGATTCCTATAAGGCGCCTTTTTGTGGCACGCCGCGGTTTTTCAAATAAAGGAACAAACAGAATCGACGAAGGCGATGAGGAGAGTACTTTTAATAAACTACGAGAATTTGTTAACATTTCGAATGCACATCTTTTGCTGCATTCTTTTTTGCTACTTTGGTTAAGGGGAAATGCGTGTGCCATCGGTCCAGATTTTCCCCCCATGCGCTGCTTTGGTATAGCTTCAGTGTTCCGTGTGGTTATTCTCGACGAGAACGTCTCGTCCTTGTGTAGGCAGAAGGTGTAACGTAAATGTTTTTTCTGCATTAAGTAAAACTAAGCCGAGTTTGTCCCAGTGTTGAGGCGCATGTACAAATATAAAAACCAAAATGAATGATCTGCTAGTAAATAAGGTATGAAGCATAATCCCCGATTCGTTGAATGTAATAAGAAAGGGTCGTGTATCAGATACCCTTGAATGATGTTCGCGCGTACATGGCGCAATCGGGGAGTTCTGCAAATACCAGACTGAGAGAGCATCTTTCGTCACTAAAAAGTAGGCCCTGTAGCCACTTGTCACGTCATTCCAAAAAATGCACGTGTACCCCGTCCTTCAGTGACACAAAGATACTGCACGAACACAGCAACAAAACAAAAGAGACGTGGTGGAAGCTTTCTACGTTAAGGGATTGGGAGAGGACTGCATAAGTCACCCATCCTCGTCCCTGTCAGATGGGTTTCTGGGTAAGGGTTGTGAGTGCGAAAGGGCGAACGAAAACTCTTGCAGCTATTTTTATCGATGCACGCACCCATCGCATATGACCAGATGTATGTGTATATAAATGTTGTTTTCCTTTGAATAAATTTTAGTTTATAGTCAATGCCTGTGTTTGTCTTTCTCTCTTTGTCCCCGTCGCCTTAGCGCCGTTAGAAGAATGATCCCGCATCGGTTGTCAGGCGACGGAGAATCTGCCCAGCGGGCACCTGCTTAGAGGGCACTCTGCAAGTTTAGTCGGTTCCCAGACATTTCATCTTCTTCCTCCTGTTTTCCTTTTAGCGAGGGTACTTGTTCCACAGGCTCGCTCGCAAGACGAGACGTGTCCGGTGTGGTGGAACAGCGATTTCGACGGCAGCGGTGATTGCGGCAACAGTGGCGGAGTTAACGTTTTATTTCCTCTCCCTCGTGGCCCCGCGTCATGCTTTTTTCTTTTTGAGTCGAGGCAGCGATTGATATTACAGCTTTGTTTCGGTGTGTGCGTATCCATCGAGATTGTCTCAAAATGAAGTTTTCCTTTGGGCTACCTGATTGCATACTGATATGTTGGTGAGCTACAATCGGCACTAATGTAACGTATACTTTTGTCCGTGTCACCTCGCTGTTCAGGAATATATCTGATTGTAGTGTTTCAAAGCGCCGACGCAACGCAGGCGATGAGGCGCGCCGCAGTGGAGGGCTCCGGATTAATTTTTACCACCTGGGGATCTTTATTGTGCCCCGAAAGATCGTACACACGGGCGTTTTTGCTTTTCGCCTCCATCAGAGAAGCGGCCACCGTGGCCGGGAATTGAACCCGTGTCCACGTGCTCAGCAGCGCAACGCACGAATATCTCTCATGAGTGCCTTCGCTAGGTAACCATTTTTCTGGCGCATGTCTCGTGCCTGTCTTCTTGCTTATTCCCTAGCTCCTTGTGTAGTGTAATATATCAAGTATTTTGCACAATTTGACAGACGGCTGCATAGATAAAGCCAATTCTGGCGTTAATTAAGGGTTTGGTGGCGTTTCTTTCTTTTTAGTTCTTTTTAGGCAGATCGATTGCGAACGCAACCGCATGGTAACAAAATATTGCAGGGCGCCTCGGAACTTCCCACAGCCTAATTGGCCGTACGCACACCGTCTTATCTGCGTATTTTCGCACCATATCACCCATTGTTCAGGTTCGTGGGCGAAATATTTCTTGTCATCGCAAAAAACATGAACATCAACTAACTTGTTTCTCAAACCGCATCGTTCTGGCTTGGTTCATGATCACCCCCTCATTGTATTAAAATAGGGAGCATGAACTAATGTTTCCTGTCCAGCTTGTGCTGAAAATAACAAATGTAAACAATAAATCCAGAAAACGCACAATAAATAAAACTACTAGTGCGCTAAATCAGTGTTTTGTTGTTGTTTTTTGTGTAGCATGTTTTTCAGAAAACCAAATTTTAATACCTAGAACATGTAACCACACTATAGTTCTAAATAGCAAAGGCCTATGCTACAGGCGGATGCTACAGGCGGATTTTGGGAACGAAGGTTGCAAAAAAAAGTTCAATCAAGAGAGAGTGAAGTTATTTCACTGCGCCAAGTAAAGAAAAAAAACCTGTTTTAGCGTAAGTTGGACCCCAGGGAAGGAATAGTGTTATAAGAAAGCACCTTCAAAGCCCACGCGTTATCACTATGTGGGCACAGCGCTACAAGCTGTGAAGACTTGACTTAACCGCAAACGTGTGTGGCCGCGGAGCAAATGGCACGCGTGCCGGTTAAGAAAAAGAACAGTTTCAAATGAGGTTGGGCGACGCTAACGAAACAATCAAAGCGGTGACGTCATTCATTAATGCCACTTCACAATTTTATCGTGTGGGCGAATTTTTTTCTGTTACGGAATGACCCTCGTAAAAGAACGCGTGGTAGGCAGCATAAAAGGGGACCTCGAACCTTTTTGTCTTCTCGGGGCGAGTTCCTTTACCATTAAAGCATTTAACCTTTTTATTATAGAAACTGCTCTTTAAATTCTTGCCACTATTGGGTCATGCCTTCATTTAGAGGAAGGTAAGACACAAAGAAAAGGCAGAGGCGATAGGCGTTTAGTGCTCAGTGTGATGTAAAATGTTTATTATCATAATTTTTATTGAGCGTATCCTGTTACTTGCCTTGAACCATTTAAGAGATCCAATCTGCTGAACAGCACAAACATTTGATGATGATGATGATGACTGCTATTGGTTCCCCTTTGTAGCGGGGTGATGACGGGTCATCTTGCCAAAAAGGACTAATATGCCTATACTTCATACTCTTCGTTTAATACTAGCGCTGCTTAGGGCAGGCACAAAAACATATTACCCACAAAATGCTTATTTTTTCTGTTACAGCATTCTAATCTTCTTTTCGTCCCCTCGACAGCCTCGAAGTTAACTCCCTCTGTGCTACCCTTAAATCCTAGGGTTTCTGGAAGCCGAATATCTCCCTCTTGATTTTGATGGATACCATCGCATTCTAACACTATGTGCCTCATAGTTTCTGTTGTTTTTTTTTTCCCGCAGACCAGAGAACGCATACCCCATCATTTTGTGAATACTTCCCCACAAAGCTCTTAGTTCGCAAGCAACCTGCTCTAGCCTCAAAAAGCCAAGCACTGCCCTGGGAATTATCGTAGAAAATTTCCTTTCTGATGTCCAATTTCCGGGATCAATAAAGATAGCTTCACCTTTAAGCCGCAGTGCAAATATTGGTGTAAGCTTTACAGGCCAAGAAAAGAGCCTTACGACGATTAACATTTGCCGTTTTTTAGGTAGGTGTGTCGCCCGTAGCGTATGGTTAGCCAGGCTTAAATTTTTTTACACATCCATGTTCGTAACCTGTGGCCCGCTCGAGTTTCGATGTATGAATAGATGTATGCTTGCACGAGTGTTCCCTCTTCTTTCAGACTATCTTCGACTGCATTATATGTGCAGAAACACTTCCCGAATAAGAAGCCACGTGCTCTAAGAGCTTGAATCTTCTAAGCCTCAACTCTGATCATTAAATTCTGGGAGGGGATCTTCCTCGGCGTCGACTGTCCCGCCACCCTGCATGCCTGCTGCCGCATGTCCCACCACATGCCCGCAGATGAGGTGATTCATTTCAACATTGTATGCTGTCTTTATTCGCCGTTGTACAACAGTTTGTGCAACTTCGGTTGTTACTGTTTGATTTAGCTTTGTTCAAATCTGTACTCAGTGTTTCTTTGTATGCCTCTCCCCACTGAAATGGCAACATTGGCACTGTAGGTATTGTGGTAAATAAAATAAAATAAAATAAATAAAATACCCAACACGAGAGGATTGACTGTTGCCAAGATGAGAAAAATGTAGCCGATTACGGTGTGTCTCGGTGCGATCAATTATTGTAGCGAACCGTGTAACCTGTCTACGCTGAAGTAATCTTATTAATCTGCCCAATTTTGATAAAATACTTCGAAATTGTATCGCTTGTACCTGTATTTCTACCCTTGCCTAAGATTACTCGCGTCCCATGTGGACAAGCATCCATTGCCTTCTGACGTTGAAAGTATTGGTGTGGCTTGTACAATGGCAGGATTACTTGCAGCCATAGACTATACTAAGTGGAAACTGTCTATGGTACAGAAGCTATTCCCTACGAAGCCTTCAAGAATTAAAGCAGTTTTGTGCTTACTCAGCTCCTCGATTCAATAAAAGATGCATGGCGTAGTGACGTCGTCCTTTGCAGCTGGAAAGCGGCGCATGTTATTCCTATACGAAAACCTGGCTATCCAGCGATGCAATAGCCGACCTCTTCCCCTTTCTGTGGTCCTGCCTCGCCTTGCTTCCGACGAGGATGCGACATTTTGCGGTGACGGGAATCCGCGTAGGCGATGCATCCGCATACACCGCATGGATACACGCGCCCCATCATCGTTCCCTCCTTGACTTCATACGCGAAACAAATATTTTCATGTTGATCTAACCAACTTTCGTCACCATCAACTGATACCCCCTCATCTATGCCCTGTGGCAAAATAAATGCTTTTTTAAACAAAAGAGACATTAACACAAGATGCAAGGAACAGTGGAACTTGAATGCATGCCTCAAGAGTACAAAACCGAGCCATCAAGTACATACCATGATGCTGAGAAGGATTTTCTTTGCGAAAAGCACCAAGAAATGCTTTGTTGGTGCTGCAAGACGGGACGCCACAGCGACTTCTGTGATGTTATACTCCCTACGCGTATTACGGGAGTGCCCGCACGTTCAGTGAAAACGACCGCAGTAGATCCAAGTTCAGTCCTTCTGGAGCAATATGGCTACCTTTGGGTAGCGTGCCTGCCTTTGTGCTTTATTAGCGAAGCTGCATTCTGGGTTAAGTAAACTGTGAACTCATCACCGTACTTTACCATTTCATTCTGATCTCGGCACTCTCAGTCCCGAACCATCTGCTGGGTTCAGAAGTGGCGTCCCAAGAAGTGCGCGCGCTGTTAGCTAATGTACCGGTGTCCTAAAGTCAACGCATTTCAGTAAACAGAATAAAATAAACCCACCGGGGTTTAAATCCACGCTGCATCGTAAAGTGAGAAGCAAAAATTTGCGTGATGCAGCGTCTTAAAGTAAAAAAAAAATATTACATTCCATTTTTCTTGCTTGTTTAATGTGCTTTGCCATTATAAAATTCTTTTCTCGTTGTATATTCTGGGCTGTGTGTGATTTGTGGAAAAACAGCATATTTACTGCGCGCACGGGGCAATGTTAAACAACAAAAAAAAAACTAACTTTTTCACGATATTGATAAAAAGATGAGTACAAATAATTTGGATTGTCAGGAATGCGTCTATAGTTGCGTTCTCTCACACAAAAAAGTGAGAACTTTTTTTCAATGCCAAAAGCATGCAATCAGACAAAAATAACGAACACAAAAAAATACCCCTTTCTTTACAGCACTACTACGCTGCTACAAATAGAAGAAAACCTTTTTTTTCACCAACGCGCCTTAATTGCTAATCTCAGAAGGTAAAACATTCCCCGATTGCGAAGGATTTGTTTAAGACAGGAAGACAAATACTTGCCGGAAGGCTTTAAAAACCACGTGATAATATTGTAGTACTGAGAAAATAGTCGAGAAAAAAACCAGCGAACTCCCGAGCAAGGCAGCGACAGTTCTTTGGAGCGCATTGCCTAATGGCGTTTACCATGCAGGACTGATTATCCCTTTGGTGGGATGCGGAAAGAGGGCAAGTAATTGCCTTCGTTCAACGCGCAGCAAAAGCACTTTCTCACGGCAAACACGTAACTCGATGCCAAAGGACGATCGTATCTCTTCTTACCTAGAGTTAATAACGCGGTGGTCGCCCGAACGGCAGGTCATGGAGGGAACAAGGAAAGGGGAAAAATGAGCCGAACCGAACAAGTTAGAGGGGAAAGAAAGGGAGCGGACGGGTTTGTCTCCTTCGCGTAGTGTTTATATGCACAGCTGGTTGGGCTGCTCGCGTGTTAATTGTGCGCGCAGGACCTTCCGGTCGATGCGCCCATCCTGTCGCTTCTCGCAGGATGTTCCGTTTCTTTTTGTTCCTACTTTGGGAAGCGAGTGGGGCGACAACATCGCCCATTCGATTTGGGCTGGGTCATTTGGTAGGCGCGCATGCTTCCGGACGCCGCACCTTCGACAAGAGCAGTCCTGCGTAATTTTGCGAAGCAAACAGGCTTTTTTTTTAGCTTTTTCTTACTTCTTTCGTTATAATTTGGAACACTCGCCGGGAGAGATTCGACCAAAGCAAGGTACACCGAAAATAACGAAAAAAAGGCTCGCACGACATCTTTATTAGTATCTGGTGTTTCGCAAAAAACAGAAAGAAAAGAGAAACACGAGTAGGGAAAGCAGAGTTGAAGAGCCATTGAATCAGGTTTTTGCTTTTTGACTTGTCTGGTGTGAAGCTTATTTAAGCATGATAGTAAGAGTACCCCCTATAGTAGAGATATCCCTTCTTATAGTATAGTAGAGGGAGAGTAGAACTGATTCATAGCCCGACGCTAGAAAGTTTCACCGGCTGACTCGATCGGCGACTGTCAGTGACATGGCAGACGCATTTCACTATTACGAATTCTAGTTCAACGTTGTTCGCCCTTGTCTGGAAAGATCTCCCCGAGGGATTACGCTGAAAAATGACTTACAAAACCTAAAGACAGAGCTCCGATTGAGCAAGTTATAAAGGTTGCTGTCTCAATGCCTATCGCACCAACGACATTCTATAGCTGTGGAACAATGGGGCAGTAGTACACCGTGAATTTGAGATTTTATTCAATATCCCTTTTTAACGCATAGCCTTAAGGGCCCCGTGTAGCAGAAAGATCGGCATTGCCATCGACGTACACCGTGAGCGAAAAATTGGTGGGCGTGAAAACTGTAGTACTGTCACCTTGTGGCGTCCACTGAAACCGCCGAGACGGTAAGGAGCTGCCCCAACAGGTACCGTGCAAGCAGGAGGGGTAAGCTTTCACCGCTCTGAAAGTTTGTACGCAATGCGAACAGGGCGCGATGAAGCTATGCGTTGCACGCTTATACGTGAAGCTTAGACTTCCTCTGATCTCTTGTCGAAAAAAAATGCCGGTATTTCAATGACACAATCTGTGTGACAATGCCTAACCACTGTATAAAGTTGTGGACTTGTTGCGCTGAAAAATTTAAAAAAAATTATGGGAAAAGTGGACCTGCATAGAAAACAGTCACTGTACAATGATACATTTTTTTTGTCGTTTTTTTCGATCGTTCAGTATTTAGTCTGGAATTGTGCGCGTATGAGGTCGGTGAGGTTATGTGTGCTTGTAGTATTGTATACGGTAGACAACTATCATGCAATATAAAGTATTGTGCTGACCTCATTGCCAGCGCCTCGTCAAGGCCTGCTTGGAGCCACTGCCACCCCCACAACAATTCGCAGACAAGAAATACCTGTAAACATTTCCGCGAGAGAAAATCAATGGTTAGAGCCCCCTGAATCTTCTGATTTTCAGTTTGACAATATTGGAGATTGTCTTGAAATTTGGGGTTGTAGACATTCATGTACCGGCCGTTGTCTCCAAGAATGACACCGAGTCGTAGGTAAGGCATTTATTTAATACCGACTCCCCGAGTCCCATTATTACCGGTGTCCTACTATCCAAGCAGAGGGCACACTCGGTACGTGATGTGAGCGACCGTGCTTCATCGTCTTCGGTGGTACGCTTGGCGCCACCATGCTAACTACCACAAGTACGACGCGCTGCTGTTGTCAATGTACAGAGAATTTGTATTACCTTAACATTCACCTGACGCCTGCGTTCTAAGAGCAAATAATGAAGATGTCTGCTTTCTTTGTAAGCAACGCGAAAGCAAACAAAAAGATGATGAAGGCATTCTTGAAATGCGGCCGGGGGAATTCGCCAGTTCACTTTGTATTTGGTTTTCTATTTCATATTTCCGTTCTCGCTTGGGACTGGGACACCGTGGCTCGAGTACCGTAAAAACAACTGCTCAAGACGTCTTGACAATGCTGTCCTCGGTGGGGCTTTAGCTTCTTTATGGCAGGTTATGAGAGCCACTACAAAAGCGATTCCGGGGGTGCGCGCGACAGGACGACTTCCGTCTTTTGTTTGGAGATATCTGCTTAGATTGCGCAAAAGCTTGACGTTGCACCCTTGAGGGGAAACTGTCTCGGAAGAGATCATTTCCTAACCGTCTTTCGAGCTTGAAAAAAACAACACATGATGAAAACCTTGTGGAGAACAACTTCGAAAGAATGCCCGTTAGGAACGGCATCATCTAGGTCCTACTATTGTGCAGGTCTGAAGCTTACGCGGCACCTACGTGACACACTTGTTCCTTTTTGAAGGGAGAAGAACAATACCAGAGCAAAGCCTCGAATGGGGCTTGCAAAAGTGTGCAAACGTCTCCAAATGCGTATCTATCCCTCGAAAGGCGATGTTTAGAGAGGGTTTTTCGTGTGAAGGTTTGGTTCACTTTCCTTCGTGCATGTGCGGCTTTCGTCAGTCTTCTTGGCCATGTACGTTCTTCACACGAAAGTGCGCAAGAAATCGCTACCGAAAATGTCACTCGGTCTTACAAACATTAGAGGAGGGCGGGCTAAGATATTGCGGTCTTCATACAGGATCTTAGCAGGGTGGGTACATCTTTGTCCCAAGCGCATAAAATGACACACATGAGAACTTTCATTTTGAAGCCGTAGATACGTGTTTATACAAATGGGGCTTTATGGTTTGCTTTACTATGCTTTGCCATTTTATGAACCCCGCACGTAAGGCAGGCCTTTTTATTCTTAATCGGTACTTTGGTATTGTCTAATAAGCAACTGACGCGTAAAATATGAAGTGTACTTGTCTGGCGTGTTTTAACGCCATTATTGCGGAGTAGCTCCAAGTTGTTTCTTGGTGAGCACGCCTTAAATGTGCCTTCACATATTTGATATAATGATTCGTGATATGGATTTGGGTAAGATTAGATATCGCAACACACTAAGCAAGAGCCCAGATTATTGAATGGCTTGAAATTTTCGACGTTTCCACATTTGTTTACGGGGCATGGAGTAGACAGGGTTGGTAATTATAAAAAAAATCTAACGAAAACAGAGAGGACGTGCTTAGCCTGAGTCAAGATAATGTAATAACTTAAGTGCGATTACCAGAGCTCAGAAAGATAGAAGGAAAGCCGATAGACAAGGGGTGGCACCGCTAATGACCTCCTTTGTGGCTCTGTAGTCCTCTGTTAATAGGAAAACATTGTGACTAGTAGCATGAAGTGGGGCTACTGAAAGCTCATGAACTTCCAGACAGTTTCATCTTATGTTTATTGCTTATTAGCCTTGCACCTTAACGTGGTACGGAGGTGGGTTTCAGCCCACACATTGCACTTAACCTCTAGTTTTCTCAAGTGTTGGAAAAAGGTGGCCGAAATTCGCGTTTGCCAACAAGTTATGGTATTACCCGAGCCCGTGTCCTCCTATTGTGCACATAAATGGGGGTCAATAACAAACAGGATAAGTGCCAGCTCCCTTCTCAATAACATTCAGAATAAACACTGCCGACGTGACCTCAAAGTAACGTTTCAAACAGTCGTAGCGCTTTGAGACAAAATGTTACATAGTAGCAGGGTCACCGGTTTTTATTCAGACATATTTTATACCACTGTATACCCCGACACAACGCAGAGATCCCCTTGGCTGTTTTCTCAGGTAGTAAAGTACGCAGTCCAACAATCCTTCGAAGGGAGATCTTCGAAGCCTACCAAATGAGCAGGAAAGGGAGCAATTGTATCAGCGAACCGTCCGTGCCACTCCTCTAGACAAGAGAAGCGCTTACCTAACGTGACTTGTCTACAAATCGTCACGCGGCGGATAAAATTGTTGTTGCCATTCTAACTAATCTGTTACCACTTTTTACGTCTAAAGTTTCTTTCTAGAACTGTCAAAATATTTTTGTTAGAACTCGGAACTGTTTCTTGTTAGAAAACGGCAGTACGTCTGGGAGCGAAGCTGCTTGGGGAAAACTGAACCTCTACCAAACGACAGAATAATAAAAACACAGGGAGGAAAAGCGCACGTTGAGCGCCATTGGTCTGGTCAGTACTTTTCCGGTAGCTGTCATACCAACACTAAAGCACTCCAAAAATATATGCCCCAGCTTACTTTAATCTGTTCAATGCAAAAAAAAAAAGAATCATAATTTATTGATATAGAAAACGAGAATAAAAGGGCTAAAGTCGATATAAACTACACGATAGCTTCAAATCTCGTTATGCAGCTAATTTTGGGTTGCTGGAAGAACGAATAAAATAAAAAAGCGGACATTTAAGAGTGGTTTTCACCGTAGAAGCAGAGTCAGACTTGAACATCGTTGGATTGTTTGTTTGCTGTTTTACACACCCTCCGCCTCTCGGCAAGGAAAAAAAATCGTGGTATGTTTTAGTCAGCATTCAGGTATCAGCCTCTTTAGTCGAGAGTGGGGGTGTAAAATTAAGGTCCACGGCCTCTAAAGAAACCCCCGCTCCCCCCCAAAAATTATGCTCTCAGAAAAGCCTTCGTAGCAGGCCTGACCTCTCGGGGATAGAGCTCTAAACTGATTGTTTATCAGGACCTGAGTTTGCAAAAACGTAGCTCGTGCTGAGATTAACACTAATGTGCCCCGTGTTTCTACATGGAGGCGACTAAGCCATGCCGCCTACATGAAAAGAAATATGGAAGAAAAGATAGTGCTATAAACTCGTATCCTTAGTGCCCATTTCTTAGACCGTTGGCGCTTTAATGAAATAATGGCCTTCGAGTTATGCACGAGTGCTACTAATTAAAAAAATTATTATAATTAGTGACAGTGCCGTACAGAGTTTCTTATTCACCAGAAAAACCAGCCAGCGCTCTGTTGTCCCTTACCACGTGCAGAAGAACGTTGAGGCGACATTCATAAGAGAGAGAGAGAGAATCCACTTTATTGAAACTCTGGTTTTAGGGTGGGGGAGTGGCGGTGGCCCATAGGGCCGCCGCGACGTCGAGGGCACGACCGGTGACCAGTTCTTGGAGGTCGCGGTCCGAGCACCCCAGAGCCTGTTCCCAGAGGGTGGGGGAGGGTAGAGGTGGGAAAGGATCGCGCGGACATTCGCAGAGCGAGTGATAGAGCGTGTCCGGTGCGTCACACAAGGGGCAGTTGGGAGAGGAAAAGAGGTGAGGGTGCGTATGCATTAATAGAGTGCGGTGAGGAAACGAGTGAGTCTGAAGAAGGCGCCACATGTGGGCAGCCTCGGCGGTGAGGGAGGGGTGGGGAGGGGGAAGTTGTCTGCGAAGGAGGCGGTAATGTTGGGTGATGTCCCGGTATGTGAGCAGTACCGAATGGGACATCTCGGGAACGCCGTTTTGTAGGTGTAAAAGAAGCGCCTGCCCGGTGTGTCAAAGCTCGGGCTTGGTGGTGGGCAGCCTCATTACCACCTATGCCGGTGTGGGCCGGGGTCCACAGCAGCGTCACGGGTTCGGAAGGGGGTCGAGTGCGAAGAATTTGGAGGGCCAGTGATGAAATGGTGCCCTTGAGGTAATTTCGGATGGCGGGTTGCGAATCTGATAATATAATGAGAGGGGTGGGTGTTTGGGTAAGAGCGAGGGCAATTGCCGCCTCCTCCGCGGTAACTGAAGTCGAGGTGAGCACCGTGGCTGAAGCTTGCGGGTCGGCGCCAGGTGTTCCTATGACCGCAATGCCAAAAGCGGGCTTGCTCGGATACTCAGCCGCGTCTACATATACGACGCTCGGGGAAGGGGAGTAGCGTCTGAGATGATCCCGGGCACGGGCTAAACGGCGACCAATGTGGAAGGCGGGATTCATATTGCGAGGAAGGGGTTTGATGTGGATGCTGGAGCGGATTGAGAGAGGGATGGTAGCCATAGGATCGAGTAGAATGGGTGGGTCGAGATGCGCTCGTTCAAGAATGCAGCGGCCGGTGGGCGTTTGGGATAGGCGAGTGATTTGGGCAGTGCGGTGCGCTTCGAGTAGCTCCGTCACCGTGTTGTGTAGACCTAGGGCTAGAAGTCGTTCGGTAGGGGCGTGTGTAGGCAAGAGAAGCGCTGCACGATAGGCACGTCTTAAAAGAGCGTCCAAGGACTGCTTCTGAGTGAGGGTGAGGGTGGCGTACGGTAGGTGGTAGCAGAAGCGAGAGATGAGGAAGCTATGAAGGAGGCGAAGGCGCTCAGATTCAACGAGGCCATTTTTACGGGTCGTGATGCGTTTAATGAGGGCAATGATCTGCGTGGTGTAAGTGCGAAGCTGGGCGATGGTGTGTGTGCTGCTGCGAGTAGATTGTATGATAAAGCCAAGGATGCGGACTTGTGAGACATGGGGAATAATTGTGCCATCGAGCGAGACCTGGATGGAATCGGCGGCACCGTGTAGGGAGGTGGACCGGGATCGCCGTGGAGGTAATATAAGTAATTCTGATTTGGAGACAGAGCAGGAGAGACCTGCAGCTTGGGCATGCTGGTGTACGATAGAGGCTCCCTGATTGAGGGTCTCTTCGATCATGGCATCACTACCGCTGGGCACCCATAGTGTGATGTCGTCAGCATAGATCACAGATCGGAGGTTGGGGGTGTGCTCAAGTGCGCGAGCGAGAGGCGTCATAGCCAGGTTAAAGAGAAGCGGAGAAAGGACGGCGCCCTGGGGCGTGCCGCGAGAGGGCATAGGGAAAGTTGTGGAGAGGAGTGAGCCGAGGCGCAGTGTAGCGGTGCGGTTAGAAAGGAAGTTTGTTATGTAGGTGTGTGTGCGACTGCCAAGATTGTGGTGGCTGACGGAGTCGAGGATGGCGTGGTGGGAGACATGATCGAAAGCTTTATGTAGATCAAGTGCGAGGATGGCGGCGTTGTCAGATTTAGGTGGCTGGGCGAGGATGTCAGCGTGAATCTGGAGCATAGCATCCTGGGTCGAAAGGCCAGGACGAAAACCAATCATATTGGGTGGGAGTAGCTGATTCTTTTCGATGTAGGCAGTAAGGCGGGTGTTGATGACATGCTCTAAGAGCTTGCCTAGGCATGAAGTGAGCGATATAGGCGGAGATGTTCAAGTGCAAGAGTTTTGTTGGGTTTAGGATCAGAGAGATGTTTGCGTGTTTCCACGAGCTGGGAAGAGTGCCGTGCTCCCAGTGGTAGTTAAACAAAGTGGTGATGTGATCAATACAAGTATCGTCAAGATGTCGGAGTAGCTTGTTAGTGATGGCGTCCGCGCCTGGTGGCGGTTTGGCGGCGCAGGGAACGTAAGGCCTGTATGATTTCCTCGCGGGAAATTTCAGCATCGAGGGTGAGGTTGGGAGCTCCGGCGTAGCGTGCAATTGGTGGCTCGGAGGAATTAGAGGTCGGTATGTATAGGGCTTTAAGGCGGGATATGATATCTTGCTTGGTGCCATCTTGCTTGTGGAGAAGCTGTGTGATACGTAAGGATTGGCTGGATTTGGATTTGGAAGGGTCAAGCAGGTGTCGTAATAGAGCCCAGGTGCGACGCATGTTGAGGGTACCCCGCATTTCGTCGCAGAGTTGGTGCCAGTTGGCCCGCCTAAGGTATTCGGCGTGTCGTGTAATTTCGGTGCGGAGGAGTTCGAGTCGGCGGCGCAGGGCTCGGCGGTGCTTGTGTTTGCGCCACCGTCGCTCGAGGCTACTGTAAGCCTCCCATAGATGCATCATTTTGGAGTCCACGTAGGCGGAGGGAATTTTCGGGTCTACGAGTTTCTCGTGTTGTTGTTTAGCGTGCAACAGGTTGGCGACCCACTGCTCGAGGTCAGTGTCTTTGTCAGGGTCAGGGGGAGCAATATGTTGACTGTGTAAGCGAAATGCATCCCAGTCCGTTATATGCGTGTGCTGTGGGTGCTCGTCTGAAGAGATTTGTATCGTGGTGTGCAACTCGGTAATGAAGTGATCGCTGCCCAAGCTATGTGGAAGAGGATGCCAAGTGGCAGGGCCGAGACGATGTGAGCAAGTGATATCGGGGGCTGTGTCGCGCTGTACACTATTTCCTATGCGTGTGGCGAGGTCAGGGTCGTTGTGAGTGGTGAGGTGGAGTTGTTGGATCGCCTCCCACAGCAGGCGCCCTTTACGAGTTGTGCGGGAGTAGCCCCACGCAATATGCGGGGCATTAAAATCGCCCATAATGAGGAGGGGTTGGTGGCCTGCGTGCTGGAGAGCCGATTGGAAGATGTCATGGAATGTGTGTTGCGTGTTTCGGGGAGAGCTGTAGATATTGAGTACGTTAAGTTGTCTGTGTCCTATACGTTTGGGGGAGGATGGTCGTGAATATGTGTGGAATGTCGAAAGGCAGGCTGCGCTGCTCTACACTGTAGTTGCGGTGTATTAGAGTTGCCAGCTGAGGAAAATCGGAGTGTCGGTATGCTTTGTAATTTAACATTTTGACATTAGGGCCGTCTCCTGAAGTGCAACGACTGTAGGCGTGTGAGACAATGTGGTGATGAAAGCTTGAAACGATGCCCGCTTCGTCTTGAAGCTGCGGCAGTTCCATTGCCAGGCTATAACGTCTTTAGAGGTCATTGTCGGCGTCTATGGGTATGGGGGCGTCCGCAGGAGTTAGGTTCGCAGAGGGTGGTGGGTTCTGAGCGAACGAGCGCATCCATTCTAGCATTTCCGAATGTAATTCTTGTGTGGACAGTTGTAGTGCCGTCAACTGGCCCTGAAGCGACGCGAACATAGATTGATATTCAGCGCGGAGCTCATTCGGAGTAAGGGGCGCGTCCGTAGAGGCTGGCTGAGTATCGCTTTCCGCTTTGCGTTTCAAGGGGGGTGGTTGGGCGGGATTAGGAGGAGTGGATGACTGAGTAGGCGAGGGCGCTGCGGAGGGGGTAGCAGGGATGGCGGGGGAGGTGATTAAATATTGCACACTTGAATAGATCTGGCGCTCCTAAATAACACCGGGGCTCTAAATATGTGGGTGCAGTGCATTGCGTTTCCGGGATATTTTCGTTAAAGTATCTTCACATTAAGAATGCCTTTACATTTTTTAATGCAGGCAGTTTCAAGTCATCTCTTACCTTACTCTCCTGGGTGAAGGGCCGGCGGGGTTTTGGCTGCCTTTGATTACTTTGTCTCGAAACACCGGTAATATTCCCAACACTCATTGAATGAATAGTGCGAAATCTCTCTTGACTGCTTCGTAAATCTCATAGGGATATCTGCAAACGGGTAGGATATCTCGTACGGATGTGAACCGTCGTTGCCATTCTTTACGTTTGGAAGGCGGCATAAGCTGTGTAATACACACCCGTATCCGACCTGAAACATTTGTGGCGCGAGATTGGTCACCTGGGCTTTTCAAAGTTCGCATTTTATTTGCCATTACCGCTGAAAACTTGAAACAACTCAGCTGCAAAGTGTAGACTTACTACAGCTCCGTATGCTTTCACAGCCGTCCGTCAAAAGTTGGTGCACAAAACGGCAGAAACCCCAAAAGTAAAAGAGCGGGACTAAAAAGCCAACAAGCGAAATAGTATAGGGCACCGTAAGCCGCTCGGGTAAAATATCGCCGGCTCGAGGGTGGCTTCTTACGGGAGAATAAATGGCGCTGTCGTCACGCCGCCGGATGGAACCGCCGCCCAGACGTGCTTATCTTCGACGTCTTTTTCGACGGATAGACAAAATAGAGCAGGAAAAATGTCAAACCGGAATTGCAGCCGAAGCTGTACCTCGTCAATATTGCGTCAAACAAAAGATGAGAAAAAAGGGCCTGGTTGGGAAAACACGCGAAAATAGACACGTGTGGTGAGAAAGACCCTACCAGACGTAAACAACCTACGGAAAAAAAAAAGAAGGAAGCCCTGAGGTGAATCATCTCAGTTTCTTTTGAGCCCACCTGATTGGTGGCTGTCGTTGCATTCTGAACCTTTCATAACCAGGCACATATGCTCGCGAGGCACTGCCGAGGTTAACACATCAGTAAGTTTTGTTTTACCACGGTTTTGTTTCGTCCCTCTGAGGGAAGCTGTCAAAACTTCACTTGGTTGAGCACACTGGTCCTCCCATACTATATTTAGTTATGTAATTTTTTTTTTGCGCACGCTTACCATCTATTTCAGAGTGTGCCAGGTTAATTACAATATGATTGATTGTAGGGTTTAACGCGCCAACGCAACACAGGCGATGAGGCGCGCCGTAGTGGAGGGCTCCGGATTAATTTTGACCACCTGGGGAACTTTAACGGGCGCCGAAATCTCGTGCACACGGGCGTTTTTGCTTTTCGCCTCCATCAGAAAAGCGGGCGTCGCGGCCGGGAATCGAGCCCACGACCTAATGCTCAGCAGCGCAACGCCTTAGCCACTGAGCCACCGCGACGGGTAATTACAAGTGAATAGTTCCCCTCGTTATTCATTCACGTTCTACTGTCTAGATTTTCAATAAAACGCTACAACATTCTCGTTAGCGTCAAGGTACACGTTTTCAAAATAAAAACTACCCTTTGAGAAACAAGCGGGAGCTTGTCGCCGGACCAAAATGGAACGCCGTCAAAGCTATTACATGATATATTTTGCGAATGCGCTAGGCGAAGTTTATGGCCCCAAGTAATTGAAAACTACGCCGGGAATTTGAGCAATATTGGAATGATAAGTTTTAATTTGGCTAACATTGAAATGAAACACTCAAGTTGATGTAACATTCTTTAAAAAAATTCACTTTCAAGCACGGTGCGATTGACTTTTGATGGAAAGGCATTAAATAATACAACACGGCTTCAAGAAGAACTATACAATGAGATAAGATGAGTAATCTTGGCCCAATTTGGAGCTCTTTTCGAATTCTTCCCTAGGATAATTTTTTGGGAGACGCCTGAAGGCACTCACAAAGTAAGCAAGCTAGTAGTAGTTGTAGTAGTAGTAGTAGTAGTAGTAGTAGTAGTAGTAGTAGTAGTAGTAGTAGTAGTAGTATGTACTGTTGGATGAGGCGGACTTAGCCTTGCATAAATGCCGGCAATTGCTCCTCCTAATCGTCCCCAATACGATATATTTGCGATATCAGAGACACGCAAAGTCACCACACCTCCCTTAGTCCTATTACAAAGAGACACACAATGTCACCACACCTCCCTTAGTCCTATTACAAAGAGACACACAATGTCACCACACCTTCCTTAGTCATGTGGACTGCAAGAATCCCAGCAGGAGACGAGACACCTCCCTTCGCACAATCGAGTGGTCCCTGGGAAAAATAATGCCCGCCGATGTAGCATGGGGCACTCCTAGCTTCTGGAGATCACGGAAAAAAGTTAGTCCGCTGAAGGTTGATTTCGGAGCAGTTCCTAAATAGTGATCAATGTCACCAGCCTCACTGCACAAGGGGCACAAAGGAGATGAAACAATTTTAATTTTATGTAGCCAAGCTGGTGTACGGGCTGAGTCTGTTCTTATTCGGTAGAGCAGACAGGCTTTGGATCTCTTCAGGCCTTTCGTCACGACTGGTCGATGTGCTGGTCGCCCCAGCTGCCTAAAGTGCTCGCGAACGGTCTGTTTCTGTATGCGCTGCAAATCGCACCGCATTTGCACCGTCCTTGTAGATGATAAGGCGTCCTTGCCTAGGCTGTCAGCATGTTTGTTTCCGGCTACACCGACGTGCGACAGGGTCCACTGGAATTTCAAGGTGAAGCCTTCATGCTTGAGCCGCTTTAGGAGAACTAGTGATTGCTTACAGGTTTTTTCCACAGGTATACCCCGTCGCAACAGGTGAAGGGCTGACTTTGAATCGCTGAATATTGCGACTTTTTACCCTTCAAACGATGACAAACGGCGCAACGCAGCTGCCATGGTAAAGCCCCCCTAAAAAAACCCGCCCGCATCTTCCCACGGGGGGAACTCGAGTAAATGCGTCGCAGAGTGGTGGGGGTATCGCGTGAATGTTGTGTAATTGTTTATGGTGTGGGAATGCTTAATTGTTATTTCGTCTTTATTCTTATTTATTGAATGAAGGAGAAGCGAAGGCAAGGAGTGTAAAGTTAAAGTCAGTCTTCATTGCTTGGTGCCGTCAAGCAAAGCGTCAAGTCAAGCGAAAGCCAAGCAAAGACGTCCTTGACTGAATTCCGAACGCGCGCTCCGCCGCTTATATACACACCGCCCGCGTTCGAGGGAGAGGAATACGGGGGAGAGACGCGCATGCGCACACTTCCGTACACAAGCGCGCGAACTTTCCACGCACCCACCACGCCGTTATCAAGTGTACACGCCCTGCCGCCGTTACTGTTGAGCGCGACGCAGCGCACGGGTAGCTACAACGCATGCGCGCACAGACGCGCTCCCCCCCGCACTACCGCAGCTGTTGTTGAGAGCGACGGAGCGCACGGGGTACACGCGCTCCTCCCGCACCGCCGCACCTGTTGTTGAGAGCGAGGAGGGTACGGGGGAGAGACGCGCACCTGCGCCTCGACGCGACGGGCATGCGTAGTGAGCGTGTGGACGGTGCCGACAACATCGACGAGTGACATCGCGAGCCTAAGAAATGCTCCGCATTTAAAAAACCACTGCTCGCGCCGCGTGTCACCGCCCCATGGATTGTCCGCTGCCCGCTGAAGTGGACTCCGTCCCGTTGGAACGCCCTCTTCCAGCCCACCCGTCGGACATCAGTGTTGATGTCGACGACTGCGAAATCCATCGCCTTACCTAGCTCTCGCATCTCCCTGTTCACAGCCATCACCTTCCTCGCCACATGCACCCCTCTCTCAATAATCTCGGTTACTGTGCTCACGATGGGATAAAACATTTTCTCGCCAAATTATACATTACAGCGCCAACCCCGTGTGGTTACAGGCTTAAATCGGAGTATGAATACACGCGGATTATACCTGGTCGCCATTAGTAATGCCATTTTGGAGGCCTGTGTATTAAGCACTTGGACTGGCGGCAGGCCTAAAAGAATAGAAGTATTGCTCTCCGCGAAAGCGACTACGGCGAGGCCACCCTAATAGACACCTAAAGGGGACATTGGACAGTTTTTGGAACACAAATTAACGCCTGTATCAAATCCAATGTTCTGGCGTAGTAAAGCCAGCGCAGGAAATTTCGTGCTCGAGTTCTACCCGACAGAGTCTCTGGGCGTCACAAATACAGAAACCTTAGTTTACTGCGCTCACTTGATGAACGGGGGATGGGGGTGGTCCGCTTGGGCTTGCGAACTTTCACCACCCTGCAAAATGAAGCGCCATCTGATGTGGCCACACCGGAGCTTCTGGAAGGCATCGCGGCGACTGGGCTCGGGCGCAACTGACTCAAACGCCGAGGAGTCCCGTAGCCGGAACTGCTCGCGGAGTTGGACTTCGCGGTTCCGGTCGTGGCGGACCATCCTCCATCCATCGCGGTCTGTATGTGGAGTCCATGGGCCTCTGCCGCTTGAAGGCTGCTCGAGCGCGTCTTTTGGCGCGTCCCTGACGGATTGTGCGCCAACGAGAGACGGCTCTGGCGTTGGCACTCCCGCCGACGCGGCGGGTGTCGACGCGCCCGAAGCCCTCTTACTCCGAAGCCGAACCAAGATCGGCCTCCGAGCCCCATCGTGGGCTGGGACGTCTTTTTTGGTCGCCGCAGCCTGTCGGTTGAGCTCCGCGTAGGCTTGGGAACGGTGCAAAGCCAAGGACCCGAAAGACGCGGTCGGGCCCCTTTGTCTCGCGGCGGCGTCGGCGAGGCTAGGTTCCGGATGAAGCGCGGTGGGTGCTCCGTCCTCTCTGCGTTCTACCGGTGGGAGCATGCAGAATGTTCGTCGAAAGACAATCCGGGTCCGGGCTGGCCACTGTCGATGACGTTGCCGTCCCGTGCAACGAGGCAGTTCTCCGCGTCGGCGTATTTGCCGCCTCTGGCTGTCGTGGGATTGTTGGGTCGTTGGTTCTGCGTCAAGATATCAATGGCGCGTGTTGCTCGTGTAGCTGCAGCCTTCGCCTTCTTCCTCTCCGATGGCGGTGGTGGTGGTGGTGGTGGTGGCCCGAAAAATGGCGCATACCCACTTAGCGGGATTGGCCAAGAAGAGTTATGTTTTCATTACAATCAATCATGCGAGACAAAAAATGGAGCAGAAGAAAGAATTTGACCTAGGTTAATGAGAAAGAGAGAGAGAAAACATGAAAAAAAAAATAGAGAGAAGAGTAGGAAAACTATAGTAAAAGTCAGCCTAATTGGAATGTTTCTAACACTACAGACGAGCTGTCTCCGAAATGAAGGAGTGGATGGCGTTGCACACGTCCCTATGGCATCGGCCCAGCCTAGTCCCCCCAAACGACAAAAGCACCGGTACCGTCAAAGGCAGTCCAAGACGTAGCAGGGGAATCTCCAGCAGCCTTCTCCGATGGTTAGAAAATCGGCGGCAAAAAAGAAAGAGCACCGTGCAGCTCGAGAGGTCGAGATTCTTTCTCTTCAACGTCATCTGCGCGGGACAATTAGCACGGAATAAAAAAAAGCTGTGGGAACCAGTGGGAACCGCAGTGAATGAGAAATCATAGTAGAAAAATATTTACCAACCCACTCCTTTTGAAAGGACGGGGTAACTAGCTGGCGAAATAAAAATGTTGAAGGTAGGGAGATTCGGTCCATTTCTTTGCTTGAACGTTGTAGAATTGAACTTGCAGTTGTGTATATTTTATGAACAGAAAACCCACATCAGACAACTGAATTACAAAGCAACAGTCAATCGCAATGAGGCTTACGCGGCGTCAAATTACCACCATGCGGCCAACCTAGCGAAATCTGAAATGCCAAAAAACATGAATTCCCCCCTTCGCTGACTGAAAAAACCTACATACATGCAATATTGGAAAAAATTATGAGCCATACTACACTTTGAAGGTCAATAACCAGCGAACCCTAAAGCAGGATATATAGAGTGGTGAAGAATCTAGGTGGATGGTGTAAGCAAATTTTATTTCTCTGGAGCATTATCGGTGGTTATTCCTATTAAATACAAATACATACGCGCGAAAAGTTTTATTGCTACTCTACTTATGTTGAAAATGGGACATATTAACAAATATACTCAATATCCGCATCCAAGTCAACTGAACTGCAATAACGACGACGTCGTCAGAAGTGGCGTCATACGCGTCCTATACAAAAGCCGGGTTATGGTACAGGAAGTGGAATGAGGGAGTTGGGAAAAGGTCCTACAAAATTGCTCACGTACGGGTTGATCAAATGCATCACTGCGACGCCAGCGCTGAGTGGTCCAAAGCGAAATTCCCCGCTATTCTATGTATAGCCTTAGATCACGCGGGCTTAATAGTAGCGAAAGGATATGTCGGGGGAGGCAAGCCTTCCTGTGGTGAGCCATGCAGAAAAGAAGGGCGGTATCATTGCTAGCTTGCTGTAGTGGTACGTGACGAGTACGAAATGAGTTCAGAAAGGACAGAAAAAGAAGTACGAAGTATTAATAGACGAAAAAAGAAGAAAAAGAATAAACTTGTAGGATCTTACTTCTTACTTTTAATATTCCGCATGTGTGTTTTGAACTTGAACTAGAGAAGGCAAGCGTGGCAGGGGGCGGCAGAAGGTAAGATGGGCAGATGAGATCAAGAAGTTTGCGGGGATAAATTGGTCGCAGTTAGCACAGGACCGGGTAATTGGAGATCTATGGGAGAGGCCTTTGCCCTGTTGTGGGTGTAGATAGGCTGATGATGATGATGATTGATTATTATTATTATTTATTATTATTATTGTGTGTGATGATGATGATGATGTGTGCGTGTGCGTGCGTGCGTCGGTGGTGTGTGTGTGTGTGTGGTGTGTGTGTGTGTGTGTGTGTGTGTGTGTGTGTGAGAGAGAGAGAGAGAGAGAGAGAGAGAGAGAGAGAGAGAGAGAGAGAGAGAGAGAGAGAGAGAGAGAGAGAGAGAGAGAGAGAGAGAGAGAGAGAGAGAGAGAGAGAGAGCCGCTGCCGCAACTTGATTACCGCTCACGCAGCACTTGCTGCGTGAAAAAATGTAGAGGGCGAGGCAGAGAGAGAGAGAAAATGAGAGAAAGAGGAAGGGAAGACAGGAAGAAATGCTAAATTGTAGTTTCCTCAGTTTTTTTTATTTTTTGAACAATAAACTACGCCACTAAATTCTAGCGCCCCATTTACTGGGCTCGCATTACCCTTCTGTGTGATAACAACAACGTGGCTCGAAAGCAACATTGGGAAAGAAAGGCATTCGTAGCCTCTCGAATTGAAGAGCCGTATACGCCGTCTTTCCACTTGATTCAAGGAGCAATGACTGGGTACCAGTGTGGCGTAAGAATTAGTCGCGAGACCGCTTAACAGTAATGTGAAGAGCTCAATGCGTGCGAAGCATGCTTGGACACGGCAAAAAAGAAAAGCACCACTGTTTATCCGTTTGGATTGCTTGACTTTGGCTATGCGCACAGAAATAGGAGACGGTGAAGATTGATCTGTTGAAGAAAACAAATAAGACAAAATTTGGCAGAAAGAATAAACAAAGTTAAAACCAAAAGTGCAGGTCATACTTGATAACCCTGCCCTTTAAGCTTCAGCCACTGATTCTCTGAGAAAACTTTCTGGGCATGTGGACAAGAAAAGGCACATGGAATGTGCTTACGAGGCACGAGGCGATGGCTGGAAAAGTGTTCACACTGCTTTGCAGAGCTGGGCAAAGAAGAGAGAAGGCGTGCGGTGGGGACAAGATCATCATCATCACCATCATCACCAGCCTATATACACCCACTGAGGACAAGATATAACGAAGCAAACAGCAAAATGCGCAAAACATCATCGAGTTGAAAGCCACGGTTGCGTGACACGACGAACCACCGAGTGTGTCGAAATCTCAGCTGCAAGCGTGGGCGGCCGAAAGAAAGGCACGAAAGGAAATCTCCCTGAAGGTGCCATAAATCTACATGCGCGTGTCGGGCAGACCGCGGGCTGTCCGCGTATCCTCCGGGGAAAAGCTGCCACAGCGAGAAAAGCGAGCGGAAGAACGAAACGCGCGCGAGTGAGGCAGAAATTAGCCCTTTCATGCCAAACCAAATTTTCTGTGTTTTTTCTTAAATTGTAGGGCCCTATAGGCCCACAAATAAAAAATAGGGCTTGCGGTGAAATATTAACGCATATATTTGTGACACCATTAATTAGGACGTCTGGCAATTAGTTTGACATCAAGCAGAAACACTTCTTTTGCAAGTTATCCTAAAATTTATGAACACATAGTCCTACAAACAAAAATGAGCTTCCTATAGTGCAGGTATTTCTAGATGTACAAGCATGGAATAAAACTAGGACCGCTGTTTTTTTCGCCGCAATGTCCAATTTTGTCTTCACCGGAGCTGGTGCTTCTTTGTAGCGTTTAGCTCGCGCTAAAACGCAACCACGGTGATGTTTATTGTACTAGGCATCCTTGAAGAACAATTGCCCAGAAAATTAGCAGTTTTGGTTTCGTTGTCTATGCTATATGGGAACTTTCATGCATCGGCGTCAATTGACACGGCCAGGGGCGGAAGGGTTAGTTGAAACAAAGTGGCAATAGAACTGGCTGGTATAGAAGAGTAAGAAAAAAAGACATGACAGCAAGGTGCTGGATTTTAGCCGCGCAGATCTTTGCTGTGCCGTACACTTATCCCTTTCGGTATCTGGCGTGTCCCGTGCTAGCCCCCAGACGGCCATGCCGGACTTCCTTAAAAAAGATCGCAGCATTTATGATCATTGCTATAATTTCCTTCCCGCCCACTGTCTCTCGTTCACCACCTTCTCTTCTTGTTTTATTTCTTTACATACTTTACATGGCCTTTTCCCCTCTTCTTTACCTTTTCTAGTTGTTATTTTATATTGGTTTCAACTCTTTCTGGTGCCGGATCTATATTCGGGCAGTTTATTTCTTTGTTCTTTTTTCTGTTTATATTACCTCCTTACCCATCTACTTTAAACGCATTCGTTAAATCTATTTCTTTAATTCCCGAGCATATACTTTCTCTCTGCGAGTGCAGCTTTCATGGCCAATCCCCCTAAGTTGGTATGAGCCATATCTTCTGGCACCTACACTAACTTGGGCTGCAGTTTAGGGCGCCGTCATCACAGGTTTCAGCCGCGTTGCGGTTAGAGGATGGGAGATTTACTCGTCTCGTTGCTTCGGGAAGATAAAAGCCCACGCGTGCGCGTCTATGAGCAAAAAGGAAGGTGTCGGTCGGAGCAGGAAATTTATGGGTACTAGCTTCTCTGATGGCCAGTGGCCCTTTAGGGAGAAATAGGAATTTACAATGAGGCGATAAAGCGTTGACGTCAACGGGACGCGGCATTGCCATTACGATGGGCTGCGAGATGTGTAAAATAGTTCTGTGTAGCGGCTTGTATTGTTTGTATGCTGTGTACAATAACTAGCGCTGAATGCGCATGCAAGCCTCTGTTCGCGCAGTATTACCGGTTTCCGGGTGACCACGTCCTAATTGCTTGTGGGGATGGCTAAAATTGCCGCTGTGGGGACCTATAAAGAGTATTCATAAAAACGTTTAGCGGGCGATTTATTCTCTTGGCAACACAGAAAACCGCCATGAAAGTGCCCATCATGTCTGCCATGAGTCCGCATCCCGCAGAAAAAACAAACTGGCCCCCGTGCGTCGTCTGCGCCGTTATTACCCGATTCTAGGTCGTGGCGTCAACTTAATGAATAATCGCAGTGACATTTCGTGGGGACGCTCTACTTGCCCTTGAGAACTCCGCATCAGCACCGAGAATGAAGCCGCGGTTACGAAAAAAATTGGCCGCGTATCTGCTCCTTTCGTTGCAAATGTCGATGAACGACGATAGCCGACTGGCGCCCCTGGCAAGTAAATGCCTCCCTTCTATTTCCCGATCACCTCTCATGCTGTTCCTCTCCCGTCTCGTTCCTCCCAAGATAACACGCTAAATGTTTGCTCAAGTCAATCTAAATTTACCGCGTTCTACTGCTCCAAGTCGGGTGCATCGACGCCAGCGCTGACGTACGGCGGAGACGCGCGTGAATCGAGGTACCCTACTCCAACGTTTATAGAAACACGTTGCCCTACTCCGCGTGCGTTCCCAGCGGAATGTGGAAACTCTCTAGTAGAACCTTTCGTTGCTGTTGCCGTTTGATTTATTTAAGTGCCGCCAGGTAGCGCGGTCAATGGCAGGCGAAGGTTTTCTGCAGTTGTATTTTATTTGGTATTGCAAGAACCAAACATCGTGATTTTTTTACAAAGGAACATTGCAAATGTCATTTATGTATTGATTTTCTGCCCTATATTTGCGTAATGTCTTGTTCTTGTTCAACAATGTTGACCAGTATGAACATTAACACCGGATACATTAGTATATCTGCATTTGTATGTTCTCATTGATTTTCTGCCCTCTATATTTGCGTAATGTCTTGTTCTTGTTCAACAATGTTGACCAGTATGAACATTAACACCGCACTTAGACGCTTAGATTTGGCACTGGGCATATAAACCTGTTGCGCAGATGCCGTTTAAGGTGCTGAATTTCAGCCGCGCAGATCTTTGCTGTGTCGTACACTTATCCCTTTCGGTATCTGGCGTGTCCCGTGCTAGCCCCCAGACGGCCATGCCGGACTTCCTTAAAAAAGATCGCAGCATTTATGATCATTGCTATAATTTCCTTCCCGCCCACTGTCTCTCGTTCACCACCTTCTCTTCTTGTTTTATTTCTTTACATACTTTACATGTGCAGCATAGCAAAGCAAGATTGAAACTGCTGTCTATGCCAAATCATTTTGGGCTACTTCCATCTCGCAGCGAGGGTGCGGCCGTGCGACGCTTCCGAGCTCATTGTCACGAATCTTTTATTGCAATCATTTTTTTCGTCTGTCCGCACGACTCCCGAGATTATAGTGACTATACTGCCTCTTAAAATAAAAAATCGCCCCAAACGCTCACGGTCGCCCATTTGGGCCAAACAGCCTTCGCGCACCATAAAATGGTGCCTGAGCAGTGTAAAGCGACGAAGCTGCGTGACGCCCGCCATGCCGAGCATATGGTAAAATGTGTCCAAGTGTGGTTCTTTGATGTGCCCGAACACGTCAACTACGTTTCCGTATTTCGCCGGCATCATACATGCTACCTCCACAGCAAGGAACACACCCGCGCTGTTTTGCTGTGTAGCGGGACGACACCGCCGCTGGACGCGGTAGTGCCTGATCCGAAACGAGAACAAGACTACATACGCGAAGTTTTAACGGCTATGGCAGTGCGGTTCTAGCTACTCGACGCGAAAATATTCAGCGAAAGTGTCCCCGGCCTGGCGTTTCTCTCTCAAGGTCGTCTTTTCCGCCGATGCCGACAGGGCTGAGCGGTTGTCTGTCTTAGAGCACTGCACGGGCCGGAATTTCTAGTCCCGGCCCTACCCGGCCCGGTAGAGACACGGCCCGGGCCCGGCCCGGGCCCGACAAGTTTTTAAAACGGGAGCCCGAGCCCGGCCCGAGCCCGACAAATTTTTAAAATGTGAGCCCGAGCCCGGCCCGAGCCCGACAAAAATTTAAAATATCAGCCCAAGCCCGACCCGAGTCCAAAAGGCTATAAACATGAGCCCGAAAACGTTTGCTGTTTTTAACCTTAAAGCGTAAGCATAAAGCGACTGCATAAAGCAATGAATGGGAAATACTGTGATCACAATAATATAATTAGGATTTTGTTAGTGTTGACTCAACAGACTAAGTTTACGTACATTTACTGCTGGAATATTTGACAGCATTTTGCCTGTTGCTAAAGGAACTCGGAGATTGCGCCACGGGTTCAATTCGGGTCCATACACGAACGCGCCTGAAATTTGAGCAGATGACGTGTCCGCTTTCATGACTTCGTTTCTGTCTTTCCCTTCAGTGATGAAGGCAGCATTATTTTGTCTGCGTTTGTTTTCTTTTCTGCCTTGAATCGTGGTTTTAAAACTTTTTATCCGAAACATTGGCTCTGCTTCGAAAATTGGTCCCCGAAACTATGCATGGTTGTGACTACCGCCCATACGAAAACATGTGGGCGTCCGGCGTTCCTACTTGCGGCAAAAGAATGGGGATGTGCGGACCTTGAAGGCAGCAGCTGATGGCAACAAATCTTGTCTGCCTTGCCTCGGCATTTTTGGGTGACAGCTTGCTTTCCGAAGTGGAGGAACCGCTTCAGTAGGGTTTGGTTTCGCCCTCCACGGACCCGTAGCATCCCGACGACGCTGCGGCCGCGCATGTGCGCTGTGACTGACCCATTTATTTTGTTCGACGACGACTTCGAGCCAGCCCGCCACCACCGGGGGTGTTCCGGCAACCGTTCGAGACAAAGCGACGACGCGGGCCGCACGACCCTTCGTGGAAGTTCTGTGAGGCGGACCCCGGCGACGGAATCTTTACGGCTCCCAGCCTCAGGGAATGACTGCTTCTCCCCGCGTCTCCTCTCTCGTGCCTATTCCACCAACCCCCATCATGTACACAGCAGTGTATTCGACGTGTGCACTCAAAATAAAGAGCTGTACTCCCATTCTTCAGTCTCCGTTTCTTGTGGAGGCCCAGGCGCTTGGAATGCAGGGCCACGCGTCGTGACCGAGGAGCCGCTTGCTACCACGGAGGTGGCAACAGTAGACAGTGCGAAGTCTATGTCGCCTTTGTTCTGTTTGTTTTATTTCAAAAAGCAGAAATAAAAGACAGTCATGTTGTATTGTGTGTCTGGAGTGCCCTCGCCTGGCCTGCTCTCTCCCACTATGCTGCCCAGACTGCCTGTTTTATAATTGATGTGAAGGCTTTCTGAGCGGAATCGTCTATTTATCATGTTTTTTAACGGCGCCATAGTGACATTGCACTTCGCTTTTTTTTTTTCTTTTCACTTAACCTCAAATATCAATGGGAAAACTTCTTGCTATCAACAATTTAGAATTAGCGTCACACCACTGCCGTGCCTCAGGCACTGCTCGGGCCGGCTCGGGCCGGCAAGGCCCGAAACATTTTTCGTTCAAGCCCGAGCCCGGCCCGGGCCCGAGAAAATGTGTGCTACCCGGCCCGAGCCCGGCCGCGGCCGGGCCGGGCCGGGCTCGGGCTTTCGGGCCGGCCCGGGCCCGTGCAGTGCACTAGTCTGTCTCACCGAAACACAGGCATGCACGCGCGGAGCGAAAATACTTACGCATCTCTGAACCGGTATTGGATGATGTCAGTTAAGGGTACTTGCAGTCGGCGTAGTAAAGGGACTTGGTGGACCCCAAAATTCTCCACTGAAGATTGTAGGGCCAGGGGAAATAATACAGCTTTACCAACTTACTGTGTGGAACCAAGATGTACAGCGGATGGAAACTGGCCCGGACGTGGCTGTCTCAAATTAACTGCTCCGCTGCCATGGAATCCGGCATGTGGCGTGTCTGTGCAAATGCGTCTTTCAAAACACGCTGACAAGACAGCTATCAGTAACCTCTACTATTTCTAACTAAATTTGGAACTTGGATTAGTTCGTTCTTCTGCACAATGTGACAAAAACCTGCACGTAGACGAGGAAAACGAACGGAAAACAAGGCGTGTCTTTGTGTTTTCCTTTCTTAGTCCTTATCTATGCACGGTTTTTGTGAAAATGTGCAGAAGTCTCAATTACCGTACTCTAATCTGACACCCCCCCCCCCTTTTTTATGATCGTAATGCCCAAAGTGAGAGCGGTGCTTAGATTCCAAAATTACCTCCTCACCTTCTACTTTTTTTTCCCGTGGTATCTAGTTGAGGCGGGGGCGAAGAATAACGTTGCATGTGGTAAATATTGAACAGAAAAGTACGTAGAGAGCGAGAAAGATCGAGCCACAGCAGCGCGAGCAAGTGCGCTAGGCGGCCTGGGCAGCATGCGCTTCCTCACAGAAAAGGGAATGCTTCGATTCGCATGCAAACTTTTCTGCAAATTTTTTAAGTGCGAATGCACTTTATAAGCGACCCTGAATTCCGGCGACCGCCGTCCGTCCACATAGCAACAGCTGCGGGTGCGCGCGCTCCTCGTCTTCCTTGGCAACGGGGGGAGATGGGCGCGCGCTGCCTGGCCGCTGACATGGCACATACCCACGTGGGGGATTGGCCAGGAATCTCCTCGTCCTCCTTGGCAACGGGGGGAGATGGGCGCGCGCTGCCTGGCCGCTGACATGGCACATACCCACGTGGGGGATTGGCCAGGAATCCAGCATGAGAAGGGCTAATGCACCCGCTTAAAGGAGTACTGACACGAAATTTCAAAGCTGAGATCCGCTCTAGCAATCAAGTACAACGACAACACAAATAGGTGTCTGTGCATGGCACATACCCACGTGGGGGATTGGCCAGGAATCGGGCGTGAGAAGGGCTAATGCACCCGCTTAAAGGAGTACTGTCGCGCGCTCTTCGGCGCGCCACGCGGCAGTTCAGTCGAGCGCGCGCCTCCGTCGAGATCGGTCGCCTAGATGGAACCTTCGCAAGCAACGCTACCCCCAGAAACCAGTGTAATACGATCTAACGCGAGCATTACACCCGTCGCTGGAGGTGACGTTGGTTGACTGAACATATGCGTGCTAAACACTTCATGGCGTGCGTACCTCTTGACTCACCCACTACCATCAACGGTGGATTCGTCGACCTGGCGTTTGCGAGGAACTGTCAGATACGCGCCGTCATAGAACGACCTCTAACGGTTCATTTCAACGACCATAAAGCGCTGATCGTGGCGGTCGAGTACATCGATAACACCGGCAGGTGCTGATGTGTAAATAAATACTGTGGCACTTTACTTGTGTGTGTGTGTGTGTGTGTGTGTGTGTGTGTGTGTGTGTGTGTGTGTGTGTGTGTGTGTGTGCGTGTGCGTGTGCGTGTGCGTGCGCGTGCGCGTGCGCGTGTGCGTGTGCGTGTGCGTGTGTGTGTGTGTGTGTGTGTGTGTGTGTGTGTGTGTGTGTGTGTGTGTGTGTGTGTGTGTGTGTGTGTGTGTGTGTGTGTGTGTGTGTGTGTGTGTGTGTGTGTGTGTGTGTGTGATTTCATTTCCTCTCGAACATACACTTTAATTCACCAAGATTTCCAGAGAGGGACTAACGGGGTGTGTGAATCCCCACTTGATCACGCGGGGTGTTAAATGCAACTAACGGGCGAATGCCAACACAGTTCAACATAACTCCCCCTCATAGCATCACCCGTGGATTCGCACTTCCCCATGCTCCCCTTCGGGGAAATGCGGGTGAATTTTTGCGAAAGTAGGGGAGGGTGTTAGAATCAGGAGGTGCTTAGAATCGCGAAAATACGGTATTTTGTTCATGCACCTTGTGACCCCCAGACTTTCGATCCCATGAGATTTTACCGATCAGGGAGCTCAACCGGAGTACATAAGTGTAACACTGACTGCGGCATCAGCGAAAGAATGCAGGAGGTGCCCGTGTCCTGTGTGATGGGAAGAATCCCATGTGGTCCTAATTCGGAGGCTTCCATTCTGGTGTCCCATGTGTATGTCCCATGGCCCATGTGTACATTGAGCATACGAATAAAAAATTACTTTTGCTTCAGTGAAGCCAAAATATCCATTCTGTGTAACAAACGCATTTATTACTACAAGTCGCGAGTCTAAGAGACTAGAGAAAACATAAAACACAATGCACTACAAGGTACCTTTCTCAGACTTGCTATTGTAAAAGCACCTAGCCATCGAACTTGGCGCACTACAATTTCGATATGACATGCTCGGCGAAATGCTTTGCACCTGCATACAGTGAAGCAAGAAACGACCTCGCACAGAAGATCCAGTGCCTTTAAAAGCACTTCTTGGAATGCGGCCGTAATGGCCGTAATGCGTGGCGCGTAACGCGATAAAATGACGAGCGTTAGTGAGCACGTTGGCTTTAGAAAAAAAAAAAAGAACTGGCGAAAACCCCGAGGAGCGCCTCGCGTTGCCTAGCAACCAACAACGCCACAGCTGGCGCAACACCTGCTCTACGCCCCCGTACCTCGACGCGAATACAGGAACGCTGCGAATGCGTCGTGCACGTACACACCGCCGCTGCGCCCATCTGTCTTCAAGCGCTACCGAGCATGTCATGCTTGGTAACCAATGAGGACCACGACCATATCGATGCGTATGCCGATGACTACTATTAGCACAGTAGTCGACGGAACATGTAAATAAACAATTTCAGACCTGTACAAATACGTGGTGACGTGTCCTTCAGAGCTCACGTAGAAGAATATCGTGCCGCTTCGCTATGGTTCAAGCCTTGCGCAACTTAACGCAAGCTTCGCCACTGTTTTTCATTTCGAGAATTGCGCCCTTAGTGCCGCTTCTCTTTTACCACCCTAATCACCGGTATGGTCAGCTCGGCTGAGACGAAACCCTGGGAAGTTTGAAGGATAATAATTAGGAATACATACACGCGTTAAACTTCTATGCACTGCAGCATACGAGGTTCAAAACGGCCGGATTACCAATTGCGAAGAGCGAGTATCCAGGAAAGCTCCGGTGCAGTGGGCGAGCGTGACGTCAGGGGCGGATCACCGGCGCTGCTCGGAGTTCTAAATGGTATGCGCTAGGGAAGGGGGGGGGGGGATGAAACGAAACGTTAGCGGCATGCGCGCCATCGTGGACGAATAAACCATTTTCTTCCTCCATGACGAATAAGAACCACAACCAGGGCCGCTCGATCTCCCCTTTTTGGTGTGGCCCGCCGAATGCTCCTCTCCGCCTGTGAAATTTCTCTTTCCCTCCGCCGCGTCACCTGTGGCACGCGCTATCGGCGACGCGGCGGCGGAGGCTCGGAGAGACTGCACGCTACTATTCGTCTGCGCTAGCTGTTGTACGTGTCCGGCTGTAGTATTACTGCGCTTTGTCATGCTTCCCGTGAGTCACCCTGCTGAATACGCTGCAGTCACATATTTACGTGGAGTAGAGACATAGTCCTTCACATCTGACCCGACCTTTAATGGTGTCGCACTATCGACCTTATTTACGCGGAATTTTCGCGTCGCTGCGATTTTATTTTCGCAAAATGCGGATTGCCATGGGATCAAATGAATCGGACAATTGCTAGTAATGATTCTATGTAAATAGTGCCAAGTGCATATTATTTATTACTTAAATTTACATCGCCCCAAGAGTTCCCAAGCGAAGGACTTTGCGGGAAAGGGGCTTCCGGGACAGTCGTAGTATGTTTTCAAGCGAGCTGTTAAGGTCTCCAGCCCAGTTGGCCAACAGGGGGCTCAGCAGCTTCTTGATGAGGAGCTCACACAACTCTTCACAGTGGTGCGGGTCACTGGAAGCGGAACACAACATCAGAGGATAGTTAGAGAGGCGCGGAATTACAGCACTTGGAAGCAGCTTGCATGTGTGCCCACATCGGCAGTTCTCTGCTTACTGGGGGGCTTTCTCGACGAATGTACACACCAGCTTACACAACCAGACAGCTTCAGGCCGGGGGTAGCTCAGCCCCCTTGGTCAAGCCTGAACACAAACTGGTACGCTCCCTCCCGCAAAGTTTTCCCTTTCAGCTGCAGTTTGCACGTTAGGCATGTCACCTACGGATTCAAAAATTTCATGCATTGCGCTCTTATTACTTTGTGTGACTGTGCGTGCGCAGAACTAAACGTGTAGTCACAAAACAAAAGTTTACCTTTTCTTCACAAACGAAAGCCAAATACCTTGCCAGGAAGGCCAATGCGGTTAAGTCAAATAGGACGGGGACTTCATCGTACTTCATCACGGGCTGAATTTTCAACAGCGCAGAAAAGGCCTCCTTAGGAGTGGCGGGACTTGCTCCGTGGAAGGCGGTTGTAGCTTTCAAAGCTGCTTGGCATTCTGAACTGGAGGGCGCATTCCCGCTTTTAGCTGCCTCCAAAATGCCAACCTTCCCATCGAAATCATATCAATAAACCTTTACGTTTGGCACTGGAAGAATGCGTGATACGCAATAAAAGGGCGCAGGCGTGTACGTGTATGTGCTTGTCTTAAACGAAAAGATGGCGAGAGAGAGAGAGAGAGAGAGAGAGAGAGAGAGAGAGAGAGAGAGAGAGAGAGAGGAGAGAGAGAGGGAGGAGAGGGAGGGAGGGAGGGAGGGAGGGAGGGAGGAGGAGGGAGGAGGAGGGAGGGGTGGAGGGAGAAAGAAGAATAGGCATCCTGAATAGAAGATAATGAGCTGAGTTCTTCTAGCTACAAGGCTCGCCCCTTCGGGTGGAGTTAAAAACGAAGCTGGAGGGGACAAACAAAACAAAGAAGACACGAGAAAATATGCGCACATGAATGCAGACGCAAACAGGCATGGTTAAATTCCAGATGAGCACAATCAGAAAGAAATGATGAAGTAGGCAATGCTTATAATAACGAAGAGTCGAGTGAAGACGATAGAAGGACAAGTAGCGCCAGATGCTTTGAATATCGATATGCCACGACAAAGGATGCCGGGACCTCTTTTTACCAAGCGGCCTACAGCCCCGGGGCGAGGGCGCATTCCTGGGTCGCTGGGCCGCCGCTTGAACTGCTCGTCCAGCCGCTGCTGCAGTCTCACTCCCGAGGGCGTCATTGGAGCCGCGTGACTGAGCTAAGCTGCTCTTTGCGGAGCCGCTGAAGAAATAAGCTGTCCAAGAGAAAGGAGTTTGCACTTACCATCAATGCTTTTTGCGGTTGAGTTTTCAACGTTTAGAGAAGACAGGCCGTACGCGGGACGTGTGGCAGATGGTGGGGAATGCCACCGTACGTGTCTTCCAAAAACAGAAAAAAGAAAGTAACGAAAACGTGCAGCTTCAGTGCACTTTCAGTAGACAATGTTTGGCTGCGTTTCGCTCTTTGTTACGCTATAAAGAATACTGAATCTCAAGATAATTTTAATAATTGGCCTACTCTGACTTGAAATTGAGGAGTAAACACAAATGAGACGCTGTGCTGTGTTTCGTCCCTTTCTCCGCGTCTGTACTTTCCTGCTTTTTGAAGATGAATTGCCACAAACCGACCCAAATTTCAATCCTACGTTTTTATCATACTGCGATTGCAGTACGTAACCGTGGCTCAATACTGTTGATTTACCCCTCTCGCTTAACTTGACCCTTGTTCACCAACTCACTCCAACACAGGGCTGCCTACGCGTGCGCGCGTTGAAATTTGGTGTGTCTGAATTTCACATCATCGTTATCCTCCTCTCACGTCGCAAGTCAGTCAGCCTGCCAGGCGTACCACGTCCCTTCAATGAAACGCCCTCACCTTCCAGCTCTGGCGGTAGATACGCGACCTCGTTGCGGTGCAGCTAGCACTTTTTCATTCCTCATTTTTGAAGGGGTGACTACGGATCGTAATCACCCCTTCAAAATGTAGTTTCGGAGCTTAGCTCTCCTTCCAAACACATGCTGGCGAATAACGCGTCCTGCTGACCTTCCAGCTACAACTCTCTCTCTGGGGGGAGTAAAACGTTTTTGCCGTTTCGTGCTCATGCCTTTTGAGTTGTTAGCCGATGCCAGTCAACGTGGGTTACGATAGGATTTTTTGTTGCTCTTGTGAGACTGCTGGGCCCTCGAGGATCGTAGAAGTCATTAAATCAAGGTCGTCGAGGCAAATGTTTAAAAAAAAATCAAGAGTTGAGGAATCTGCTCATTCGTTTACGATGCATGCTTACAATGAAGATGTTTTGTCCAGGCATCTCATAGCCAAGCATTATAAAACCAGCCCTACCGTGCTTCAAAGCACCAGTATGCTGCTAAATCAATTGCACAGCACATTTTAGAAGACAGGGAGAGAATAGCAAAATTCTCCTCTTTCTTCATTTCGAGTCACGTGACGGCCGCGGCAGGCGTGTCCCACGTTTAAATAATCAGCCTAAATCTAGCTATAGGCTGTAGTGTTTCGAAGATATTAAGCCTTCGTCTTAGTCAAAGGCTTACAAAAGCGGCGCTTCTGTAGCTGATGCGAGTGATCACGCTGTAGTGTACTTTGCGCACGGTATGCCAAGCCACAGGTACTGGTTGAAGTAGGACCTCGAAGCGAAACTTTAGGCCTGAACTCCAGCGCATAACCGACAGATTCTGCTGTAATTCTACGCCACTTTGGTCAATGTGATTCTAGCAAAGTAGCACGCACCCGCAGTGGTGTGTTGGGCAGTGCTTCATGTGGAGGAAATTTGCGCTATATCCCGTGGTTGGTACACGCAAACCATCTGTAATTCCTTCCAAAATTAAGCCCCTGGTTTGATACCCAAAACTCGAGCTACCGGGGAACGCCGTGAAAGCTTATAGAAACAGAGACGACTGGAAAAACGCCGAAATAAATAGAAGCTTAGGGAACAATATTCACGAAGACCAGTGGGCAAATAGCCATTCCTAAAGGAATTCTTCTTGGTTTCGCCCCGTGTTTTTGCCATGTAGAATCACTCTGCTGAGCATAACAGGATCCCCTAGTGAAAGAAAAAGGGCTGCATCTAAAGATTTTGTGCCCAGACACCAGACGCACGGTGGATTGTTGAATCCATTTCCTCGGTAGAAACCTGTACTTCCCTCCTTCCACATTCAGAGCCGTTGAGCCGAAAATATAGAGAAGGCTTCTATTTATTTGTAGTTCTTTTTCTCTATCCCGTAAGAGAAAAGTGAGTGCATCCTAGTTTTGCTAGAGCACACATCATTTCTCCAAGAAATGGAGGCCCTGAAGTCATTCCCCTTGAGGCGATAAACATATACAGGTACTCACACGCCAACTATGCATACAGAACAGCCCGTTTTCTCCAATGGTAGAATTTGAACAAAGAAACAAACAAAAAAAGAAGTAAGGGAACCTTGGAACTGGTAGCATTCCGCAGTAAAGAGGAGAAAACGCAATGATACGATTACGAAACTCGTTTTTCGGGCTATCGACGAGCCGACGGGTTCGCCGAGCAGCTTGATGCCAGGCTATATCATTTGCGTGGTTCTCTTCGCCTTTAAACTCATATACGTCGCCTTCGCATTGTTTGCTCGTTTCGGCTGCCAATAGTGTCGCGGATGCGACGCAAGAAGGAAGCCATACAACCGGTCGCCCGTTCGCTGCGCTGATCAGGGCCGAACTACCACGAGCGCGAGGCGCGAGCTACAGGCCCGTGCTCCCTGTGCCCGTGCGAGCCACTACCTTTATTCACTATCCTTAACGCACTCCCCCACCATGAGGTGTGCAGGCCCACCATTATGGAAACAAATGGGAGGCTGTGGCAAACCGCAGCAAATGCACTCATGTACCATGGACAAAACAGGCGGTCCGAGGTGAGGCAGGAGCAGGGCGGCGGTCAGGCGTCAAGGTTTACATGGCGTCAACCGCTCCTGTTTTGTCATGTATTGAAAAGAAAATGTTTGCTGCCTTGGGGCCAAGTGTTTTTCACCTAGCTGCGTAGAGTGAGGATTTGCGCCATAGCGTATTTTTTATGGTCGTGGTAAAAGCCTGCGATAAATTCTAGCCGGTTCTGCTACCGCGATAAACAGCTGCATTAATCGATGGTGCGAGTAACGCGGCGAAGGGGGCACGTAGACAGCTTTCCTGGTAGTGGAGGTTACTACATTATCAGTGGAGGTATATTTTCAGGATGTGCAAAGTGGCTACTGTCGTTTTTTTATTTTCACGTCGCTTAAAAGACACCTACGCAAATTCGCAGTTTCACGTAAAATGCGCTAAACCCTTAGTGGGATTTGGGGGTCAGAAATAGTAATCCCAAAATATATATTCTTAACCTTCCGACTTCTTTCTTGCTGACATCGTTCCCTTTTTGGTACGGAAATCGGTCTTACACAAAGTCAGAAAACCCTAATTTGACCCAGCTTTCACGCACCGATAACGGTTGAGGCCTTCGATTACCCTTTTAAGAATTAGCCTGCACGAAAACTACAGAAAGACAAAATATTTCGTATGAAGTCGCTGGTTTCTTTCTTTACATGGCCTAATGAGTCTGGTCGCTAAACAAGAAAGTAACACAGGCCATCTTAAAGTATACCCTTGTGCTGTTCACGGGAGATGTGAGTTCATATTTAAAAAAAAAATTGTTTGCAGGTCTTAACTCGCGCAGGAGCAACGAAAAAAAAAACCAGAATGAAAAGCAGCCAGGTACGATGGGGCGTATTAGCAAGAAATCTTTCCTCCATCAAGCAGTTACCGTCAGACTACTCAGCCTTTATCTTTTCGGCCATTAGGGTTTTATCTAGCGCAGGTCAAAGCTTGCTCGCCTGCGCCCCGAGATAAGCCTTATGAGGCTTCAACCGATGCTTATAGTTCTGCTTTTTTCTCTTACCCAGTGACTTCTTCTCTGCTCGTAAAGGATTACCGTATAAGCGACTACCGCAGCGAAGCAGACGTTACATTACTTTTTTATCTTTCAAAGCGGCGAACATCCTCCCCATCTCATTTTGCCTCTCTAAAAGCGCATATCGCAACCCCGATCTATTGGCACCTCTTCACAGTTTCCAAGAGGTGCATGTGTAGTGCCTGGTGGGTTACTAAAATACCAGGGCAGTGTCCTACGTTGCTGAACGAAGTGTAGGTTCCTCCCACGTTTGTGCTATACCAGTCTACCTGACGGCTGTTACCCAAGTCGCCATCAGCGCCAACAGACACTTAGTTGACCTGTTCAAACTCTGTAACTGCAGGCGCGATTGACTGCAAGGATGATGTGGCATCCGTTGTTGAAGTAGAAATTGGCCCGTGCTCGGCGTAGACTGTTGAGTCCGCGGAGTCACTACCAATGACGATGCCACCGGGCTCCGGCGCTGCTGAGTGACATCACGACTACGGTGATTACAGATAAAAGCTTAGCAGCTAGCATAGGCACGTGGAAGAAGTGCCAATTGTGATGAAGTTATAGAGGTATCGGCATGTTACTTATCGACAGCAAAGGCGTCCAGTTTTCTAGAGGCGAAGATCATTTGGTGTTTCTTAAATCGCCTTTATAATAACATAGTCACGACGTTTAAATCGAGTACAGCAAAAACCAGTTAATTCGAACCGCAAGGTGACGCCATCTCAGTTCGTTCGAACAAATGAAAGGGAAGAATAACAACAGCACACTGCGATTAGAAAGCCGTACGGCATGTAAACACTGTGATGCTTGAAAATGCTCCAGATTGTGGCCTCCCCTTTGTGCCTAAAAGCGACAGTCAGCACTTTCTGTTCTAACAAATGAGCGTATGGGAAAGCCTCATCTTCAGCTTCTTCAAAACTGCAGAAGAGATGGGAGGCATTCCACCCGGCCATGATTTCGGAATGACGGCCGCACTACGCTTTATCCGCGTCCTCATTGTCGGCATTGGCAGCGACAAGTTCTGCGCGTCTGACCTGAGATATATGCCCTCATATGTCAGCGCACAACACAGGCCATCATATTCGCGTCCACATCCACGTAGTGCGCAAAGGAAACGTTTTCCAAAACGGCCTTCACGTGAGATTTAGATTGGTTTGCTCCATTTTGCCATTTGGGTTCTACGCAGCCTCGGGTTTAAGCAGCGGATGCGTTTCTTTCGCCGTGTGCGAGGTGCTGGCTCGGGGGCGCGTAGTTCAAATTATCCATGCTGGAACTTACTCGTGTTCGAATTAGCCGGCTACATTATACATAGACTGGAGACTGGCGAAATCGCACAGTTTGAAATATTCATAAATTCTAATGACTGAAGTTCCCATTAACGAGCTTTCACTGTATTCATATTCTGTTCTCCCGGTGGGTTTTTCCGGCGTGCAAAAAATTAGCGCGATCATTATGATTTGTGCAGGGGGGGTCTGAGCTCCCGGTGCGCGGTGGTGTTTGACATGCTCTTCTTGACCAACTGAATTCACTTCACCCTTCCTGCCAACAACCATTCACTCCGTAATTTTGCTCGCAGTTTCTGTTCTTGAGTACACTTTTGTCATCAAAGCTTCTCACATATAACAACCGATCCATTGTAACAGCAGAGCTATTTAAGCTTTTGGTTCCCCCGAGGAGCGTTACCAGAAAATTATCAATATCGATGAAGTGTAAAGAGGGAAAATGCTCGGCCATAAGTGTGAGGGAAAGCGGCGAGGAGGCAAGGAGCCCACGAGGACGTGTTGGTAGTGCGCGCCTCAAGAAAAAAAAAATGGTTATGAGGTGCCGGGAATCGAATCCGGAACCTTTACGCCGCGGAACCTTCAACCTAATCACTGGGTCACTCCAAAGGACCGAAGGGTACGGATATAGCGGTGGCGGGGAACAATAACATATGCAGCCAATTGTACAAAAATGGTTTTATTGGAACGGTGTGCGCAATGTCTAAAAAAGGCCAGATAGGAATTTTCACAAGCCAAATGGGTTAATTTTTGAGCGAAAAAAATATGCACCCTTTCGTCTAACGACGACGACGACGGGTGAACGCGAAGCTTTCGGGCGATAGAATCGTTGGTTGACCAATCCCACACTGCGAGTATTTCCTACTCTGGCATGCAGGTACGCACCACTTTTCTAGAATACCCACAGCAACTCTAGGGTATGTACTCCGTATGCCTAACGTTTGGGTTTGTGGTGCACGGCGCGAATTGGTACCTGCTTCTTGCCGTTCAGAGAGCAATTTTTTGAGAGGGTGCTGGTTTGAGGTTTAAACCTCAAGATGTGACGTCAGGCCTATACGTCCTAAATCTCAAAATGGAAAGTTAGGCTTAACGTCTTTGTCGCGACGAATTCTTTGGTTGTCCTCTGAGTTTTCCGAAGCGCTTCGACCATATCGAAATGGAGCAGTCCGATAAACGCCGGCTTCATAACGCGAGTTACTCAGGTTTTCATTCCGGCCACGGGAAGCGTTTTTTCTTCTTTCACTTCACGCACGATCATTCATCACCATAGCCGGAGAAAATTGCCTTTCCTGCAGGGAGTATTGGTGTACAAGGTCATCAGTGAGGGCACTAAAGCTTCGCGTGAATAAACCTATAAAGCTAACAACGATTTTATTCGCCCATAGCGTGCAGAAAACGTTTTATCTCGCCATTTCACGCCGCCTCATTACAAGACGGGAAGGCAAATGCACACATGGGTTTGTGACGCTGGGAATGAATTATAAAAAAGCAAAAAAAGCAAGAACCTAATCCCCCAAATATAACACAACAGACAACAAGTAAACGACCGCCGCCATATGACACGAAAAGAGACAAAGCAGGGTAAAAAACGCTCCCTGCAGTCGGAATCTAAGCTGGGTGCCTTGTGTTCTAAAACGGGCTTCTATGCGATTGCGTTCGTGGCGTGATCTCTCGCGTGCTGTTCTCCTCGCCAGTTCACGTGCGTTTGAGCTTGAAGTGGGGAGCCCAGGCGCTGAGTTCATACGTACAGACGCCGAGTTCTCGAAGCCGGTGGCCGCGGGTTCTAGCACGTGCTAACGCGCTCCACTTTGGGAGAGATGTGAAAGCTTGCGGAACAAACCATCCGGGCCTGCCAGTCATGGGGACGATTCAGTGGCAAGTTCGGAAATCGATGTGAGGCGCGACAGCCGGGTCTCCGCGGAAGGGAGAGGGTCCGCCAGCTCTGAGGTTTCTCCAGACTTGCACCGCTGATGCAAGCTACGCTATTTTGTTCTGCTATAGAACACTTCTGGTGCTAGCGCAGTGAAAAGACCTGAGGTCTAGCCAAACGCGTGCGGGTGTGGTGCGTTTTAATGTGAAAGCAATAAATGGTTTATTGCGCGTAAAAGCGCGCATGAGCGTCGGAAGCCGCGAAACGGCTATTGCGTGACATCGAAGCGTTTCATGGCCCTAGTTCCGCATTAATAAAAACACAAGTAAATGACCGCGCTTCGAGGCAGCGGCTGGGCCTAAGCAAAGACACGTGGAAAACTGAGTGTGCAGATGTTGCTGCGAGGGCAGGGTTGTAGGAAGTGTTATTGCACTGACCCCACCCATGGACGCAACAGTCCTAATGGTTTGGAATGCGGTTTTGGAAAGAGCACTCAGCGGTGTTAGACATTAATGCGTTCGCATTCACCCCTCATAAGGAAGGCTCAGGTGTTCCTGGAGCATTCCTTTTTTTGGACGTTCTTCAAGCTCTGGGAATCAGCCTTAAAAAGTAAAAACTGATAACTTGATAATGAGAAAGGAACAACCACAATTGATCTGTTCTCCGGCCTGTGTGGTTTCTACTGATACGTAAAAGCAAGGATTTCCAGAAGTTTCATATATCACCAACGTGTAGCGCTATGCAAATACATCCTATTTAAACCAGGGGCGATATTGAAAGTGCCTGTCTAAGCAGGCGCGACAAAGGCGGATTTGATCGATTCTGACGTCACGGTTGGCATTTCCATACTCTCTCTCCTGACAATTGCCCCCGTCTCTTCGCTCCGATCGTGGAAATGACCCTCATGCTTTGTTTGCGCAGACAAATCGACATAGGGGGCGCGTGTACCCGTAGGGCATATCTCAACGCTTAGAATTAAGCGTGGTGGTTGTTCAGCGGTCAAAATGGCTAGAAAAGTTTCTCCATTGACGCGTCTATTTTCGATTGCTTGTTGGCTTTGACGTTAAGCTCAATCCCAAATCAGCTGAACTCGTGCGAAGGCCCGCAGGAAAATATTGATTTCCTCTTGGAATTTCTGACGTCCAGTCATTGCAGCCGTTTTTGTTTTCTCCTCTTTCTCTCGTGGGGAAGCTATTTTTTTCTCTAGACCTCGTCCCGGGCGCCAGACAGTTGACAAAGGCCTGAAATTAACGGGCCCCTATGTGATGCTCGGGATGACTGTGAGTATATATTGGCTGTGAGTTCTTGAACTTCTCCCAGTCTTGGCATCTTGGGCCCCAGGTTCTGTTGGCTTAGTCACTTTTGTAACTCGTCCTTTTCTCTTCATTGTCTTCTTTTGCCTTTGGGAAATGCGGTGTTGTACAACGCGTATTTAGAGTGAGTGAGCGAGCAAGCAAATGAGCAAGCAAGCGAGCAAGGGAGCAGCAAGTGACCCAGCGAGCCAGAAAGCCAGCAAGCCAACAAGCCAGCAAGCCCGCTCAACGCTGGACGGCACTTTTGATATGAGCCAGCGCATACCGCTTACGTGTGCACCTCGAACCTTAAATCCCAGAAAAAAACACGGGGTGTAGACCCAGAGCATCGTTTCTTACAAACATTGGCCCGTATAAGCGAGATGACTTTCTCATTTATAACATGTAGGGTCTTTTAAAGACGATAGTCTTTCTTGGGCTACTTAAACCCAGAATTTTGGTCTGTCTGTCTGTCTGTCTGTCGTGTGACTCGATTCAGCCACCCGGCCAAAGTAAAATTGATATTGCGCAATAGTTTATACTCACAGCCAAATGTAAACGTGTAAGCCCGGTTTATATGTTCATACTTGTCAACTTTGTTGAACAAGAACAAGACATTACGCAAATATAAGACAGGAAATTAGTACACAAGGATATTTACAGTGTTCCTTTATTGAAAAATTCATGGATGCTTGGTTTTTCGATAGCAAATGATAATCTACATCTACTGCAGAAAACCGCCGCCTCCTGGCGGCATATGAAAAATCATGCGGCAACAGCAACGAAAGGTTCCACTAGCTGGTTCCACGTTCTGCTTGGAACGCACGTGGAGCACGGCCACGCGGTTCTATAAACCTTGTAGTCGGCCGCCTCCATTCACGCGCGTCTCCGCCGTACTGCAGCGCTGGCATCGAGGAACCCGGCCTGTAGCAGTGGAACGCGGTAAATTCAAATCGCCTTGCGCAAACCTTTAGTGTGTTTACCTTGGGATGAGCGCGACGGTACAGGAACAGCATGAGAGGTGAGCGGGAAAGCAAAGGGGGGCATTTCCTTGGCAAATGTCTACAAAGACTATTGTCTTTTGACGAGATTTGCAACGAAAGGAGCAGATACGCGGTCAATTTTTTTCGTTGTCAGACCACCGACCAAGAAATCAGGTGCTCAGTATGTGAATCGGTGCGTTCGTGTAGGCGTGTTTGTGAGTTTCCGTAATGTGCAAGGCTGAGCGCAGGTGTTCGCCCTTACGCCCATTACCTTATTTTGGATGAGTTCAGTCACTCCTTGCTCTTTATTAGATACCTCTATTTTGTGTCCACAATACGAATACGTGTTCAGGGGTCATTAGGCGCCGCAGGTTGACAGAACGAAACTCGACGCTAGGAATTTTCAAATTTTCTGCGAAGTTAAAACTTCATACGATAAAAAATATAACGATGCGGCCTAAAGAAGACAAAAGAAAATACGAAAAGAAGATTCCGGGAAAAGCGTGCATTAAAAGAGCTCCAAACTGTGAGCGCTGAGTGAATTCACGATTCATTTCTATGCAAGAGCGAACACATCGATTAACAGGAGAGAGCCGCAGAACTGTGGCGAAGGCCTTTATGGAATGAAAGTCAAACGTGATTTGAAAAGCAAGCCAGAAAGAGCATAATTTTATTTTTCAGCGAAGTAATTTTTAAGGGCTTTCCTAATTTTTTGCAAATAAAAAGGCAACCAGACATGAAAAACACACAAAACCTAGCCGGGTCTTTACGGATAGCTTACAATCCAAAAAGCGTTTATTCATGATACATAACATCAAGACCAAATTAAGTACTCTAGAAGCCGTTATTATGCTAAAAGATGCATCCTTAGTGTTGAGTTCATTATTTTCTAGTCTGACATGAGGGTCGATTGTTTTGCTGTGATGTGCCGCCATTATACAGCCAGAATTACAGTACGGTACTTTGCCATGGTTCTGTTTTAATAGTTGTTTTTATACAGCCTTGTGCCTTGTTAATAACACGAATATTTACGCATAGTCTGTGGGTACAGCGCTAAAATAAGACAAGAATGCTGTAAAAATTCCATCTGCTTTATGTGGCAATAAAATATGTAGGGGTAAAATACGCCTTATGTTGAGCTCTCGAGCATCACAGCGAGAAACATGTTCACGCAAAATGCATTCCCTACTCTCAAAAGTTATACCAAAGAAAAAATAACCGGGAAGTGCCTCCTGGCTAAAAATTGCGCCGTGAATTTCGGTTCTACCATTTAGATAAGAAATGACGCGCGGTGAGCAACCTTAATATCGCCGCAGGACCGCACCAAACGGCCTGGTCGTAAAATTGTTTTAGGTGAACTTCCTGGCCACGTATCCACGCCAGCTCCCTTTTTTTTTCCCAACCACTTTCAAGCACTTAGGTGCATAAAAATTCTATCGGAGTAGCCAAAGAATTAAAGTATCAGATAAATTATCCTGGCAGCTTTCTAAACCTCCTCTCCCCTACCCCTTTCACCCTCCCAAACTGGTTTTTTCTTCGACTTTTGAGATAAATTTAGTACGGGGGAGAGATTATAAAAACAATGGCTTTCTTCTTCAGCGCATTTAAGTTGGAAAATTGCCATGAGCTGTTCATGCATTTTCATTATGATGGCAATCTTCCAAGCCTTTGAACAAAAAAAAAAAGGAGTTCAATTGCGCATAATATTATGCCAATACCCTAGCCACCAAAGCTCCAGCTGGGTTTCTATTCTCGGTGGAACTATGCGGGCACAACCACCAAGTTGTATATCGCATCTTCTTTCTTACCGATATTTGTGTCAGGCCGGAGATTTAAGACAAATAGCTGTTTAAACTTTAGAGCCAGTCTGCGCGCAAATCCGGATCTAAAATTCGATAACCTGAATATATAAGCTCTCAAGTTTAATGGTAGAACGAGCAAAACCAATAAGTTCTATGTTTGGGAGGCACTCTACTCAGGCCGAAAAACGATTGCTAAAGGTTTAAATTATTCTCCCTGTTAAGGCAGGCGATGGCGCGCATACAGCCTAACCCACGGAGGTATTTTTATCGTTCCCAGTAATTTTAATGCTCACGAAACGTTGGCAGTACCTAACTGTTTACGCTACCAAGCGGCCGTTAATTTTGTTACGAAACGCTCGCCAGCTCTTATTAATTGCGCGTGCTTGTCAGTTGAGAGAACAACACTTTAAACTAAATTTTTGCTGTAGTTGAATAGATTTAATTGTGCGGGCTTGTTTAAGCTAAGGGTACTCATTAAGACTCCTGAAAAAATATTCCACCTTGAAGGCATGCTTCCTTTTTCCAACATTATGTGCTGAATTATCTAGCAGTGTTGTATCTACACCTCGCGGCCAGCTTTTAAATAAATAAATAAATAAATAAATAAATAAATAAATAAATAAATAAATAAAAATGAATAAATAGGAAATAAAATTTTGCGTGTGTGTGCGTGTGTGCGCGTGCGTGTGTGCGTGCAGGATGCTTCTTCAACGCGTGGCTAAACTGTAGGAGGTATTAGGAAAGAAAGAAAAACCAAGCGTTGTCGCATATTTGTTTACGATTTAAAACCACACCAACAAGGCATGTAATTGTTACGTGGCGGCAGGACACAGATAAGACGAACGATGGGATGGGGTGAAGCGATCTATTTACAGAATGGGCATAGCGGCCAAGGCACAGAGCTCGCGCAAGATGCGCGCCAGGAACGTTGTCGTCGTCGTAATTGTTCTTTGGTCAAGGGGCTGTGAGGCATTGCCCACCTTAGTCCCGTAACATCACCCCCCGGGTCGAGGGCAACCGTCCCGGTAGATGCCGAGGCAACGTGAGGATTGCGATGCGGTGAGCGATGCGATGAAAACATACAGTGGAGATTTGCCTGCCGCCGCAGATGAAGATGACGTCCCTGTTGATGCCTGGCCCCAGAGAACCGATGTCTTCAAGCAGGAACGAACCGTCTGCGGAATTCGAGCCACGTCGGACGAAAGGGCTGGGGACATGACGTCTTCTTTGGTGTGTTCTGGGCTTGTATCGGTTGGTCTTCAGTGGCGGCACACGGGCTGGGGACACGGGGCGGGGGACGTGGTCGGATGCAGGTCGCAGCGGGCTGGGGCTGCCCGACATGGCCGACGGTCCCTCGACGATTTCGATCAAGGCCGAGACGATGCGATGTGGAGGCCAGGATGGGGATTACCCCGCACCTCCACCAAAATGTTACGTGGTGGCAGGACACAGATGAGACGAACGATGGGATGGGGTGAAGCGATCTATTTACAGAATGGGCATAGCGGACATGACACAGAGCTCGCGCAAGATGCGCGCCAGGAACGGTGTCGTCGTCGTAACTGTTCTTCGGTCAAGGGGCCGTGAGGCATTGCCCACTTTAGTCCCGTAACAATTTCTTTGCACCACAGCAAAGGTAATGACTAAAGTTTGAAATCTCACATTTCGCACGCAAGGTAATGACTAAAGTTTGGAATCTCACATTTCGCACGCGTATTTGTGTCGCTTGAAACGGGATCCCTATGGGCTTCGTGTGCTCCTATGGTGGCGCCACTAATTTGCTGTGTTCCGCGCCACCTTGCGGAAAACGAAGACATAACTTCTAAGTCCGCAAGCAGGCGACGTAGCGTAGCGTCTCGTTCGGCAGTGTACGAATATTACAAGGAAGAAAGAATAGCCGATATTCTTTTGCAACGAGATACAAACAACCAAACGGTACTTTTTCAAAGAGCAAATGTTACGCAAGGGCAACAGGAAAGCGAATTACCAAAACAAAATCGATTGTAGGCAAGCGCGGGTCTGTTTCCGCACGCGGGTAAAGCTGGCCCTGAAAAGTGTCTAAACACGTATGCCGCCATGATGCCACGCTGTTGTTGCCAGATCAGTAGTTCAAGATGCCGTTAACATTTTTTTTTTGCAGATCAGGCACAAATTTAGGCCCCATGCTGTATTCGGGTGGTCGCTCTGATACTCCGACTCGGAGTACGCCGATGCGCTGCTTCCCCCAATCCGAGCAAGAGCTCCCCAACCGAACGCGTACCCGATCTTCGAAAAGCACGCGACCGTGGCGCCGCGGCGCGGCCAACACGGCAACTGCAAACAGCCAGGCCGGCCTGCCAGAGTTGCGAACGTATTCCTGCACTTTGAACACAGGAAGCGGTGCGGCGAACAGTTCGGCGAACTTTTTCGCGTAAACGTGCGAGTCGTCGTCGTTTGAGCTGCTGTCCTCCTCGGCGTCGCGTTCGAGCTGCCGAAGCAGCGGAGACGTTTCCCATACACTCAATAGGCGTCTCCGTTTCGACATGATGCGGATATGCCTTCAGTAATTGCACGAGAGGCAAAAACGTCGAAATAATCCCACAATAAACCGCTGGCTAAGCCTCAGCGAACGCCACCAAATAGGCAGGCGAAATAGGCAGGCGAGCGGGCGAGCCGCAGCGGGCGTGGTCACGTGACCCGATCGCCTCCAGATTTCGGCGGCGCTCCCACTTCGGAGTCAGAGCATTCGGAGGAGCTCGGAGTGGAGAGCGACGCTCTGAGACGACCAACCGAACATAAGTCGAGCGCTCCATTTCGACCACCCGAACACGGAGTCGCTTTCTGGAGTGCTCCAGAGCGCTCTAAAACGACCACCCGAATACAGCATAAACGAAGGAGTACATTTACTACGTATTGTATGGTTTTATAAGTTTTTTCAACGCAGTCATGTTTGATGAACAAAAATTAATGAAATATTTGGCGAAAACAAATGGGGGCTGAGGCGCGAAATTCAGTTCCGGTATTTTGTGAGGAGCGTCAGTCACGTGGAAGTAATTTATAAAGCTTCACACTAACACAACTTGGTGTCGTGTACTGTCATTTCGACGCTTGTGGAAACTATCTTATCTACCCCCGTGCTGCAGCCCGCACACTGTAGACGATAAGAATGAAGCCGCTGCCGCCTATCTTCAAGGATACCATTTCCTACATGCCCGGGAGTGGCTGCTGCCGATTTGAACTCGCCGTCAGCCGGTCATGTCATGTTACGTGAGACATTGCTGGGCAGATCGGCTCCCTTTGAGTGTACATGATTCGTAAATTAAAAACAAACAAGCACCCGAAAGATTTTACAATGTCTAGCCTAAAAACTGGGTTCTTGTTTACCTTTGCTGTTTACTCTTAATAAACGCTGTCTTGTTTGAGTGAGAAATGAAACAAGCGCCAAATAATAGTAATAATATTAATAATTTTATTTGCACAATAAGATGGTTTTCCAGAGGCGGACAAGGCGAAGCAGAAAGGTACCAGTTTTCGATTGATGCATGCTCCTTCGATCACTGAAACACGCAATCCAAAATTTTTAAAGATAAGATATAGTGCACCCGTACGCACTCTTAATGAGGATTTGCATGACACATTATCGATGCTCGATAGATCAGCAAAGTTACATATTTTCACGTCTGCTTGTACTTGCACTCCTACGTGGCCCACGTATATACCTGCACAGAGGAGGAGGCAGAGGAATAAAATTCATTCATGCAAGCCTTTTAAGACTCTGATGTCTGGGAACCAGCCTCGTTGGGGGTTAAAAAAATATTCTGTCCTTCCCTGTGCGCCTTCGCTAATGAAGGAAAACGGCCGCTTCCGTTCGCGCCCGGTTTTGCCTGAAATGCCTGCGGTTTTGGCCAGAAATCTGTCTATAGAAACGGCCTTCGAAGCGTCTTGTGCTACATACATACACGCATTCTCAAGTTGAGGTGGCATGTTGTGTATTCGCGCAAGGCGAAGTCGACCAAGGATATATGTCTCCCTTCAAAAGTAAATGAATTTGAGTGTACCTATAAATTAGTTATTGTGATTTATCAGTTAAATCATAGCGGTTAATGTTGAAACAGCGATTACTCGTCTCTCGGCGGTGGCACAAGTTATTGGATACCGACTGCAGATCCATGGCGCTTCTCTGCAAAGCATATGTAGACGGCTTGCTGCGCTACAGCCTGCCTGTTCTGCAACGGCTGTCGCCACATGCAAAAAGCAACTCAATGCGGCTAGAAATAACTGCCTGCGTACCTGCCTCGGCCTTCCTAAGGGCTCATCGTGTGTTGGCACTGTCGCAGAGGCTGTTTGTTTGCCTTTATATATTATTAGACTGCAGGAAACATTTCGAATATACTTGAGGCATACGCTGCACGCAAAATCCAAGTTCTTGGCAGGTATTGCACGATGCAACAAAATTTCGAGCTTCGCAGAAACTCTAAATACTATAAACATCTCTGTACCTACCCAACGACGACAACTCGTGCCATCTGATTTCCCGCCTTGGACTCTATCACCCCTATGCATAAAATTAAACATACCTGGACTCACATAAAAAAGTTATGCCTCAGATATGCCTCCTTCAATTAGCACTTGCCCATATAAGTGACCAATACTCTCGTATGACCCACATTTTTACTGATGGATCATCTACGCCTGACTGCAGTTCTTCTGGGCTCTTCATTTCATCCACCGGCCAAGCACTCTCATACCGTCTTGAGCGCCCAACGTCATCTATATCTGCTGAGCTTCATGCCATCAAACAAGCACTTCGCTACATTCTCCGCCAGCAGCCAGCACAATGGGTAATCTTTACGGATTCGAAGACAGCACTGCAAACTCTTCGACGTGCCAGCTGCTTCAGCATTCACGAACTATATCCCGCGATGTCTCTTACCTAAATCATCTAGTTTGTGTCGCCGGACAACCGCGTGATACTGCAGTGGAATCCCTGCCACTGCGGCATCATAGGCAATGAAAAAGCAGATGAGGCTGCCAAGAGAGGATTGCACTGCGGAACGTGCGGAACATGTTCTTCACGAAGCACGATGCCTCTAGGCTAGCAAAGGAGCTTGTTTTCAGGGAAAGAAGCACCTTCTGGTCTCTCCCGGAAAAACCAGCACCCATTCCTGCATCATCGTCGACCCAACTTTGGCACTGAGGTTACCGGAGCGACTTCCACGTCGGCTAGAGACTTTGCTCCATCGCTTACGTCTCAACGGGGCGCTAAACACATACCTACCGCTATCGCCTTGGCCTAACCTCGAACCCCTATTGTGACAACTGCGGTTCACACAGAAACCGTCGAGCATATTTACTGGAGTGCCCTACATACTATCAAGCAAGAAACAACCTCGCCACAGAAGATCGAGTACCTCAACCACAGTTCCTTGACTTTAAAAGCACCTTCTGGGACCATGGCCATCTCCCTCCTCTCAGCGTAAAGTGCTAAACCGCATTATTTGAATACCTCAATGACATCGGCGTCGCTGAGCTGATATAGGACCAGACCATCCTTGCACTGTACAACCGCCATAGACTTTTCACGTGTCGCACTGACGGTCCCCCAACGCACACGCTTCCTCCTTTTTTTTTTCAACTTCTTTTATTTTCTTCTTTCTTCTCTCCCTTCCCCCTTTCTTCCTATTGCACACCTTTTTCCCTCCTTCCGTACCCGCAGAGTAGCATGTCGGCGTTAACATGCCGGCAGACCTCTCTGCTTTCCTCTAATAAAGAGCTTTCTCTCTCCTCTCTTTCTCAGCTGCAAAAATAATAACTATCGAAGGTGAATCAAATTGCTTAGCATGGACAGATCATCACTCACTGGTGTAGAGTATTCAGACTTAATATGTATTGCATGTAGCAGTCATTAAGATAGCTGACAATAAATTAAACTGAATTTTTTTTATTTGCGACAATTACATCTGCGCGTATCGGTTCAGCCAGGACCGCCTGGAGACGTTCTTAAGCTGTATACATCCGTTAGAAAGAAGGTATATAATACACCATCCGCCTCGCAGTCCGATATACGTAGCACAGCCTTCCTATTTATGCCGTCAAACCGGTGACCCCAGAGATGCCGCGCCAGACCTTGTCAAATTTCCAAGCTTCCATTCCAGCATGCTCACAGCAACAAGAACGATGACGAAGTTGCACTACGAGAGCTGGGTGCTAGTAATTCTGTAGTTGATTATGAAAGTTTAAGCTCATTCTGCTTGAAATCACCAGCATTCTTGTTTCATCAAAAATAATTGGGGCATGATAATGCCATCAGCCACTATGTATTATGTACTTAACACCACAGAACATATTCTGTGTTGCAATTCCAGCAACGAAACAAAGACAAATTTGACATTGACAGCCGTGCCCTCTCATTCTTCAGCAGGTTGTTTGAGACATGAGAAGTTATCTGTGCAAGGTGAACCCAATAAAATCCTGTACACATACATTACTACATTACTTTTCATACGTACAGCACATATAAGACATTACTGTTTGGCTGCGAGAACAAGCAAAAAGAAACACAGAAAAGGCAACGGGCCCATATCTACGAGCAACTCTCATCAAAATTTCCCTCCAGGACTTTAGGGAAGTTTGTAATGCTAACAGCGAGTCTAAGATGACCTAGTGTGCGAGTTGAAGGAAAGGAAGAAACAGTAGAAGAAAGGTAGGGAGGTTACTCAAGGAAAGAATGAGAACTGTCCGGTCGGCTACGCTACACGTGGAAACGGGGATAAGGGGCTTGAAAGGGAAAGAAGGACTGGTATAAATAACGAATAGAAAATTGAGGAGAAATAAAAAAAAAGGACGTGGGAACGGAAAGTACAAAGACAACAGCACCGACAAAAAAAAAAAAAAAAAAAGAAACGGCATAAAATAAACAGGAAAAACGATAAAATTGGCAAACGAAGGATGCTACACGCTGGTAACGCCTCGACAGAATCTCTGTGTTTTTCCCTCTTACGCACTTCAATCTGCTTCTTCAAGACGAGAATTGATTTGATTGCTTCCGTTGCACCGGGTCTACAAGTGAAATATGACTGATTTGCTGTGTACATGATTGTATACATTTTTTTATTTTTTCCTGAAGTGGAGCTGCTCCTTTCTGGCAGGCTCTTGTGCCGAACTGACTTTTAGAATTGCACTTGTTTTGCACATGCTGCCTCTCATTTATGCCTCTCGTTCATGCTGCCTCTCATTCCATTTATGCTGCCTCAGTTTGTACGTGTTTATTTCGTTCTCCTGCTCTTCTCAACTGCAAGATGTTTTTTATATTTAAATTGGTTTTCCTTGCAAAAAATGTTTGGCTTCTAGCCCTGTCTGTTTATTGGCTTTAAAGCTTTAAACCTGCCTGGGCTTTGCTTCAGCATGTCAGTTCCCCACATTATTTTCCTCTTTCCTCATTCTGAGAGAGGGGGACATGGAATTTTAAAGGGCAACGAGCCCTGTGTTGATACTAATGAACACTTACATTACTTTCTTTGTGTTTGTAAGTACTGAAAGCTATAGTTACCACCAACCCAGAATGGCACTGCATGTTTTGCATGATACTTTTTTAGTTTCTGGTTTGCTTTTGTGGAGATTTTGTTTAAGCTGCTATTAAATAGATTAATTGCAACGTAATGCAACCTGGCAACATTAATGATGTATCTTGTGTGACGTCCCCAAGCATACAACCAATGCCAAATCTTTTAAGCTTACATAGACAAAGGAAAAATCTGAGTGAGTTTCATGATGCACATAACATAGTAATAATAGGCTTGGGTATTTCACGGTTATAGAAAAGAAATGGACTGGGGATATTAAGCTCTCACGGGAGATCACCTGCATTTAAAACAGTCCGGAAGCGGGGATAGTAGGGAAAATAGGATAGGAGAGAGAAAAGTAAAGAAAAGAAAGGTGAGGAAAGAGTAGAGAAGAGTAGTTCCACTGCGGCCGATTCCGTCGCACACAACACACCACGAACACTGTTGGCTGGCGTAATGCTGCGTCCGGGAGGCGAGAAGCCTAGAAGGGAACTGTGAAGCGCGGAGGCGAGCTTGCTGCGACGAGGAGCGAAGTCTGCGGCGGTCCCGACCGCTTCGGGGTTCGCTGGATTGGAGTGCTGCCGACAGACGGGTACTGGGGAGCTGGCACTCGACCGCGCACACCAGCAGAGCGAAAGCCGGGCTACATCCAAATCCAGGGCGACGGCCCGCGCATACAACGCGCCCCCCAAATGAAGTCCCTCCGAAGCACAGGAGCACGAAAAAAACACGTACGCTCAACTCCGAAGCGACGACCGAACTCTCGTGACGCATACGCAAAAGCTACGTCTCCGAGCGTACGAAGTACCCGCTAATCTACGCGCTACCCGACTAAGTTGCGGAGAATTCAATACTGCATATAACGCGTTAGCATGGCACAAAAGTTCGCTACCTACCACAGGAAAAACTTCACACAACGTTTCTACACAGCGAAGTTGTCACGGCGCAGCCACTGCAACGGTGGCTGCTATGATGGAATTCGTTGGTTGCTAGGTGAATACCAACTACTGCCGCCAACTCTAGTAGGCAAAAAGACAGCGAGCAATGCTGTGAGGTTGGCATCATGGCTGCGCACAGGTTTAGCACGGTTTGCACGGGCTGGCCGGGCACATTTTCCTCCAGAGTCAGTAGTATTTTCCGTGCCATATGAACACGCTGCCATTTTGCAACGGCTTCAACTGAGCACCAGAGGCGTCACCCAAATGAATGATCAAAATAAAAAGGCGAAAACTGCGAGCCCACTTACGAAAGGAAACAGTGTGTGTGTGTGTGTGTGTGGCGTGCGGCTGCTGTGGCGTGCGTGTGCGTGTGCGTGTGCGTGCTGCTGGTGTGTGCGTGTGCGTGTGCGTGCGTGCGTGCGTGCGTGTGTGTGTGTGTGTGTGTGTGGTGGTGTGTGGTGGTGGTGTGTGTGTGTGTGTGTGTGTGCGTGCTGTGCTGTGTGTGTGTGTGTCGTCTGTGGTGTGTGTGTGGGGGCCGCGTGTGTATGGGTCCGTGTGCTCCTGGTTCGTGTGGGTGCCTGCATCGCCTCCTGAATGCGATATGATGTGGAGAGACGCCGCGTTCGCTCCACCAATGGAGACACTCCTGTGCTCCTGTTCTGTGGGGCCTCTCGTCCCCGAAAGAGCATCAAATTACGGTGCAATGTTCCAGCGGCGCCGGCAACGATTTGGTTTGTTCGGCCAGTTCGGCTCGCCTTAGGCAGGTCCTCGACAGGGCATGATCGGCGTAAGTAGCATCATTTGGCGGACAGCTGAGAGAAGACCGGCGACCGGACTTTCACAGGCCTTGCAGAAGCGAATTTCTCCCGTGTAATCTCCATGTGCCTTGTACGTGTCAGGAAGTGATTTATGTCGCTTTGTGTGTGTGAAATCGCTGAGAAAGATCCCGAAGATTCTGGTTTGTAAAGCAGGTGAATTTGAAGCGCACTACCTCAAACTGCTGACACTACGATGAGTTCTGGATGGGCTCAGAAAAATATCTCAGAAAAAAAAAATTCGGTTCATAAACGCGTACTTCATGTGCGGATACTTTTGGACGTAGATGCGCGTGAGAAGCTTTCATGAAATCCTGTAAGCGTTTATTTACCTTGTGTTTGTCGCTCCAATAGCCACGGGCACAGTTGTGGTAGAGCGCACAACAGAGCTATAATTGTGCACAAATGGTTCCTCTCGCATTCGGAGTGCCGATGAAAAAAAGACCATTTGGAGTAATGGAGATTGTTTCAAAGCTGATAGAGTTGTACGTGATGTTCGTGTAGCTACATGCCAGCGTAAATAGTGCTCGTGCATGTTATAATCTTTCTCAGCAAAAATATTTTGCGCAACAAGCTCCACTTGAACTCGTTTCCTTCACCTACTGTGGCAGAGAAACTCAAACTACAAGTTGTACCGAACATATGTTTGAGATATTTGAGCGTCATTTCAATAAAACTAGATGCGAGCCTCCGAATGGTGGCTGGTGTGTGACCATCTGTTTATTGTTGTTTCGCTGTGTAGCGTAAACTTTTACGTTTCCAATGTTTTCATTTTAAAGCTTTCTTCATATTTTGCTGGTATGACTACTTACAATGGAAGCATGCATATTCGTGGAATGCTTCATGTATTTTCTGATGCGTACACAGTTATACTGACACCAGAGGCTATATTTGAGCAGCAACAAAAATAAGCATTCGTTCCGTTTCGCTGGATACGCGGCATATTTTCGCAGCGGTCGTACGCCAAGTAGCGTGCAGATACGCAAATGCACCTATGGATCAGTTCTTTTTATTTCTCGGGTACAATGTGCTTTGTGCACGTCGACGTCGCAGGCAGCTGATCCGTGTACTGTCGTCTGCTTTTATTGGAGAAGGGGCGGTTTCTAAAATATTTCAGCTTGTATTCCCGCAGAACTCGTCAGCGGAATATTTCTACGAATATTGCAATTGTGAACGTAATAAAACGCGGTAATTGTTGTGTATTAATTTCCCGGTTGTTGTTTCAATTGAGCCCAGTGGCGAACTGCTGGAAATGTTTATTTTTGCTCTTCAGAAAAAATTCCGCTGCCGCTACCAGGTGGCGCCACATGTTTACTTGAAACTGCAGGGCAGGAACCCTTAACTGAGAGAGCGGCAGCGTGTTGGCCAGTGTGTCTTGGGCATAGTTGAGTGTTGTTATGCACCCGGATTGAGAACTCAAGTTGGAAACTTCGTCCCCACCCTGTTCACTGTAACGTCCGTGCGCTGCTTATGTTGTCGTAAAACAAACAGTTTAATTAATTTTTGCTTCTGGCTTCTCGCCACCCAAACGGAGACAACTCTCGCAAGCAGGAAGCTCGCCAGTAACGCTTCCACGACGCGTGCCGTCGTAGGAAGCTCGGTCGAAACACACTTTAAGCAAGAAGTGTCACCAGTAATGAAACACGTAGGGCTCCCGACGCATCCAAAATCCTCGTGAAGAAGGCGTTGTTTTCGCACATCAAACTGTTGACTGCGCGTATACAGCTGCCGCCATCCAAGCTACCGCAAACAACCACAGCAGCAACAAAAGCGCGCAGTGTGTACAGTTCGGGAGGACAAAATGGCGAAGAGGAATTCTCGTCGCGTATCCCGTACACTCTCCCCGCCCACTTTCAGCCGAACGTGGTAAACAGACGTCACCGTTGTTGCAACACCGTCTCCACTTCTCGCGGAAACGAGTGGAACAAAAAGTGACGGGGACTTCCTGGGGCTCTTTTTGGTTTTTCAACTGTACCAGTGCACACGACGTCCTCTGGGTCATTTGGAAAGAGTCGTCTTGATGGTCAAGACATCCCAGCGCTAAGCCTCTTGAAAGCAACTGTGAAAAAAAGTGTAAGACGACGCTGTGATAACTAGAGAGAAGTAGGACAATGTGGCGGCACCTTAGCACGTAGAGTCATTTGCTGCGGCAAGCCGACAATCTCCGAGAGCGAACGTACTGCGGCTGCTCCCCCACCGATGAGTGCTGTCCACGCGCTCCCAGTACGGCGCCAACCATGAACTGAGAATAAACGGAGACACCGGTTTGGGTTCCCGGCATGAAAGCTATCGGACACGTCCCGCCTCGTGTTTCCTCGGCTGTCGCGAGAACATTAATATTTGGTACAGTAACAGTCGTACTCAGAACAGCGTCTGTGTGCATGAGTGCACGCACAATTTGATATACATTGAATGGAATTTAAATTGTTGTCATACAAAGCAAATACATCACACTAAAGAAACCAGGAAAAACGCTTGATAGCAGCTTGGCTGATTTCGGTTTCCGAGGCATCAGGAGGCACTGTATAAGATGAACAGCACCATTGGTGCAGGCTGCGGGCTGCGCGCACCATCTAGAAAAATCCATTTTCCACCTTTCCTATTGTCTTGCTAAATTTATATAAAAGTAATAATGCGAACGGTAGTATTGGGTGCTGCAGGGCGGTTACGGCCTGCGAACAAAATTAGGGCTGCAGTTTCCCATTGCAGGGTATATGGAGATAATTTGACGAAGTTTGTTGCATTTTATTGTAAATAGTATTAAATCACAATGCCTAGGTGGATCTGTAAGCATGGTAAACTCAGGGTGGATGAGATTACCGCGTCTGCGGAGGTAAACATGGTGAATTTCTTCTTCTGAGAAGCGTGAAGAAGAATCAACCAACCGATGTCACGGTGGTTCAGGCGATTGCGTTATGCGTTATTGCGTTAAGCGAAAATGCGTTATTTCATTATATGTTCTTAACATTATAAATCAGCTTCATTACCCATTAATACTAATGTTAATACAGTCTAGTCTACTTATAACAATATCGAAGTGCCAAGGAAATCCCATCGTTATAACCGATGATTGTTATATTCGGGTTGCTAAATAAAAAGACGGAGCAGAGCTCAAAACATTTTATTTGCAGGGAAAGCAAGGTTGTACTGCTACCTATTTGTGGAAAAGCAGCCATACTCGGTCAGCTTTATTTCCTGCACATGAAGTTGGCGCACATCTTTTTCAAGAGCATATATAGGTGCTTTACCTAGCTATAGTATATTCTAGGCACTATAGCTTAGCTGAGCGGAAGGTCCTTGGTGGAAACGAAGACCCTGAGAGACTATCATGCGTTGGGCCTCCTGCGAATGTGCTACCCAAGTAGGCTGTGCAACCGCGTCGTCAGAGTTGTCCCTGCCACCGCTGTCCGCAGCACGTATCCGCGCAACGATCGCCTATTCAGTGAGGCACTCAGACGTTTCCAAAACATCGGCCCTGACGTCTGATCCGCGGAAAAACGCACGTAGTTGAAGAGGCACCCAGTCAAATTCTAAGCAGCAGGCACGGGGACGGGGCCAAACCTGCGGCATCGTGAGGGGTGTTTGGAAGGATAACTGTTCCCCTACTCCTCTCGCTTCCTCGTAAGCGGCGCAGTTGAATCGTTTTCCTAGGGGTGGACGGGATACGAGGCGCATCGCGGCGCATGGCATCGGCGTGGTTGGCGTGGAAAGCCGGCGGCAGCTCGCATTTTTGGTGCTTGCTGTAACCCGATTCAATCGCTATATCCGATATCGTGGCACTGGAGCATTGTAATAAGCGGTTTATTTTCTCATGGAAAGCATACAAAAGCGGACAGTGCCATAGCTGTTCGTCGTTATATCCGATATATTGTTATAAACGGTATCGTTATAAGGGGACTGTATTGTGGGAATCGTGGAGAACCGCGGCCCACGATCCCGAGCCGGCGCGCGCTTCGGGAGAAATGCCTTGCGTTGAAACCGGCCCGCCGCTCCAGTGGTTCGTCGGCGGCCCCCGAGAAATGGCACCACCGGTCCGTGCGGGGCATAGGCGCGCGGGCCGCGCGAACGTGTGCGCGCAGAAGACGGATAGTCTCGCCGGAGGCCCGGTCGGGGCAAGATCGGCGGAACAGCACGGCGGTTGCGGATAACATCTATCAGGTGGGAACTGTTTGTCGCGCGCCGTGAGTGCCTGTCTCCCGTTCGCGATCACGGCCCGGATTGCGTGATACGTGAACGCCTTCGAGCCTTGTGCTCGCATGCTTTGGGAGTCCCCAAATTAACGGCTGGGCTTCGGCACTACTGCACTGTGTTCTCGTATCGGCGAACCTCGCTGGGCTCCCGTAGGCTCGGGAGCCCGCGTGGTTGACACGCCGGAGCTAGCGTGGTGGCCTACGCCGGAAACTGGCTAGATGGCCGACTAAGAGCCCCACGATATTCCACATGGCGCCCGAACGTGGGTATCCTCTTCAGACGAATTCGAGGTTGCTATCTCCCCGAGAACAATGGCGAGACTTCTGTGCCGGTGGCGTCCGCGGGCATTTGCGGTGAGGACGGGGGTTCCCAATCTTTACTGCGTCTGCTACATCGACCACAGGCGTGGTTCAGGTTACCCTCTCAGCGGTGTATGCGTTGCTGCAGTCGCAGCCCGCTACGCTTTGTCCGGAATACTTCGGACGTAACGCCTCGCTCCAGTCGGTTGCAGGAAGGACAGTTATGGTGCCCGATACAGCCGTGACGGCAAATGTGTAAACCTTTCTACACGCGCCAGGCGGTACGTCCGAAGGGTGCCTCCGAGCTCCACAATCGTGGCCCGCTTGCGAGACGGGAGGTACGTAGGCCTTGTTCCAACATGGCGGCGGGTCGCCTTCCTCGTAGCGCCGTCCCCGAGCAGTCGCGCCGGCGGCGCCGGTTGAAGTTTCCCGCAGGCGCGGCGGACACTACCGAGCGAGGGTGAGGTGTTCTGGAGTCTGCAAACCGCACGATGAGCCCGCCGCTACTGCGCTTCGGGTTCGAGGCGGAGTGTTTGCCGATTTGACGCCTGATAAAGAGCGAGCCTGATAAAGAGTGTGATCATAATCACACGATCAATCAGGTGATAGAGAAGTGCGCTGAATATACTGAACCCCTATATATAGCCTTCACAGATTATGAGAAAGCATTTGACTCGGTCGAAACCTCAGCAGTCATTGAGGCATTACGGAACCAAGGGGTAGACGAGCATTATGTAAGAATACTAGAGGATATCTACAATGGATCCACAGCTACCATCATCCTCCATAAGGAGAGCAGTAAAATACCTATAAGGAAGGGCGTCAGACAAGGAGACACAATCTCTCCGATGTTATTGACAGCATGTTTACAAGAAGTATTCAGAACGTTGGATTGGGAGCAGGTGGGAGGAAGGGTTAATGGAGAAACTTCAATAACCTCAGATTTGCTGATGGCGTTGCCTTGCTAAGTAACTCGGGGGACGAATTGCAAAGCATGCTTTCCGCACTGGACATACAGAGTAAAACCGTGGGCCTGAAAATTAATATGCAGAAAACCAAAGTAATGATCAATAACCTCGGGAAGCACAGCGGTTTGAGATAGGTGGCGAGGCAGTGGAAGTGGTAAAAGAATATATCTACTTAGGCCAAGTTGTGACCCCGGATCCCAACCATGAGGCAGAGATAATTAGAAGGATAAGAATGGGGTGGAGTGCATACGGCAGACATTCTCAGATAATGAATGGCAGCCTACCACTGTCCCCGAAGAAAAAAGTGTATGACTGCTGCATCTTACTGGTACTCACCTACGGGGCAGAAACTCTGAGGCTGACTAAGAGGGTTCAACTTAAACTGAGAACGACTCAGCGGGCAATGGAGCGGAAGATGATAGGTGTAATATGAAGGGACAAGAAGAAAGCGGAGTGGGTCAGGGAACAAACGCGTGTTAAAGACATCTTAGTAGAAATTAAGAAGAAATGGACGTGGGCAGGGCATGTAATGCGAAGGCAAGATATCCGTTGGTCATTAAAGGTAACAGAGTGGATCCCTAGAGAAGGCAAGCGTTGCAAGGGACGGCAGAAAGTTAGATGGGCAGATGAGATTAAGAAGTTGGCAGGGATAAATTGGTCGCAGTTAGCGCAGGACCGGGGTAGTTGGAAATTAATGGGAGAGGCCTTTGCCGTTGTTGCAACCGGGCGGGCCGAGCCGCAGCCGGGAAGAGGTCCAGAGCTGATAGGCCAACGTAACTGTTTACTTCATAGCGAGAGGTGAGCCGAAGCCAAAGAACAATGCCCCGACGGGCGAGGTTACAATACAGGACTCGAGCAGAGCGACATCCTCTGCTCTAACAGGAATGGATTACAGCGCTCGGGCAGCTCTATTTATTCCTAAAAGCGATAACGGCCAAAACGCCAACAAGCGGCAACACGCCACGAACGTCACAGACACACACAACGCTCTTTCCAGAGTTCGTGACAGTCGGTAGCCTCGGCGCACGTTGAGTCCGAGAGAGGGGAGAGAGGAGGACTCCGTTGCGATCGCGGGGCCTCTGTGTCCTTGGGCGGGTCTCGACGTATTTGAAGCGCGTTGAAAGCGAGGCGTCTGGCCCGGCTTGTCGAAACTTGAATGAACATGGTGGCGCCTAACGGCTGAAAGGCGCACGCAGTGGCTTCGCCGCACAGCCGAAGAGTGATGCGGGAAAGTACGGCGGCGCTGGCCGATTCGTAACACGCTGCAGTGTGCGTAGATAGGCTGGTGATGAAAGTGCGAGGGGGAACGCTCAAGAATCAGTCTCCTTTCACTGCGGGGGGAAGCGGGAGCAATGGATCGTTGTCTCCGCGCTTCCGGAGTGCGTGCGTCTCGATGCCGTGAAGTCCCCGATCGAGATTTCGATTAGGCAGCAAGAGCTTCGCGCGGCTCGGCAGCGGGCTCGTTGGTCGCGAGAGACCACCAGTCTTTGGAGGAGACGGACTTTCAGGCGACCTATACCGGTGATGTGCGTCCGTAAGCCACTGGTATTGCGGTTCGCGCTGGCTCTACAACAGCTTGTATTGCTGCGAGCGAGTTCCAGGAGCCCCACCTGCTTGATGGTGACGCAGCTTTGCCGACCAACGCACCAGGCCTAATTAACTCGGATGGTTGTTTCGATGCCGACAACCCGTAATAGTCAGGCGAGCTCCCTCCAGGCGGGGGTGGCTGCTGGAGCACAGTTGCCGGACTCGTGATTCTGCGAGCAAGCGAACGTGCAAGGGGGAGTACCGTCGGGCATGCAGTTTTGTTGCCCTATGTGGCGAGGTCGTAGATAAGGTTTCCGGCCAGTCACAGGAGATTGCGGAGTACCGCTGCTCCCGACTTCTAGTATTGGAATCGTTTGCCCCAGTCGGTGAGAGGGAAACCTGCAGGCGGGTATCACCGGGAGCCACGCCAGTCACCACTGCCAGGGACAGCGAGGATGGCCTGCTGAACTACCGGCGGGGCCGAGCACGGCCCGCGGAGCTCCCGCCAGTTGCTACTCCTGCCCCCCGGGCCACCGACCTTCCGGCAGCCAACCGTTCGGGAGGGCCTGCGGTAGAAGCGGCCACGGAACCCAGGGGGCGGCGTGATCGGGCGCCTACGCGAGGGCTGCAAGCCTTCGGACAGCCACAGTGGGCGCGGCCGTTCCTGTTACTACCTCGAACTGGGAGTGGGGGTGGCATCATGGCGCGACCCCGGCGTTCGTCGCCTGCGGCTGCAGGCTTGCCCCGGGCCTGCCAACCTGCTGTGCTGCCCAACTGCTAGAGACTTGGAACCTGTGCAATGTGTTTGCGGGTTTGTGAGGCGAGCATCGCGACGACGGCATCGTGTGGCGAACCTTGCTGTGGACTGGCGTAGGAGTGTCGTTCGGTGGCAGTTTTGCTGACTTGAGGCGTTGTGACGAGTGTTGTGTAACGTGGCGTCACTTCAGCTCAAGGGGCGTCCATTATTTAGGGGGGAGCAGTGTGGGAATTGCGGAGAACCGCGGCCCGCGATCCCGAGCCGGCGCGCGCTTCGGGAGAGACGCGTTGCACTGAAACCGGTCCGGCGCTCCACTGGTTCGGCGGTGGCCCCCTGCAGACGGTACCACCGGTCCGTGCGGGGCATAGGCGCGCGGGCGGCGCGAGCGTGTGCACGCGGAAGACGGAGATAGTCTCGCCGGAGGCTCGGTCGGGGCAAGATCAGCGGAACAGCATTGCGGTTGCGGATAGCATGTATCTCAGGTGGGAACTGTTGTTTGTCGCGCGCCGTGACTCACACGTAGCAAGTAATGCCTTATTTAAGCGAAGCTTTAATGTGCTGACTGATGCCGTTGTACGCAATACGTCCAGCAGGAATGCCAACTTTCTCCGTCGATGACGAATGATCCCGAGAGAAGTGAAAGAAAAAACCCTTCCTTTGGTCGGAATTGAACCTAGGTCCCTCGCTTTATGAAGCCGTCGTCTATCCGATTGTTTCATTTCGGCATGGTCGAAGCGAACGCCAAGTAGCAGGTACAGATTCGCGTCATGCACTCCAAACCCAAACGTTAGGCCTACGGAGTGCACATCCGAGAGTTGCTGTGGATATTGTGGAATTTAAAGCTTACCTCCACAGTAGAACACACTCGAAGTGAGGGACTGGCCAACCAAAGCATCCATCACGAGAAAGCTGCGCGTTCAACAATCGTCGTCGTTAGACGGAGGGGTACATGATTTTTCCCTGAGAGAGAGAGAGAGAGAGAGAGAGAGAGAGAAGGCTCTTTATTAGAAGAGAAAACCAAGGTGTTTGCCGGAATTTCTACACCGACATGCTACTCGGCGGGGGAAGATGGAGGGGGAAAGAAAAGGCCTCATAGATTACAGGGCAGAAGAAAGAGGAAGAAAGAGAAGAAATAAAAGAAGACAGAAAAATAACAAGAAAATGACTCTCAGTTTGTGAGTAGTGGGATTGCAAATCTGTCTTCTAAAGTCTAAATCACTGCAGTGACGCCAATCTTGTCCAGATAGTCGAACAACGCCTCCAGTACTTTGCGTTGAGCTGGTGGAGATTGCCATGGACCAAGAAGTACTTTCAAGGTCATTGGTCCTGGGCTGAGGCGCTCTAGTTTCTGCGCAAGACTGCTTCTTGCGTGTATGTATGCAGAGCCTTCCAGCAGCAAATGCTTCACGGTTTCCGGCGACCCGCAGTTGTCGCAGTAAGGGTTTGTGGTGACACCAAGTCGAAAAAGGTATGCCTTCGAAAGCGCTGCGTTGAGACGAAGTCGGTGGTATAATGTCTATAATCGGCGCGGAAGTATCTCTGGCAGCCTCATCCTGAGCTCAGGGTCTATGTAGCGTAGGAAGGCATAATAGGGAGTTTTAGTACAGCGTTTGTTGCTTTGGCGTACGCTAAACGCTAAATTTTTGCGTCCCGCTACGTAAACACTGCCAGTGGAGTTTTAGTAGAGCGTCTCATCAGTTTTGCGTAGCGGCACGCTAATGCATACAGCGCCATCTGTGTAATATTTTGCGAAATGACTCGCCGGCTGATCTGCGAGCGGAGTGCCGGTGTGCTTGGAGATTTTACGACTATCCAAACAATCGTAAACAAACGCTTTCCCGTTAGTATTGAATGCAACACGGCCGCAGCACGGCGTGAATATTCTCTTACCTACGTACGTTCCATAAAGACACATTTGAAGTCCCTCGGAACTTCTTTCGTGCAATCGCACAGAACGCTCTGAACCGAATGCCCGGGTTTGACGCATACATTTTATTCAACTTCAAAACACTCCAGAGAGGCGTTTCGAACGAACACAACGTCACGACATGCGTTGCAAGTCTGAACTGCGATCGACGGCGATCGCTTGCCTCCTCCTGCCCGTTGTAAATTCGGACTTCACCTCGCGCGCGGTTTGCGGGGTGGAACAGCAAGTCACTTAAATCTGGCGCTCAAGCCGAGAGGGCTTTTAGCCACGCATACTGTACATACCCGATGCGAGGTTGAGTCGTACGTCGCTCGAGAAAGATAATCCAGGGCATGGGCAGCACTGTCCAGTGTCCACCCGCAGAAACACAACGTCGCATTTCATCGCGAACGCGCCCACAACGCACACACACACCGCTTCGGTCGCTGGCCTGGCTACAAAGCTTCGTTGGGGCAGCCAGCGATGTCACGACGATACGGAGCTGCGCGAGGGGCGATGTGCTAAGCACTCGACGTATTTAAAACACAAGGGGCAAAGAACTTGGTTCATCGGGAGCAAATTACTGTCGACAGAAAAGCGGAATAGTGGATGCTTGCCGGGCTACTTGCCGCCATGTTGGAAACGCAAGTGGCCTCGCGTACGCACGCTATTTCTCTGCTTCCGTCTGCTAAACGCAGAAGCGGCTTAACGTACGGCGCATGCGCAGTGACAACGACGCAAAGAAATTGCGTTCGCTAACTTTTTGCGTACGGTTGCGTACGTTATTCAAAAACTCTCTAATGGTGATCTGGAAGGGACCAGAGGCGGTTCCGTTCCATTAAAACGAGCGCCCTTCGCCATAGTTGTGGCATCACGGCTGAGTGAAAAAAATCTTCCTCACATTGCGCATTCCAGGCCCTGCGAGCAGCTTCATCCGCCTTCTCATTTCCTAGAACACCACAGTGACCGGGAAGCCACTGAAACGTTATACGGTGTCCAGCGTCGTTGGCAAGGTGGTGCAGGTATGTGATGTTGCGAGAGGCATGTTCATGAAGGGTGACGCAGTCACTGTGTTGCAGGTTTTGGAGAGCCACCTTCGAGTCTGTTAAAACAGTCCATCGCTTTGGCTGCTGGCGTAAAGTGTAGTGTATAGCTTCCTTGATGGCGTGAAGCTCGGCGGTCATAGATGATGTCGCATGCTCCAGGCGATAGGAGAACATCTGGCCAGTAGAGGGAATAAATATTCCGGAGGAACTGCGCTCAGGTGTGCAGGAGCCATCTGTGAAGATGTGGTTTGCGTCAGAGTACAGCCAGCTAATATGGTGAAGTGTTAGTTGTAGAGTCCTCTTTGAGGCATGTTCTTTTTGGAGTATATTCCGGGGATGCTGCATCTGATATGTAGGGGCGAAAGGGTCCAGGGTGGAAAATTAGATGACATTTCTTTTGGTGCCTGGGAAGGAACAGAAAGATTTAATGTTCAGAGTGTGCCCAAAACTCGAATTACCATCTTCAACCATGCATGTTAGTATACGGCTCTTGGCGTGCAGCCAATATCACAGATGTATTCGCGCAGTCTCCTCGAGTCGAATCACGTCCAAAGGCAGACAGCCAGCTTCAGCGATCGTACCTAGGCACGACGACCCTTTCGTTTCCTTAGGCGTTGCCTCAATGCATAGGAACATAAGAAATTGTGGCTGGGTTCCTATGTTTTTCGTATTTTAGGCTGCGCTTATAATCCTCAAGCGTGAAAAAAATTTCCTATGTCAGCGGAGTTCTTCATCAAGCATTTAAAATGATTGAAGGCAGTGAAACAGATGTATCGCTGTGGCAATTTCCAAGTGAATATAACAAAACCAAACACGCTCGGCGCTATAATTACATTCATAGGGAAGAACAGAAAACGGCAGCGTTGTCCTTGAGCAGTTTCCCATTGCTCGCCGCAGTTTCCAGAAAACCAAGAACTCACAAGGTGTATTCCAATATTTATTTGGATTTAGGCCGTCGCATACGTCACCATAAATTCTGAATCTTCTAAATGCAAGTTAAAGATTACCCACACAATTCTTCATTTGCATTAAGACCGCAGCCACATAAATGGTGGCTAGCGGAGTACAATCAGTCCTCCAAACCCCCGCGTTGCGCTGCGGCCGTTTTTCACGTTCTGCTCGTCGGACTCGAAGTGGAAGAAGTTGACGAAGTCGAAGAGGTAGTGATGTCGGGAATTTCTTTCAAGGTTCTCCCAGCCCTCTGCTGCGACTGCAGACGATAACCAGATATTTCGCCAGCCAGCTGCGTTTCCGCTTGTATCAGTCCCCTAATTTTTTCCTCCGCTTCAACGAGGCCGTCGCGGCACGACTGATCATAACTGGTGTTGAGAAGTCGGTACCGAGCGATCTCGTTGGACAACTGGACCTCCAGGTCTATCAACCGCCAGAGCTTGGCCTCAGCAGTCATTAGAGCTTGCGTGGCTTCCTGGTCCTGAAGACCAAGCTGCTGGATTGCCTTTCGAGCCGCAACGACCTCGGCTGAAGCCTCAGCGATCTTCCGGGTGAGCTCGCGAATCTGATTTGCCGCTTGAATGAGCTGGGCGTCGTTGTTGCTCGTAGGGACGGCGCCATGTCACGGAGGTTGCTCGAGCCTTGTCCAAGCCAGTTCCAAAGAGAAGGGCCGTCTTTATCCCTGCGGCGGCGGCGCCGCCGCTCCGAAGGTTCGACTTGGAAGCGTTCTTACGGTAGAGAGAAGGAGACTCATCGTAGTCATCGTAGTCGTCGCCCTCATCGTAGTAGTCTTCGTCAAAGTGGTGACGCCCCTGCTGCCTCCTTCTGCGCGGACGATCAAAAGACACTGTGCAAAGGGAATTCAACATGTTCTCGACGGACTCAGCAATCCTCGTCAAGTTATTCTCGCACTCTCTCACGAAGGTTTCGTCAGCAAATTCTGTTGGCGTCACCATTTGAGCCCGTACAGGTGGCGAGGCCAACATCACTTGTGTTGGCTGCAGCGGTACAGCGGTTCCTTCTCCCAACATGGTCTTCTGAGCTGGCACAGGCACTGCGACCACAGGGGCCTGCTGCACTGGTTGCACAAGCACCTGTTCCGCTGGTACAGGCGCTGTGTCGGTCTCTGCGGCTGGTTCGCGCCTATTAACGATGACCGTGGTCTGCGATAGCAATTTGGGCTCTTTGATGGGCGTTAGAACTCTTGGCTGGTCATCGCAATACGGGTCATTCGGCGAAGAGCCCTGCTCCACAACACCGGAGTCTTCGACTGCGTAACCAGTCATGTCGAAGTTATGAGGCTGGTTTTCATGTCCCCTGTAGGAAGGAAGATCAAGCACGGAGTAGGTTGGAGCTGGAAAGACGGGTGGCATATCGAACACAGCATCAGCTGGATGAAGAGAGGGCGGCTGTTCGTGATAATGGAGCACATTCACAGGATAGAAGTCATTAAACTCGCGGTAGTGTGTGTGAGGCGGTAACTCTTGCGGCGGGCAATAGTAGATGCCAATGTTGTAGTCGTGAATTGGGCAAACCAAACGTTCTCGACCAAATGCCTCTCTTTCTCGCCTTGCCTTCGTCAGGCTGCTGCTGTCACTGCCGAAACTGTAAAACCTATTTCGTTCAAACTGCGTCGGCATCAGTTCCGACACAATTTCAGACATCAGGTCTGGATTGTAACCCAAAACGTCGTCGATAACCTGCATCTGCAGGCGATTTAGTTTTTTCAGCCGTTTCCTGATTTCACGGGCCATACTAGCACTTGATTCTATCGGGTGATTCTGCAGGACGCATCTGGCAGCTTCCAGTTGAGCCAGCAACCTCAGCTTTTTGTCTATCTCGGGAGCCGATGCGAATCCTTGGCTTTTAGTCACTCCGGGAATGACTCCAAGCATTCTTGGATAGTCCATTACGCGCATCCATGGAGGGTAGCCGTAAAATTGCTCCTGTGTCATCTTCTCTTTGCTCTTTTTCTTCGCCTCATCGTCCTTCTCCTTTTGCCTTCGTTCCTCAGCCAGCCTGGTTTCCGCTTCGGCTTCCTTCCGAACACGGCTTGGCCCAACTGACTTAGCCAAAGCCATCTCTTTTTCACCGATCTCCTTGAACTTGGACTCGGCGTGGCTCCTCAACAAGGCGTGGGTTTCACTCGCCAACCGATCAAAGTATTCCAGCTTTTGCTCCATAAGCTCCTTGAGCATCTTCTTTGAGTGTATCTTGTTTGCCATGTCCACTTCCTCCTCCACGAGCTTCCGGAAGTTTTCGAAGCTCCTGCCACGTACTTCCTGCCGGTTGCTGCTCTTCATACGCTCCCATTCCTCCATTTTCTTGGCCATTATCTGCCGGATAATCATCGTGTTTTCATCCATCGGTGGAGGTGGGGGCAGCGGTGGTGGTTGCCGTGGCGGCGTTGGTGGGCGAGATCGCCGCCGCCTTGCATCTCTCCTGGAACGAGAGTGGCGCCTTCGGCTGCGCCTTCCCAGCGAGTCGCGACTAGGGCTGCCCCTTCCCAGTGAGTGGCGACTAGGGCTGCCCCTTCCGCGCGAGTGACGACCTGGGCTGCCCTTACGCCGGCCGCTACGACCGGGACTCCCAGGTCTCGCCCATCGCTCCCGTGAAGGGCTACCACGTGCTGATGCCCCCCTCGGTTGCATGGCTCCCCGTCAAGGCTCGGGCGGAGCACCACAAGCTCACTTCAGTAATCCCACCTTACGAAGGTGTCCTCTGGTCATTACGAGGGGCAGGCTGGAAGTCGTGCCGGAACACAGCGGTTGCAGTCCGAATAGAAGGCAACTCCCGGACTCGATTCCAGGGTGCAGCCAGTCTTGCGGCTCCAAGCACGCGTCAGACTGGGCCAAACACTGGCGTTCGGTGGTCACCCCAAGGCGGTGAAAGGCGGCTTGGTGGTGTTATCGATGACGGTACTGGTTCGACACGCGGAGAGAAGAAGCTGCAAGAAAAATGCGTTCAATATCCGGTGACGTTGTCGCTCTTTGGTGTGAGACGAAAAACAACATAACATAGAATAATAAAACAGCAGAACTTTTGTATCATATTTTATGTGTTTTAATTTGTTTACTGAAGCCCATTTCGAACCAGAGCTAATTAGTATTGAACACCGCTTGACTTCCCGGACGAGTACGTTCCATCACATGAGAGGATTTTATACCACCGTCATCATTATTGTAACTTGGAGGCAAAAGCATAGTCCCTGAAAATTTAGCTAGTCTGCCGTCCGACGTCTTCAGCGGGTCGTTTTGAAATGGACGTGTCTGGCAGACAGCAGATCTGTCGACTGCAGTGCCCTCTCCGTATACTGGTTCTGAATCATTTTCTCAAAATCTAAGTTGTTGTTTTGATCACATTTTCAGGAATTCATACTCCGTTGGAGTCTTTTTCGTGCATCAACAAAGTTTATTAGGAATTTTAAATTGTAAACTAACTGTTAACGGCTCTGATCGTCTGCTCCCTGCAGAGTGCGGACGACGACAACCACCTTCTAGTACAGTGTACCACTGCTAAAAGCGGTGTGCAAGCAGACGACGGGCATTTTCTGTCTTTAATTGCTAGAAAGCATAATAAAAACTCACAGGAAAGTAAGCAAATAAATAATGTTCTAATAAATATTTATTAGAGCAGAAATTTGTTTTTTCAATATTGGTAATGTAAAACGCGGTGAGTACGCCGCATGGTGTACTGCAAGGGCGACACTGTCGACCGGTGTGCTGTTTTTTACGCGCTTTGATCCCTGCGGCGACACACGGTAGTAATGCAGAACTGGCCCTGACGGCAGACTAGCCAAATGTTTTGGGACTATAGCAAAAGTGCGCTACATGGTGCGAAACGGATACAACGAACGACTATAAATGTAATTACCCCTGCTCTAAATACGTTGACTAACCAATCCGAACCCCAGTGTTGATTCAGACTAGTTCAGAACATGCGGCGTGCTATGGTGACGCTGCAGCCCGGTCGTTTCGCTCCAACGAGGAGACGTGTTCGCTTTTTGGGAACTCGGAAACGACAGCTGGGTCATTACTTTGCTCAGTGCCTTTGTGCGATAAGAAAAACGCAATTAAAGAGAGAAATAATAAACCTTTATTGATGAACTCAACTGGTAATCTAAGCGTACTCCCCCTGTGGACGGCATACTCAGGTATGCCCAGCCTGAAGCTTGCCGTCCAGGCCCCCTTCACCAAATCTCTAATATCCATGAACCGGGTGGCCTGTACGAGCCATCCACGGTTCATAAATAATAATGAATTGCCCTTTTGAAGCAGTGAGTACGAACATATATTATGACTGGTGTGTGTAATTTCGTTAGCCGCTCAAACAAACTCACCTGTCCACACGCACACTCAACCGGAAGCTTTTCCTCACTCACTTGAGGAGCGAATGACTGACATTAACCCCGTTGAACATAATGACAAGCATACCGTGTTAAGTTGCACTTGAGGGAACACCCTCAAATGGGACTTAGACTGAGTCGTTCTACTGTACTGGCCACTAATGTACCGTGGTTTCACCCAGGAGGTGGCATCGCTATCACGGGTCTCGTTGTTCTCCTTGTCCTTTCGGGCGTGAGGATAGCGTTATCGTGATTGTACTGGACATTCAGCTCCTTACGCCGGATAAAAGTGATGGAGATAATTATGATTATTATGGTGATGATGAATAGGAGGAGGAGGAGGATTACGGCGACGACAACGACGACATGGTGGACGATCGTACCGAGAACTGCACGAACCCCAACCGGCAGACTTTTAAGTGCGAATGCACTTTATAAGCGACCCTCAATTCCGTTGACCGCCGTCCGTCCACATAGCAACAGCTGCTGGTGCGCGCGCTCCTCGTCTTCCTTGGCAACGGGGGGAGATGGCACATACCCACGTGGGGGATTGGCCAGGAATCTCCTCGTCTTCCTTGGCAACGGGGGGAGATGGGCGCGCGCTGCCTGGCCGCTGACATGGCACATACCCACGTGGGGGATTGGCCAGGAATCGGGCGTGAGAAGGGCTAATGCACCCGCTTAAAGGAGTACTGACACGAAATTTCAAAGCTGAGATCCGCTCTAGCAATCAAGTACAACGACAACACAAATAGGTGTCTGTGCATGGCACATACCCACGTGGGGGATTGGCCAGGAATCGGGCGTGAGAGGGCTAATGCACGCCGCTTAAAGGAGTACTGACACGAAATTTCAAAGCTGAGATCCGCTCTAGCAATCAAGTACAACGACAACACAAATAGGTGGCTGTGAATAAATGCATCTTTCTTTCTTTGTAGTTGTGTGTGTGTGTGTGATCTCTCTTTCGCGAACATTACCGAACCACGCAAATTCAACTCGTGCATTCGCACTTTCACATTCTTCCCCTCGGGGAAATGCGGGGAAATTTTTTTCTTACAGCAAGGCGGACGTCATGCTCTATGATAAACATATGGACTATCCGGAAGCGTTTCATTCAGAATTTTGCTCACTATTGATTTTGTTTAATGGATGAGCCTGAGCTGCAAATATTTCGGTTAGAACTGCGTTCAAGCGGCGATGGAGAGTGGGAGGAGTAGGTCGATCTTGATCAATTCGCTCAAGGAGCAAGAGGAATGTTTACTACTATCCATCGGTGACGGTGAAAGCATGAGCATAGACAGAAACTTAATAACAAAGCGTATGCGCGAGTGAGCCACCGGTGGCAGGGAATCGTTCTTGCGTTAAGTTAACACGGTGCATTTGTTTTCTCGACTTATTGTTGGTTGTTTGATGGAAGGGCTCTCGCAAACCATCTAGTGGTGTCTCGAATATACATAAACAAGAGCACTCGACACAGAACTCCGTATGTACTTTTAAAGCACAGCATAGCTTAACAGCAGGAACAAAATTTATGGATGATGGAAGAGGTGCTCTGCCCATCTATCACAGTAAAACAAGTTCCTACTTTTTTTATTTTTATTTAGCTTTTTTATTAGAATGCTTGCATTCCGCTTGTGACATTTAGAAACATTAAAGATATTCGAAGTAGGCCCAAGGTAGGCCCGGTTCATTGGGAAGTTGTAAATATTAGAGTCCCCAGGGAAACTTTAGAGTTCCAAGAAAAGCAGCGTGGCAGGAAAAAAGAACTACAGGGGAGTTCAAGTAAGGTGATGCGAGTTTTTGCGTGGGAGAGAAAAGACTCTGCAAGCCAATCCATTCCGGGAGACGAGTCTTCGTTGTTTGCAAGCGGTTTCATACCAGCGGAGCACAGGATGATGGGACAGCTGTTCTGAGATGCTTCAAATAGAGAAATAAAGTATGCGCAAAGAAAGAAAACAGAATGGAGGAGGAAGGAGCTTTATTGAAAGAATACATTAAATAGGTAACGAAGACAAACGGCTTGCGGCTCCGACTTGGTGGGAATGAATCCACTATGGATTCCACTAAAGAACTTGAGGATTCCCCTAGGCCACTGTAATGATGCTTAAAAGAACGATTGGACTTTTTTGGCCGTGGAGGTCATTTTCTGGAAGTGCAAAGCACCCATGTAGGCGAGAGTACTCTATGCGCCTCCTGTACATAATCGGCAGTCCAGCTCGGCGCTGGGTAATTTTTCCGATTCTCAACCAGCGTTTCGACTACTACATCAGGCGCCTGATTGTGTCAACTAATTTGTCTGCGATATGAATGAAATATACACAATTGCGGTGCGCGAAGGACGTGAAATTTGCCATCAGTGGCTCGCAGGTAATTCTTGTATAACTGGGAAACATCGTCTCCGATGCGGACGCCACAGATGCCCACGTCCTAAACTACATTGTTTGAATTTCATTTTCCACCGATGATACCAAAGCAGCTGCATTTACCTAGGATGCAAACTACAGCTGCCTGCTTGGCAGGATCCTCTGAGAGGGTCGTCGCCTCTCCACACGATAGACCCTAACTGCGATTTCCGGCATCCGCAGAGTCTGCCCAAGCACACTGAAGGCGTGCTACACCGACTGCGACTTAACGTTGCATACGCCCGAAGCTTCTTTTTTAAGCTGGGCTGGGTATAGTCGCCATTGTGTACAGTGTGCTGCCACTACTGATAGCATTAGGCACAGTTTAAGCCGCTTCCCGCGATATGCTAGTCAACGGGAAACAGCATCGAAGACAGTTGTGCGACTCCGTCATGGAGGTGCTCATGAACTCTCAGACTTCCTTGGACCGCGGCGAAATCATGACGAGGCAGTGCAGAGAACAAAAACTCTGCTTGCTATTCTTGCGAAAACAGCGCTAGAAAAGGTCCAGTGAACCCTCTGAACACGTGCATTTTATATGTGTACATCTTTCCTCCTTCCCTTTTATATTTTTCTTTTCTTTTTCTCTGTCTTTCTTTTCCCCGGTCATCTTATTCTATTCACCCCCGTCTGGAGTAGCAAGCCCTACCGTTAGCAGGGCTGACACCTTCAGCTTTCATTGAAATTTCTCTCTCTCTCTCTCTCTCTCTCTCTCTCTCTCTCTCTCTCTCTCTCTCTCTCTCTCTCTCTCTCTCTCTCTCTCAGTGCGTTTAGTTACCTCTAGTGCTCTAAATTAGTTTGTAGGGCCGCACAAGGCACGCCGCAAACAACAGCTGTTGTTAGCACTGTTAAGCGACAAATCTTATTGCGGCCGTGGATGCTTTTTTTCTGCTAGCGCATGTTTGCGAGATTTTCTGTGCGTCTCGTGCACATAAGCGGGAGTCCTGCTCGGCGGTGCAGGACTGTGGCTAGACGAGCAGGACGCAGTCAAAGGAGTGGACTAAACAAAACGCATTTGTTTCTAATTGGCCATTGAGCAAAATTCCTGGCTAATCAGCTGAATTTTACGTAATTATCATACTGCCAGTAGTTAGTAGATTTATGGAGGCGGATTCCTGTTCCGACTTCTTTACAGCTCAAATATATCCTTCTTTAAAATCTGAATGCGGGTACAGTGCGATAAAAATGTTAAAGTATTCCCCTCAAGACTAGTACTACTAGAAGAATTTTGGTATGGCTGAAAAGGCCCATGTCCCGAGACCCCCTTTAAATGTGTGAAAGAGGGTTCTAGTGCGACTTACAAAAGCGTATAGATACGTTTATTCTGCGGAGAGTATTTTCGCTTGTTTGTGTGTATCTTATTCACATTGGTGACGTCGTTTGTTACCAGCATTCCAGTCAAAGTAGCAAAACACCGAAGTTGTTTTTTTATTCTGTACACAGATTTATTCTGTACACAAAATGAGCCTTCAATTGCTCAGTGAACGAAAAAACCTGCGTCCGGCGTCCGTACCATAAAAAAATCAGTGGCCTTTCACTCTGTGAAGAACGCTGACTAGAGAAGCTGGACGCAGTCAAAGGAGTGGACGAAACAAAACGCATTGTTTTCAATTAGCGATTAAGCATAATTTCTGGCTAATTAGCTAAATGACATCTTGCAAAGACTAGAATTTTAACAAAAATTGGTTCTGTCCGTTCTCTCCCACATCGTAGCCATCTTACTGCCTATGTAACACACCAAACCGACACCACTTACCACCTAGTACAGCAGTCAGGTCACATTGGGCAGTGAGACGTCCTCGTTAAAATCCCCCACTAGCACACTGGGTATTTCACCATCTCAACGGTGAGCGCGTGGAAGCGGCGTGATCGCCGCTGTCGCCACGTGCCGCCGATGCATCTCCAGCTGAAGCACGCGCTCTCGCCACTGAAGAAACCCTCTTGCCACCAAAGAAGCTCATCTTCGGTGCGTCGGCATGCCCAAGCAAGGAGCAAGCTCGCGCATCCACAGCCTCCCTCAAGACAGGCTACTGATAACAACGACATTCGTGCCAGCTGAGGTACGCCGCCAAGTGACGCGACACCGCCAAACCAGCAGCATCGACTGTGCACGCAGCCTAGAACTCCTCTCAGCCGGGTGAAGCAATATCTTGGCCGGCCATGCACGCGCCATTGAGCTGCTACAAGCTCGGGGCAGGAGACCTCTCCCTCTTGGCGCTGTATCATCGACCACCACGCCCTCCCTGGTTACGTCTGGCGACCACTGTGCAGGCGTCGAAACGCAGCACAGCCCTCTCGACGCCGATGCAGACGACCAGGTGGTCAGCATGGGCTCTTTGCCGCCAAAAAAAAAAAAAAAACGCGGCCGAGAGCCCGCCGACGGTTCGAGAAAAGAACAAGAGTACACCGAGGATAGAGCTGGCGACATTTCAACAGTGGACCCAGAGACGGCGGCCAATGCGCGCGCCCCCACCCCAAGCGCCGCAATCAGACCAGCGATGCTTCGCAAGGGGTGACAATGGCCCAGGCTGCGCAGATCGGCAAAATACGAAAGGCCAAGGCACGCTCCCACGTGAGCTACCCTGCCCATTACCGGTTCCTTGCTACCTCCACAGGACAGGCTGCGATGGCAGCTGCTGCGGGGGAGATTCCTCAGCGCCCCGCTGCCTCGCCGAATGGTGTCCCCGCTACCTCGCCAACGAGCTTGTGCGCTTTGCGCAGCGCACCGCTGAGCTGCGTGACAGAGCGGCGGCCGCTCCGCTCTTCTGGCCGAGGAAGAAGATGCTGCTTCGACGCAGTGCGTGGTCGCACCGATGGATTTTGCGGCCACAGGGGTCCCCACAGGAGGGCGATCCAACGCCGCACCTTCTTCGGACGACGTGGAGGGTCAGTGGACGCAGGAGATCTCAAAGGCACACCGTCGCAAAAGGCGGAAGCTTGTTGCCAGGCTACCGATACACCAGCCTGCTTGTCTTCACTGACCTGTTCCGCCCCACTGACCGCTATGCCCTATGCCTCTTCCTTGCGGTATCGAGGAAGGCAGTCGCCCGTGAATTGGACGCTGTCGCCGGTTGTCCTCCCAAGTGAGGATGAAAATTGCTGCCCACCTCCCCGCGAGGGGAGCCTTGTGTAGATGCGACGCATCGTGGGGGTTCACTTGGTGTTTCTGTTAGGATTGATTCTGAAATCGCGTGAAACGTGTCGGGAACGCGTATGATTATGTTTTATGATTATTATTATGTTTTAATTGGCCAATCTTCGTCAATCTCTCTAAGTGGTATGCTTGGGGCTTCGCTGTCGCAACGACCTTTACTCCATCATTGTTGCTGTAAGTGGGAGCTCCTTTTCTTTTATTGCAAGTGTTAATCATTGCCCCATCATGCGTTGTATCAGTAGCATCTTGACGTAGTTTGAATGAGTCAAGGATATAAGGCGCGTTCGTAGCATTTGATTCTGTCTCGGTTTTGTGGCGCAGTGGGAAGAGCACCATGTACCTCGCGCCCCGCCCACAGGGTCGCGGGATAGAAACCGGGCGCCGCTAACTATTTTTTTTATAGTGTAGGGGGAGGGGTGTGGACTGGACAACGCCGTATGGAGGGACCAAGGCGAGTGAATGAGATGCAGTCGCATCTAAAACACTCGCTTAAACGTTGTCCGCCGATGCCGAGACTACTGAGTGCCTTTCTTCTCTGCTGGAAACACAGGAAATACGATGATGATGATCTTATCGGTGCCTGTCATCTCGCGGGAGCAGCTCAGGCTCGAGCTGCATCGTCTCTCTCTGATTCGCCATGTTGTAGAATAGAACACCCGTCATCGCATCAACGGGACGTCTCGGCCCTTGGTCCTGTTATTCCCACAATTTGGTGCCGATGAACCGGGAAGGAAAGCCCGCTGCGGATTCGGAGCATCCGAACTTTGGCCTTTTAGAAGGCAGGACCCCTCGATACCGATGACGGACCCTGGTGATGGCCAGGTCGACGGTGCTACCCGAAGCCGAACAACGCGATGCGCGGACGAGACGACGGTGACTCCTCACCTGCGACGATTTTCCCCGATGACCTCTGGCAGCGATATTCTAAACGGTGAGGAGAACTCCGCCTGCTCATCGCGCAATGGAAGATTCAGCACCTTATATGCACGAAAAGAGTATTCATCTATGACGCGGCTTCAGGAACTTAACGCAAGAAGAGAACAAAAGCGTTTGATCACTCGAAGGCTATGCAGAGACGCGAAAGCAGCACTAGAATTCTCCGTAACGACCAGTGATGTGGACGAGGTGGTGAAGAGTTGTCTGCTCGAGTTACGTAAAACTGAAGTACAACTGAGAACATTAAACGAGGAAATCGAACCGCTCATCGACATTGACCACCTATACGAAGAATGTGCTACAAATATTGACTATGAAGACGAAATTAGGCATGTTATGATTCAATTATACTACCGATTCAAAGACAAATTATCTGAAACCAACGACCAGTGCCAGATAATCAAGAAGTTGCATCCCTCAACAACTTCAGTGAGCTTTTTACAATGACTGAACTGCTCTGCGACGCATGCTGTTTGAATGACCCCTAAGGAACAAACCATCTTACAAAAAACCTCGCCTCCATCACATTTATTATCTCAAATCGAATGTGAAAATAAGACCCCCTTTTGGGTGATGCCTGACATCCCATCGAAACATTCGTTACTATCGTGTGCGTTTGAAAAATTGCCCCAGATGACCGAGAAAAAAGTAAGCTGCTTGTCGGAGGGCGTAACGATCACAGAAGATACCTATACCGTATATTCTGAGCACAAAGACACCGATGGTTCTGCTGAGAAGTTGAAACGGCAAGACAGCATTCAAGCGTTTGTAACTTACAACCGAAGCGACGCCGCTAAACCAAAGAAAGGGATCTTGATTGGTTTGTAAGAGATGCAAAGAAGACTGCTGCGGCACGCACCCCTGACAACGTGCTCGAACGAAGGGAGCACTTGGCAGGCACCGTTCGAACAACCAGGATATATCTCGCTGCGCCAGCCGGATTACAACACTACAGCGTTCGAGAGAGAAGCGGAAGCCGTCAAGGCACTGTTATCAAGCCCCACTGAAAATACCTGAATCCGCACCAGAATTCAAAAGCGACGAGGACAACAAACGAATTTTAACCTGGCTGCGTAGACTGCGCCGACATTCTATGCGTGGGTTCAAAAGACGGCACAGGCGGCAGTCTCCCCGTCTGACTGCCTCATCGGATCGAACTGGACCGAACTTGAAGTACCGACAGGACGCGGAACTCGCCACCGCTTCTTTGGGGCCACGGAAGATGTAAAAACTTTATGGGCAATCCTCGCTGCACCGATGAATGATGATCTTATCGGTGCCTGTCATCTCGCGGGAGCGTATACCCGTACGAGCCTTACCGACCAGTCGAACGCCGCACAAGTCGTGGCCTGATCTTCGGCGTGGAGCCCGCTACTGACGTTGGACGAGATATTGGCCAACATTAAACCGATGTGCCGATAAGTGAAGTGCCCCGGCAGCGCGATGGTGCAGTGTTGGTGCACTTTGCGGGACCGGTCCCCACCCCCCTTGGTCGCTGTCTACAAGCTGCTGCTCCCCGTGAGAGCCTGCCGCCCCAGACCTATCTGCAGTGTGGCCGATGTGGGAGGTACTTGACCATGTCACGGCCGGCTGCAAGGGTACCGTGAGGTGTGCGAGGTTGTAGGGGAGGACACAACTCACAACAGTGCACCGCAGCTGTTGCCCGTTGCTCCAACTGTAGTGGCCGCCGCAGTGTGACGGACCCCCAGTTGCCCACGCTGGCAGTACGAGCCGGCCACGTGTGGACACAGCCATGGCCTAGGCGCTACAGCCAGCGCCACGTGCTGAGATCGAGGCGTCGGTTCGACCGGTGAAGCCCGCTAAGCCGAGATGGTCAGGCGGCGCAGCACCCAGCAGCAGTCACGGGTTGGCCCACGGACTCCCCAGGGACGACTGCAGCCCCGCTGTGCAGCTCAGCGCAAAGCAGCCAGGCTCCCCACTGCCCAGCAGCCCGCCCTGCCCGCAGCCCCAGTCAGTTCCGCTTGCAGTTCCCGGCCCAGAGCAGCTGATGCCCGTCCTCCTGGCCCTGACGCACAGCTTGGTGGCCCGACTTCCCGCCGGTGACCCTGCCAGGATGGCGGCCACAGACGCCCTGACCCTCCTGAGCCCCCTCGCCCACCTCCACCATGGCTAGCAGGCCCTGTGGGAAAGGCCAGTGGTCACGCATCCTACAGTGGAACTGCAACAGCCTAGGACCGTCGCAGCGTGGAGCTGATTGAGCACCTGCTGCGGGAGTCCTCCGATGTGCTGACGCTGCAGGAGGTGTACATCTACAGCGACACGCCGCGCCTGGCGGGCTACGTGTGTCATCTCAGCGCCACCAGCTGCCGCCTGAGGTCTTGCAGCAGCACACCATGCCGCGACACCACCCACCCACCGGGAAAGTCGCTGGCAGCGGTCTATGTACTCGCCAACCTCACCAGCGCGCCTGTTGACCTGGCCGCAGTTGCTGACGGCCCAATGGAGCTGTGCCGCCTGTGACAGTACGCATGGGGGCAACAGATACCGAGGCCAGCATCTACATCCGGCCGCAGAAACCACTGGGACGCCGTGGCGCTGTGCCGGCTCCGCGCAAACCTGGGCTCGGACGCTGTACTGTGCGGCGACTTCAACGCACATCACCCGGCCTGGGGGAGTCACCGAGCCACCCGAAGGTGACGATAGCTGTTGGACGCCGCCACCTCCTGTGGACTGCACGTGGCCAACACCGGGAGCCCTACTTTCGTCCGCCTTGTCGTCGTCGTGGCACGGTCCAGCAGTCATGCATCGACCTACCCTGGTGACGCAGCGGTGCGCCTATTCCTGGGAGACCGCCGCCAGCAAGTGAGGTTCTGACTAATACCCCATTACTGGTCACCCCTGGAGAACCACCGCAAGCGAGCCGACACAAGGGCTTACGCAGTCACTAGCTGGGTCAACTTCCGCAACGGAAATGACCAATGCACCGAGGACCCAGAAGTCGACTTCCTCGCAGCAGTCGTGCGGAGCGCCGACAAGGCAACGGTACGGGGAGAGGTACCTCTCTGCACGCCACTCCCGGACATGGAGCTGCTTCGGCTTCGGGCCCGCCGCAACCAGCTACAGAGAAAGACTTTGCGAAGCAAGCGCCCAGAGGATTGGACGAAGTACCGGCGGGCGGACGCCCAATGCCGCCGACGGGCACGGAAGCGTCGCAGGCAGGGCTGGGAGTCACTGTGTTCGTCCATGGACTCTCCCAGGGACCCGGGCAGAGTGTGGCGTATCTTTAAGGCTCTGCTGGGGCCTACCACCACCAGCCGGCGTCCCCTGCTCGTGGTGGCCATATCCCTGACCATCACAGAAGTGGCCCTGGCGGAGCTGTTCGCCGACCAGTTTTCCAGGGCCGCTCAAACCTCGCCTCCATGTTCCTCCGGCCTCACCGGACGCGGCGCCAGCCACCCCACACGACCAGAGAGTGGTGTCCCTCTGCTCCACGCACATCATGCTTCGTGGGATGCAAGCCGCCCTGAATCCGCTGCCCCAAGCGGCGGAGCGCTCCTGGTATGAACGGGGTGACGTACCAGATGCTGCGGAACCTGGACAGTGACTCAGCTGGACCCGCTTCTGCGACTGTTCAATCGGGTCTGGTAGACTGGTGTCCTCCCGCCACCTCATGGCTCGTGGGCTCATCTCGCCAATTCTCAAGGGTCGGCAAGCCCCCGACGGAGCCAGAGTCCTACCGGCCCGGGTCCCTGACGTCGGCTGCTGGGAAGGTCATGGAGATTGCAGCCCTGCCTCGTCTTGAGTGGATCGTGGACCACAGCCGCGTCTTCTGGGAGAAGCAAAGTGGCTTCAGGTGGCACCGCTGCACTGCTGAACTCCCTGGGGGACGTCATCTCCATGCTGGAACAGGCCCGCCACGACAAGAAGGCGGCCTTCTGCTCCTGCTGGATATGCGGTAGGCATTTGACACGGTCGCCACAGGGCCATCCTGGAGGCCTTGTACGGCATGGGCGTTGTGGGGCGCCTAGGAGGGTACATCTGGGCGTTCATGCGTGACCGGACCCTGAGGGTGAAGGTCGGCCGGGCAACCAGCAGTCCTCTGAGACGCCCGCTCCGGGGTGCCCCAGGGAAGCGTGCTGAGCCCATTCCTTTTCAACTTGGTGCTGGCTCCTCTCCCCAACTGCAATCCCTCCAAGCTTGCGACACCCAGTGAAGGTGGCGGTGTACGCTGACGACGTGGCACTCTGGACCCATGGCCCCACCAAAGACTGCCACACAGTCAAGGTGTGCCTCCAGGAGGCTCTTGAAGCAGTTGCAGGCTTCCTCGAGAGCCGCGGCCTGCAGCTGTCGGAGGCCGAAACGCAGGCCCTTATGCTGCACCCTAGCGGATGCACGGTTCGACCGCCAAAACCGCCCATCACACTCAATGGACGGCCTCTTCCCTGGCGGCTGACCAGTGAAATACCTGGGGCTGCTCATTGACTGCCAGCTCACATGGCTGCCAGCTGTCAAGGCCCTCCGGGCACGCAGCGCACGGTTGCTACAAGGGGTGCGGCAGCTTCTGTTTCGAGGCAATGGCTGCTCACACCAAGTGGCGCAGCACGTGTTCCACGGCATGATCTTCCGCAGCTGTGCTGAACGCGCTTCCACTCGCCTGCCTGGGAACTCGACGCTGGCGGGAGCTGGAGATCGACCAGCGCCGCGCCATCCGTCTCTGCCTGAGGCTCCTCTCCACGTCCCCGGTGGCGGGCACTTACACCGAGGCGGGCACCTGGCCCATCGAGATGCGGGCCTTGCAGACGAGGCTGCGGCACATCCAGCGCCTGCTGACCACACGCGACGGGGCTGCGCTCGTGGAGAGGTTCCGTAGCCGGCCCAACTCGCACATGGGAGCGCAGCTCACTATCTTCGAGGAGGGCACCGAGGTTCCGAACCGACCCCGCCTACAGCCGCCACCACCAGACACTTGGGAGGCCCTGCAGATCACCACGACCCTCCGCGAGGTCCGCAACAAACGGACCACACCACCCCAGGCCATCCGCCACGAGGCGGCCGCCCTGCTGCAGGACGAGCTGAGAAGCTACCTGCATCTCTTCACGGACGGCTCCGTCAAGCACGGCACGTGCGAGGGGGCGGCTGCGTGGGTGGTGCCTGAGCTGGGAGCCAGCCGGAGCTGCCGTCTGCCCTTCCCCACTTCCTCCACACGGGTAGAGCTAGCAGCGATGCACCTGGCCGCAGACCTCCTCCTCGAGAGGGGGCCCCATAACCACCCCGGGGCGGTCATCCTCATGGACTCCAGGACTGCTCTGCTGCGGCTGCACGCGGCAGATCAGCCCACCTACACCAGCGGCTGCCCGTAGCGCTCCCTTGCAATCAAGCTGCGCACTATGGCCTCCCGAGGCTGCGACCTGCGGCTCCACTGGCTGCCGGGCCACAGTGGCATCAGGGGCAACGAGGACACCGACGCCCAAGCCAGGGAGGCCCACCAGAAGGGCACCCCAGTCTCCCAAGACGTCACCGCGTTCGACGAGGCCCGCACTGCCCTGGCCCGCAGGTGCAGACGATGCAGCCCGACCCTCGGGTCGTGAGCGGCCTGTGCCCCGACCGTTGCCCGCACGCATCAGCAGGGACGCCCGCCGCCTGCTTCTCCGCATGCGGCTCCACTGCTTCGATGTGGCGGAGCGTCTGTACCGACACGGGCCTAAGGACTCCCTACATGTGCGGACTGTTCCGAACTGGAGACACTGGAGCACCTATTCTGCTTCTGCCCCCCCACGCGGGGCCGAGAGCAGAGCTCCACCGAGCGCTCCCGCGTGGAGGCCTTCCCAGCGCCGGCATGGAGGACCTTCTTTTCCCGAGGGGCCTGCGGCAACCCAACGGGAAGTTTTGGCCCATCTGCTCCATTACCTGGAGACGACCGGCCTCACGGAGCGGCTGTAGCTCGGAGTGCAGTGATTAACTGATGTGCCCGGACTGACAGCTTTCTAGGACTGACAGCTCTCTTTATACCTTTCTCTCTCTCTCTCTCTCTCTCTCTCTACTTTATCCTATCACTCCCCCTGTACATTCCTTCCCCTGCACTGGGTTGTATGCAGGTGAGCTCCCTGCCGAGCTCAAAATATCCCCAGTGCATTTCCTTTCCTTTTCCTGTCGCAAACCACAACCACCACCACCTAAGTGCGCACGATCTCCCATCTCCATCCCCACACGTGCACCCATAACCGGCAACTGGTGATGTGGGCGTGCTTAGAGGTGAAACCCACCGGGAAAAATGTAGCTACGGAAGCCCTTCAAGCTGGACGAGGAAACACCAGCAAAAAAGTGGCCGTGTCTCTGCTCTTTCTTTGCAAATTTGCCAAGTAAATGCCTCCCTTCGCTTTCACGCTCACCTCTGATGCTGTTCATTCCCGTCGCACTCCTCCTAAGGTACACACACTGGAGGTTTGCTCAAGTAAATTTAAATTTGCCGCTTTCCACTGCTCCAGGCCGGGTGACTCGATGCCAGCACTGTCGTGCGTCGAAGGCGCGCGTGAATCGAGGCGCCCTACTTCAAGGTTTATGAACCACGTTGCCCTTCTCCACGTGCGTTCAAAGAGTAACGTGGAAACTATCTAGTAGAACCTTCCTTAACTGTAGCCGTCTATTTTTTTAAAGTGCCGCCAGAAGCTATAGTGGCGCGGGTGACAGCAGGCGACAGAGTGAGTTAATTTTTTCTGCAGTGGATGTATTATTTTATTTGATCAAGCATCCATGAATTTCTTCATAAAGGAACACTGCAAATTTCACTTACTGTATTGATTTTCTGCCTCGCATTTGTGTAATGTTTTTTTCTTGTTCAACAATGTTGAAAAGTATGAACATTGTCACCAGACTTAGATGCTAAGATTTGGCTGTGGGTATATAAACCTATTGGGAAGTTCTATTCCACTTTGACCGGTTGACTGAATCGTGTTACAGACAGAACAGACAGACAAACAGGCATAGAGACACCAAAATTTTCGCGTTTAAGTAGCCCAAGAAAGACAACCGTCTTTAAAACATCACACCAGGAGCCCTACAAGAAGGAAACACAAAACATCAGTAGTTGCGACCCGTGAGTGCCTGCGTCCCGTTCGCGATCACGATCCGGACGGCGTGATTCGTGAACGCCGTCGAGCCTTGTGCTCGCATGCTTTGGGAGTCCCCAAATTAACGGCTGTGCTTCGGCACTACTGTTTACTGTGTTCTCGTATCGGCGAACCTCGCTGGGCTGCCGTAGGCTCGGGAGCCCGCGTGGTTGAAACGCCGGGAGCTAGCGTGGTGGCCTACGCCGGAGTACTGGCTAGGTCGCCCCCTAACAACCCCACGATATTCCACAATATATATTATTAAATTATCTAACCAAATAGTTCACAAGGGTTGCATAATCTTATAACGGTGGGGGAGGGTTGTTGGTCAATCAGCGATTCCTCCCGGGTGTAGTTGCACCTATTCAGTTAAGCTCACTGGTATACGATGATGCTTTTTTTCTACCAGCCCATGCTGCACTAGAGACCTGGGTGTTAACTGCCGGATACGAATGTCTAAGACAAGCATACAGCGCTAATATGCTCGAACGCCAATTACAAGTGTAAAGGGACTCTAGAAGTACTCAATCAATATTTTGTCTCTCTTTGAGTGCGCGTGCGGGGACATTTTTGTACAGATTTAGAAAATATGATTAATTTAATTTGATTGATTTGATTGGTTGTGGGGTTTAATGCACCGACGCAACGCAGGCGATGAGGCGCGCCGTTGTAGAGGGCTCCGGATTAATTTTGACCACCTGGGGATCTTTACGTGCGCCGAAATCTGGAATCTTTAACCTGCGCCGAAATGTCGTACACACGGGCGTTTTTGCTTTTCGCCTGCATGATTAATTGAATACAACTTCGATGGGAGAACGAGCACAACTATGTTCGAAGCGGAAAGCGCGGCCATTGCATCCGTACTCTGCCAGTTTTACCCAAAATATACAAGCTTTTTTTGACTATGGAGAATGGTGCGGAAGGCGGAATATAAATCTTCATGGTTTGTAGATTTTCCTTCTGTTCTAAACAGCATTTTTCAATGATAATGAACAAAGCAAAAAAACAACAACAGGTGATGTTAAGATAGAAAAGGAAATGAAAAGAAAGAAATAAAGAAAGAAAAGGAAAAACAAGGACGTGCCATGTTCGCTAATCACAACTCCAAGCCTTTTGTGACTAGAAATATCTGAGATACAGGGCTAAAATCCTGAAAGTACTATTATCACCAGAGAAGGAATTACAGCAAAGCTGTCTATAGCTAGGATACAGGAGACCGACTCCGGTAAATGGGCGATGTAGAAAAGAATCGCACGCGAACATAGCGCCACGTTGCGGCGCCCACTAAAATCTCCGCGATCTTAAAACTGTGCGCCACACCTTCAGCGTATGGAAAAACGCATAGAAAGTAAACAAAGTCCTAGGGCCTTTGTATTGTAATATGAGGGATTATATCATCTTCCAACATGGCGCCGCCCAAGACGGACGCATGCGTGCGCTGCTCCGAACCGATTCGTGGAAGGCAGCAGCTTCTACCTTGTTCGTGCTGCAAACAGCAGTTTCACTGCAAGTGCTTGAACATCCAGGGTGAGGAATTCAAGTTCTTAAAGCAGACCGGGAAAAGCAGCTACAAAGTGCGTCAAATGTGTGAGGCGACCGGATCCGTCTGGTGTGCTGCTCGCTCTGCAAATGGCACCAAAAACACGCCCACCGAGTCTACCGAGATATCGGCGCTTTCTTCCGAGCTGGTGAACGAGGCGTGCGGAAGTGCTTCTGCGAGTGTTATCGCGCTGCTTGCAGGCGATGGCATCTCAGATAGATGCTCTTGCATCCGAAGTAAGACAACTGAGAGTGGAAAACGTGTCTTTGTGCGCAGAAATACGCGACTTGCGGGAGTGATGTGGTGAGCTCGAAGGATTACCCTCCCTCGTGCCTTGTCGACCATGCACCATTACAGAACATCGCTGACGTCCTCGCTACATGCCCAAGCCTTCCGATTGTCAGCGCCCACAACGAACGACGAAGGAGAACGCTGCGACCCTTGAGTACACCGGTGAGCCAGCCCCCAAGATTACTGGTTACTATTGGTAAGGCAAAGAATAGCAACTCAAGGTCGTGCCTAAAGAACAGGCCGCAACAGGCCTTTTAGTTTCTCGCCTGGCTCCTAATACTAGTGCGTATGACGTGCGAGAGCTTCTGACGGAGTCCATATGTGACAAGACAGTAACATGTACGAGACAAAAAACCAAATACGACACGTACAGTGCGCGACAGGTTTGTCTAGGGCAAGCGAGCGCGCGGCTTCCGAGCATGCTGGCGACATCTGCTGATAGTGGCTGGGTTGGAGATAGCTTGCCATTGCGCGTGCGTGGATCTCGGACAAGGTCGGGTCGGCCGTCTTATAGCATGGATCCTCTCAAACGTAGAGACGCCCCGCCCCACAACGGGCGCTTTTATTCTGAAGTGCCAATCGTAGGCGGTGACACGGGGTAAGCGCGTAATTTGATGCCATGCATTATCAGTGCAGCCGTTACTTAATCGCACAAAAATTTTGACGGAAAGCGCCGCAGTGCGTTCTTGTTGCGTGCTTTTCGTTTGCTAAACATGAGATTCAGAAAGATTAGTGGAGGTCGTTTTCTAGCATTGCGTAACCGCCTGATGGGTTATTGCACCGCGTCGAACGACGCGTCTATCTGGCCTGTCAACACTCCCGGCTGACACAGTGAAAGACAAGCGCCCCTCGAGGGTGGTTGCGTCTGCAAATTCGAGCGGCACATGCGAAACGAAGACCGGCCTGACCCTGTCCGAGATCGGCGCACGCGCAATGGCAAGCTATCTCTAACCCAGCCGCTATCAGCAGATGTCGCCCGCACGCTCCCAAGCCGCGCGCTCGCTTGCCCTAGACAAGCCTGACGCGCACTAGTACAGTCGGCAAAACGCTTGTATATAACGCAGGAGCGGCTTGCTCCGGACTGCGCGGAAGACATCTTGTGACAACGCCTGGTTTGAGACCGGCAGAATGTGAGAATGCGCGACCCGCATCAGCGCGATGGCTGTTTCTCTTCTCGCTGTGCCCTTCGCCTCGGCTTTCCGTACCTGCTTTCGCCGTGGGAAGCGCTGCCTGTGCTGCCGGGCCGGGAAACAATAGTGGAGATTAGCGATTGTTATACAGCGCATACCGCGCTCTCTGCTTTTAACTACGCGCAACGCTTAATTTTCGCGGCGCCCTATGCAATTTAGACAGGAGTTGTGTTTATGTATGCGAGAAAAGGAACAAAAATCACCAAAATGCGATCGCTGCCGGTGTTTACAGTGACTAGGTATCGGTCCGTGATCGCTTGCACAGTGTATTAGGTATTGTGGCGTTAGCCCGTCAACAGTGACGTGCAAAGCCGAGCGCAGAAACCGGATAGTGCTGCACACGATACCCATGCAGCGTATTGGTGGAACGATAACGCAATGAAATGCTGTGCGCCAAAGCTAATGCAGGCGAAAAACTCGCACAGCGCTGCGCTAAGACGGGTAATCTCCGCTTTTGTTTCTCGGCCAGCGCAGCGCAGGCACGGAGCGCTTATCGCGGTCAAAGAAAGTGTGGAAGCAAAGGCGGAGTTTGAAATCTGGAAGCTCCAATCTGGAAGCCCCAATTTGAAATCTGGTTGTCCCAATTTGAAATCTGGAAGCACATATGATGGAAACAATTTTCGGCCGGTGTCCCTCTTATCTGGCTGTTCTAAAGTCTTCGAGATAGTTGTTTACGACGGTTGTTGTTTCTATGAAAAGAAAAATTTCACCGTGCAGGGTGGTCCGTTGGAACAATCTTGTGTGCTTCCTCGGGTACACCGCTCCCGTCGTGTTACAATTTATTTCGACTTGACAAAAGCATTTGATAAGATTTTACATGAACTGCTTTTGTTGAAACTCAAACAAATCGGGCTAGGCCCAGCATATTGCTCCTGGTTTGGCAGCTATTTGGAAAATCGCCCTAATCAAGTGAAACACCTTACATTGTTTGTCTAAGCCATACTTGTCTCTACCTGGAGTGCCACAGGGCTCTAAACTTACACGGTTGTTGTTCTCGTGTTCATAAATGATTACCATCGTATGCACGGCACGTGAAGGACTTTGTTGTTTGCGGATGACCTAAAACTCTTCCGTAAGATAAGAAGTGCCCAGGATTGGGTATTGCTGCACAACGACAGTCTATTTCTATCAAGCACTGGTGCATTGAAAATCGATTGCAATTGGATTTAAAGAAAACTGTTATGACAGTCAGAAGAAAACGCGATGGCATTGTATTTAATTACAACCTCTCAAAGCAACAGATACAGCGCCTTATACGGGACCTTGGTATCCAGTGGAATCAGAACGTGACTTTCGCTTACATGTCTTACGTTGTTAAACGTGCACTTAAAATTCTTGGTATGGCTTCGCGTCTGACACAAATTTCGTAACCGACAATGTCTTCGTACTCTTTATTGTGCAATAATTAGACCCCCGTCTTGAGATTGCCTCTGTCATAGTAGGAACAATTTGCCTGTTTCTTCCAGTGACGTAATCGAAAATGCTTCAGCGTAGGTTAATTTCTATTGTATAAGGACCGATACATTGGTCATCGCCATTTTTGTAGCTACCGCCTCCATCTTTTCTACAAAACTTTGTGCGTGGCAATATTGGCTGTGATGAACTCTTGACGTCGTTACAATTCCGAGTCCCATCTGGGAAAGCCTTCGTACGCAAAAATGACGTTGTGCGGGTGCATGCATCCTTAGGCTGATGGCGTACGTCGATGGCGTCAAGGGTCAGCCACATAGGCATTATCGGCCGCCTGACATTGAAAGTTGTTAAAATGTTTACAAAATTTGGTTTCGTTTATGCCACACCCCGCAAACCACACAGCAACCGGCCATCGAGAACTTTTTCAAGCACCCCTTAATGTAAGATCGAAAATAAACGTTAAATCGCCTTCATGGCCTACACCTCCGGGCATATAATTGCGTATCTAGTTTTAACAGCATTATAGGGATCCTCGGCGTCGCTTGTTATTTCGCCGTCACAAGGCGACGCCGAAGCTCGTTCTCATAGTCCTCTCCGGAGCCCCAGAGACAACGGACGCCAGAAACATGCTGAAAGAAGTTGTCGAAAACATTTTGACGGTTTCTTTCGCCCACACAACTATAGCAGCTATCAAAAATGGTGCTACTTCAACTCTGCGGAAAAGGATCTGATAGGAAAGCTAGACGCAGTCCACGAAGTGCCATGAAAGAAAGCCCATTTATTTGTAATTTGCGATGAGCATTACTTTTTTTTTTTGTGAGAGATGGCCCTTACAGCATAAGAAAAAGGTTTCATATGTACAAACCTGCAACCGTAGCGCGCAAGGAGCGGTAGAGTTAAGAATTAATGACACGCTAAAATTTGTAGTCAAAACAAAACTCTGTTCTGCTGCCTACATGTTACAGAAGGAATGTTAACAACCTAAAATGTCGGACAGAATAAGGAATCCGAGGATCACAATTGGGCTGTTTTGACAATTGCAGAAAATGAAGCGATGGGTTGCAAGATACTTCAAAGGCTCTGAATACTGCAAGTCTCTTAATTACGGGAACACAGTGCTCACTTAACGATATACTGTATTTTTACCGGCTGCATCGGTTCAGTCCTACACCGAAAACAAAAGTGGTTTATCTGGAGCGCCCACAAAACCGTAACATGACTGGAAGGAATATGCCGAAAACGTCTGTCGTGGCGGTTTCTACTATCTGATCTTTTCTGTCGTGCAGAGCTGAAACCACAGCAGGGTATGAACATTATCAAACATCGGTACAGGCGTATACATTTCAAGCTGAAATTTGTGCATACATTTTCGTTATCTCTCAATACAGCTTGGTGCGCTTGCGCGGAGCTTCTGGTCGGCATCGATTACTCTGCTCTTTCAGCGAAAAGGTTGTATTCGACTGACTGCGGGGTTTCCGTGAATGAAAGAAACTGCAAACTGCGTTTCTTCGGTTCCACGACAGTGAGGTGCTCACACTGTGATTGGCTAAGCAAGAGTTAAAAAATTGAAGCCGTTACACTCAATGGAAAGCTGTCGGAATTGCAGAAGAGTGATTCGTCATAGTAGGCTGTAGCGCCGTTATCCGCTCACTACTACCACCCCATGCAATTTAAATTTCCCGCTTTCGCAACGCTCGCGCGCCCCCTGCCTGCAGCTGCGGCAGCGGGAGTTTGTTCTTTCTGTGCTTGTTTTTCCTCCGCACGTGCCGGCGTTGTGCAACCACTTTCTTTCGCTTACTAACTCAAAAACCAACCCAACAAGCGTTCCTAACTAAATGAACGCGGGGCGGCGGCGTTGATTGCGTATATTTTGCTTCAGATGTACCTGCATTATCTTTGCGATAATCAACGGGTAGATCTTTGGCAAGCGCCAGCGGTTCACGAGTTTCGCGCGCTTATGACTATAAAAATCACTTGGCTTTCGAAGCTTTTTGGTTACGCCGCGACGACGAAACGCCGTGTGGCTCTACTTGGGTCCAGCGAGCGAGCTACGAAGACAAGGCGAGCACCTAAAGTAACTCTGCACTAAAATGCAACGCCACCGCCGGGTGAGCGTCCTCAGTCGCGGTCTCTCACGGGCATTTTTGCCGGAGCTCGTTGGAGGCGTCCGCCTCCCGGTCGTCCTGGGCGACCCCGTGCGCCATGGCCCAGTAGAGGCCCGGCTCACGACCAGGGCCTTGGCCGTTCTGCCACATGAAGGATGGCTCCATGCGCTGGCGCTTCATCAGCATCGCCCAGATGAGCAGTTCGTTAGACCGAGGTGCGAGAACGTCGATCGGAACCCAAGCAGGGCCGCCGAGGCCTCCGTGTTCAGCGCCGTGTGCAGCGGGGGGTGGGGGGCCTGGGGGTGCATGTGGCCAAGCACTGGCTTCTCTGGAGTGCAGTGCCGCGCTTCCGGTCTTGGGTTACGTAACATAAGCTTTGAAGCGCAGAGCACTTTATAGAGGCTCGCGTTGTCGTCGTAGCTGGCTCGCTGGACCCAAGCAGAGCCACGTGGCGTTCCAGCGGCTGTCGTCGCGGCGTAATCCAGAGGCTTCGAAAGCCAAGCGCTTTTTTATATAGTTACAAGCGTTTGAGACTCGTGAACCGCTGGTGCTTGTCATACATCTCGCCGTTGTTTAGCGCAAAGAAAACTGTAGGTACGTTTGAGGCAAAATATGCTTGATTACCCGCAGTGCTCGCGTTCATTTATTTAGGAACACTCGTTGGGTTGTTTTTTGAGATAGTAAGCGAAAAAAATTGGCTGGCGATTACGGTACTCCCTAATGCGATATTTGGGCGCCGCAGCAGTGCGCTGACGCAGCACTCATATGTGAGTTTTCTCGACGGTAGCGATGATGACCGTCTACGTCGGCGGCGCGAGGTGAGTCTCAGGAAGGGACCGCGAACTGCGCCTTAAGTGAAGGCACATCATAGTCACGCGCACGCCCCTCTCCCGTTTTCGTCAAGGGTCGTGCTGTCCAGCGCCTTGTGCGGGCACAGCATACTGCCCCCTCCGCTCCCCCACACACACTTTCGGAGATCGCTGGCTCGCGCCGCCACGGCGAACGGCCTTCCCCTCCCAATTTCGCGACACTCTACTCCTTTCTTTCTTTCATCGTTCGCTTTTTCTTTCACTTGCCATCGTTCACTCGACAACGCGGGTCAGCCCAGAGACGGCCACCAACGAGCTGACCTTAAAAAAGCGTCAGTGCAACGTTGGAATGTGCGGGATGAAAAGCAAGCATAAAAAAGAACAAAACTCTCGCTGGCACAGTTTCAAGTTTGGGGCGCGGCCTGTAGTTTGCTATCGAATGAATGCAAACGCAAGGTAAAGTTGGCGTTTATCTTTCGACTTGTTCACATGATAACCTGCAGTAATGATTTGATTTCTTACGTCTAATTCAAGCCTTTGCGGAAGGAAGACGTCAATAACGTATTGTGGACATGCTTCGCATGACAGTGGAGCAGAGATTGCGGAACTTTCGTCGGCAGCAGGCGGACCGGTAGGCCCCGCCCATGCGTTTCTCCACCAAGAGGCTGATGTCGTACACCATTTACCGGTAGCCGGATCGAGGGTTCTACGTGCACAGTGGACAATCCTGCTAAGGTCCGAGGCCTACCGTGACACTTCTGCGAGAGCTGAATTGGAACACCCTTGTTATAACGATCCCCGCGAAACCAGAAAGTAACTCCGTTATAAGCAATACTTCGTTAATAGCAGATGCGACTGGGATTTTCTGCACGCAAGTTGGGGCCGCATAAAACTTCGAACAAACTTAGAATCCGATTGAAGTGATTTCGTTAGGACGACTGTTCAACGTACTAATACAATTGTGGCCACTCATATACATACTTCCAGAACACCAGGTGACATTTATATACTGGGCCCCTCATTTGACCCGAGGACTGGATGGATACGGAAAGCCGATACGCATTTGGCACATGGTATAAGCCGTGCACAGGGCACATGGTGCAAGTATGCGACGGTTTATAACCGTGGCTGGCATTTTTGCATCAAACATTTCTGTTGTGATCTTTGTGTTTAGTTGTCTGCGCTCTGCAAAAATGTCTACACTTGAAACACTTATTCTATAAGAACTACTTAAAACTTGAAAACAATAATATTTGTCCTTACGGTTAAATTATGAGCGAGAACTCCACCGTCCCAGAGAGACTGGCTCGGCATTTTTGACAAGGGATGAGAGAAAGCTAGCCTACCTTAACTGGAACTGCGTGCTGATGCCATATTATACACATACCGCTGACGGCATAATTAAGCCAGCTAGAAGTAACTCACAAAAAATAATACTGGAGGCGCCAGAAACTTCCAGTTAAACGGGAACAAAAGATTTCGGTGTGCTGGAATTCTTTATGCGGACGTGCCACCCGGCTCTCTATTTAAAAAGCTACAAAAGAAATTCAGAAACACGGCTGCTAGTAAGAGGACCCACAAAAGCTTGGTTTGTAAAAAATACCAGTGAACAAGCTGATGAAAACACTTCTGAGCGGCCCGAGACATTTTTCAGGGGCGCGTTCAAGCGAAGCGTTCCAGCGGAGCCGGAGGCGATGGCATTCAAAATATCCGCCTCTTCAAGTTTTTCCTCTCTTCAAAATCACTCGCGCCGTAAAATTCAGTTCTGCTGTATTTTCTACTTATCCACTCATTGATTTTAGGTTTTTGTTTGCTCTCATCGCGGAGTTCCTCCATTCTCTGTTCAGTAGGCACGCACTTTCGCCTTTCTGCGCACGCGACCCAGCTCCCTATCACTGCCACTGCCATGGAGAGTTTTTTCTAAGTCTCCAGAACAGGCCTTAAATGTGCGTAGAACACTGCCTTAGTAAAGGAAATATAAAGATAGCGCAAGAAACTCTACGTGCTCTAAATTCCTGTTACTCAATTTATAAAGACACGTCTAAACAGCAGCCGAATCACTGAATAGAATGAAACGAGGTTTGCAGAAGAGCAAGGAAAATGCATATAATAGCATTAATTTCTTGGACGGTACTTCCCCAGGGATAAAAATTTACGGCATATGTTGAAAAAAAAAAAAAAAAAAACAGGTTTCCATTTCTTTTGTTACATATCTAACACTATGTATATAACCGTACATGCGGCCTGGCCGCGACCGGTTTCCTTCGGAGTTTCCGAGGAGTCGTCGGCGTGAAGTGTTCGTTACGATTGCCCGCGCGATCTCTTCTTTCATAATTTACACAAAGTGGAAGGAGAAAAAGTGAAACAAAGAAGATGAATGAAGCAAAATAGATCTCCTTCAAACGGAAATTATCGAAACAAACCGATTGTAAATGACGCCTGCCTTACAAAGAACACCAACGCACGAAAACAATTTTGTGATACCCCGTTACTGAATAAAACCAGTCGCTGACGAATTGACTCTGCAGGTGTGCTTTCCAATTTTATGGCTCGGGGTATTGTCTGAGCGCTTGCGAAGATGTTGCATTTTCCTGGCACGGCCAAACATTCTTCGAGAAGTTTTCCTTCGGTTTTGATATGGGTATTTGAAAGTATAACTGTTTTGTGCTACCCTGCATCGTCTCCCTAGTGACTGACTTCGTTTGAAAGGAAAGAATGGGGTGAGTTTGTGCGTGTTGCTGGGGTTGCTTACCTTGCGTTTTTATTTGACCAGAAAGCGAAAGGTATTGCTTGGACCGTGTTACTGCGGGGAAACAGGGAGGCAGCGATATAAAGGAGAGGGTGGAATGAGAAAAAAATCATGATGAGAACGAAAAAAACGTTTTTTATATACGCCCGACACCACTCCGTGTTGCCAAGAGGACATAGCGACTGTTGGCTCGCCTTATTTCGCGTGTTATGCTAGTCTTATTTTCTTTCCGTTGGAGAGCTGAGAATTGACTTAATGTTTGTTGTCTTATGCAGTGACCAATTCAAACCAGTAATTAGGTTAAAGGATGTGACGATAGTAGAACTATTCATAGTAGAATTAGATTAAAAACTCCTTCTAGATGCATTGTTCAGGTGAATATCAACTCCACAGTAATGGTTTACAATGGACAGGTTGGATATCATGGCTAAACTTCCTGATTTAAGATAAACTCCATGCAGCCTACACTGAAGCACCTTGCTTATACAAGAGCTTTGTTTCTTGTTTGTTTCTTGTTGATAACAATCGCATAAGCAGTTTTTGCCGAGCACATCAGCGCTAAGAAAGTATACAATCCGTCAATCATTACCAACATAAGCATCAAACACCAACGTAAGAATGGTAAGTTATATGCAAATCGGAAGAGCCGTCATTTGCGGAACCATCCCTCTATGGCGGCGAGGTGTTTAAGTGGCGCCTCGTTGGCATCCCCGCTTGAAATTTTTGCTCTGTAAGAAACGGATACGCCACAACCTACCTTGCTGGGCTATGAAACATACACGAATGACTGCAATCGCAGAACGGCGGTGTTAGTCAACAGAGATTTCACGGCGCAGGAACATTTGATCGCCCCATCTATCACCCATACCTTCATAGAAGTAATTCCGTTGAAGCCTGGCCAGAGGAACGTATTCATCCTTAACATATACAGCCCACCTATCCAGCCCCTCACGGAGATCAATCCACTTCTGGCTGAGGCAATCAAGAAGGCAGGCTCAAACCCCTTAGTGTTCCTTGGGGACTTCAACGCACCTCATCGCTCCTGGGGCTCCTCACAGGCAACGAAGAAGGGAACGGCGTTGCTGCAAGCAACACAACATTTCCGGCTTGTGCTTTGCAACGACTTAACCTATCCTACGAGACTGGGAACAAATGGGTCAAAAGACGCCATCCAAGATTGCACATGTGTACGATATATCACCCAATTTGATTGGCAACGGCTATCGGACAATCTTGGGGGCCTCAACTATATCGTCACCCCGACACTAACTCACGGCACCCTACGCCGCAGCCTAAGGCAAGCCGTGCTCACAGATTGGCCCGCGATTCGGCAAGATTCGACTGACTTACCACCTGCAGAAGAAACTCTTGAACTCTGGACAGCAAAGGTAGAAGAATAACCGCTACAACGCCACACCAAAACAATAACTTTCACTACTCGAACACCGGTTATTGACACCCATCTCGGCCGTCTATGGACAGCATGAATAGGACTAATGAAACGGTGGAAAAGCCGAAAAACCATTCGAAAACTAAAACGAAAAATAGCTCGAATTACTTAAGAGGCAGCAAAGTATGCCCTAACACTGCAAAAGTAAAACTGGAGAACATTTTGTAGTGAACTAAACGGCAGGTTGAGCACCAAAAGAACGGGGGAAATACTACGAAAACCATCCAAGACCGCAACGAAACAGCAGATCCAATGACTGGTGCATAACCACCGAAACCCACCGGACCAATAATTATACAAAAGAAACTATTCCGCACAGAACAGCGCCAACAGAATCACCCTCCGCACCAAAGCGAACCCAAGGCAAGCATGGACTCACCATTTACAATTCCAGAGCTTCAGGAAGTACTTGCACGTCTGACCCGTAACACCACGCCAGGCAAGGACAGAATTACCAATAAGCTACTACGAAACCTTAACGTAGACGCGCAGGAATCCATCCTGGCATTTTACAACAAAGATTGGCTAGCTGGCGCACTACCACCACAGTGGAGGCACGCCAACATAACGCTATTTCTTAAACCTCACAAATTAATCGGCGTGGAAAACCTTCGACCGATCTCTCTTACATCATGCCTTGGAAAGCTCTTTGAACACCGGGTGAGCCGTAGACTGACAGAACATCTTGAAGATAATAACTCTACCCTCACACAATGTTCGGATTTTGCTCCCATCTGTCTACCCAGGACGTATCGCTACAGCTGAAAGAACAAATTATTGACAACCTCAGAAAAACCACCCCTAGTACCATACTGGCTCTATACGTTCAAGACGCCCTCGATAACGTCACCTACGAAGCGGTCCTCCAAGGACTTCGAGACACCCACTGCGGAGAAGCGACGTACAACTTTGTACGAACGTTCCTGTCAGGCCGTGCCGCTAAAATTCGACTGAGTCCAATACCAACAGGCACATTTTCAACACCGTCGAAAGGCACGCCTCAAGGCTCCGTTATTTTCCATTTACTATTGAATATTGCCCTGCTTCAACTGCCTTGCAAGCTTTCAGACGCCCCTAAACTACATTACGCCTTTAACGCCGATGATCTTACAATTTGGACGAACACGGGATCAGCCGCAAAACAGCAGGACAGGCTTCAACGGGCCATAGACTGTGTGACAGAATACTTGGAAAGACAGTGCCTTGCCTGCGCCCCTACCAAGTAAGCGTTACTGGTCCTACGGGCACGCACACTTGGTAGACCACCAATCCAGCTTTCGACCCAACCGTAAGCATCGCGTCAGGCCCGTACCACAAGTAACATCAGCATTTTGTGAATACCATTTCATGCATACAGCTCAGGTACAGACTTGCTACCACAACTAAACACCACAGTCACGCAGTTGATGCACTTGATCCGACAGATCTGCACCAAGCAGAAGGATCTTAACGAACAAGACACCTGCCGCATAGTTCAAGCCCTGCTGAAAAGCCGCATCGCCTATGGCACCCCATACGTTGAAGTACGCCCAAAGGAACACTGTAAAACAGATGACCGGAAAATAGATAATTCGAAAATCGTATAAGCTCGCACTGGGACTACCCGCATTTACACCTACAAATAACCTTGTCAAGCTTGGACTGCATAACACCTTCAGCGATATTCTCGAAGCGCGACGAGTAAGCCAACTAAATTGACCAGCTCTAACTCCAACGGGCCATGTGGTTCTCGACAAAGCGGGCTACCACATCTCTACACCCTCCAACGCACCTACGCGAATCCCATCGAACAACCTTACCAACATCCAAGTCGCCCCCCTTCCAAGACGCATGCACCCACCCGGAATACAAAGAAGGGAGAAGACAAGCAAGATCAAGATACTTAACCAACAAATTCACCGACAACCCTGATGTTCATTACACTGACGTCGCTAGAAATCCCAACCGCCAGGCCCGCGTTGTAGTAGTCGTACGTTCTGAATGGACAGCAATCTTGGCTGCAACAGTATGAACAACCGACACCGATGTGGCAGAAGAAACAGCCGTCAGCGTAACGGCCACTTCCTGCAAAAAGCAAACTATTACAGTCATCACTGGCTCACAACAGGCGTGCCGGCATTACCTATCAGGGTGAATATCTGCATGCGCTCACAGTTCCATAACACGCCAAACCTCTACCGACCATTCACATTGTTTGGACGCCTGGTCATGCCTCCCTCCCCGCAAATGAGGCTTCTCCGGCCGTGGCCGCGACCTTTTACACCGGCCATTCCCAATAGAGGCCGACGACACGCCTCCAATCACCCCTGCCAGCCACTCAGTTCCATTATCACCGCGAACGCCTCATCTACCCTCCTCCTCACCTATCACTCAATGCACACGAATCGCGAATCTTGCGCCGAATTCACTCACAGACTAATAAGAAATGACAATTTTACATCAGATTTGACCAACTATTTTTCCCTACAACTGCACAGCATGCAATGCACCAAACATCACCTATCATATCGTGTGGGAGTGCGTCAAACATCTTAGCCCAATTCGATCACCTACATTGGAGCAGTGCGAGCAGAGGCTGACCAGCTTCCAGCTCAAGGACCAGGAGTACGTGATCTCTCGGGCGCGGAAAAAAAAACATATTATTCCTTCCTTCCTTCCTTCGAAATAAATGCGAATAATATGGACCCTTACCCCGAGCAAAACCAAAATGTATAGTGAGGTCCCATGCGACATACTATGAGACTAAGATAATTTTTGCAACAATTGTTACCATGAACAAGATACACACCTGAAACAAAATACCTGTAACGTACAGGGAGAGCGAAAGTCTTGTCACGTATTGACAATCTATGCTAATCAAAAGCACAGTCTTTTAAGTTAGTAAAACAGCAAACCCTCAACTCCATTGGCTTCTTGGATATTCTTGGATATTTCACCTAACGTGAATACGATAATTAACGCGCGAAGCGAGGACATAATATATGTTGAGTTTAACGTGAGTAGGAAGACAGATCAAGAACGAGAGAAAAAAGATTGTTGTACACAGGGGCATTTTACAAGATGCGGAAATTCGAAAGTGCCAGGTTAAATGTGACAAAGATATCGTAGTCCAAATTTTTTACAATGGAGCAATTCCAAAAGCAATAAGATGGTGCCTTTAAACTAACCTATTTTTATGTAGTATGCAATAACTTTAGATTTTGAAAAGCTTGTTCTGGCTCACCATCTAATAAGAAATTATTACGTTCTGCGATAGCGGCCGTCTCCTAAGGAAGAGACTTGCACAACGGCCCGGACTAGGGCTGTTTAGATAATAACGTTTTCTCACTCTCCCTCCATGCAATTAAATTTTCCCATACAACCATTGTGTAGAAAATATCGCGAAATTTCAAATTAAGGCCACCCGGTGTGGTCCTGAGAGCAACTGCGAGCTTTTTTCAGGATACTATATATTTAACTTAATCAGTTTGTGAATGTTAAAGTTCTCATTGACGGCGATACCAAATAACCGCAACCCTAATACTGTGTTTTGTAGCACGTTGTTACGAATCGGCCAGCGCCGCAGTACTTCCCCGCATCACTCCTCGGCTGTGCGGCGAAGCCACTCGTGCGCCTTCGAAAACAGGCGCAATCATGTCGGCAACAAGTTGCGACAAAGCCGCGTCAGACGCTTCGCTCTCAGCGCATTTCAAAACTTCGGCGGTTGGCGACGAGGCTCGTCTCCACGCTCTTCAAGGACACAGAGGCCCCGTCAATCGCAACGGAGTCCTCCTCTCTCCCCTCTCTCGGACTCAACGTGCCCGAGGCTATGAACGGCTTACGAACTCTGGAAAGAGTGTTGTGCGTGTTCCCGCTTGTTGCGTTTGCTGTTATCGCTTTTGGGTATAAATAGAGCTGCCCAAGCGCTGTAAACCATTCCCGTTAGAGCAGCGAATCGTTGTTGTCGCTCTGCTCGAGTCCTGTATTGTAACATCGCCCGTCGGGGCATTGTTCTTTGGCTTCGGCTCACCTCTCGCTATGAAGTAAACAGTTACGTTAGCCTACGGCTTCTGGACTTCTTCTCGGCTGCAACAGCGGCTGGCCGCTCGCATCATACACGCTACCACTCGTATGTCGGAGGCCACGGAGCTCGGATCGGGTGCCCCCACTCGGTCGCAACAACGTCCTACGGAAACAGTGGATAAGTTAAATAGAGGCTGTCTTTATTATTTGTGGAACTAATAAACCATAAAAAAAAGAAGACGAAGGTGAAAAGGCTCTCGAGGGCATGGAAAGAGGATAAGCTGCAGGTTACGATGGCCTAACAGTAGATGTTTTAAAGCAGGGAGGATATATTGTACTGGAAAAGTTTGGTCCACTATTTTCAGAATGCTTAGAGGCTCTAAATGTGCCAATAGATTTGATAATACGCCAAAATAATTCTGATTCTCAAGAAGGGGGACACCAAAGATCTTTAAGAACTACAGAACCTTAAGCCTGCTCTCAGTTGTATGCAAGCTGTTTACCGAAGTAATAATTAACTAAATAACTAAACGCTTAGATTCCGGTCAACCAAGGAGCAGGCTCGGTTTAGGCAAGAATAGTCAACAATGGGTCCCATCCACGTCTTCAATCAAGCGATTGAAAAATCCGCGTAGTATAATCAACCCTTCACATTGCATTTACAGACTACGAAATAGCGTTTGATTCAGTGAGCATCGCACCGGTGCTGGAAGCATTGAAAGGCCAGGGGATAGAGGAGACCTGCATACGGCTCTTAGGCGACACATATAGAGGATAAACAGGCAGGATAATCCCTAACAAGTCAAGCGACAAATTCCCGATCCGCAAGGGCGTACGACAGGGTGATACCCCTTCACCAGATCTCTTCCCAGCTTTTCTGGAGGGGGTATTCAGGAAGCTTGACTTAGAAAACACGGGATTACGGATAAACAGAGAATACGAGACCCATTAGAGCTTAGCAGACGACATAGTCTCGCTGAGCGAGACTGCAAAACACCTCAAAAAATGCTTGAGGAACTAAATTGAGAAAGCAAGGCCGCGAGCTAGAAATAACTATGAATAAATAATAAAACTAAAGTAACGATGAATAAACATACCGAAATCGCGCTGTTCACGATATGCAACGAAACGGTAGAAGAAATAGAAGATTATAACTACATTGGTCAGGTCGTCTGTGCTGATCCCAAATACGAGAAAGAAATGTGGCGTAGAAAAGGAGTGCGCTGGGGTGCCCTCAAGAACACTCCTAAATAATGAAACGTAAACTACCTTTGTTCACTGAAAAGAAAAATATGCAACTTATTGCGTCCTTCCGGGGAGGACATGGAGCGGAACTAGGCGCGTTACTAAAAAAACTTGAAAGCAAACTTTGCTAGTCGGCTCAGCTGGCCATGGAAGGAAGGATAGGAGTAACGTTAAGGGAGAGGAAATGAGCTTCTTGGATCAGAACAGAAACTGGAAGATATCATAGTTAAATAAAGAAACCAAGAAATGGACTTTCGGGCTGGCGACGTAAGTAGGCAAAATGACTAACCGGTCGACTACCAGGGTGTACTGTGTGAATACCGAGGGACGGATCTAGAAGAAGGGGAAGGTGAATTAGTGGATAGAGGGACGAAAGAAGGAATTTCGGAGGCAAAGAATGTACTCGAGAGCGGCCCAGGAAAGGAGCAGTTGGAGGTCGATGGGAGAGGCCGTTGTCCTGCACTGCACCCTCGTGGGCTGTGAGATGATGACTGATGAAATACTGTCTGGCTACACATACGTGTCTGCCGTAGAAATGAATTTTTTTTCAGATAAATACCTGGCGCGCCAAGAATACCTTATTGAGCCCACCGATTAAAAATGAAGATGCGGCGATCAAAGCAGCTCTGAGGCTTCACTACAACGCATAAATAAATTTAATGATACGTTTATCAATATTTCGCCCTATGCACTCTTCAAGCACCAACAAAGCTTTTGCTGTGCCTTTGAAGCGGTTATTGTTTTGTTGCTCCAAGATGTTAATGCAACGATGACATTTTAGTGCACTTTACTAAGTCGAACAAAATCGGTCCTACTCTAGAAGCCCAGACAACTCTGTTCTGCTCACCGGCCAGTCTTGCCCATAGACGAAGATGTCCGAGCGAGCTATACCACCCCTGTTTCATGTCAAGGCGAGGTTAAACTGATGGGCGGGTAGCAAATAGTTGCCTGCGAGAGGGCGAACATGACACGCAAGGAAAAAGAAATTAGTTATGCTTATATCTGGTATTTTTATCATAATTACGCAGAGAAAGAGCTTTTGTTTAGACAGAGAAACATTAGGTCAGAGTGAGCAAACGGGACAATAGCAAGCAGGGGGTGTTAGCGGCTTGGACCATACTCAGGGTTCCTCGCCGTTCCATAAGAGAGAAATGCAAGCGTAATGACAACTGAATTCTTTATTCTTTGAAACGTTCGAAATTTCAGGACAATGAAAGCGAGCGAATTTAACCGCTTGCCCCAGGGATCGGACACCTTCAACGGAATACGCGTTTTGTAGAGAATTACACCATACGGATGCGATAAAAAAAAATTCCCCCACATTTCCCCGAAGGGGAGCATGAGGAAGTGCGAATGCACGGGTGATGCTATGAGGGGGAGTTTGTTGAAATTTGGTGGCATTTGCCCGTTAGTTACATTAACACCCCCGCGTGATCACGTTCGGGCCGCGACAGCCTCGCCTTTAAACCCTCGCGCAGCGCGACGGCAGGCGAACGAAGCGGGAGAGAAGGCGAGAGCGCGCAATGGCAGGCGAGTGAAAGGGGAGAGGAGGCGAGAACGGGCAACGGCAGGCGAGCGAAGGGGAGAGAGGAGGCGAAAACGCGCAAACGGCAGGCGAGCGAAGGGGAGAGGAGGCGAGAGCGCGTGACGTCACGGCGAGCGGAAGGGGGAGGAGGCGAGAGCGCGCGACGTCACGTGGCGTACTACGTCATGGCGCCGTTGCTACGCACGCTCTCCCCTCCGCTCCGCGCCGTTGCTAAGGGCGAGGAGGCGCGCGCGCGATAACACCTGCGGCTGAAGACGGACGGCGGCAGAAGCGTGACTCAGGGTAGCGTAAGAAGTGCATTCGCACTTAAAAGTAACTTACTTCCTAAAACTTAAACAGCACTGCGTGTTACACATTTACGACTATAGTTCTGATAAGCCTGGCCGTGAAAGTCTGTTTCCATATTATCAGGAATCTTCGGGCAAACTTGCAATGATTCCGGGGCAGCACAGAGAACCATGAAGCGGATCAGGACTGGCCGGTGTATACAAACAAAACAGGATCGACTGATTGCCTTTGAGCAAAGCCGACAGCACTGCCTGGTGATGAAGGGGCCCTCTCCCATGCGGAAGACCGTTATCTGCAAGTAAAGACAGGTGGCCGCGTGCCGCGGATACAAAAGGCAGTAACAACACAAGTTGCAGGGTACTAGGTGCAGAACATACGGGCACTTCCAGTGCGGTTGAGGCGACACTGTTCCTTCCGCTCCCTCTACGCTGCTCTTCCACCGTCGGCCCCAATCCGTTTGGTCTGTTGTCCACATAAATATTTGTCCGGTACTGTTCTCCGCGATATTGTATGCGGGCGTATACGGCAGCATGCGCTGAATGCCTTTCAGTCACGTTAGAACGGGGGCCAAAAAATGTATCTCAGCACAGAACACTTACAAACCTCCAGCTGCCGTAATGTCGTTCTTCGTACTTGTTTGCCGGCCCACGATTGCCTGGGAGTGTGTGTGCGAAGACACGAACTGTTTTATATCTGCAGAGCTGCGTTTTTCCCCAAATGTTTACATACATGCAATGGTTTTTACTTTCAGAAAGCACGAGTCCCGTGTCTTGAAAAGCCCATTTCCCAGCTCCATTTTGTATGCGAATGTTCCTTCCACGAAGTGGTCCTTTTTAACCGCAACAACATGATTTTTCTCTTTTCTTTGTTATGGGAGAGAAAGCGAAACATAAAGGCCGCCTTTGTAACGGCAACCATAGCAGAAAGCACTACGCCGACTGCGAGCGAGAAATAAAAGTGCTGCAGTGGCATGGCGAAGAGGGTGCGAATGAATGATAGTATGAAGGAGAGCAAGAGTATTTTGACAAAAGCACACACAGTCAGTCCCCTTCGAGACAGCGTTCCCCCGAGCACGTATACGTACCAGGTCTTTCTTCTTGATGGACTGCAGGAGTTTCCAAGGAGGCCTTCTCGGCTTGCTCTTGTTGTATCTGGAACGACTTCTCGATATTGGTGATGAGTTTCTTTCGGAAGCCCTTCGGGTATTTTACTCCTGGGAGCGGATTTAGAGAATCGATACCTCATACTTTGTCCCCGAAAGGAATACTGGTTGTAGTCGCAGCCCCAAGCAAAGGGATAGGATAGGTGGACAGTAGCCTCAAGCACGACAACAAGAACTTGCCAAGGCGGGAAGCATCTGTCGAGGCGATAGATTCATAAAACAGGGAATACAGCGATGTGGAAAAAAGAAGACGTAAGCGGGACTAAAATGGCAGCCGTTTTCTTGAGCAACTCCCTCAGCTCTTTGGCGAAATATCTGGCGCGCATATTCGAGCGATGTAGCGTTAAAAGTAACGCTCTATGCCGGGTGACCGGTCACATTTTATTGTCAGGTAGACAGAAAGATAGCGGCGGAGAAATAGAAACAACGTACACATCGCATACCGTTGAAAGCTTTCCGCCTAGGTCCTCAACGACTACAACCTAAGACAAGCCATGGACTCGAACGTCTTGCATCTGCATTTGGCCTGACAGAGTGCGAGTGATGAGGCGTGCACGTACTCGTCGTCGGGAATGGTAACACGAAGGCGATAAGGTCTGCGGCGTGCCCAGAGCTGTCACAGACCCCCACGGGCACCGGCGGAGGGTCGGTGACGTACTCGAGGACTGTGCGCACCGTGTTCAGGCCTTCCGTCCCGATGACGCACACCACAGGGATGCCACATCATTTCACGCTCGAGCCTGAAAGTGGAGAGGCGGACGCGTGGAAACACGCGCAGGGTTATACAGGCGTCGTGACAGGATGTCAATTTTATCGTTCAGCGATGCCGCTGTTTCGTGGTAATTTTTGTAAACAGAATGTATTATAGCAAGACAAGCACCATGTGTCCACGGATTGCCGTTGAAACTTGCCACAGGTTCAACAGCGCAGCCGCTCATCTTACACATTTGGACTCCTGCACTTTCTTTGGAATTGAACTGTTTGAATTGAATTAAATTAACCTTTTCTGAACAGAATGCAATTTTAAATTGAATTAGGCTTTCTAAATTGAAAGTTCACAGTTTAGAATGAAGAAGATGATGGGTAGACGCCTCAACCCCCAACGTCTTTAACCGACATTCTTTGTTTTCCTGCGGCCCCATGTACATATAATTGTACACTTATCTTACCTCCGGACAAAATGTCAGCTACCGCGAGAAGTGTCGGTTATAAGCAAAGGGGGCTGACGCAAGTCGAAAGGCCAGGTGCAACGTTGTACCGGAAGGGACGCCATGTGACAGCAAACGGACAGTCTTATGCCAGTTCACAGACGCATGGACTGAGCCATGTTACGTCTCAGTTAAGTCGAATTCTTTTCTGGACACAAAACGGAGGACGGGCCGTTCTCTCCACACAAGTAAGGAAGGCGAAGCGGGAAAGATGGGGATGGAGGAGGGGTGGGCTTGTGGTGTCACGAGACGTACTCACAAAAGATATTCGTAAAATTGAATTATGCTGTATGTGTTACGGTAACTCAACCGCAATCTCTAGTTTTCCGCCTTGCCTTCAGGAACACGGGCAGTGCAATATATGCTTCATTCTTTGCGTCTCCCGCTTCATTAGTATAAAGCGCTATTTTTTATTGATTGAGTACGTATCGAGCCGTTTTTTCTTGAACCCCTTGTGATCTTGGTATTCCTCTTTTAACATTCTAGAAAGCTTGCAGGAATGCTTATGGGCGTTTGTTCTGCACTTGTATACAAGGTCGGCAGGCTCATTCCGCCACCACCACTGAAGAATTGAGTATGAGTGAGGCCTCGTCATCGCTTTGGACTGGCGACTGCGAGTGCGAGTCCAACTTGCAGTGAGCCCGGCTCACCACTTGGGATATAAGCGCCACTCTGGGCGAGCCCCACTCACCACTCGCGAGTGCGAAAGCCACTTGCGGGGGAGCCTTCTCCCCACTCGCGAGTGGGAGTGCCACTCGCCGTGAGCCTCGCTCACCACACATCGGGAGTGCAAGTACCCTCTCCGTTCTCAAGTGGTGAGCCCCACTCGACACTTTTGAGTGCTAAACCCCGCTCACTACTCACGAGTGCACTCGAGCTACTCGCCCGATTTGCGGGGCTTACCGCGGTTAAAGCCATTTAATCTATGGTGGCGTGTTTAATTTAGAATATGATTTGCATGTACTTCTGATGCTGTAATGACTGGACTTTGGCGGGTTGTCCTCAATGATATAGAGGCGCTGAACTAGACGTCTAATTTCTTATCCGAATGAGACGCGCAAAACCGACACGACCGGACGACCCCGTCGGGTTTGGAAAAGTTTGCAACACTCGGCCTAGTTGCCACAGCATTGGGGGAGGAGGTATCGTCCTGGATGACCACAACGTCGCCGATCTGCACCTTAGGGCCAAAGGCGAAGCAGCTTCGTGTGCAGAGCGCAGGAGAAGCAGGTACGACTCCTCGTTCGTCCATGGCACCAAACAGGCGCGCCATGATTGCTCGTCGATGCCGTGCTCGACGTTGTAGCTCCTCGTTGGCGGACATCGGCTCGGGAAGTCCCAGCCTTTGTGACAAAGTTGTGTGCCTGCCAGTTAGGAAGGGAGCCTGTGTCAGAGTAGAGAGCTCTTGAGCATCTCCTGAAGACGGCGTCAACGGACGGCTGTTGACGGCTGCCTCTACTTCGCTGAGAACCGTCTCAATCTCTTCTGAGGACAATCGACTACGTCCAAGAGCCCTCCAGAGCGTCTCTTTTGTGATTCTTATGAGCCTTTCCCACCATCCGCCCCACCACGGTGGCCTTTCGACGCTAAAGTTCCACTGAATTCGGCGCCGCTGCAGAAGTCGAGGACCACGGCCTCAGTCATGGTGTGGAGAGACCTGGCGCAGTGGTGGAACGTAAGGGCGTTGTCTGAGTATATTGGGTGGGAACTCCACGCCGGGATATAAAACGTCTCAGAGCCAGCAAAAACATCGATGTGGTCATGCCAGATGAGAGCTCCAGGTGAATAGGCCGTGTGAAAGACGCGAGAGAACACGACGATGTAAGCCTTCTCATATTCCGGATGCGACCGACTGGCAGTATAAGGTACGCAGAAGTCAATGCCGACCACAAAAAAAACGGGTCAGCTCCGGTAATCCGATCTCGGGGCAAAGGGGCCACAGGCGCTCTTTTCGCCTTGAGGTCTACTTCGGCGGCATGGAAGGAAAGCATGTAAAACGCTGTTCACAAGCTTGACGACCATTCAATATCCAAGTTCTCCCGAAGGTCAGCGAGTATTAAATCTACACGGAGTGGATCAACCGCTCATGCATGGCTGCTATTAGGAGACGCGTAAGGTCGCGCTCTGTTAGGCAAAACGCGACTGGATGACGTACGTTCATCGGAGACTACACTCGATTTCAAGGGCTGTCGACGAGGGTGAGCGTGAGCGCGAGTTGGTGCGAGTGGTGGAGGGCGAGGCAGTCAGCGTGAGCGTGAGTGGGTGCAAGTGGTGAGAGTGAGGAGTGAGCGTGAGGGCCGAGTGAGTGGGAGTTGTCAGGGTGAGTGGTGAGTGTGAGAGTGAGTAAGTGCGTGAGGAAAAAAAATAGATTTTTGGGTGATGTGAATCAGTGGCGTCCAGTTTTGCCGAGGTATGCTTGTATAAGCTTGCTGCTGCACGCCTAAAAATCACATTTATGCTTCGCGATCAAATAAACATGCGATCGAGACCGACCAGCGAATTAAGTCGAAGCCACCGCTTTTATCTCTAAGTGCGGCTGCGTAGGTGCATGTTCTTGCGCCATACAAACCGACCATTGAAAAGCCGTTGAAGTAAAGTGAAAGTTTTTCCAGTTACCTGAATGGGTGAGCGCCATCAAGTTTTACTCCGCTTCACGAGACGGGCAGCACTTATGCTGTGAGTTGCCGGCCATTCTATGGGTGTTTGTTTTTCTAATGAATTCACGCGTACTTTTTATACTGTATCCGCGATAATATGATTGAGGACGCATCTAATAAGGACTCAGTTTCTACCAGGCATCTCTAACGCTGCAGTAACAACAACAAAACACAAACAATCCGAAGAAATAAGTGGTCATTAAGGGGAAGAGGGGGGCGGAGGCGTGTACCCGTAAATTATGATATCCTTGTTACCGGCCGGGCTGAACAGACCTTTGAATCATTGTTTCACGCCTGGAAACCAACATTCTGTCGCTCGGTTGAAAGTGAGCGAAGCGAAACGCGTTCACTGATAAATGCGTGTCTATGAAGCCATTTCTGAAGGGAACCTGGGGAAAGTATAACGCAAGAAATATTGATGTACTGTCTGTGAGGTGTACCTAATGTGAGAAATAAGTTCGTAGTAGTTCTCGTCGTCCTCTTTTTTTCGCTCGACTTTCTTCTTCATTTCCCTCCTTGCAAGGTTCCCCGCTCTCGATGCATTCATTGCACACTACTCACTTTATCAAATGACGATAGCCGCAATCTTCCTCCAAACGAAGCCGCTTCAAAGCTTCTTTCAGCTTGATGGTGACAGCCGTTGCTGACAGCAGCGTGAACGCGTCTCGCTGCGCCGAAGATTATGCCGCATTAGATAAACCCAAATTTTCTGATTCTCCTTTGCTGTCAGATATACTGCGCGACAGCACTTCGGATTTCGAGAAGCCCGCGAGCGCATCTACTCAGAGGGAATGCCCCAAAGGCTTTATTTATTCATTTTTATCATCGCATAGCGCTAGTTTCCAACCCATGCGATTACTCGGAATCCCAATCGGACACAAAAATACCCCGTCAATATGGCTGCAACAACTCAAACCTAAATGAAAAACAATTCAACATGCCATACGTCGCCTGTCGAACAAATTTGGTGGAGCAAGCCAGAAGGCGACCCAAACATTAGCACAAGCTGTCGCCATTGGTACTATAACTTACGCAGCCCAATCCTACGACCTTAACAAAACGCACATGAGAATACTTCAAAATCTGCACAGAGCCACCCTTCGCACCATCAGTGGACTACCCAAACATACTCGTCTTGAGAACCTGCAAGCTGCAGTTGCTCTTCCCCCTTTGGAAAATATCATTCAAGAGCAAGTACATCAATCCCTTCATAAACGCTCATTAACTCATCAAGGTGTCTCCATCATCGCCTGGGACAATCTGAAGCCGTTACAACCCAACGACATCCCACCGCCTTTGGCTCCCTGGAACCGCCCTTCTGTCACGGACTCTACAGCCACCCATCCCGTCCCGCGTAACGCCCACCCCGTCCGCGCAGCCCGCATCAACGCCCTCCGGAACAGTAAACGCCCCCAACAAATTGACATTTACACCGACGCAAGCATAGCTAATCCACTAGTTGGCACCGCATGGACATCACCTGATCTCCCCTCCATCCAAGGCAAACGAACCCTTAATATTCCATGTGCTACCATTCTGGAAGCGGAACTCCATGCCATCATTCAAGCCATCGACTTCCTCATGTTCGACTTTCACTCCTCCGTCCCTTCACAAATACGCATCCTGACGGACTCATTCGAAGCCCTAAAGACACTACAAAGTCCCACATCCACCAATCCCATTGCCAACAAAATCCTGCATCAGATCTCCATCCTAAAATCTAGCGGCATCCATCTTCGCATCGACTGGTCGCCTGGACACGAGGAGTCCTCACCGGGGAACCAGGCAGCTCACTCGGCTGCACGGGAGTGTATAACCTCCAGTCCTCCGCTGCTACCCGACTTGGCTCCTCCGCCTCCTGAGTCATTACCGCCAGCCATACAGATTCTACGGTACAAAAAAGACAAAAAAGACCGCCTCAAGACCCTCACTCCAACCGGCTTTTATCTGCTCTACCCCCGCTCCCAAGATCAGCCGAAATTTTTATGAACAAATATTTTGCAAATGCTAGCTTAACCCCAGAGACATTCCGTAAATGGTATACCCCATCCCTGCCGCCTCGATGTCCCTTCTGCGCCTCCCTCACACCCGCCAATCTCCAGCACCTAATTTGGCACTGTCCAAAATTTACGCGTTACAGAAACTTCGACCCTCCTCCAAATGCCTCCTCCTCATACATCGACCCTCGAACACTGGAACCCTCCACGCTGACTTTAATTGCGCACTACTCTCTAGAAAGCGGTCTAGCGCGAGCAGTTTAGAGCCGTGAGCCTGCTCTCCTCACCCCACGTGGCCTCTTCCGCCTTCGTAAGGAGCCAACCAGCTTTAACTTGAACGGTTTATTTTCAAGATGTCCCAAGCCTCGAATATCCCATCCTCTACTCCCACTTCCCCCACTTGACCTAGCGTCTTCCTAATGTAATAAAGGCTATCTCCTCTCCTCCTCCTATTTCTTTCTTTTCGCCGATCGTTACGGGAAGAAAAAGAAATACTTACTCCCAATATTTTCTGGTTTGCAAGATGGTCGTTCTCAGCGGCCTGACGGTGTTTTCACCCTGGCTGATCATACGTTCGAAAGGGACGAGATCGACCTGACCATGACGGTGATCCCCATGACAGTTCTAGAACACCTAAGGCAGTGTCGTGACAAGAAGAGACGAACTTTGGGCCGTTTATTTATCTTTTGGAGGAGTGGGGGGGGGGGGGGGGGAGTGTATACTTCTTGCATGAGGAAGCAGAAAACTGTATTCCGTGAATTTGTTCGTTCTGATATGCTCCTTATTTGAATCTGTTTTTTTTTGTTTTTTTTTTAACGAAAGCTGTTCGAATGAGAAAACTCCCAATAATAGGAGCTGGCGTATAGTTTCTACACCACCGCCCCACCCTTTTCAAGTAGTTTTATATTTTTTCCCTCGTTTTGGCGTGAATTTAATTCGACGTGGTTATGTAGACGCAGCTGTGCATGGTGATGGCGCAACTCTTAAGTTTTCGCTCCATCCAATCGATCTTGCTTCTTGGCAAAGTAAGCGAAGTGAAAATGGTACTTTTCTGGCCTGCGCAAACAAGGGGTCCGCAAGGTGGTATTAGAGCATTGCACGGGCCCGGCTGACCTCGAACTCGCGCCGGGACTGGGCTCAATGCGGTGGGCCCGGGCCGGGCTCGGACTTGAATTCATGGGGATGGCCGTTAATATTTCCGATATGAACTGTACAAAAGAGCATTACAAGGAATGTTCTTAGTTTATTTCCACGAGGTTCTTTATGTTAGCTGTCCGCCTTGTTTTAAAAACGGGTTTAGCTTGTTCTGATAGTCACTGTACTGTAATTTTAATGACGTTTCATGTCCTGCATCAAGATTTTATATTTTGGGTTATGACATACCAAGGTACGATTATACAAGAAATGCCGTAACGGGCAAGTGATTAATCCAAGCAACCTCCGAGCCCTGAACCTATGTCAATGTGCACGTGTGTTTTACATGTCGCAGCCATCGAAATGCGGCTCTCGTGGCCGGAAATAGAACTCGCGTGCCAGAGAAACAATGCCGCTGAGTAACCTCTGCAGGTAAAAAATTTCAATGCACGAACATACTAATGGATTGAAATGCGACACCAAAAAATTCTGCATACCAACTTGTGGCCTAGACAACCACGTGGCGTTGGCAAGAATTTGGTCATCAAAGGTGATGGTGTTTCTGATGTAAGAACACGAGCTATTATTACGCCAATGGGACAAGAACTCAAGATAGTGGAATATAAAGTACGTGCACTACTTAACCCTAAATTGTACATTTGAATCCATGATGTGCTGCACTGTCTAGATAATCCGCCTGATTGCCCGCTACGAAGATACTAAAAAAAATATAAAATAAGCAAATTTCCTTCAGCGTCTAATCCAGATAATGGTCGTGCAGACACGGGCCCTTTCTTGGCTTAAAAATAAATGACCAGGCCCGGGCCGGGTCCGGGCAAGGCTCACTTTAAGAGGTCATGCAGACCAAACAGAAGTTTGGTATACTCGAAAGATTGCCTCGTTCGAATCATACCGACACCACTCTTAACGCACACTTTGCTCAAATAAGCATTATGATCAGGAAAAAAGGGAATGGCCATGCGGCGCACTTGTCCATTTTCCGCAACAGAGCCTATGATGTCATATGCCCAGCTGTGCGATTGGCTGAGGCCGGCAAAAGCATACGCAAATTAGGCATGGTTTATAAACTTGCCGAACGAGCTATTTGCGCTTAAACGTATTGCATATTTATTTTGACAGCAGTAATATTGGGGGTGGGGGGTTAGACAATGAAAGTTACGAAAATGCTCATAAACACGGAAGTACCGATCCGCACCGCTCTTGGTACTGGGCGCACTATGCTTGGTTTAGCTGCACGGTAGCCCGGAGCTTTGGAGTTGTCGTACACGACACTGGGCGATTTGCGTAAGCGGCGCTATCTTACACGTGACCCTGTTTGTTGAGACTACCCCATTTTTAAGGAAACGATCACTTTCTACCTTAACAAAATCCCGCCAGTTGCTAATGCCGTCAAAAACAAACCAACGGCGTACAGTGGTCCGCGACTCAGTATGGCAGCGCCGTCTGGGAGGAGTGGCGGTAAGGAAGGCTGCAGAGCCTGGTCACGCACTGAAAGATCGTTTGAATACCCGCCCTTGTGACTTCATGGCAGACGTCACGAAAGCACACGATATGGCGGGAGTATCAAAATCTTGATTGTAGGGTTTAACGCGCGGACGCAACGCAGGCTATTAGGCGCGCCGTAGTGGAGGGCTCCGGATCAATTTTGACCACCTGTGGATCTTTACCGAGCGCCGAAATCTCGTACACGCTTGCGTTTTTTTGCTTTTCGTCTCCATCAGAAAAGCGGCGGCCGCGGCCGGGAATCGAACCCGCGACCTCGTGTTCAGCAGCGCAACGCCTAGGATCAAAATATTGCCTAAATTAATACATTTCTCAGGGAATACGGCCCCGTTTGCTGCTGTACAATCGCTGGGGCACTATAAACCACGAACTCTTTCGAATAAAACAAATGAAACGATGCTCGGCGCACGCGCGCGTGCGCCGAGTATCTTTTTTGGGGGGGGGGGGGGGCCGGGGGGGGGGGAAGGGGGTGTTAAGAAAAGCATTTCGAGCTGGGATGGAGCTGAGTGAGTTGACGAAGACTGGTTCTTTTAAACTGAACAACGTTTATTTTCTCATCATGTTCCCTTTAAGGGAAGGCAGATAAGCTACAGCTCGTCGTCAAACGAAATCACGCGGAACTTGCGCAAATATTTTTGAACAGAAACGTCGCCCATCTTCACTAAAAAAATGATTATGCAGGTTATGTTTGAATAAATTTAAATTTACATTGCCCGTGTAAACAACAAGAAACAAAAAAGTTGTTACGCAATATTATCAGCGCGCAGATTTGGGTACATTTTCGCATCCCAGGTCGCGTCGGTTATAGGTGACGTTTGCGTATGTGCTGAAACGTATTCTCGCACTAGGGAAATAGTGATGGTAATATTTGTTATAAAGGGCCACAAAAAACAAACATCGCCTTAAAAAGAGTTGTTAAAGAAAACAGGAAATTCTGAAAGGCAGCCCGGCATAACGGGAGAATTAAAAAAAAAAACTACGCCACCTCCCCGCGAGGGGAACCCTGTGTAGATGCGACGCATCGTGGGGTTCACTTGGTGTTTCCGCGTTGGATTGATTCTGAAATCGCGGTGAAACGTGTCGGGAACGCGTATGATTATTATGTTTTATGATTATAATTATGTTTATTGGCCAATCTTGGTCAATCTCTCTAAGTGGCATGCTTGGGGCTTCGCTGTCGCAACGACCTTTACTCCATCATTGTTGCTGTAAGTGGGAGCTTCTTTTCTTTTATTGCAAGTGTTAATCATTCGCCCCATCATGCGTTGTATCAGTAGCATCTTGACCGTAGTTTAAATGAGTCAAGGATATAAGGTGCGTTCGTAGCATTAGATTCTGTCTGGTTTTGTGGCGCAGTGGGAAGAGCACCATGTACCTCGCGTTCCGCCCACAGGGTCGTGGGATCGAAAACCGGGCGCCGCTAACTATTATCTTCTTTATAGTGTAGGGGGAGGGGTGTGGACAACGCCGTATGGAGGGACAAGGCGAGTGAATGAGATGCAGTCGCATCTGAAAGAAAAAAAAAGACATAATAGAGTAACAAAAATTTAGCGAAAGGTCCCATACTTTCCAGCACGTCTCTCAATTTCATGCCAGATTCTCTCTCTTTGCCAATAGTTCTTTCGAATTGCCGAGGGTAGCCACAATTATTGGGTAATGCGGGTTTTAACGAAAGTCCACTTTCATATCTCATCCCTGTTTTCTTTTCACGAAAACAAATTAAGTTAAATATATAAGCTCTAACTGAGCGAGTCAATGCTCAAGTCGTGACCAATCTCTTCTGCGGATATGATTCAAACGCCTTTAGGGCATCGTCATCGTCATCATCATCATCACCACGTCTTGCCTCGTGACAGTATTCAGTCGTGGCTGCCTCGGTCCTTTTAAGTGTGAATGCACTTCTTAAGCGACCCTGAACCTGCGTCCACAGGCGATGTCCGCATAGCATACCCACGTGGGGGATTGGCCAGGAATCTCCTCGTCTTCCTTGGCAACGGGGGGAGATGGGCGCGCGCTGCCTGGCCGCTGACATGGCACATACCCACGTGGGGGATTGGCCAGGAATCGGGCGTGAGAAGGGCTAATGCACCCGCTTAAAGGAGTACTGACACGAAATTTCAAAGCTGAGATCCGCTCTAGCAATCAAGTACAACGACAACACAAATAGGTGTCTGTGAATAAATGCATATTTCTTTCCTTGTAGTTGTGTGTGTGTGTGTGATCTCTCTTTCGCGAACACTACCGAACCGCGCAAATTCAACTCGTGCATTCGCACTTTCACATTCTTCCCCTCGGGGAAATGCGGGGAATTTTTTCTCCAGCGCGACGCGAAGCTCAGCTTCTTGTATTAAGAGGCTAGCAGCATCCATTGATATGTGTTAGTCCTCGATCCTAGAAGAGCTCCCCTGAGAAAAAGCGGCCCACACGGCCGCAAAATAACCTGCAGCAAAGTGGCTGCCCTCGACGAGCTTACAGATTTCGCCAACCGCAATCCCGTTGATATTCCTTTGTTTCTCGGCGAATACATGGCTCACATTGCAAAATCCGGCGACATGGTGTTTCCACGGCAACAGCTGAGGTGGCTGCTCAGTCGCAAATTTGAACTTGTCATGCATGAATTACACAAGGCGTCGCCAATGGACGACCTGCCAGCCATGCCCAATTTGGAGGTGTTCAACTGCGAAGAAATGAAATATTATATCTTGGAGAACATCAAATGCTTCGACGGTGCGCAGTTTCACATCCATCGGCTGTGTGAGGTGGCGGTCGAACCCTGGAAGCACTACGACAGCACCGAAAAGTTCACGGGTGCCGTGACGCAGGACGACCTGGTTGAAAGCAAGACTGTGAGGTCCCTGGCGCAGAGAGGAAAGAGATCAGCGCCGCCAGTGTTCAATAAGGTCCAGTGTACCGGAGAAGGCGCCGTCAACGGCCGTTTCGCCGACACCACGGCAAAATCTCTGGGAGAGGTGGATTGCACGGATCGCCACGGCGAGGAAGAGGGCATCTCTGCCCACGCATGGTCCGGACACAAAGGGGGCCCTCCAGCCAGTAATGATGATCATCGCCGTTTTTCCCTTTTCCCACCGCCGGCGTTCGTGGGGCTGGTTACTACGTGGACATCGCGGTTCTCATAAAGTTCCGGTTGCCGCTCCTGCCGCGAACGCTCGCTTTGGGGACTGCTTGTGGTTCCAAGGGGAAGAGCAAGAGTGGTCCTTCGGAGAACCTTGATGGGTGCACCGACGGCTGCAGAGGCTCCTGAAAAATCCCGCTAGGGGGCTGTGAGTTGCAGTCGCACCGCACATCGGCTCTGACTACTGACCCTGTCCCGCAGGCAAATCGCCTGCCTTGGCGACGAATTGTACACTACGGCGTTCGGTACATCACGGGGACCCCCTGGACACCATTCTTGTGGTACGTGGTGTATTTTGAGCACGCCAACGAGATCCTGAATTCAGCGCCAAGCCAACGGCTCTGCTATGCCTGATCGGGCCTAGCACCCTCGCCTCGGCGCCGCTGCTGCACGTGCGCTCCTCGCCGCCAACTGCAGCGCGCCACGGCCAAGTCTCGCTCATGGAGAACGTAGTCGAAGGAGAAGAAATGGACCCCGCGGAGTTTGAAAGGCCTGGCTGGGCGGAAGTTCGCCGCCGTCAGCGGGCTCTACATTCTGACTCTTCCATCGTTGATAAACAAGTAAGCCCCACTGCAACCCCTCAACTCAGCGATCTCAGCGAAGGCGGCCAGCGCAACGCACACCGCCGGCGACGCCGCTCCCAGCTGATGATATCAAGATCGTCCTGCGCCCGCGTGGTGGACTGGCCCTCACTTCTGTCCCTCAAGCTACCCTCGCTGATGCTATTCAAGCGCAGGCAGGAATTCCACCCAACACAGAGGACCAAATACGACCCCAGTATGTTGCTAACTATGTTATAGTTAGCACACCGTCTGAAGAACGCGCCCACAGGTACGCGAGCATTGGCGTCCTTTCGCTTCGAGGGCTCCAATATGAGATCTCCACACACGTGGCCGCTCCAGCCAACACGGTCACAGGAGTCATATTTAATATACCCGAAGATGATACCCCCAACAAGTGCATGACAGCATATGCACTTACAACCCCGACCTCCCCATCCTGGACGCCAAGCGCCTGAATTCATCCAACATGGCCCAAATATTATTCGACGGCCACAAAGTCCCTTTCTGGATCCGGTACCGCTCCACACTGTACCGCTGCAAGCCTTTTCGTCGAAAGACTGAGGCGTGCCTTACTTGCTGGTCCCCCGGCCATCGACAGGATGTGTGCCCCAAAGCCCGTGATCCCCCTCGCTGTCCTCGCTGTGGGGCCACCAATCCCGTCGAATCTCATCCGTGCACCCCGAAGTGCATTGTCTGCGAAGGACCCCACATCACTGGCTCCGCCGATTGCCCGCGTCGATACCAACCGCGACGAAAAGCTCCCACCTATGCTCAGATCGCCTCGGCGGGACGATCTTTCAGTCACAAGCAAGGCCAGCAGAAGCAACAAGCGTCAACGTCCGTGCCTCCGGATGGACTTACTCGACGGTCCGATCGATCGCCAGGACCCGCGACTTGTGCGCACGCGGGCCTTCCACTGAAGCCTCCTCCCAAACATGGACATGTGCCTGCCGGTGTACAACGAGCCGCTCCGGACTCACAGGTGAGCTGCCCCGTCGCTACCGCCCACTGCTCATCTAACTCCGCCCCTCCTACCCCAATCCCCTCCGCCGACATACTTAGAGAGCTCAACGCGATTCGGGCTGAAATCTCCCTCCTCAGGCAGGAAAACGCTGCTCTCCGCCAGGAGAACCAAGCCCTGAAAGCGCGTGATTCCGCCTTGCAGGACACCCCCGCCCTGCCCACTCCTCCCCCTCCCAAGCGTAAGGCGGTGTCGGACGACTCTCTTCCTGAATCAGTCCTTCCCTCCCTTGAAGAATCAGTTACGAATCACATCACTCAGGTTGAGGCTTCCTGCAAGCAGGCGTTAACGGAACAGAAAGCCGAATTCTTTAGTATTCATGAGACACTTCAAACCAGTGTAACAAACTTGCACGCCAATATCGAAGCCCTGCGCTGTGAACTGCACTCCAGCATACGGGACATTGTCAATAAAATCAATTCCCTTACCGCCCCTATCCCTATTCCTATTCCCAACCGCAGCTACAACCCCGCCTCTCAGTAACAACATGGGGTCAGTCAACAACGGACGGGTGTCTTACAACTCCTGATAGAGGCAGCCGAATCTCCCCCTAATGTGATAGCCTTGCAAGAAGTAGGTATCATGGCCAAGCTCCCAGGTTACAGAGCTTTTCAAAGCAATAATAATCATGCTACAGCTGTTTTAGTCCACCGCAATATCCCTGTCGAACGGATACAATTTGATAGCATTTCTATTCCCCACGATTTAGTGGTTCTCTACCCAAGTAAACGGGGGGCTGAGCGCCTATATGTTCTCAACATCTACAGCGGCCCTCGTTCAACAGGAGACACATTTACCCACTTGTTTACTCTCACTAAGCAAACAGTAGGGCCTCATGCTCTTATTATTGTCGGCGACTTCAATGCGCCACACACCGCCTGGGGATACCCTCACTGTTCTCGCAAGGGCAGGCTCCTCTGGGATCACATCCAAGCACATCGGCTTACTACAGAATCGGATCCAATGTCACCCACTAGAATTGGCAACAGCGTACAGAGAGATTCCTCCCCAGACCTAACCTTCACTTATAACGTCACCAGCGCATGCTGGTCTAACACCAATGACTCATTAGGTAGCGATCACTTTATTCTCCAAACTGATGTAAATTTAAAAGGCCCCCTTAGGCCCCGTCCACGGCAGACACATCTGCCAAACTGGAATGAATTTCGCGAGGTGCGGCAAGCCCACGAGCCTCCAGAAATCACCCCTTCGGGTCTTGAACAGTGGGTAAAGCAGCTCCTTACTGACGCACGAACCACGAGCACTCCTGTAGACCCCGGCACTCCATCCGAAACGGTGGATTCCCACTTGCAACACTTACAAAATGCATTTCGAAGCATCCAGCGCAGATGGCGGAAAAATAAGCGCAACAGAAAATTAAAACTGAAAATTGCTCACCTAAATAAAGAAATAGAGAACTATTCTGTACAACTTGCTCAAAGTCAGTGGCACGAAATATGCAACAACATGAAAGGCAACCTTGGTATGCGGAGAACCTGGTCCCTTTTGAGATTCCTCCTGGACCCCACTCGCACAAAAACAGAGCAAGGTAATCGGCTCACAGCGATCATACAAAAATTCCCGGGTACAAACCAGGAACTAATGGATAGAGCTTGCTCCTTATATATTCCCACGGGAGATTCTCGGCCACTTCCACCATATCATGGATCACCTAATCATAACCTAGATTCCACCATCACGGAGGCGGAAGTGCGCAGCGCTCTTCTGGCTATTCGCCCATGCTCGGCACCGGGGCCAGACGGTGTAACCAACAAAATGCTGCGCAACCTGGACGATCCCTCAATATCGGCTCTCACGCGATACTTCAATTATTTTTGGGAACGCGGGACACTTCCTTCCGAATGGAAACATGCCAAGGTCACGCTTATCCCAAAACCTGGAAAGCCCCTTACTATAGATCATCTCCGACCCATATCTCTAACTTCATGTGTTGGTAAGGTCCTGGAGCATATCATTCTCGCCCGCCTAACGCTTCACCTGAATTCCACAAGCGCTCTTCCACACTCGATGATTGGCTTCCGCCCTGGACTTTCTACTCAAGATGTCCTTCTGCAACTTTCCCGTGAGGTAATCAACCCTTCAACCCGACTCGATACTGCTGCGATTCTTGCGTTGGATCTCACCAAAGCATTTGATCGAGTCACCCACAGCGCCATCTTGCGTGGCTTGGAAACAATATCCCCTGGAGAGCGCGTGTACAACTACGTGCGTAACTTTCTAACGGCGCGTACAGCGTTCGTTCAAATAGGGGACATTAAATCTGACGTGCTGACTCTCTCTTCCGTAGGGACTCCACAAGGGGCCGTTCTTTCTCCTCTATTATTTAATTTGGCTCTCCTCAACATTCCGAAAGAGCTTGAAAAGATTCCGCAACTTCATTTTAGCCTATACGCGGATGATATAACGTTATGGGTCACTGGTGGTAGCGACGCATTCATTGAACACACATTGCAGCAAGGCGCACGTGTCGTGAATGAGGAAGCACAGTCTGCGGGCCTGGAGTGCTCTCCCGCAAAATCGGAGCTTCTCCTCCTACCAGCCAAACCGACCTCTCAAAATTCTCCCGACATCAAAATTTACCTGAATGAACATTTGATCCCAGAGGTGCGCACCCTCAAAGTCCTCGGTCTTATCATGCAGCATAATCGCAGCAACACAAAATTTATCTCGCAATTGAGCTCACACGTTAATCAGACAATCGGACTCATCCGACGAATTACCGGACGCCACCATGGTCTCAAGGAGGCTGAGAGAATCAGGCTTATCCAAGCCTTTATCATTAGTCGTATAACATATTCTCTCCCCTACCTTCGTGTTTCGAACGCTGAAATTAACAAAATTAATTGTCTCATCAGAAAGGCATATAAAGCTGCACTACAAATTCCTCAGAGTTCATCCACTGCCAGACTTGAGGCCTCGGGGTTCATAATACTGCCCAGGAGCTGGTCGAGGCACACCATATCAATCAGCTCCGTCGCCTCTCAACTACGTCCACTGGACAGCATATACTGGTCCGACTTGGTATCAGGGCCCCAGTCTGTTCCGAACCGGCTATTCCTATCCCCCGGCCTATCCGCGACTGCCTCCGCGTCCGCCCTCTTCCGAGGAACATGCACCCTACCTACCACAGAGGTAGGAGGGAGCAACGGGCACGGGCGCTGGCCAAAACATTTCCCACCAAACCTGACGTTATGTATGTGGATGCGGCAGAATACCGCCATCACGACGCCTTTGCCCTCGCCGTAATTAATAGCCCGAATGACCCCCCTGTTACCTCTCTATCCGTACGCACAACCACCCCTGCAGCGGCAGAGGAGGCGGCAATAGCGCTCGCACTAACAACCCGGCCGACACCTACAATTATAATCACCGATTCGAAAACGGCCATCCAAAACCTCGCCCGCGGGTACATATCATCCGTGGCGTCCAAAATTCTACTTCGAAATCCCCCGTCCTCCCTGGTAGACATCGTCTGGACCCCGGCGCACACTGGTTTGGGGGGCAATGAGGCAGCGCACAATGCAGCACGAGGATTGACCATCCGTGCCGGTGCCAGCCTCGTCCCCTACCACGGCGCCAGGTCAGCCAGGGATCAGTTAATCACGTACCACGATATAACCACGCATTACCGCCTCTCTCGCCGTCGGTACCCTCCTGCCCACCCTGAGCTAACCAACCATCAGGAGCGCTTATGGCGACTCCTGCAGACAAACTCTTTGGCCTGCCGAGCACTACTGCATCGCATTCACCCCTCGCAATTCCCCTCGCCAAACTGTCCACTCTGTGGGGACCCAGCCACACTGGTCCACTCTATGTGGGCCTGCCCTCAAGATCCCTTTCCCTCCATAGTTAGTGACGAGCAGTGGGAGGGAGCGCTGGGCAGCTCGGACCCAGAGGTCCAGATACTTCTGGTCACCCGCGCTGACAACGTCGCCGCCGGCCTCAAACCGACGGCCACACCGCTCCCGTGAACCCGGTTAAGGCTCAATAAAGTGATTTCTCTCTCTCTCTCCGAGCATTCCTTGCAAAGTGGAGTGCTGTGGTGGTGGCGACGTTTCTCTACTGCTTTTGAACTTCCGATGCCTAACAACCTCACTTCAATGTTTTTTCTATGTCTCTAATGAGGTCATTCCACGTAGTCTGTCATCGAATGCTGGTAGGTTTAAACAGGAGTAAACGCATGATAGCTTTGATCGCCCGATATATGGTATATTGGAAGAAGTGTGACAAATTGAAAAGTTCATAGCCACATGTTTTACCTTCACAAATGGCGCCTATTTTAACAAAACTGTGAAAGCATCATGTGAATGCGGTGCGAACTGCCTGTTGGAAAAGGCTAACACATATGGCCAATGCAAAAATATGACAGCCGAAACGTGCACTAAAACTAGCGTTGAGATCTCCGCGCAGATGCACGCACTTCTCGCGTCGCACTTTTCTCATTTCAGGTGTGGTTAAACTGAATAAGAGGCACCATTAAATCGCACAGCGCTGTTTCTCGGTGGTGGCAATGATCGGCAGCCCGCAGTCGTATAAATTAATCACAGTGAAGACATAAGGGCTCGGGGAGAAAGGGGTGAATCGTCACTAGAGCGTCTGTTTTCATTCCCCTGTTCGGTGGATTCGGGTTTTAACACAACCCATTTTCGTATCTCACCCCTAGTTAATTTTCTAGAAAACAAAAAGATTTGTTGATAAGCAGCAGAGCTGGCTACCCCTCTCCCTTCGACGTAGACCCGCCTGTTGCACCGTCATCAGCAGGTGCAGCCCACTAGGTCCACTGCAGGACTAAGAAGTAAGATGGCAAGTTGGGCTAGTTGGTGCAGATTAAGATTCGTGGTGAAAAAACAGCGCAAGGAACACATGGACAAAAAGAATAGTGGACGGCGTACAGCGCTGTCCATCAGCGCTGTGCGTCGTCCACTCTTCTTTTTGTCCCTGTGTTCCTCGCGCTGTTTTTTCACCATGAGTCTTGACCACTGCAATACGAAGGCTTCCCCGATCGACCTCCAACCATTCCTGTCCCGCGCCGCTCGAGTCCCTCCTTTGCCTCAATTACGTTATTTCGTCCCGCCATCCAATATTGGCCCGTCTTTAGGTGTCCACTCTGCCACCCTGGTAGTCCACCGATTGTCATTTCGCCCAATTACATGGCCATCCCAAGTCCATTTTTTTTTCTTTATTTCACCTATATCTTCTACTCTAGTTTATCTGATCCAGGCAGCTCGTTTGCTGTCTTCAACTGTTACTCCTATCATTATTCTTTCCATGGTCTCTTGAGCCTGCCTGAATTTGCTTTGATATTGTTTAGTAAATCGCCAAGTTTCCGCTCCATATATCATCACTAAAATATGTCATTATTTATCTCTGAATTTGCCGCTGAAAGTTTTTCATGACTGGCAGGCCCGGGTCCTTTCGTCTGCAGGCTTTGAGACCTCTCCCAAAGCGGACTGCTTTAGTGCACGCTAGAACCTGCGGCAAAGTCCAAAGTAAACGCCGGCTCTACAAACCCAAAGAAAATGCTGTGAGCCGGGAATGCGACGGTAGCTGAATGGGATAGACGGTGATCTCATAATTGAGTTACCCACGTTCGATTCCGCCCGCGGGAAGCGTTTCTTTTTCTTTCCAATTGGCTGCATATTTTATTAATGCGTAGCATTCTTTGCCAAGCACTCCCAAATCGAGGGCTGTGTAACGCCCTGCATTTCCACAAAAATGCAGATATCGCGAAAGTTCCATCGGTGATCGCTATAATAGCGTAAACAGCTCGGAAAAATGGATCGTAAACAAAGATCGTACAAAATTTTGAAAGAAATGAAAAATAAGAAAAATACAAAAAATAAGGAAAATGGTGAAAAGTGTAACGTCCTGTATTTCCTAAACAATGCAGATTTCGCGAAAGTTCGACCTGTAGTCGTTAAAATGGCGTAAACAAAGATAATTGGTCTAACAAAATTTAGAAAAAGTAAAAAAAAAACGAATAAGAATATAAAATAATTACGAAAACTGCTGAACCGTGCAACGTCCTGCATTTTCACAATAATGCAGATTTCAGGAAAGTTCCAAATATAGACGTTATAATAACGTCCATGGAAATAATTGGTCGAAATAAATTTTGAAAAAGTAAAAAATAAGAAAAATATAAAATAATTACGGAAAATGTCAAAACCTATAACGCATGTAATTTCCACAATAATGCAGATATCGCGAAAGTTCCACCTGTAATCGTTCAAATAGCGCAAATGGAGATAATTCATGGAACAAAATTTTGACAAACGAAGTATGAAGAAAAATATAAAATAATTTCACAAAATGGCGAACTGCGTAACGCCTTGAATTTTCGCTAATGCAGCTTAGAGGAAGTTCCACCTGTAGTAGTTATAATAGCGTAAAAAAGTGGAGACAATTGGTCGAATGAAATTTTGAAAAAATAATGAAGAATAAAAATATGAAAATACGGAAAATGACAAACCATATAACTACCTGCATTACAGTAATAATGCAGGTTTCGCGAATGCTCCACTTCGAATCGTTATAATAGCGTAAATGAAGATAATTGCTCTGACAGTATTTAGAAAAACCGGAAACTTTGACTATAAAAACTCACGCTCAGGACAAGCGGCATATAGAATGGTACGCATTAGTGGTTAATTCTTTGAATTTCTTCAGAATTTTGGTCCCCACGGCTGCTAACCCGCACCCTCTGAACCTTTGCGGTCGTGCAGAGTTAGGTCGCCGTTTGGGGGGACTAGGCTGGGCCGGTGCCATAGGGACGTGTGCAACGCCATCCACTCCTTAATTTCGGAGACAGCTCGTCTGCAGTGTTAAAAACATTCCGATTAGGCTGACTTTGACTATAGTTTTCCTACTCTTCTCTCTGTTGTTTTTCGTGTTTTTTTCTCTCTCATGAACCTAGACCAAATTTTTCGTTCTGCTCCATTATTTGTCCTCGCATGATTGATTGCAATGGAACATAACTCCTCTTGGCCATTCCCCCTAAGTGGGTATGCGCCATTTTACGGGCCACCACCGCCAACAGTTTCCCAACGTAAACGTCTCGGATTTGATTCACGGGAAATACCAAACCGAATTTTTTTCTTGAGGCTTAACTGTTTTTGGGTATGACGTGCGGATTTGTGTCGGCCTAAGCAGCTCTGCTGTTAAAAATGGCGCACTGTCTAGAGCGCCGTCCCACGGCAATCCAGCTAAGTGCCACAGCCATAGAGTTCGGTCCGACGATATTCTAATATCTAACAGTGGGTTGACATAGGCCAGAGCGTCTTCCGTTCCGGTGTAGATGTTCTGTCTCAGCTTCCTGTTCTTAAGTGCGGTTGTTCGCGGCTAAGCTCTCCCCTTCCTCATTTTTTACACCTGAAGATTGAATAATAATAGCTTAGGTTAGTTTCTATGTTCTAAATGATTTTTTTCTGCTCTGTTGGTTATGTTAGGTTAGTTTACGTAACGTTACGTTAATGGAAGGCGAAGTAGAGCTATACGCGGCATTTTTTTGTACAAACGCCGGTGGAAGTTGCTTCAGTGGAGTGCTTATAGTACTGTCAGACGGCACTTCAGACACAGCCAAAAATTAAAGCTCTAAACTGTTATCGCACACCGTCCCCGCTTTAGTCTTGGCCAATTCATTCTTATGACTACGTTGCAAACGTAACTAGAGAATCACCGCCATCGTTATCATCATCAGGTCTGTCTCGTGACAGAATTTCGCCGGCTGCATCGGTAAAAAAAGGCCAGATTCAGAAGACCAGCTGAAAAGACCAGCTTTCTCCCGCCCAACGCGGAGCTCAACTTCTTGTGGTAAGAGGCTACTAGCTTAAGCTGGGGTGTTTATCTTCTCGAATATAGAAGAGCTGTGTCGAAACAAAAGCCGCCCACACGGCTGCAAAATGAACTGCAGCAGAGAGGCTGTCTTGGATGAGCTAACAAATTTCGCCAACCGAAATCCCGCTCATGCCTCTTTGTTCGACGAATTCCTCGCTTACGTCGCGAGAACCTGCGACCCAGTGTTTTCATTAAAAAAGCTGAGGCCTCTTTTGAGTCGAAAGCTGGAACTGGTGATGGGCGAATTTCTCGAGTCATCCCCAACGGACGACCTGCCAGCCATGCCCAATGTGGAGGCGTTCAAGTACGAAGAAATGAAATATGGGACCTTCGAGGGCATCAACCGCTTCGACGTTGTGCCGTTCACCATCCAGCGGCTGTGTGAACTGGTGGTCGATCTCAGGAAGCACCACAACTGCAGCGACAAGTTCATGCGTACCATGGAGAAGAACGTCCTTGTTGTGAACGCGATCGAGCCAAGGTCACCAGGCTCGAATGGAGACCAGGGTGCTGGAGATGACGCCGTTAACGGCCGTTTCGCCGACACCATGGCAGAATCGCTCGGCCGGGTGGATTGCGAGCATAGGCACGGCGAGAAAGAGGGCGTGTCTGACCATGCGTGGTCAGTGCAAAAACGGGGGCATCACATCCGGTAATGGTAATCATCCTCGTCCTTTCCTTTTCACATTACGGACGCCCGAGGCGCTGGTTCCTACGGGGGCATCGCGGTTCTCAGAACATTCCGGTTGCCACTCCTGCTGTGAATGTTCACTTGGTAGATGGTTCCCGCGGCCAAGGAGAGCAGGAGCAAGAGTGTTCAGACAGGGAACCTTGAGGAGTGCACCGACGGCTTGAGAGGCGCCGAGCATGCCTTGCAGAGTGAAGTGCATGGTGGTGAGACGTCTCTGTGCAATCCTCGAACTTCTGATGTCCGACAAACTCAATTCAGTTTTTGTCTATATTTTGTAATCTAGATACATTACAATATACGCCTCAACTGAGGTCATACCACGTAGCGTTTCGCGTAATCCTTGTACACTTGAAAAAGAAAATGCGAAAAAGCAGGAATGGCTTTATATCTCGCAAACTTTGGTAAGTCGGGCAGGTCGTAAAGTTCATACGCACATGCTTCCCTTCAGAAATGGCGCCTTTTTTGACAAAATCGTGTAAACGGTTATGAATGTGGTGCGCAGTTTAGAGCTACTAATAGATGCACACACAGGTTGCAGTGCCCTCTTCCCATTTGGGGGCTTGCGCTGTGGGAATCATTTGTTATTAACGCGGGGCTGAAAAGTAAGTTCTTCGGTGCACTTAACTCTTCCTACGTGCTTTGAAAGCAAAAGTTTGGCGATGTTTATTAACAACTGAATTACTGCGACATCAAAATTGCCTCGCTCTCTTTGGTTTGGCTTCTTTTCTTCAAACGCGAATCACGCCATCCGTTTTATTTTATGCTACAGCGCGTGGGCCTCTTTTTATTGCTTTTGTTTATTTGTCTTAAGGCGCTAATTAGGTCAGCAAGCAGATTGTTACACGCCGCAGCTTCCCCGTAACCAGGGTACTGGTGGGCACCTGTTCTACTCAAGCGCTATCATGTTCTATTTTTCGCGCGGCATGCATTATTCTACAACTTTCACGTTTCATATCCAAAGTTTTTGTAATTTCGGGGAAGAATACCGCCCAATAGTCGCGATATAGACCGAGTGATGTCACTCTAGCGGGGGGAAAATGCGCAGACAAAGAATCCGGAGAAATATAGGGAGATTTCTTTGCGGCAAGTCTTTTTGTTACCTGATGGGCGTAGAGCAGTAATTCTGGTGTGAGGTTCCTTTGTGACCCCCTATTCTAAGGGCTGAATGCTATTTCTGTGTACTGAAAAAAAGTTTGAAAACGTTTTGCAGGGTACCGGTAAGATCAGACTAGTACGGTGTCTCCGCACGTTTCAAGCTGAGGAACAAAATTTGTGTTCCTTGTTGCTGTTTCTTTCTTGGGTGCGCATACCCTCCCTCGAGGGATTGGTCAGGCATCGAAAGCTTTGAGGGGCTATCGGGCTCGCTTCAAAAATTCCCAAAACTATGAATTGGAAACGTAAATGTCCTTGAATAGCGGATGCCGGGTGGCCTGAATCTGAAGCAATCGAGTAGGATACGCGCTACAAGCCGCGTAGAACCCTTATTCTCGGGAAGTTGTGGTGCCTGCTAGTCTGCTTGTTGGCGTAAATCGCGCCGTAGGCGACCCAAACATGCACCCATCCGTCCAACGACGACGACGGTTGAACGCAAAGCTTTCTCGTGATGGATTCTTTGGGTGGCCAATTCCACACTGCAGGTATGTTCTACTCTGGAGGTACGCGCAACTTTTCTAGGATACCCAGAGCAACTATTGGGTGTACGCCACCAATCGGTACCTGCTTCTTCGCGTTCGCTTCAACTACGTCGAAACAGAGAAATCGGATAGACGCCGGCTTCATAGCGCGAGGGACACAAGTTCACTTCCGGCTACGGAAGCGTTTTTTTTTTTCTTCTTTAACTGCACCTACGATCATTCATCGATCAACGTCAGATAAATTTGGCTGTCCTGCACGGCATATTGCATCAATGAGGACACTAAAGCTACGCTTTAAAAACAAAAGAGAACAAGGACATGGAAACATGGTGTAGGTAAACTGAACGCTAAGTGATTTCCGTTAAAACACAAACAAAAGCAAGAAAAGGGGTGTTAATACGGTGTAGTAGCAAATAAGTAATGGGTATCATCAAGCTTTCAACTTCAAATCGCTTAATCAGACTTAAGTAACGGAAAAAATGTTTCAAGCGAAGCTGTATTGTCCTCACTGATGACGTTGTACGCCAATACGCCCTGCAGGAAAGCCAACTTTCTCATGCGATGATGGATAACGAAGGGGATAACTACTTAAGAATTTACGAGGAGCAACTTAAGGTTAAGGGAAAGCGAAACGCAGCTATAATGAAGCATAGAGCTCTGTGGGGGCATAACAGATATGAAGTAGTAAGAGGAATGTGGAAAGGAGTAATGGTTCCGGGTCTCACATTTGCGAATGCTGTACTCTGCTTAAAATCAGACGTTCTATCAGGCCTGGAAGTAAACCAGAGAACGGTAGGACGTTTGGCCTTAGGCGCGCATGGAAAAACAACTAACGAAGCAGTTCAGGGAGATATGGGCTGGGCGTCGTTTGAAGTTAGAGAAGCACAGAGTAAAATATGCTTTGAGATGAGATTGAGGGCAATGGATCAACGAAGGTGGGCAGCTAAGGTATTTAGGTACCTATACTTGAAAAACGTGGACACGCAGTGGTTAAGAAAGACCAGAAGGCTAACGATGCAATACGGAAAGAACAGTGGAGAATCCAAAACAGCCAAGGTAACCAAAAAAGAGGCAAGGCAGATTAAACGAATAAATGGAGGGAAAAAATGGAAGCTAAAACGTCGTTACAGGTGTACAGGGCTGAGAAATTGAACATCAGAAAGGAAAATTTCTACTATAATTCCCAGGGCAGCGCTTTGCTTTTTGAGGCTAGAGCAGGTTGCCTTCGAACTAAAAGCTTTGTGGGGAAGTACTCACAAAATGATGGGGTATGCGTGGTCTGCGGAAAAGAAACAGAAACTATGCGGCACATAGTGTTAGAATGTGAGGGTATCCATCCAAATCTACATGAAGGGAATATTGGGCTTCCAGAAGCCCTAGGATTTAAGGGTATGAGAGAGGAAGTTAACTTCAAAGCTGTCGAGGGGACGAAAGAAGATTAGAATGCTGGTGGACGAAAAGCAGAGAGGGGAATATTGCCTAGGACAGTTACCACCTGTAACAGGAAAAAAAAATCGCTTTGTCAAATTATAAGGAGCAAAGACCGCCGGTCATTGATGGGTGAAGACTGGCACATTGAAGGCTCGAAAGGGAATGGGGTTCGGTCGGCACCAGAATCCCGGGACGCTCGCCGCCGAGTCTGTACACAAAGCAGCCGCGTCGGCGGATTGCCTCGAAAGCGCGTCATCCCTATTTCATATTTGCCGCGCTTTCGAGGCGCTTTTTCAAAGAAAGTGCTACGAGTTGTGCCGCGCCTCCGCCAGATGGCGCCACGGGTCCCGCGACCGAGAGAAGACGCAGTGAAACATCCCCCTCGCGAGGGGCACGATCAAATGCAGAGCATTTCCGGGGGCGCACGACGTTAAGTAGTTTGCGTTACGTTAATGTTGTTGCACTTGTGGCAACTGCTGACGAGAGAGCGCTCGTCAGCAGTAATTTGAATGAGTCAACGATATAAGGCGCGTTCGTAGCGTACCATTCTGTGTCGGCTTTGTGGCGCAGTGGGTAGAGCGCCATGTACATTGCGTTCCGCCCGCAGGGTCGAGGGATCGAAACCGGGCGCCGGATAGTATTTTTTTTTATATAGTAGGGAGGGGTGCAGTGCGGACTACGGACGTCAACGCGGGTGACATCGTGAGTTACTGAAATGCTCTGCATTTAAAAAAAGTATTTCGGGCCTAATAAGCTTTAGTGCCTGCCCTAAGCAGCGCTAGTATTAAACCAAGAGTGTAAAACATGGTTGTATTAGTCCTTTTTGGTAAGATGACATATCATCACCCCGCTCAAAGGGGAAACCAATATCAATCATCATCATCATCATCATCAATGATGAACGATCGTGGGTGAAGTGAAAGAAAAAGAACGCTCCCCGTGGGCGGAATTGAACCTGGGTACCTCGATTTATCAAGTCGGCGTCTATCCGATTGCCCCATTTCGACATGGTCAAAGCGAACGCTAAGCAGCAAGTACCGATTGGCGCCTTACACTTCAAACCCAAATGTTAGTTCTACGGAGTGCACAATGTAGAGTTCCTGTGCGCATTCTAGAAAAGTGGTGCGTACCTCCGGAGTAGCCCATACTCACAGTGGGGGATTAGCCAACCAAAGAATCCATCACAAGCAAGCTTCGCGTTCAACCATGGTAGTCGTTAGACGGAGGGTTGCATAATTTTTCTACGTGGGATGACAGTAGAGAAAGTTTTTAAAGGCATGTTGCGTGTGCAATGTCACCTGACAACATTTTTTCAGCCCAGGTTTAATAACCAAAGATGCCAAAACACAAGTCTCAAAGGAGAAAAGTGCACTCAAACCAGTGTGTGCCTCTGTGCGGGACTCGAATGCTACAGTTTTGGTGTGCGGTTCGGTTGTCAATGTTTCGCATTGCCCACTTGAGTTGGCATTTGTAACCATAAAGTGCTCACCGTACTCACAACCGGTTACATCGTTTTATCAGGAAAAGGCGCCATCGATGAAAGAAAAACAAATGGCTAAAAACTTTCCAACAGGACCGACTTTCCAAAGAAGAAACACGTCAACGGATGGTTGTAACCTCTTACCACAAGGAGTTGAGCTTCGCACCTGGCTAGCGAAGAAGAACTGAGGCAGCCACTGGCGGAATTCTGTCACGCGGCAAGATGTGTTGATGATGACGGTGATGATGCCCTCGATGCGTTCTACGCGTACCCACAAGAAGAGATTGGCCATGACTAAAGCGTCGGATGTGCACGGGATAGAGCTTATAGGTGTAAGTTAATTTGTTTGCTAGAAAAGAAATGAGAAAAGAAAAGTGATTATGGCTACCTTGGCAATTTGAACGGCCTGCCGAGTTAAAAGAAACTTGTAAAGAATTAAAAATATCTACCTTTTTGCGGCCCAAAGAGACTCAGAGAGCTTCAGCCACAGACTGTTAATTAACTTTTCCAAAATCACAGCCTATGGCTGCCTAGAAGCGGCGGCAATGGTCCGGTATCTGTCACTGTCCACATAGTTGAGACATTGAGAGCTCAGTGCCATTTTGTCGTGAAACGGTAACCGTTATCCACTTTTTTGTTAGATTTCCGGCTCGGGTTCAGCGGGATTGAAAAGAAGAGTTCGGGTAGGTCTAGTTCCGGCCAAAATAGCGGTTGGGTTATGAATGCTCGTTGAATTCACACAGGAATAAAATCCAGGAGCCAAGGACGGAAATAAGGACGAAATGTGGCAAGGAGATTTTTTTCCTTCAAGTGGATTTATTTTTGAAACAAAAGGAAAAATGGAGAAAAACACACTTCCCGATTGGGAGCGGACCCCAGGATTTTCGAATACGGTCGTGGGTTCGGTTCCCACGCGGGGGAGGCAATCCCGTGGTTCAGCTTAACCATGATACACTGAACTGACTGTGCTGCAAACTAAGCCAATTAGGTAAATGACACCAACATTCATACAATTTGGCTGAGAAATGTGATTCTGCTCGCGGTACTACTACGCGATGCAGAACGCCATGCTTACATTGCTCGATGCCACAGCCCAGACCAAAATTTGGGTCGAATCGTGCGCCCTACTTCGTCATTCGCAGAAATTTTATTGTTGATGGTATGTATTTGTCAATCGGGTAAATTGGGGTGAAGCCGACCGCAGGATCTTATTTCTGCGTATGTGTTTAATATGACTTCCGACTAATTCGGCATTTCGCACAACCCCACGACGGAGATTTCTGAGTACAGTTCCTGAAGCATTCCTGGACCAAGTTTTCCGAACTCCCCGAGCACGACAATATCTAGCGTAAATATCTCAAAGCACCTAAATGCTCCTCATTTCGTTCTGTATCTTCTGTCTCCCAATTAAGCTTTCTGACGTATTTACGCTGCCGGTAGAGGACTTACATTTCCATTCAATGATTACTGGATGGTAGGCACCCATAACAGCGAAAACAACGCCACACGAAAATTTCGTGCCGGTGCTCCATTAAACAGTATTGAAGAGATTGTGCTTTTTTCTCTATCCTTGTTCCTGATAAGCGTTTTCTGCTCTTCTTGAAGGATTATCATTCCTGTGGAGACTTCTGGAAACAGAATAAATAAGTCCGTGCTTTTTGAGGAAGGTGATCTAAATGTTCACGTTGTGCATAAAAAGGACGGGTCCCTAAACGTCGATGCGGATTAGCGTGCGCCGAAATGCGTAACGCTCTGAGTATTCGTACTTCAACCTCATTGGGAGCACAATCCGTCTTTGTGGCGCAGAAGCGATCCCGCTTACCTTGTACGTAGGACTGTAGTATCGATCTATGGCTCTGGGTTGAGCACAGTTCGCACAACCAATGACAGTAACGTTCAAAATTATCGCTGCATCGCTGCAAATATCCGTACACGGAAGTACCGAAATTTGAAGACGGGGTCCGGTAATGGAATTCCGTTGCCACGCGGGTTGCTTTCTATCCTCAACGAGCGTAGTTGTTTCTCTGCTCGGCACGCCTGTCCCCTCGGCGGGTTTGAGGGAAGAGCGACGCGACAGCGTCTAATCAGGTGCCGTTATGAGCACCGACAGGCCGCGCCGGTGTGCAGGGTTTAATTGCTGAGAGGCCTGCTAAATTATCGAGAGCTAAACTATTTCAGGTCGCGGCTTTAACGCCGAACTAGTTATGCACTGTGCACACCTTGTCTACAGCTCGAAGGGTGAGGAAGAAAGGGCAGAAACAGGATATGCGGTGACCTTAAAGGGCTTTGGAGGGAACGGCCTGGCGCGACCGCGTAAGCTACCACGTTATTGGACGCCAGCTGTCTATCCGTATGCCACGCGGTTGCAACAGGCAAGTGCTCGACACGGGCACCTTCCGCCAAAGCAAAAAAGAAACAAATCGAACGGGGGCTGGGCAGTTTTAGTGCATGTTTACAGTCCTTATTTTCTTGTGTGTGTGTGTCTTGAACAGCGGCGTGGATGAATTTGATAGGAAGCAAGTACAAAAGGTATTAAATGTTCCGAACAGGTTTTGGAAAAATTCACGGCGTGTAAGTCGTCCTGAATGAATTCTGTGCAGCTACCTCCTCGAACCCGCCTCAGCTTTGCGGATGCCTTAGTGTTACTTTCCGTGGCAATTACCGAACGATGCAGGTCACTGCGCGAGTTGGTTACAGGGGACGATGGGGCGCGTTGAGTCGAATGTTTCGGCAGGTTCAGCCTGCCTGCGCCGTCTCGGCCCGGCAATCACGAATGGACACCACGTGGAAAGATTGGAACGATAGACAGGGGTTTTCCTTCTCTCGCCACCATCTGTGCTGCAACTTCACTCACTCCGCAGATCAGTCGCGTCCACATCCTCGTATTTTCAGTCCAATCTCTCCGCAGCTGTCCTTTTTAATGGCAACACCACTTACATTCCGCTTAAAATTACACAAAATGGACGGGAACATAACTTTAACGGCGACAAAGGGGAAGAGGGGGGGTTTACTTTTCAACGTGAAGTTGCTTATAACTAGATAACAGCAGAGCCAGAGTATCACATTATTATTGCACACCCATTCATCGCCGAGTGCTGTATTTCAAAACTGTAAAATGGCTTTCATCGGAGGGTTAATATACGAAAGCGCCTACCTAAACACCAGTATTTCTCGACCATGAGTAGCGTACTACGCATGCTTAAGTTTCTGAAATAAACCTTGAAACAGCCTCTTGTGATGCTAGGGATCGCATTGGACCGGCTGGAACTTGTTTTCCATTTCCTACCACAAACAAATTTTAAATTCTGAAGGCGTCTCCACCGAGTCGTTTCTTAAGAGGGCGAGACACGCAGTCCCTTTGCCATCCCAAGCCCATTCCTCTTTCATCAAGCACAGAAATAATGACTCAGCACTGTCACAAACGACGGCAGTTCCCGCCACGACACCCCCATCTATCCAGAGCTGAGGCGACCACCTTAGCCAGCTCCAGGCGAACTCCTATCCCACGGCAATCTCCTGCATGACATGTACCGCACCTCTACTACGCTAGCTGTAAGTTCTGTCCCCGACCTATACCCTTCGAACGTTCACGCCAGATTCAGACGAACCCCTGTTTACACGGCAATCTCCTGCATGCCATGTACCGCACCCTCTACTACGCTAGCTGTAAGTTCTGTCCCCGACCTGATACCCTTCGAACGTTCACGCCAGATTCAGACGAACCCCTGTCTCCACGGCAATCTTCTGCATGCCTTGTACCCCACCTTCTACTAGGCTACATGTAAGTTCTGTCCCCGAGCTGGTACCATGTACCACATGGTATGCGTAGTGCCAAAAACACATCCCTTACCCCCCAATCTTTACGCAACGTAGGAGCGGGTATTGGGCCAGCTGTACAGCACCGACCCCTCAATTCAGCGTAGCCTGGGTGAGAGGGCTAGGGCAGCCAGCGCGGACCAGGGCTTCCCGAACTAGAGGAGGCCCCCACCCGGCGCGCGCCCAACGATCAGCGCCTAAGCTAGTCACAATGACGTTTATTCTCTCAATAAAGGCACCACTATCGTCACTCGGATACGTCGGTGATGGCCTCGCCGTCCTAGAAGGGTTGAAGCGCCAATCTATGTGTACATTTTGTACAGAAAGCGTAAGACTCATGAATGTTAGTCGCCATACGCTCACAACACCTGGTTTTAACAGCGATACTGGTTAAGCTGGTGGTTGGGCCGGTAACGTGCGCAGGAAACATCGCTGAGTGATTGACGGCATTGCGCGCGGGCTTCACAGCTTTATCGGAGCTCCGCCAAACCTCGCTTCGGCGGGACTCGGTGTCGCCGTCTGTCGGAGGCGCCCATACAAACTGGTACAGGCACGGTTTTGGAAACGCGTCGCAGTGTGGTTCGCCCTATCGCTTGTGCGACGAGTGGTTGAGTTTTGACGGTAAAAACAGAAAAATTAATGCCAGAATGAAAGAAGCCCAAAAGGCCGAGTAGCGATAACGTTAATAATCTTAATTAGCGTCCCACACAACCAGATCACACAATTCGAACGGTGGCCACCAAACCAGTTCAAAACGTTTGAGCAAATGCTCGTCCAGCTGCGCCCGTCGTTACTCTCGAAGCTTCTCCTCAAAGCCGGTGGGGCACGCGTACATTATACATATTTAATTGCCCTGAGTTCATTGCTCTTTTGCGGAGGGAGGGGGGTAATGACGAGATATCGCAGAAACTTTGGCGGACTCTCGACGCATAACAAAGCAGAAAACTTGGCCGAGTCAGCAAGCATAACCAAGCATAAACTTAGCGCCGAACGAAGGTAGGTTGGGCCGCCAGATTTGCTGTTTGCCCAGTCTTCGCGCAAGTAGTGCGAAGCTGGTGGCCCCGTCTAGCTTATTATTGGTTCGGCTAAGTTATATAAGTTATATATATAATATATATATTGATGGACACGCCAAGGGCAGACGCCTCGGAGACGGTCGCACAGGGCGTTTATTCGGGGTGGCAGCCCCGAGCACAAAACCCACGGAATGATGATGTGGATGGTTAGCAGAAGCAGATGAGGTATGACATGATGGCAATAATGTTAATTAGAATCTAAAGCACCAGATGATCTACACACTGCGTAAAAACTACCAGGTTGCTGCTCACATTGTTGCTCACAATATATAAATTTGCGTGGTTATGCTTGGAGACTCGGCCAAGTCTTCTGCGGTGGCTTTCGCGCCGCGCTTCATCTTCTTCTGTCGCCCCATCTCTCTCCTCGTCGGAGACCCGGCTGTTGCAGCTCCGTAGACTTCCGAACTTGCCGCTGAACTCGTAACGCCGGATCTTCTGCAACTAGCTAACGCTTCGCCGCCGCTTCACGGGCGCGATATTCAGAATGGGACTGAACTCGTCACATACGTTCTCGAGAAACGGCGGGGCGGCTTTCGCGCCGCGCTACCTCTTCTTCGGGAGTGACGCTCTCCTAATGCCCCACCTCTCTCTTCGTCGGAGACCCAGCTGTTGCATCTCCATAGATTGCCGAACTTGCCGTTGTTCTGTCTCAGTGGCGGCGGAGCGCAACTTCCCTAACGCCCCTCTGGTGACGTCGCGGCTTAGCTCCACATCTGCCCATGCGCGGCCTACGCACGGCGCGGCGAGGCCACGCTACGGTGAAGCGGTGCCAGCGCGCTCGATAACGTCATGGCTCGGCGAGGTTCTGTTGTTCGCGTTTCGCCGGACTGCACACGTTCACCGGCCCGAACTACCTGATTAAACAGCATCGCTGATAAAAAAAACAACAACTCCCAGGTGCCCTTAGCTATCGCTGAGAGGCGCGAAGGCGAAGCCTTGACGTGTATACACCGTCAGGCCTCGTTGGGTCAAGTAACAGTTTTGGTATTTCGCGTCCTCAGTTTTGAGAAAGCGTGTGCGATGCCCAGTTCCTTCGACGTCCAGTACGCGCGAAGTCTGCTCATGCTAACAACCAGCCGACGTCAAGTCCATGGAATGTGTGCATTCATAAAGTAGCGGCTGAGGTCGAAACGGGGTTTGTGGGCATGCCTGAATAGGAAGGCACCGGTAAAACAGTTGTTCCAGCAGTCCTTCAAAAGGAAGATGGGGATATTTTTCGTACGTTTTGCGTCATCATATATTCGGACAGATTAGATGAGGCTCAAGCGCCAAAATACTTACACAGAGAACGTAAAGAACAGAGGGCATGCGCTTGTCTCTCTCCTTAACGTCCTTTGTCTAAAAGATTTGGTGCGTAAAAGTGTTATCATGGAATACCAACTAGCTTGTTCCCACACGTTTCTAAGGCACGAATTCAGGACTTCTTTTTAAGGTAATTCAAGGCCACGTTGTACTATTGCATGTAGGTCTTTCGCCTTAAAAACGAAGTTATGCCCCAGCAAAGAAGTCGCCGAACCGTATAGCAAGGAATTATGGCTCGTCACGTGACAGCAATTATCGATAGCTGCTGTCCGTGCTCAAGCGGATTAAACTGTTTTTTTATTACTGTGCTTACAGTTATAAAATAAGACGTTGCATTGGAATATGAAAATAAACACAATTCTTATAGCTGGCTTCCAGCGAAGTGTGCTTGCTTGTTGAATTAAAGAAAGCAAGCTTGGACGTGCATAGCACTCTCGATAAAAGGCATACCTGGAGGAGCGGGGAAACCCAATAATTAAATTGCAAGGGAATAGCGTCGACCGTCTCGATAGTCAAGCTTCCGAAGCGGTTAGTGGTTGCGAAGAATTGTGAAACAGAAAAATTAGCGTATGCGCACCGGCTTGGCTCGCTTACATGCCAGATATGTTTAAGTGAAATTGGTGGGAAGCGAGCTTGAAATATTCATTTGGATTCATTACGCAATGAGAAATGGTGGTGGCGTATAATGTTTGAGTTTCCATGGGACAGCGAAATATAAAACTTTGGCAGAACACATTATTTCAGCCTGCCAGACCGCCGCTCCTGGCTGAACGAAATGAGACTGTTTCGAAAGACGCGGCACACGCAATTTTCTCGTCACGTTTCGAAGAACATTTATTCCTGGCGTTTTCAGGCAGACGGGTAACAATGATAGGAGAACGAAATATGAGTGCGGTTTTGCGCAACTTATTATTCCAGAATAAGCTCCATGGTTTTCGGAATTTTGATAAGGTTGCGCTTCATGACAAATGTGTCATCCGCAGCTTTCGCGTTCAAATCTAGTAAAACTACTACAGAAAAAAGGAAATTCCTGCATAGCGCAAGGGGTCGACTTGGATATATAATGTCAAAAAAATACTCTTTACCTAAACAGGTTTCTATAATTTATTGAGAAATGTTACTGCCCGTTGATTAAAGCTGATGGTTTGGGTGTCCTTGGAACTTGTTTGAGCAACGTGCTAAGCTTAAACTGCGCAGAAAGCCAGTTTCCGCCTTGATTACTAGCCGGGCGACAACACTTTTCATTAGAATTAATAACTCTAGAGTAATTATTTTAAAAGGAAAAACTGTGCTGAACGTGAATGTTTCACCTGACTCAGAAACTGAATTATTCTTCAGGACTGGCCTATTTCTCTCCTTTGGTAATTTTTCATCTCTTCATCCACAAAAATTGAGAAATGGTCTCTTGACACACTCCCCCACGCATTTCCGGTTCAAACTTCTTAAGGTCATGAGCATATTGACATTCCCTCTCCCATTCCCCGTGTGTTTGCGTGTGCCTCTCTCAATTAATTTCGCCTCATGTTTACAGAAGGAACTACACCTCAGTGCAGAAGTGCTGGAAAGAATTTTCAATCTTAGTACTGAAAGTGAAACACAACGTGCCCGTTCACACGGGATTTCTCCCCAAGTTTAAGATCCCCGTGCGGTTAAATTAATACGTAGAGCTCCACCGCTATTGTGAATGTTATAGACCGCGGGAAGCTTGTGGGCGTAAAACCTGCATTTTGGAATTACTCGTGGGGTGTTGCACGCGCTGTGAATATGCTGATTGCGCCTTCTTGGAAAAAAGGCCTTAGCAGAACACTTCACTCCAGACCCCAGACCTGAACTCAAGTGTCCAAGTCCAAGTGCACGCTTTTGAGGCACAGATAGGCAAATAACTAATTTGCGATGTAATTCCAGGATAGTCAGATTTTGTTCACCTCATCTTGGCTACCAACATACCAGATAAGAATGCTGAAGATCACTGAGGAAGCTAATTCAATATCATGATATCGATGTCTACTGTGTCTTACTGCAGTAAGAAGCAGTTGCACTCACTTTAACTTCAGACACAAAAATGCCTTTTCTTTCTCATTTTAATTCCGCTTGCCGAAGGACCCGTTTAGAGGTAACCGGTCAGGGGTGCACTAGTCTTATTAGCTCTTTTGTTTAGATGTCTCACTGTTTGGGACGATCGCGTATTCCTGGCGTGTTCGAAAGTATACTTAGGTTTTTTGCACCTCCACAAAGGTTTTTATTTCCACATAAAACCAAAACTCTAAGTATTGGTTCCAGTGATTGCATAAACAAGCACAGAACGTTCCGGCATCAAACGTGCTTGTTCAAACTGAAAACTTGATAAACAAGCATGCCTCGTTTTCAAACTTCTATGCTTAAATATTATCAGGATGAAGAAACGAAGAAGTTTTGTGGTTACAGTCCTGAGCGACGAGTGCGGGACCATAACAAAACGAGTGTTCCAGGGGAATAGCTAACGCTCCGGTGGCAGCCATCTTGATGGGTCTTCTCTGATGTCTGTGACTCCGATAGTTTTACACGAGCGACTTCACGTGCAAGTTGGGCCCATGTTATAACTTTATTGGCGTATTCTGTTGCAGCTGTGCATGGAAGAAGCAAAGTGTCCATCGGTAATGTCGGCGCGCGTCCGTAAAGAACCCAGCTGTCTCATGGCGGGAAGAGTTGTTGGCAAAGGTGACGTGAGGTAACACATGGTCCCAATCTCGGTGGTCAACTGACACTTGCATCGAGAGCATGTCCGTGAGTTTCCACTTAAGCCGTTCCGTGAGAAGATTAGTTTGAGGGTGGTAGGCGGTCGCAATCTTGTGTTTAGTGGAGCAAGAGGGGAGTCTGTCGTTCATGACACGGGAGAGGAAGCACCACCTCGTTCGTTAAGAAGTTGTCGAGGAGCGCCGTGCTGCAAAATGACATCACGCAGGAAGAAATTGACAACGTCAGTCGCACAGCTTGTTGGAAGGGTGCGATAAATGGCGAAATGTGTTGCATAGTCCTTAGCAACTTCCACCCATTTCCTGGCTGACGTAGATTCTGGAAAACGGGCGAGTAAGTCGACGCCGACCCGATGGGAATGGTTCAGCTAGGACGTCTACCGGTTGAAGTGGACCGGTCTTGAAATGTGGGCAAACATGGCGATATGTGTAATTGCCCACTTCTTCGTTTCTTCCTTGTGACAATATAAATAATACAGAGCATACATCAGGGTTTTCCAGCATACCAGGGGTTTTATGCAATCATGCCACGTCCCCACCCCTTCTCCACAAGTATTACCCCGGTCTGCGGCACCGATTAATGGCATCAATACGATATCCGAAATATTCGCTATATTGCGAACGTCTCGTGAAACAGTTATTCACGAACTGTCCAAACAGTGGTATGTTGTTATTGCTTTTCCTCGGCACAAAGTTCTATTCGCCGTCGAGACCTCTCTGCAGGCACAAAAAATAAATTCCATTCATAAATTTAAAAAATCATATCGTATATTTACTAAGGAATACCCATAGTTAAAATATTTGCATCGTTCTCCAGAGCCACCGATGTCTATGAAGACATGAGCTGGAGAGCACCCAGTGCCGTTTTTCTTTATAATTACAGGTGACGATAAGGCATAGAGATAGTAATAGAGTCTACGAAGGCAGTTATGTTGACTTCATGTTGGCACTATGAAGATGGGGCCTAACACTTTAACGCTATAACATTTTAAGCTTGCACCATCACGATCCGTGAGACCACCCTCATTTGCTGGATGCCCCGCCGTATTCTTTCGACACCTGCTTTGAACGCGGCTCCTTTTCTAAGCAAGCGCTGACAACCGAAATCAATTTCGGTCTCTCCGACCCTTCAGTTCAACAAAGGAGTAGAACACAGACTTTTTTTTTTTATCGACAGGAGACGCAGAACGACTTGGAAATCATCCTCAAGACGAAACGAAAACAGAGCGCCCTCTGCCGCACAGCCGAGCACGTAAAGAGAATGTCTGCGGGAGGCAGACACCGGCTGCAGGGAGATTTAATTACAGGCGCGTCGTGCGTAGAAAGGATTCCTCTAAAGCATGCCCACCACGTCTCCCCTGTCAGGGCACCGCCGGTGAAGCTTGTGACGTCGCGGCTCTGTTTATCTACAAATGATCGTGCCGTTGAAATGCCAGACACGGAGATTGTCTGGATAACAGCGTAGGCCTTGTTGAATCGGTCTCAGAGTGAAGAAAGTTCAGCTGCGTGTTTAAAGAAAATGTAATTACACAACGGGTAAGATATAATTAGGCGTTGGCGCGCATTGGCATTCCTAAATTGGATTGCTGTCCGGTATGTCTAAACTAAGCTTAGGAATATTTTATTCGCAAGAAAAAAATAAAACAAACGAAAACGTCTTCCGTGGTTGCAGAGCAAAGGGGGAAAATATTGCCTCTCTTGCTGTAGGTTATGTTGCTGGGCTTACGAGCCCAGCAATATCAAGTCTGCTCGACTGCGCAATTTGCACATAGTCAGCCAATCAAATGGACGCGAAACGTTTGGGGCAATGCCGCCAGCATAATAGGGAAAATGACGACATATGAATAGCGGGGTAAATAGAGATTAGTTGTTTGCGTATTTATTAGGCATGCATTCATTCACATGCTCGTAAAGTTAACGCTATGTCTGTCCGAATAATTATACAACCTTCGAGTGTACGGGATTCACTGACTCATGGAAATCTGCATGCCGTACTCGAAACAAATTTGAGTCGGGCACCAAAATGTTCGATAGAACTATCTCTGAGTACCTTGTTATGTTTTACAAAATAAACTTTCAATTGTGAAACAAATTAGCCTTTTAGTAGAAGAGGTAGGCTTTCTTGCTGGCTAAAAATAAAATATGTGTTAAAAAAATTGGCGAAGCTTGCAGTAGGTATCACGTCAATTAAATCTTCTCTTCAACTCAGTGACCTTGCTGCTAGAAGGAAAATTGCGCGCTTGTGCCTTTTTCATAAGATTTACTTTACTAACCTTATTCTAAAACAGGATCTCATTTCTGCTCCATCCTGCGACTCCGCACGTAACGATCACAGGTTCAAGGTAGGGGTTCCTAACTGTTCGAGCAAACCCCTACTTTTACTCGCTCATACCCAAGACCTGCGACAACTGGGACCACCTCCCGCCTAAATCGCCAGCATTCCGGATCCTACATCATTCAAAACGGCTGTAACTATTATTGTATGAACTGTATAACCACTCCTCTCTGTAACGCCTTCGGGCTTTGAGAGTATTATAATAAATAAATAAATAAACAAACAAGTCCCGCAAGGCTGGAATCATAGCGAAGCTGGAGGATTTCTTTCTATGTAAGCACTGAAGGACACACCACTACGCGTTCCATTAGGTTTGAAATTGGTTATTTGCATGTTCCGCGTCGCTTTTCACTGTGGTAGCAGTAGTCATCGTCATATCCATAGATATACTCGTCTTCCGCATGATGGCGGGCCCGGATCGTTTTTTTCCGCAGGTTTTAACATTTCCGGATCCTCGCTGGTTTTCACATTTCTCCCAAAGCGTTACGCGTCAGCACGCCCTAGACGCGGTGGCATCCGGATTCGCGAACTGAGCGTCTGTAGCACGAGCTGTCTTGTGCTGCCCGCTTGAGGCGCAGACGCACATAAATTGTTTTTGTTTTTGTTTTTTGCTAACGCCACCCGCAAGTATGGACTACGACGGGCGCTCTTCGTGAGGCGCGTGCTCAGGCGTGCGTAAACGGTGGGAGTAACTATGACCAGGGTTGTCTTGATGACTTCCGCACACTTTCGGCAGCAACAGCTCCGTTTTTAAAACTTAAATACATTGCACAAGTTTTCTTTAGTAAACGCATTCTCATCGACAACTTTCCTTGGGTGGGCTAATGCCTTAATCGGAAAATAACCGTAATAAGTTTAACAGGATAACAGGATAACAGGACAAGATAAGAGGAATCGAACGTGTCCTAAAAATTAAGGATTGTCTCGCGGAGATTTCAGTAGACATGCATGAAAAGGTCTTACAGGTTGGTTTAGGAAAGATTGACTGTGCGTCGTTCCTCTGGTTGGTATATTCATTGGATTAACACACCAGTTTGCACATAAAGACGGAAGTGAATCGCTTAAATTAAGGCATTATTCTCAGCCGGCACAATCAACTTAGTTATTGGCATTTACTTCTTCGGTAATTTATAAATGATTAACATTACCATTAGTTATTAACATTTCCAGTAGTTATTACATTTGCAAAGTAAATTGCCCAATCGTAGAAGAAATTCCCAATATTGGCGCTAGGAGGCACCGCCAAAAAAATTTATCAATGTTGATACACGTTCTTTTTATTACCGAAAGCACAGAACACTAGTACCTGCCTGTACCCGCCGTGTAAGATTTTCAACCGTGAACAAATGTGGGAAGGGTGATTCTAGTTTGCGTAAATTTTGAAGCCAAGTGTCACAAGTTTACGCGCGTGAGTGTCTCTCAGAGTGCACTATGGTACTAGGCGTGTTCCCAAGGATTAGTAGCATGCTGGTGTGAAGAGAAACCGCATCAAAAGTCTGAAGCACGGAAACTTCCATGTTTAGTAGCCCCTTCATTCACTTTCGACGGCACGTCCTCTGTTTTCTGGTTGGGGAACGGCACGAATGATCAGGTTGTGGTTTCGAGTGCACCAATCTAGTCACTGATTTCAGCGTGTGTTGAATGACGTTTCTCTTCTCGTCACTCATTTCAACAGCGCCAAAGGGTTCTTCACTGGTAGGTCTAGGCGGGCGAGATACTTAAAATGTTTTCGTCGTGCTTGTCTGACAGCAATTTTGAGAATTTTCAATACCAGCAAGTGTTTAGCGCATTCCCAACAACTTTTCCATTTTGAGCTCATATGTCTTGAGCAGTTTACAAATGTCGCATTGATGCGGAGGCAAAGTATCCAGAGCTCATGGGCCGGGCTTTTGTTCTTGTCAGATAACACAACGCCATACCTTTTGCTAAAACTGCTTCTTGTAGCGCAGTGTATAACGCTCTGAACAGCATATGACAGTACAGATTGCATTTCCAGCACTTCAACAACTTATATACCTCCCTGTGTTTTTTGTGACAGGAACGATTGTTTGAATCATGTTATGTGGCATTCATAGCGACAGCAAAGTCAGGTGTCAATCGGTGTGACACAGTATTCACGGTCACATACGTTGAAATTGTGCTGGCGGCAGCTTCAGAAAAGGTCGAAAGAAAACACAGTAATCAACGCAGCGTTTGCAAAGAAACCTACAGCATCGGAGGAAAAACGTTTAGAAGAGAAGACTCATCGATGCCACTGGCGCCAATGATCCGCGATGGATTTTGCTACTGCCTGTGTAGTCTCCGAGCAGCTGCCGATGACGGGCGCAAGTGAACAGGCTGTGCTCCGTCCGCTCGATCTTGACGGCCACTGTCAGCGTGTCAGCACGTTGGTGACCGGGATTCCGGGAAAGCAGCGGTCCTGTGACATCGGAGTAAGCGGTCCATGAAGACCAGCCTCATCGATGTCGCTGCCTCCAGTGACCCGCGATGGCTTTTTTTTCTGGTTATGTATAGGTTGCGAACAGCTGTGGTGACAGCCGTAGGCGAACACGCGGTACTTCGTTACTGTTGATCTTGTACGCAAAACCAGTCAGTGCTTCAGGCGCGTTGGTGGCCGAGATTCGGCATAAGCAGCGCTCCGGCAGCTTCAGAGTAAAGCGGTCATCAAGACAACCTTAATAAATGCTGCTGCAGCCACAATACGTTTGAGAACATGTACTACATGAATGGCTGTAATTTTTAACAACACATCGCAAAGTGCGCGAGATATCGCAGTGAGCACCTGGAGCACCATAAATGCATTGCGGTGCAGTCAACTACCGTATTTACTCGCATAATGATCGTACTCGCGTAATGATCGCACCTTTGAAGTTCGTCGTCAAAATAAGACTTTTTTTTTATTTCCAGCGCATGATCGCACCCTGAACTTGCCGCAGCCATATGACGTATGTGTGCCAAGTCTAGGCGATGATGGTCGTGCTTGCGTTAGTTTCCTCCTCTTTCAAAGCGGGCATGGCTACGTTATTTGCCGCGGACTTGATGATATTAGTGATATCGGCAAGCGCTGTGTTCATTATTGGTTGCGGAAGAAAACTCTCACTAAATGCCACATAAATGTTAACTCACAAAACATACTAAAAAACGCACTCGGCTTGCGTGTGTCGGCAGCCCGTGTCTTGATGTCCCACACTGTGGACAGCAGCAGGCCACTTATTGGTCGACCTGTTCTCACCTCACGGCAAACTCGTTCCGGAAGCGTTTCCGTAATTCCGTGAATTCCGGCGCATTTCGTAATGGAAACAATGCATTTTGCATGCACTGGGTCTCATCGGTGGGTCCGTGGAAGTTTTTCCTTTATGTTTGGGATTTTTTATGTTTATTATGTTAATGAAGGACTTATCGTAAACATTCTGGCCCTGCAACCTTGCGTTTCCCTTTCTGCGCCCAATAACGGTTTTCCGGGAGAAAATTTACCTCGCGTAATGATCCGCACCCCTAACTTGGGCATCGTCTTTTTGGGGAAAAAAAAAAAAAAGTGCGATAATTACGCCCGAGTAAATACGGTACAACAAAATAAACTTTACAATGCTAGCAGCGTCTGCTGTTGTGAACGCCGATGCAACCTCCATCGGCGTTGCAGTCCATGCTACCGCAGGCGATAAGCACCAGTCCGTACGAGAATCAATAGAGTTGTACAAGGGGTCATGCGAAGGTCTGGCACGAACGCAGCAAAATCGCTATCCCTGAGACTCTTGTTCTCGGCAAAGCTGGAATGGGGGCAAAAGTGTAACTGCTGGACAAAGGGGAGTTAGTGCGGGAGGGTGACGGCACCAAGAGTAACGCAACCCGAGGTAGTGGACGCCGCCACCTCCCGGCGACATCATCCCCTCTGGTGCCGAGGGAATGCGGAATTGGTGGAGCGGCAGCAGTGCATGCGAAACTTGTGGATCATTTGGGCAGAAAAGAGACAGTGAGAAGGAGCAGGGAAGGCCCGTAACCTCTCAGCAAAAGCACAGTTGTCGTGGTGTGATTGTTGGGAAAAACCAAACGATGGGACATCCTTCCAGACGCCAAACGACACTGAAGTAATTTAGAAACGGTACCATGACCGTGTTAGAGACTGCATAGACATGTTACCCTCGCATTTGCATGAACAATTTTTAGGCCCATGCTGTTCTATTTCTCTCGTTAAATCACAATAGACTCGATTCAAACTCTGTCAGTTTTTTCTCGCTGTATGTTTAGAGCTGTTTCGAGAAAATGCACATATTTTTGCCGTTGGGTACCGGTTGACGGCGTTAGACCTCAAAACGGAGATTTGGTCCAACGCTATGCGTTTAGGCCTAATGTTATGTAACCTTGAAGTTGAGTGTGGAACCTTGAAGTTGAGCTAAGTTTCACATACCGACAGATTTAGCACCTACCCTCAGCGGTGTATTGGACAACGCTAAGCAGAAATGCATGCTTCTTTTGCACGGTGTTTCTTGATTGGTGCAACGAACCCGTCGGCCATCAATTAAAAGAATATTTTTTGGGGATAACCCAACGCGAAAATACTCCAAGCGCGCGAAACTTGACCTTCAAACCGATAAGTGGGGAGGGGTGGTGGGAGAGGCAGAAGTGAGGGAGGGTGTTGAAGCTAATTCAACTAGTAAGTACAAATCTGTAACACAACCAGAAGAATGAGAAGCTAATTTAATTGACATCCATTCAAGCTTATTCTTCCTAACGTCTTTTTTTCTCTATTTCGCACTTTGATTACTCTGAATACTAAAGCGACAGCAGCGCACTACTCTTGTTTCCAAAGAATCGAAAATTCCCCGCCTCACTTATCACAAAGCTCCATATGCTCTGTTTGTAGGATGTGTAATTTGTTTCCTCCTCCTGCCTTCATTTGATTCTGGGTGCGCGATTCTGGGTTTGGTCTTTCAGAATGGGGGCTCGTGCAGGGCCAATTCTTTCGTAAAACAAACCAACAAACAAACAAACGCACACGCGCACACCCAAAAGCACACACGCACGCACGCGCGCGCTCGCACAAACGCGCACAACGCACGCACGCACGCACACACAAACACGCTCACACAAACATGCACGCACACACGTACGCACACACACGCACACGCACAAACACAAATAAATAACATAACATAACAAAACTTTATTACAGGAGGTGGACGCGTCGGTCAGCATGGGGAAGAAAGGAAGGGGGGGGGGGGGGGGAGTGTTTAAATGTTACATTCGGCGGTCGACGCCTGAGGAGCGCGCGAACTCCCACAGAGAAAGCAGCGTCTGCCTTGCAGTGGCGGGTTGCAGCGGGGTTGTCCATTCCACAAGCCTCTGGACGCCGGGCGGAAGATACTGTAAACGGAGCGTTTGAAGGCCGGGACAGTCCGACAACATGTGGTGTACAGTGGGCGTGGCTCCTGTGGAGCAAGAGGTGCAGGCAACTGTGGCCACAGATTGCGCAACCTCGACGACATGCTGGTGACGTTTTGGCACATACACACGCCACTTGGCCAACACATCATCGGTTAGCGCGGCACCAGCCCGTGCCTTGCGCAGAAGTACTTGTGCGCCACGGGGCAATCCAACAGGCAGTGGGGCGGGGTCTGGTGGAACCAAATTCCGCAACGACTGTTTGGACGCGTGCCGTGCTCCCGCCTTTGCTTCTGAGGGGTCGGGTTCGTATTGTGCAAATGGGACGGGCAACGCCGGGTTGGAGCGGAGTTGGAGCGGAATAAACAAATGCAAATGCGGATCATAGCTCTAGCCGCAATTTTGTTGCGTTCGATACATGGGACAGAGATTGTGCGAGGGAAATCTAATGCGGCGACGGCTTTAATTATGGCCAATTGCTTTTCTTCTACGTTCAATCCCGGCGCCGAAGCCACGTGGCTAATACAAAGGTCAATGCGCAGGAGCTGGAAGGAAGAGGAGAGGGATTAACCGAGATATTAAAGTACGTGCATTCCACCCATGAGGAGAAGGATGAAAGAAGAGGGCACTGTATAAGGTATCACGCTACACGCGGGGCTCCTAATGGGAAATAGACTGCGGGGTTTGCCACCGCCGATCGGGTCATTTATTTACGAGAAGGGCGAAGTAACGGGTTGCAAGAACGTGAACGCACGCATCATGAGCTCGCCGGCTGCGTCGACACAATGAGACACACGGGCCACAAATACGAATTGCGGAACGACGTTGGACGCGACTCCGATATATGCAGGGAAAATGTTTTTGTCGCGACTTCCGAAGTTGCTAAGCATTCATGTTGCATAAATTCGACACCCTGTTGTGTTAGGCTTCCCCCGACATAGACATGAGTTTCAGATTCTATAGCCATGTGTGTAGTGGATCGGTGCGCAATTTAGCGTGTCAGAGTGCCTGACATAGAGAAGGCTGACCTGTCGACGTTGAGACCGACCAGCGTTGAAAATTTCATGGACTTCGGTCGGCGGCACGTGCGCGCCCGTGCACGAAAGCTTCAATGTCTTTGGGCTCCGGCACGGCAGGGTACGGCAGGGTACGGCAGGTGAAAATAGCACTAGCGTAAGAACAGTTTAGGTCAAGGCGCTCGAGCTCCAATCCACGCTGTGAAAACGGTTGTACATCTAAGCTGGTCGGTATCACCTGCAATGCCCAATGCCCCAAACAGACGATTAACCAGGAAAAATGCGTCTTACCCAAATCTGATTCGATTAATTGTTTCCGCTTCCGTCGCTGCTCATCCTGATGACGTTTCTTTTGGGATTCCTGGCTATGACTTCCAATACCAATATCAGAACTCAAATTAAATGGCCCGCCAGGCGGGTCTTTTTCATTTACGAAAGTGTCCGTACTTCACCCCCTGTTTATAGTATACTGCGTAATTACAAACTGCCATTTGTTAATATATGCACTGAATATATAAATTTTATAGAGACTTTATGTATATACATATGTATTTATTATATGGATTTTGTAATGTACGGCCGTTGACGTCATCCCCGTGTCTCTAGAGGATGTGGCTGCAGCAACTTGAGCAATCGCTACGTGGTTCCATTGCTTACAAAAGTCTTATCATCTCTCATGTGCCGTGAAACGAGTTTTGCGTTTTGAAGCGGAGCTGTACTAACCTAGTCGAGCCGAGTTTTGTCGTCGCCAGCAATTTCACCTTCATTTGACCGCAGCTGCACTGTATCCTTGGCAATGCATCACATGACTCGCCGCGCTACTCCACAGCTGGGTCTCCGTCTGACCACGTGCCTCGCCGCGCGCCTGTCTAAAAGGAGCGCCGGGCTCGCCTAGTCAGTGCGGGCTTGGCCATAGCTGACAGCGAAGTCCGGCCGTCTTCTCTGAGTGTTGCGCGGAAGCGCGGGACTTTTGAGCCGGTGTGTGCGTACCCAAGTCTAATCACAGTCACGTCTATCCACCGATCTAGGCACAGCCGTCATACCTGGCTTAACGATAAGTGCATACCTGAGCATAATGTAACGTGGTGGCAGATGACACAAACCATGTAGCGATGAAGTGATGTATTTACATAATGGTGAAGAACTATTTACATCTAGCCATAACCAAGCCCGGCCAGGCTGCGCCGCGTACACAGCTCTTCTTCATCGTCATCCTTGGTGGTTGGCCATCGCGCAACAGGTATTGTTCCGTCCCGTGACAATATTACAGCTAAATAAAAGGTTAACCAAGTGAAACCAAGACTCAACCACGCTAAACCAAGCTTTCGTTTTTAGCATATCCAGGGTTGGCTGAGCTAAGGCGCAGCCATTTTTCTTTTCATTAAAACGGACACTGTGATAAAATTTTATGTAATTCGAAACGAGCACGGCGTGTGCTGAAATCCCGTCTCCCCTATTGGTGCTCTCTTTCCTCCCCACTGTACTACTATTATTCGTTCTCCCCTGTGGGGGCCTCGCACTGCAGGAGTTTTCGTTCAGCGGACACAAAATGTCTACGGATCGGAGCCATATACAGGCCACACCTTCGCTGCAAAATTATTCCATACGGGCCACACAAACAGCGCAGCGAGTGGTATTCGCTTGGTAGTATCAGCTTTCGGAAAGAGGATTTCTTTTTGTCATGTTTTTGAGCTGGTCAGCGACACGTTCTAGTTACTTTGTAGTTCCATTCCCTTTAGCCTCAAAAAGGAGTTTGAGCTCATATTGTACGCAAGTTCAGGGAACACGAAAAGGGGACACAATGTTTCTCAAGAAATAAAAGAAGGCAAGGCGTAAAAAAATTGAGTGAACGTACGTGTCTGGGGTAATTTAACGCGAAAATTAGAAGGGAAGAAAACATGGGATAGCACCGAAAACTATACATCAAAACGTTTCCGTCCCTACATGAAATCGTGGAAACCCACTTCTTTCTATCTTTTCCTTTTTGGGGGCCGTTCGAGCCTAGGCATCTTTTTTCGACGTACCGGAACCGCCTAATGTACTCACGCGAAGTTTGTAGTCACGGTGGTAAAAACAAAAGAAACGCGCAGTGCCACTATTACTCCCATTTGACTTTCCCGCATGCGTGCATTTCATGCATTAGAGCGCTTCCTACCCTTTTCATTCCACTCCTCGCCAAATTTTCTCTGCATAGCAAACGCGACCTGTATTGCTTCTTGCGGCTTCTGTGCTGGCAACACTTAAAGTGGGCCTCAGACGGGAATCGCACAGCATGACTTACGGTTTTAGCAGAAGAAGCCGCCCAAAAACTCGAGTTGAGAATTTCGGAGTCAACTAGCCTCGTAAAAGGTATATTTTCAGTCACGTGATTCAGACACGGCTCCCCATTGCACCTAAACACGCACGCTATACCTCCAAAAAGAAAAGAAAAAGAAACTAAATCAAGGTATGTGCTGTGTATTCGGTGGTACTAACTTTTCTTGAGAGAAAAAAAAAGTTTCAGAATCTCATAGGGGTTCAGATAAGAGAAGTGAAAGTGAGAATGGAAGACTACACTTTCTTAAAGGATTAATAACTGAAGGGGAGCGATTTCTTGAAATGCGTTCGTCCGAGAAACACGTAGGCACGGTCGGGAAACCAACGCCAAACTTTGTTGCCTTCCATAAAGAGCACGGGGTATACGACGGGAACATTATCATCATCATCATCATCGTACGCCTATCTACGCCCACTGCAGGGCAAAGGCCTCTCCCATTATTCTCCAATTGCCTCGGTCCTGTGCCAACTGTGACCAATTTATCCCCGCAAACTTCTTGATCTTATCTGCCCATCTAACTTTCTGACACCCCCTGCAACGCTTGCCTTCTCTAGGGATCCACTCTGTTACCCTTAATGACCAGCGGTTATCTTGCCTTCGCATTACATGCCCTGCCCACGTCCATTTCTTTTTCTTAATCTCTACTAATATGTCCTTAACACGTGTTTGTTCCCTGACCCACTCCGCTCTCTTCTTGTCTCTTAATGTTCACCTATCATTTTCCGCTCCATTGCGCGCTGAGTCGTTCTCAATTTAAGTTGAACCCTCTTAGTGAGCCTCCAGGTTTCTGCCCCGTAGGTAAGTACCGGTAAGATGCAGCTGTCATACACTTTCTTCTTCAGCGACAATGGTAGGCTGCATTATCTGAGAATGTCTGCCATATGCACTCCACCCCATTCTTATCCTTCTAATTATCTCTGCCTCATGGTTGGGATCCGGGGTCTAAATTTGGCCTAAGTAGATATATTCGCTTACCCCTTTCACTGCCTCGCCACCTATCTCTAACCGCTGTGCTTCCCGAGGTTATTGATCATTACTTTGGTTTTCTGCATATTAATTTTCAGGCCCAGGGTTCTGCTCTGGTCGTCCAGCGCGGAAAGCATGCTTTGCAATTCGTCCCCCGAGTTACTTAGCAAGGCAACGTCATCAGCAAATCTGAGGTTACTGAGGTATTCTCCATTAACCCTTACTCCCACCTGTTCCCAATTCAACGTTCTGAATACTTCTTGTAAACATGCTGTGAATAACATTGGAGAGATTGTGTCTCCTTGTCTGACACCCTTCCTTATAGGTATTTTACTGCTCTTCTTATGCAGGATGATGGTAGCTGCGGACCCATTGTAGACGGGAACAACGGGAACAACGGGTGATAAATACCGGGAGCTCGAGAACGAAGCAAGCGATAAAGCGTATAAGGTTACTGGGAGGAGAGCAACGGTGCTGTTACACAAAAATCATCCGAAGGTGTCGCAAACACATGGGTGCATGCACGGGCCTTGTGGAAGAGGCATAAAACGGGGAAGACCCGAGGGGCCTATAAATCAAGATCCGTATGTTTTGAGGACCACCTGTGATAGTTTTTTCTCTGAAGAATGCCTGTACATGGCGAAAAAAAAACACGTTGGCAAAAAAGGAATGTAAATACTCGCAATGACAGGGGTGCTCGTGCAGAGAAAAAAAGCACGGAGCCCACATGACCTCCGCAGCTCTCCTGTGTAACACTTTGGGACGTCAAAATCGGAGAGATTGTAGTTTACTGTTCCAAACAAAAGCGACACCGAGCGGGGACGAAAGCCAGCAGAAGAAATGTGCCGGCTCCCTCATATCTGCTTATGCAGCTCTCTTTCAAGGACAAATACGAAGCCGTCCCAATAGTTTTCCCACTGGTGCGTTTTCCTTACATGTACGGAGCTCACTAGTGTATTAACCGTGCTACTGTTTGATGGTATTTTTTTAATATGAGGACGTGCGGAAGAGATATAAAATGAACTCTTCGTTTTTAACTCATCTTTATTGTGAGTTGTGTCTTGGAACTACGCGGTTTGAACTGCAGCGCGAAGCACCTTGCGCAGATTTTTCTTACAGCGAGTACACCTTTCAACGTTGGCCATACGCGTATGCGACGATTCTCTTTTGAGCAGTGTTTTCTTAAGGCTCATATGGGTATCGTGAGATCCTTCAGGGTTATTGTAAGGGGGAAAACTTGAGAGTGGAGAAAGATCTCATGAGCCGCAGTCAAAAGTTCCTTTATGTAGTCGTCTTTTAACACAGGTTGTGGTATCATATTTGTGCTTCACAAGTGCATGTGTTGAAATAGGTAGCGGAATGCAAAAGGGATTAAGAGAGTTTGTCCAGCGGTCGTATGAAAGCAACCGATTTATGCAACCTGGCGGCAGCAGGAAGTTATTGAGGGCGGTTTTGAGGTTTAGCGCAGCCACACTCCGAAATCATTTCACGCTGAACAAAATTGTAGTGGCTTAACGACTGCCCAATTAACAGCGATGCTGCTTAGCAATTCGTTGATTCCGTTGTTTCACAAGACTGAGTATAACAGTGTAAAGAGAAAAAAAAAAACATTAGCAGGATTCGAACATAGGTTAACGTACGCCTGGTAGATTAACGTACTTAGAGTTAGTCGTCTTACCCACTCGGCTACGACCGTGAGTCAGAACCCGGCAGTCAAACGGCTAAACACTCGGCTGTGACTGTAGGGAGAGACCTACCGCAGTGACGCAGCGGTTAAGACGTTGTGCTGCTCAGGACAAGGACGCGGGTTCGGTTCCCGGCCGCGGCGGCTGCTTTTCTGATGGAGGCGAAAAGCGAAAATGCCCGTTTGTTCTAGATTTCGGCGCACGTTAAAGATCCTCAGGTGGTCAAAATTGTGGGGATTAACGCGCCGACGCTACACAGGCGCGCTTCATCACCTATGTAGCGTCGGCGCGCTTAAACCCCACAATCAAAATCAAATCAATTCTATGTATGCGTGTATGTATGCGTGTATGTATGCGTGTATGTCTGCATCTGTGCTCACATGTATGTATGGATAGCACCGTGTCACTCCCTCGTCACTAATTTGAGAGTGACTGATTATGTTCTGTTACAATTTAGGGCGCAGCCCCTTGTCGCCCGTCTCTAGGCTGAGCCGCGTCGCGTCGTCGTGACCGAGCGAACGATGGGAAGACCCACGAGTGAAAGAAAGCAAAGGAGGAGAGTGTCGCGAAATTGGGAGGGGAGGGCAGTTCGCCTTGGCGGCGTGAGCCAGCGCTCTCCGAAAGTCTGCGGTGGGAGGGGGGAGGGGGCAGTATGCTGTTCCCGCACAAGGCGCTCGACGGCGCGACGCTTGGCGAAAACGTGAGGGAGGCATGCGCATGTCCATGGTGTGCGTTCCTTTACGACGCAGTTCGCGCTCCCTTCCTGCGACACACTTCGCGCCGCCGACGCAGAGGCTCATCGTCGCTGCCGTCGAGAAAACCCACGAGTGAGTGCTGTCTCAGCGCACTGCTGCTGCGCCCAAATATCGCATTAGGGGCATCGTAATCGCCAGCCAAATTTCTTGTCGACTCCCGACGACTATGGCGACACCAGCGAAAAGCCCTTTTCTGGGCTGATTGTTAGTTTTAAAACCAGAGTTATGATAAATTTCCGCATGTGTTAAAATATTGTATCGAAAGTTGCTTGCTTCCTTATTTATTTATTTATTTATTTATTTATTTATTTATTTATTTATTTATTTATTTATTTATTTATTTATTTATTTATTTATTTTAAATGTGAGAGTCCCAAAAGGATGGGAGTAGAATAGCTAGAACAGCCAGAAAACAGTAAAACAAAAACGGACAATCCCAAAGCAATGCACACAACACAGCATAATTAGTAGTTCAGCCGTGACTAAAATAAGCATCAATTTCACTATCCAAAGTTTTCAGATCTGTACTATTAGAACATGGCGGGGTAAACGATTTCATTGTTTTATAGCATCCGGAAAAACTGACCACCGGAAAATGTTAGTCAGCGTCGCGATTCAATCTCACGCTACGCTACCTGTAAGGCATATGTCCTAGTCTGTAGGTAGTTTTAATTCCCCTTAGATTATACCAAGTACTGTCTGAAGTTTTTGTTTCTGTCTTCTAATTTTCAGTGAATTTAAATTGCGTAAATTCTGCGTATCAGTTATTGAACCCAGCCTTCTATGTCTGGAACGTACAAACCGTGCTAGCCTCTGAGTTCGTTATAACTTAGCGACCAAGTGTTTCTGGTGAAGGCTCCACACCTTGGAGGCATACTCCAGTCCAGAGTAAAAAGATAAGATACAGAGTACAGTCACTGAGGCACGCAAGTGAGCAACTGCAGCCATTTTGGTGTTTATCCGTGTTGCCAGATTGCCGCTTCTGCATCTTCAACGCTAACTTTGACGAGGTAATTTGTGAACAACACTGCTGAAGACTCAACAACACAGCATCTTCGTACACACCTCTGTAGCTGAACGTCTGCGAAGCGCGTTATCTTTGAGTCGAGTTCGCAACGACGCCAGTCGCACGCAGCACCAGAGCAGGGAGGACGAGCTGAGACTACCACAGTTGACCGACAGAAAATGCGTAAACAACAAAATGGCGGTGCCAATCAACCATCGCAGTGTAAACAAATGTCACGTAATACAATGGACCAATGATCAGAGCGGCGCCACTGAGCAATGGGAGAAAAGAGTGCCGATACTCTGTAACTTCATCTAGTGACACTACTCGAGTCTAGGTCGAACATGTGTTTTGTATGCTAGCAGCGTAAGGTCTTTTGGTGTTCTATAGAACTTTGGTCGTAGAAAGCAACATTTTTAAATGCCTCAAAACAAACAGTTTCAATATGACGATGCCAAGTTAATTTGCTCGGAATTGTCACTCCTAAGTATTTAAAATGAGAATTTTTACAAAGATTGCTGCTCCGAATGTTGTACTGAAAAGTTTGAACATTTTTCTTGTTAGTTGTGTATATATGTTGGTTTCTGCAAATGAATTTGCATATCCCATTCGCAGCACCGCAATTCCCAATCTTGCACACACTTGTTCACCTCGAGCTGATCATCAATACAGCTTAGAGACGTATAAATCAAGCAATCATCAGCATAAGGCTTTATCTTAACAGGTGGCTTTACAATGGTACTCATATAATTTATATACATTACAAACAACAGCGGGCCAAGCACGGACCCTTGAAGCAGGCCAGAAAACATCTAATGTAGCGGACCATCAATCCTAACCGCCTGCTTGCGGGGATTCAGGTAGGCGCCAATTCAATTTAGAATTTCATCACTGAATCGCATTACTCGCAGTTTAAAAAAAAAAATTGGCGCCAATCCACTCGGTGAATGTGGTTGGAAAGCAAAGCTGTAAACGGCACCCACAACGATTACCCTTGCGACATCACATAAATTCACTCACGTCGCTCTACAAATCGTGAAACGAGAGAGAAGTGAAATGTACCCCTCCCCCCCCCCCCCCCCTGTATTACTTCAAAGAGATATTTTTCCTGAGGTTAAATTATTGCATGAGGCATGAACGGTGGTTAGTTGAGTTGTATTGGTGCAGCACATGAGTTGAAACTTTTTTTATAACATAAAAGCTCAAACCCGGTGTCAGACGATCTCACTTCTCCGTCTCAGCCGTCGCGGAAGGAGGTGATGAGATCGGTGGCAGAGACGGTGGAGGAGGAGGAGGAGGAAACACTTCTATTCAGATTTCTGGACGGCCCAGAGTGCGGCCCAGGGGAGTGGTTCCTTCTTCACTGTAGCCCATATTCAGTCCGCGCCGCCTATGCTCTGTCCACCAGCTGAAGCTGGGTAGGTAGAGAGGGGCTGGACAGCAGTATCTCCCATTGCTCTTGTTAGGTAGTGGACAGAATGAGAGGAGGGTGCTCAGGGCTAAAGTAGCACAACCCGATTATGTGGCAGAGTGTTCCTACTTAGGAGCAAAATTTACATTCAGCGTCGCAGCGATTCAGGTGCATTAAGTGAAGACGCGTCCGGTGTGGGAAGGAGCCGGATTGTATGAGCCGTAGGGTAGTTTGTTGTTCTATGGAAACGTCAGGGTAAGGCGAAGGTAGGGTCTGCCTCAGAAGGCGATAATTCTGGGTTATGTCCCTGAACGAGACAAGCGGGTGACTGTCCTCGTGCAGCTTCATAGCACCGGGGGTGAAAGTGCAGGCTTGGTGGGCGTATTCGTTGCCCTCCATGGAAGCGTGAGCAGGTGTCCAGATGAGCTGAATTGAACCATTTGGGGAGTGATTTTTAGCACACACAGTGAAGGTCGGGACACCAAACCCGACAGGTAGTTCCGGTAGGCTTGTTGGGAATGGGTGACTACTTTACGAACCCCTGGTTGAGAGCCAAGGCGATGGTTGCCTCTTCTGCTTCCATAATGTCTTCGGTCTTGAGTGAGGCACAAGCAAGGAGGTTGGTTCTGGAGGTAGCAAGGATGATCGCGTACTGCTGCCCTCTATGTTTCGAGGCGTGTGTGTAGATAACTGCATGATCCCCACCGAGGGTGGTGTTGAGCGCTTGAGCCCGTGCTTGTCGGCGGCACTCATCGTCTGAGGCGTTCATATTTCCAAGCAAAGGGAGCATATTTATTTCTTGTCGCAAAAAGCCCAGGAGTACATCAAGCGGAGTGATATTCAGTGCGGCCCAGCCAATCTGGTGAAAGATTTGGCAACCCGCCGCAGTTCTGCTCATTCGGAGCTTCTGGATAGAAAGATGACCATCTCTCAGCTTTTTAGAGCCCCGTGCTAAGCAGCCTCTCTGGGCGCACTCATGGGAAGACAAATGGCTTGCTCAACCGCCTTTCTAATCATTATATCTTTATGTCCTCCTTGCCGAGAAGAAGACAGGAGGTTGACGTAAGTGATTCTGGAGAGGACGAAAGCGAATCGAAAGATATCGGATTCCTGGAGGTCTCGCGTCTTGGTGGCAACTCGCCGGATCATGTGTATGATTTATTGATGTTGTGTTTGACGGACTGCAAGGATACGTTACTCTTGGTGTTGGCCTGAATATGTAGGCCCGGGATTTTGATGCTGGGGCTTCGAGTGATGGCCTGGCCATCAAGGAGTATTTGTATGTGTTTCTTGAGGTATCGTCTGGCGTGAGGGCGGACAACAAGGAACTGATATTTTTTTACGCGAACACTGGAAGCCACAGGCCCATTGGCGTACTAGAAGTGAGATGCCATGGGTTAGTGTGAGCTTCGTTTAATCGCTATCGCGTGGCATTTAGCGAGAATGCAGGGTTAAACCCATAGATGTGCTTGGTCAGTGTACCACTTGTCTTCCCCGTCTCCGCGTGGGCCGTAGCTAATCGGTAAGACCACGGGCTCTTGCTTTGTTACTCTGTTAGTTACAGGTTCGATTCCTGGTGGTGCAGTAAATTCTTTTATTTGTTCGCGGGAGTTTTCTGATGACACCAACGGTCGCGAAAGAACCCTTGGGGGGGTAGAGGTAAAAAGCTTTGCTTTAAAACAGTTTAGTGTGGTTGACAGCGTCAAAAGCTTTCGCAAAATCAATACAAATCACATCAACCTTTTGGCGGTTGTCTGTATAGCCGAGCTGAAATTATGAATGGTCTGAATTTATTGCGTCACTGTGGACTTTTCCCTTCAAAATTCATGCTGACAGTCACTAAGTATTTGATTGGCCTCGAAGTGAAGAATATGTTTTGCTATAATATGTTCTATAACTTTGCAGCAAACAGATGTCAGCGACCTAGGCCGAAAGTTGCTAATAATCATTCGGTTGCCTGCTTTAAACAAAAGTATGACGATTTCCCAGCGGCCGTCCTGTGGTATATAATTACTTTTTAAAGATTTTAAAAATATGGTGACAAGAAAGAACGATACCCGTTCATCGTATCTTCCACCTTGCCAGAAATGCTGTTGGTATTTTGTACAGGCTGCTAGCCTTCTTCGAATCCAGACGTAGCACCTCAGAAAAAATATCTTCTTGGTCAAATCAAAGGTTCCAGAGGACACGCACATGAATAATTCAAGTTGCTATCACCGAACAGATCTGACATTAGACGGAGCATACGAAAACACACTCTGGCTCGCTTGGAGTCGGTATACCTGTGGTAATCTTTGTTCCCACGAACCATCCTGATCGCTCCGAGGCTATTCTGTAATGTCATACGTAAGAGAATGTCCAAGATAAGGCGTGCTGCTGGTTATGCGCGATGAGAGGATGTCTAGATCTTTCTCTGTCTGGTGACCAGATTCATTGATTTTTTCCTGGTAGGCTTTTCCTGGAAGCAAGGGAGACATGCTTGCAGACGCAACCACTAGCCCCGGTATTAGCAGTACTACTACTAAAATTTGCGAGAGTGTCAACTGCATTTGCTAATCTTGGAAGAAGATTTGTACTGTTTGAATTGCGAGACCCAGTAGGTCACGCCGTATTTCTTTAAGGAGAAAACCTGAGGTGTCCCACAAAAGGCGAGAAGCGACGGTAATCTTTGATCGTCCGCATTAACACGAAAGGAACCAAAGTTACCGCTGATGGAAAGAGAAAATAAACGAAACACGTTTGGGTTCGTGTGAGATTTGAACTCTGCTCGCTGGACTAGCAGCAAAGTGCGGTAACCATTGAGCTAAAGCTGCACCCCGCCAGAATGGAACGAGATTTTATCTGCGTTGTACCCTTGATAGGAGGACGTCACGGCACGTGAGTTGAACAGGTGCGCGTGGCAAAGAGCTCTCACTGTGAGGAAGACGCAACGTAAATTGAGGCCAGTCTCTCTGCGGAAGTAATTTGCATCAAAAAACGAATAAATAAAACGTCAAAAATGCGGAGACACGATGTAGCAGTCGAGATCTATTAGATGTAAGGCTGGCTTTCGCGAATCACATATGGAGACTTGAGTGCGATTGCATTTTCTCCTTCGAACAGAGCCCGAAAGTAGCGGGCAATGCACGCAAGGCAGCCAAATACAATGGGTCTCATCGAAGTACCGAGTAACCTCAATACCGCTGCCAAGGCTGGGCATGAAAGCTGTCACTGTGCCTGAAAAACCATGAGGTTGCGCTTATACTGCGAAGATTTATTTTACCAAATTCGAAGTTTTTATATGTAGGCAGGCGTTTGGCTCTCTTTTAATTATTGATTCAGTTTATACCAATGCTTCATCTTTTATTGGCAAAACACCACACGTTAAAGCCCTCAAGATTGCAAATTCAAGCACTGGTCGGAATTATGTGTTTAACTGGATAGCATTTGCTGACGGTCAGGGCTGCTACTAACGTGTCAGTTATTTCACTGGGGTTAGAATTGCTTCCGCTCTCCATCCTATCCTTCATCGCTCAAACCTCTTTCACCTCACGGCCTCCTGTGATTCCTCCAAACTCGGCAGCCGGAAACTCCACTTTTTTTTGCCATCCACATAACAATTACAGTAAACATTCATTTAGCGAAATAGCTTTATTGGAATTCTCGCTTCTTTCGACGTTTTCTACCATCACAACTGCAGTGCAGGGGAAATGAATTATTCCCGCTTTTTAACAAGGTAATGCTTATAACGAAGCCGGTCTACTGTCCCGAGGACTTCGTTATAAGGATAGTCCTTGCATTGTCCTTGCATTCGGTGAACGTGGGACACCCTTCCTCGAGCCATGTCATAGTTACAGTACTGGAACACTTATTTCCCCTTTTTAAGCATCTTAAATATTTGCAGAACACGATTAACAAGCGAATCCAGTGCATATAAAAAGAGGTAGCCAAGTACCCCAGTCAAATATTACTGCTCTACGCCCATCAGCTAACTTAAACATTTTCTCTAAAGATTTTCATCTCTTTCTTTCCTGGGCATTGTTTGGGCGCTTTAATAACGTCATTCAAACTCTGTCACGGCTGTTGGCTGGTTTTATTTTAGTTGCAGGAACGAACGTACCCAATTTTCATTTTAAAAACCGCAACTCAAGAGAAGCAGAACATCGAAAACGTATCTTCTGTGATGAGCAGAACACGCAGTGCCGCTGTGCGTTCGCAGAACTGCACCTTTCGCATCGCTTCCAGGCATGAAAGAAAGAGTGAAGGCATTTATGGTAAGTTTTGCAGTGTCCCTTTAGGTAGCGCTGGGGCACCATATTTTTGGAAGAGCTCATTGTTTGCCTCATTATTACCGTATTTACTCGATTTTAAGCATCCCCTTTTTCCTATGATCGTGATGCCCAAAGTGAGGGAGGTGCTTAGATACGAAAAATCTAAACTGACCCCCTTACCCCCGCCCCCCCAACACAGACACACGCACAAACTTTTTTTTTTTGCGGCAGAATCCAGAAGAGGCGGCCGCAAAGAAAATGTTTTATTATGAAAACATCCAAAAAGGCACAGACACTGAACCCGCTGTGACGCGCCACTTATGCCTGATACTCAGTCACACTGACTACCGCTTGTTGTGCCAGAGCGGCCAGCCCAAATTCGTTGCACGGGGCGACGCACCGATAGCATGGCCGATTCACGCCTTAAACCAGACCAAACTGCCCGCGGCCGACTTGCCCAGACTTGTCCCGCCGCAGAGGCGCCTCTCCTTTTGCGTCGCGGTGGCTCGGCCGAATCCTGCATCGGGTGAACGACCAGCAGCGGGCATGTCGCTACTCGCCTGGAGGCGAGGTCACGGAGACGGCGTGGGCATCGCCCTCCCTTTCCCCATCGTGACGGCTCCGCTGACTCACCGCTTCGCTACCATTCGTCGGATTTCAAACTTCAGCCAGCGAGAGTCCTGATTGGAGGAATTCAAATTTCTCGGGGCCACAACGGAATTCCGGGGGTATAAAAACCCTCCCGGATCACGCATCATCGGCATACTCCGGCGGCATTCTCCGGCGGCACTTTTCGGAGGCACCGAGTGGAGCGGTGCAGTCGCCTTTGTGCGAGCCGTAACATTTGCTTACCCTTGTACATACTGTATATAAATGTTACTTCAACTTTTCGTCGGTTCGAGAACTTCATCGCTCTGCTCTGCGCCGCGTCGATAGCGGACGGAGCAAGGCAGCGTCTCTACTTCTCCGGTGACTGCGCTCGGATGGCCAGCCGCAACAGTGGTAAATGCGGTGAGCGGGCCCAGTCCCAACAGCGGAGACAGCGTCGGGATGGCTGATTCCCAACATCGGTGCCGAGCTGAGATGCGAGTCACAACCTTGGTTACTGCGTTGGGAAGGTCATTCCCAACACCCTCAAGTCTATTGTACCGCTTGAGCCGCCGCTCTCAGTAGCCCACAGCAGGTTGTCTTCCCTTCCCTCGAAATGGTTTGCAATCGAACATTTCCTAAATTACTTGGCCGACGACGTCAACTTGGACCCGCTTCCAGACGTCTGAAATCCACCTTGCGATGGTTAGCGGGGATGTTTTACGCATCGTGCAGCGTTTTCTGTCGTGTAGCGTCGTGCGTCAACTCCTGACCCCTACTGCCTCCACTTCTTTCGTGCAGCCAATTTGCCCAGACCGTGCACCAGAAGCCGAGATTGCTCCGTACCGACAGCTGCGGTTCATGAGCAGAGCGAGCACCCGCGGTTGGAAGCCTGGGCAACACGCGCTTCTTTGCGGAAAGGGCGGTGGAGGGGGAGGGACTTAAATTCGTGTGCAAACTATTTTCCAATTTTTTTTTTCTGAAGGTAGGGGAAGGTGCTTATAATCGAGAGGGGCTTATAATTGCAAAAATGTGCGAGGTTTCGAGACAGGCGAGTAAGTTGGAGCATTTGCCAACTCCGTATTCAGTAGGGAATAGCAGCGACCGTACGGAGCTTCTCCAACTTGTGCAGCTTCTGAGTAGAACGCTTAAACGCTCTAATTTCTGTATCGACGAATTGTGAGTACACTGCTTACGAAACCAGACTATATTCTGCGCATGATTTAAGCTTCTCTGCAGTAATTTTCACGGCCTTTTTGCTCCGTCCTTGTGCGTTTATGGGTATTAACAACTGAAAATGCTTTCCCTTAAATTTCGGCTGATTTTAAATGCGCGTCGGCGGCTTTGCGACGCATAAAAGTTAGCTACCTTTTTTAATACGATCATCGCATTAGCATTTTTTCCGAGAGCTCGAGCATGGCTACAGGGCCCACTTTCTCTCCGTCTCCGCACTCTCGAGAGAAACTTCGTAATTCCGACGTCTGTTGTTTGGCTCCACATGTTCCCTGAAGCAGCCCCAGCCTCCCATGAAGGTCTGTTCTCGCTCAGATAATTGCAATGCGCCGGCTTAACGCAAACGAAACACTCCGGCCGCAACATCGGGCGTTCCGCGTTGAGTACTTGCTACCCCCAACGGAGAAAACTTCGAAGGCCTTCGAGGGCACTCGTTAGCTGAACGCAATGAGTTCTTTCCTTTGATTTTTAGAATCAACGTTCCGTTCACGGAACTCTGGCCAGGTAAGTAATTTATGTTTGGGTGGCGTAACGTGGCGTTTTTAAGGCGGGGTTTGCGCGCCATCTTTTTTAATTGGGTATGCAGCGAACGGATTCACTCGCTGAACTTTGACGACTGGAAACTCGGCTGGTTTGCCATAATTTGTCGCGTTCTTTTGTGGGATGAAAGTTCAGTGGACCCGCATTCACCGCTCGGCAGACACCTTCGATTAGAGGGTGCGTGCAGCGGTGTTATTGAACGCTGTCACCCTTTCCTTCGCGTCTATAAGCATTTCGAAAGCTATAGTTGTCAGTACGTTGCCGTATTGTGTGCTTTGCTCGCCACAGCAGGCAATTCTTTTATTGCGCCCACTTTGGTAGTTTTGCGATTTTCTTTCAAGTGGCAAGCGTTTATCGCTCGTGTCAAGTAACTTAGACATGCAAACGATGCCCAGACTTGGATGAGTCCTGAGAGAGTGGAAAAATGAGTTGATCGAAATTGTAAGTTATGCGATGTGCATAGAGCAGCAGTATTTGTCTCGGGTAGTTGTGGCCACCTAAACCGAGGAACGGACACTTTTATTGACGGCGTTCTAAAAGTATTTCAGATTTGAAAAATAAGCGTTGCAGGGGTCCTTGAAATTCCAAGGGCCCAAACAAAAAGCATATTACGGTGAAACCAGAGAAGGGGGGCGGGGGGCAATGATTATGAACGTCTTTTTTGCGCCTGCTGAAATAACGTCTATGAACCAAGCTGCCACGCCGGTTTACAATGAGCACTCACACTCCTGATGTTGTATGCTTTCTCTTTAACGGTTGCCGTCTTTTGTCCGCATGAAAATTTTAAATGCGTACTAAATCCATTTGTATGTGTCACTTGTACAGAGAGCTATTTCTTTCTGCTTTCTTTGTTTTCTTGCTTTTAAAGATACAGGTTGTATTTGTTGCTTTCTGTTCTGCTCCCCAGTGTTTAGGGGCTGTCGATTTTACTAATTAAACGCTGTCGATTTCCGACAGCTTTTACTGCTTTGGCCCGACGTCCTGTACTTCGCGCAACATGCAATACAAACAAACAAACAAACAAACAAACAAACAACACAAACAAACAAACAAACAAACAAACAAAACAAACAAACACAACACAAACAAACAACAAACAAACAAACAACACAAACAAACAAACAACAAACAAACAAACAAACAAACAAACAAACAAACAAAACACAAACAAAAACAAACAAAACAAATGCTCCAACGTTCCAATTCTAGGGGTTAGAAATATTAAAAGAAGCGGTACAACCTGTGCATTCATTGGAAAGGTCGAATTAAGTTTTATTCAGTGGTTGCGCAGACTGAACAATCAAGGCAGGGCTTCTGACACATTGCTTTGATTACTTTCGCAACAATACGGCCATGAGGCTTAGTATCGTGACTACTTTCTTGCAATATAATTGGCGTGCCACCACTTTTTTGAGCGACCATTCCTTGAACTTGAAAAAATTAGGGCGGAAGGCATGTCTAATGCTGTTAATGTAAGCATGCTAGCTAATGATGTTGATGCATGCTGTTGATGTAATGATACTAAGAACAAGACGCACGTGCACTCTGCTTTTGACTTATTTAGGTCATTCATCTTATTGACAATCTGTTAACGGAGTGTGCGTCTACAGTGCACTTGCAGTAGCTCCTTAAATGCACATTCCAATGCATCGAGAAAAAATAGAGGACAATCCAATTTGCCTGCATTTGCTTTTCCCTCTAAACATATGTGCTTCCAGACCTTCACAGAAATTTCAGTTTATCTCTGCGGAGTCACTTTCTGTCTTAATCAACGTTAAATGTTCAGCTTGCTCTCCACCCGGATATCCACAATCAAACTCACTTTCGACCTGTTCCTGCAGAATCCCTTCCCACGAAAAACGAAACAAAAAGAGGCAGAACCACGAACTGGAGTGTCTACGCAGTTTGCGGCAAAAACAGGCGCAGTGGTCTCGCGATGCCTTTAGATAGATTGCACAGAGAACGCGGACAACGTGAGACAAAGCGAAGACAGCAAACTTGAGCAGACGGAAAGTTGCCGCATGTCTGTATGTGTTTGCTCGTAGGGGTTGCGCGAAAAGAGGGGTGGGAGGTAATCGAGTGGTTCGCGACGCCGGTCAAGAGAATGCAGACTAATCAAGAAACGAAGACTAACGTCTGGCCAAATCCCGGAAGAAAGAGACACTGCAAATACGCGAACGAGAGGAATGAGAACGAAAGCAGACGCGGGCAGCTCGGCAATGTGAACGGCGGTGGCGGTCGTAAGGGACGCCCCGACGTTCTTACCGTTCTCCCCATCCCCGCGGCGTACCATGACCTTGTCGCCGGTAGAAGTGCTGGCGTTACGGCCTGATCACACGGCTGAATAATTAACGTGGGCCTCCAAAGAAGCCCGCTTCAGGCGCCGGGAACGGTGGCAAACCGGGCGCTACGCGTCACCGGATCGCGTTTTTGTACAGAGGGCATTCAGATGAGGCCCCGAACCAAGGCCTTTCTACGCGGAAACGACGGTGGAGGCTGTTGTGCAGCAGGCAATGGTAGAAGCGTGCGATGGAGCGTTCAATGCAGGGCTTTGATCTGGCTTTCTCGATGTCTGGTCCGAAAGAAATTCGACAGGTCGTCTGTAAAGGGTGCTCCACCGCACAAAGGGTATTACTGCGGTGAAGCATACTATTGCGACGTTATTTCAGTGACAACAGCCATGCTAAGCAGGATGCTCAAAAAAGGAAAAAGCCCCGAGGATGGCAGCATCTTCACCGGGGCGGAATACAGGGTGCTCTATTAAGATAACAGTTCTGGAAGGGGAAGAGGATTAAGAAAAGTTATTTAAATAAATTGTTTTCGAAGTGGATACAAAATGCGACGCTGGGGACCGGAAAGGGGAAACATGAAAACGTAGGGCGACGCTTCGCTCGAAGGAATAAAACTTTAAGTCGATTGTGACTTCTAGAGTTACCGTGCGTATGGACTGCAGGAATGGTCTTTCTTTCCTTAGTATGCTTTCCTCTCGTGTAAGCGTATGAAAGCCCGTTAAGACTGGTTTTAAATTACAGTTGAGGATAACAGATACCTCGGGCGTATCGTTGCTCACTTCCGTCTACTTGGATGCGTAATGCCAGAATGAGAGTTCTGGCGGGAAGCAGTTTTTTACACAAACTTATTTTAACTGTCGGGGACGCGGGCAAAATATTTTTCTTGATGCCTTAAAGAACGGTATTATATAAGCGCACTGAGAGGCTCACATGGGTTAGGATTAAGCCGCCTCCGAAAAACAAGTGATGCTTGCGCATGTGCCATCCTTGTTACTTAGTATCCGTTCTTCCGGCTTACAGAAGAAGAATTGTGGGCATAGTTCGAAACTGTAGCAAACAGTCTCAGGCGTGGAGGGAAGCGAGGGACGTAATCTGTAGAGAAGACGGCTGTCACCTCACGTCGTCGATAACGATTGTTTCGCCAAGAGCACGCGCTCTACTTCCTTCTGTTTGGAAGTTTGAGCGGCTCGCAACAGAACAGCCGGCACGGGCTTTCTAGCGGAATGCCATTCACGTTTTTCTCTGGCGAGAAAGGAACCGAGACAAAGAGAGAAACCATGAGGAGGTATGAGCGGAGACACAACTGCCAGGGATGTCGGTGTCTCTGCTCGCATGTCCGGCCGCGTCCTCCATTTCGAATCAGAGTCACGTCGGCACGCCACCCAGCAAAAAGGACGACCATGCACAATAGCAGTCGTGTGCACGGCGGCTGCAGAGTTTACGCTGCACTGGTCGGCGGTGCTGAGGTAACCAGTCTTCTGCTTCCGGAGAAGTCGGTCGCTGTTGCTGTTGCTGTTGAGATCAATGGGTCTTTAACGCGCTGGCGAGGAAAGCTGGCAACCAAACGAAGGATATGAGGGCGGCACGATTACTGACCCTTTAGTTATTTGTGAGCCTTCTTATTAGCGCTGCCGGCTAATGATGAAATCAACTATGCAATCACTTGAGCTTGTGCCAACTCAAAAGTTAAAATGTGGATTCAAATTTCTGACAGTCAAGAGCTTGAAGAAAAAAAGACGACACGAGGATTGGCGTAAATAGCAACTGAGCGGATGTGCCAAGAGTCACGTGACAGACAACAGAACGAGAAGCGCGCACACCAGCTCTCAAAGAAACATGTAAAATCTTTCTTCGCACGTTAACTCTCAGAAGCCAAAAACATTTATAAATGTACAGGTATAATTCAAGCCGGGCCGACATTCGCAAGTTGCCAAGCCACGGCGCCGCTGGAGGTTGCGATGGTCATTGCATGGTCGGCGTAGTCACATGCTGGTTACCTCAAACTGTCCGTATATGAAGGGTGCGTTATGTACGCCCACGGAGGAAAGAAAAGCTTAGAAGAGGCCTAGACATCACTTCTAGTAAAACCGGTAACGCCATTCTTGTAGGCCGCTCTGTTTTGCTTGGAATTACAGGTAGGAATAACATTTCTTGAATCTGCAAGGGTCATGTTGCCAGCTTACATTGGAGGAACTAATTGCCCAGTTTGAAGAACTAAGTGGGTTGTAGGCCCCGGCTCGCACTACTGGTGCCAGACTTCTGTCAAGGGAACAAGTGCCTAGTGCGGCGAGGGATCGGGCGTCATGGTATGGGGGAGTATTTGGTGAAGAACCATAGGACAGCGCACTTTAGAGAATAAAGTGATGGTCCTAGAATGCAGCGCAGTGCCAGTGCCAGGTTAAATGGTGTATATCCGCGGTAGTGATTACTCGACAGTGCGGCCAACGTGTTGGAGGTGACTTCCCTGGGGGAACGATTTCGATATGATGTGAGGGCTGAGAGCAGCAGTGGTAAGTGTCTTATTAATGAAAATTTCGGCTGGGCGTGGATCAAGCACCCCGATGCCGCCAAGCATCACGCGGGGTGCTTGATGCTTGGCGGCATCGATGCACGTGGCGGGCGTGGTCTAGTTGCAGGCGAAAGGAGGTGGGCGAGACAACAGCAGAGGGTTGGTCATCCAGCGGAGAGGTTACGAGGAGGCTCTCGTAAAAGACCATGCGTCACATTCACAGCGTTTAACCGTCATCGCCTGTCCCATGCGGCACCAAGATTGGCACACACAGGGCAGGAGCTACGGGCGTGTAGAGCGGACAGCTTTTTTTGTCGTATGCGCCGAGAGCGCGACCAGTGGCTCCTGCGGCTGCAATGGTTCGGTCGATTTAGTTTTCCTGCTAGACCACAGAATTATCCCACTCGCTTCTAATCTTCGCGTACGTCACGCAAAACATGATGAAATGGCGCGAAGGAAGAAACGCACTTTTCACTGTCATGACGCTAGTTCAATTTCAGTGGATAAGTTCAAACGTCATTTTGAGTATTTGATAATGTTTGGAATTCCTCCATTTTATCCCGCCTTTTACCCATTTTACCCACCCCCTCTGTAACACCCTATGGGGCTTGAGGGTATTGAAATAAATAAATAAATAAATAAATAAATAAATAAATAAATAAATAAATAAATAAATAAATAAATAAATAAATAAATAAATAAATAAATAAAACTTTATTGACACAAGGATGGCGACTCGGCGTATGTGGGGGCGGGTGGGGAGGGTGGTGTCAATTCGGGAAAACTTTACATCTCAGATGAACGCCCAGTAGCGAGAGCGAAGTCCCACAAGGAGGCAAACACCTGCTTTGCTGTGGCTGCGGGTGGGTAGTGGTAGAGCCAGTCCGTCAACACGTAACGCTGCTGTGTTTGCAAGACGGTGCGCTCCGCGTGCAGTCCTGGACACGTCCAAAGGAGATTTTCAATGGTCGGTGTGGCTCCTACAGAGCACGTCACGCACGTGGGTGGGTGTCATGGCCGGCGGAGGTGAATTGCTTGAGGGAGTGCCTGGGAGAACGGGTGGCCTCCCTTTCTTTGGTATGTAAGAACGCCACTTCAAAAGGATGTCCTCTGTAAGCGCCGCCCTAGCCCGAGCCTTGTGGATCCGAACCTGAAGGCCACGTGGCAGTCCTGTAGGTAACGGGTAGTCATTGGCAGGATGTGGCTTGCGGAGTCGAGCTCTAGCACATCGCTGGTAGGTGGCACGGGCTTCATAGGGGTCCTAGTTGGGGTCGCGATGAGCAAAACTGGGTGGGAGCGGGTGAAAGAACATCGCTCGCCAGGGCACGCACGGCCTCCTTGGAGGAGTTTACGCAGTGCCCTGGCACCCAGTCCACCCGAATTTGTAGTCCTGTTGTACAATGTAGCCTCCCGGCAAGCATCTTGATGGACGCACAGATAGAATTCTGATAAGGCACCCGGCGCAATGCGCGGAATGCCTCCTGGCTTGCTGTGAAGGTAGTTGCATGAGGCTGGTTGGTAGGCCAGTGAGAATTGAAGTTGTCGACAGCCGGTAAATATCACTTCGAGTTGGAGGTGGGTAGACGATGGCGCTGTTGGGTATTCTTGTTGACAGGCGGCTTGAAATGTCGAGTGAATGGCCGCTAATCCGGCAGTATTCGTGGTTGGGTCCCAAGTGGCATCGGTATAAACAGCGCTATGTGGAAACCGCTCGGTCATTTCAGCTGCGCGTCTGTGTTTGTTGGAGTGGCGAAGCGTAGGACCGGTGACTGGGAGTGGCTTTGGGTTAACGACGATGAAGTGGTCCCATGGTGGAAGCGGCAAAGGGATGGGATGTTGTGGTGCCGCGCATTGTGGCAGTAGCGCGAGTAGCGCACGGCCGGCGAGAGTGGATGCTCGTCGGAAGTCGTGGCCTTCCTGACGGTTCGGATGATTTCTGTGAGAGGAGGGAGTTGAGCGTGCTTGTAGAGCTCCTCGAGTTTGGCATGTTTGGGAAGGCCAGTGATGACTCGAAGGGCTCTCACGATGTAGCACCTCCAGCTGCTGCAACTGAGCCTTAGTGAAGTCGAAGCATACTGCCCTATATGTCACTTTGCTCGTGAGGACAGCCTGGGTCAATAGTTTGAGTGTCTCCGTTGTAGCCCCTCCTAACCGGTTGCTTATGCTTTTGATTATGTGAAGCTGTTGATGCCATGTTTTCTTGATTTGTTCAAGCCACACACTGCAACCGCCATCCTCAGGGACAGGGATGCCAAGAATTTTAACCCACTTTCGGGGGACGGCTTAAGCAGCGATCGTACAAACTGAAAAGTGTAGGTGTTCTTCTGTTGCTGTGTGCCGCCAAACACCACATACGTGCTTTTGTCAAGCGAAGGCTGCATCCCAGTGTGTTGGAGGGTGTCGGCGAGAGTATCGAGTGCAGTTTGAATATGTACCTGCACTTGCTGTTGGGTCAGGTCTGTCTTACGGGGGTCAATCCAAATCGTAATATCGTCGGCATATGTAGTACTTTGAATGTGGGGTATTTGTCGGAGTTGCCTGGCAATTTTTGACATGACAAGATTGAATAGAGTCGGATATAAAATAGCGCCCTGCGGTACACCTCAGTGGTTGTGGAAGATGTGGGGCTGCTCTTTACCCGTATGGATTTCAAACGTTCGGTTGCTTAGAAAGTTCTTGACAAAATTGGTGAGTCTGTGACCGATGTTAAGTTCTCCCATAATCGAAATGATGTAGGCGTGGGAAACTGTGTCGAATGCTTTCTTGAGGTCAATAGTAACAAGGACTCCTGGAGCTGTTTTAACATTCTTTCTGGTGCAGGGTCGTAAATGGCGTCGTTCGCTGTCTCGAGCAGGTAGGTGAGACGAGTAAGGATCATGCGCTCCATCAGTTTGCAAAGAGTGGATGCATGTGAAATGGGACGAAGGTTGGAAATGGAAGTAGGGTTTTTTTAAGGTTTTGGTATTGGGTGCACAACGGAGTGCTTCCATTCAACAGGGAGTATCCCAGATTCCGACATTGTGTTAATTTCCGCCAACAACTGTTCTTTAGATTTCTCATCAAGGTTACGCAGCATTTGCCAAGTAATTTTGTCCTTTCCGGGAGCGCTCTTGACATTAACACCATCAAGGGCTATGTGCAGTTCATGAATGGTGAAGAATGTGTCCTCAGGCTTCAGGTGATCACCGTAGGTTGGGGCGTAGATAGTCGAGTCGTATACGTTATCTTGGGGGAAGAATGTCTTGGCTGTAACTCGTTCCATTTCGTCTTCGTCTATAGACTGAGCAAGTAGGATGTTTTGCGTGGTGTTAAGGGATTTTGTCGTACCAAAGAGAGCTTTGTAAGTGCGCCACAGCTTATAGGAACCGGTTCGTTCATTTAGGCTTGCGCAGTGGTCAAGCCAGCGGGTTCTTCTGAGGTGCTTAGCGTACCGTCTAGCTTGTGCTGTTTTGTTCCGAACTTTGAGTAAGTCGTTGAATTGTTTTCCATTGCTGAGATATTGCAGGTGGAGGGTCTCGCGGGTCGACCAAAGGTTGATCAAGTGTTTGTCAGGTGTCGGAGTCTCGTCCCGGACGTCGAAATTTCTGCTGGCATGCTTGACAGCCCCAGCGATTTTAGTGGCTAACGGTAAAGTGTGCTCGTATTCCGCAATGAGGGAGCGAAAGCGTTCCAGTCTACCACTGTGCGACGCAATTTGCAACGAGAAGTTGAGTCTGCCAATGTTATTCATATGGGGTAGTGATCGGAACCCATAGGGTCTGTACCACAGCGCCATTCGCGAACTACACTGTTTGAGGCCCACGTGAGGTCAAGGGTAGTGTCCGTCTGATTTGCGTGAAGCCCGTGACGGGTGGGGTAGTCGAGGTTGTTCTGAAGTTCCAGCCCTGCTCTGGTAGCGTTATCCGACAAGTGCTTGGCCGCGAAGGTCCGTTGTATTGTGGTGCCAAGCTAGGTGTTTAGCGTTGAAATCTCCAACGAAGAGGGGTTTTTCATGCGGGTATTGCTGGCGTAAATTAGGTAGCCAAGAATAATCAATGCCAGGAGTAGCTCGATAATTTGTTGTAGGGCGGGCCTAATGAGATGCTAAGAGATATCTAGTCTTGTTAACAGTGCAGCGGACAGCAACTGTTTCCTGTATTTCCGTACAATAAGAAGAGGTATCAACTTGGGTGTGAGGTATGTCCTTCCTGATGAATATGGCGGCTTGTGCTTCTGTTTTGAATTGACCCCCGCGTTGTTTGTGATGTATGGACGGCACAAAGTAGCCCTGATAACCTGCTATTTCTGGGGTCGTACTTCTCGTTTCCTGAAGCAGGAGTGCGAGGGCTGACCTGTTGTCCGGAAAAGTTCCCCAAGCTCTGCGGCACTGTACTTAAGAGAACGGCAGTTCGATTGAAGCACGTCAGGGTGGGAATAAGGCTTAGAGCCATGAGCTGTGGTTGCAGGGTTGTGACCAGTAGTCACGTCTAACTGCATGGCAATGCGTTGTAGAATCTTCTGAGTCTCAGTCAGCTGTTGCGCGATGTGTTGCATGCATTGCTGAAATGACTGCATGTCCTGGTGGCATTCGACTGGGAATGTTGCTGTCTCTTTGGTGTGTTTTTCTAACATGGGGAGAATTTTGTGATGACTGGGGGCTTGTAAATTAACTTGAAACTGTGGTTCGTCCGGCGAGGTATCATCCTGGCGAGGAGAAATGGCAGGGGAGGTGGTTTGTTGCTTTTCGAGAGTGTTGTTTGCTTCAGGCTTGCTTGATGCTTGCTTGAAGGAGAGATTCTGTCTGTGTGTGATAATGCGTTTCTTTTGTTATTCATTCCCTGCTCATGGTTGCGTTTAAGTAATAAAATTTGTTTCTGTAGAGCTGCCATCTCCTCAGGGAATTGTATCTCGGCTTTTTGACGTGCTTGTTGTAGTTCAGCAATTATGGGATCATCCTCGTAGCTGACGGCAGATTCCAGCGGCGTGGAGTCTTGACTGAGATAGTTTATCTCTGAAGCTTTCGATGCAACGGGTAAGGGCGAGTCGCCGGGGTCTGTAAGTCGCCGTTGACGGTTGCCATTTTGGTAACGGTTTTGAAAGTGGTTTTGTTGCTGGCGTATTTTAACCATTTCGACGAAGTGAGTGCGAGATGGACAGTCTGGGCTAGTGGCGAGGTGTCCGTCTTTTTTACAATGCACACAGTGCTGCACCTGTTCCTTATAAGGACACAGACCTGGAGAGTCCTTCAACTCGTGGTATCTACCACATTCGTTACAGATAATAGTTGGGGAAGGACAGCTACATGCCTTATGCCCTGGTTTGTGACAACGTGTGCAAATTAGTGACTCTGCCTGGTAAATTTGCACACGGCGTAAGAAACCGTGGTAAGTTACAAACAGTGGAACGATGTCAGAAGCGAAGTGGATAAGCACAGTTCCATTACGACCCATGGGGCGTGCAGCGAGTATAGCGACGCCATCAGCTTTAAGAGCGCGCATGAGGGTATCGTTATCGGCTCCGGGGTCGCACTTATATATGACGCCGCGTGTAATGCCTCGTGTAGGAAGCTGATATACATTCACCCGTAGGCGCAGGTCGGACGAAATAGGGATGACGCGCAATTGTAGATGTCGCTCGCATGTACAGAGTCGCATGTGGTCACAGTAATGCTACTGGAATTCTTATTAGTTTTCATGATAACATACTTGGTCAGTTGCGGGTCTCCAGCAAGGCGGTAGATAGCCTGTTGCAGGCTATCACAGTCATATCGGGTGCTTTTGAGTTTTTTGAGTCTAAGTTTGAGTGAGTACAGAGTGAGGAAAGAAGTTGTGGTGGAGTTTGAGCGAGGTCTTTAAGGTTGGCCGACCTATGCAAATGAGCGGCACTACGTTCAGTTGAAAAACGTTTCCTAAAAAAAGGAGAGGGGGGTGGGGAGTTCGCAGCATTGTCCTTTTTTTTTTTCAAGATTGTTTCTTAAAGCTGCTTTACCCGCTTATTTTTTCGCGCGATGGACCATTGGGATCCCTTTACCTCAGACAATATTGAGTGCGTAAACTGAAATATGAAGCACCCGAACCAAGGCTTAAGAAAGAAAATGTGCGTACAACTGCATCACCATGAAACTCGTATCATAATGCAACCTAGAGCTAGCGAAACCCGTCCGTTTGTTCCCGGCGAGTCGTTCAGTTCCGCTTTTCAACGCCCTCCCCATCTTCTCTTTCACTTTCTGTTGCGTTCAGATAAACCGTGCGAAACACATTGAAGCGCTGTTAAAAACACTTTTTCTCGTTATTTTTTCTTCCTTGTCTGAGTTCACCCGGTAAGGTGGTTCTTATTTATTCCTATTCAGCGAAATAACAAAATCAACAGAGGTGCGAACAGAAGCAAGATTTTTTGTTCTTTTTTTTTGTTTTCGGGAAATTACCCAAACCGAATTGGCTACTCAGGATGCCTCGGGGACATGCGAATCGGACTGGGATGAAGGTGGAAGATCGCCGCACCCATTTAGAGCAAAGAAGATCATAAAAAAGGTGAAAGAATAACAGCGTCGGAAAAACAAGCTGAAAACACTGCATCAAAGTCGACCACAAAATGTGAAGAAAAAGAACGAAGAAGCGAAGATTTCGTTAGAGGACAGCGCTGTGGAGCTTAGAAAGTCAATTATCCTGGATGACTGAACGTCGCCTCCCTGTTTTTCTTCGTAGCACTGCGGGGTCGGAAGAATAGGACGCATGGGATTGTCAAGCTATAGAACGCTCTGTTTAGCTGCGGTCGCTTCAGACATAACATCTTTTGTCATGCACACGGTTGCTTCATAGCGGCGGCAGCATGAGCTTGTTGTCGTGCTTCGCCACTCTTTGCGAGGCTTTCGTGAAGCGGAAATGTATGTTGGCTCCACTCCATTTTCTTGTCTCCCTAAACAGCTGCCGAATGTGTTCTCTTATAGAGCGATGCTAACGATTGGCGCACAGCAGCAATTGTTACAGTGCAGTACGTTTCTCCTTACCGAAGTGTTTCAAGCAACCCGGAATTTGGCTGAAACGAAACCACTATGCTTTAGAAAAACATATGTCAATGTACAACTCCGATTTTTATTCTATAGTTTTAACGTAAAAGATTGAAAAGGCGTTCGCGTAGTATACGACGCGTAGTATGCGCGTCCGCTGTATATATAGCGTGTATGGGCAGACAGGTTGCGAGAAATGAATATGTTTTGCTGCTTGCAACCCCGTTTCTATCTCGAAAGCAAAGTATTATAACCGAACAGGTTTATATGTTTTATAAGAAAAAAATAAATAAGCCCACAAAAAAACAGATGACAAAGCTTTCTAACGACATGGACGAGGGCAATTTGCAACTGGAGCTGGTTCGTAGAAACCCGCGTAATGTAAAATACCACACCCCGGATGTGGCGCTCTCCGTAATGCAGCCACCTACGCGCGTGCACACGCCAGTGCATACACCCAGACGATCAGGCGATAACATAACAATGAATGCGGACAACGACGGCAATATCTGGGATTGGAGGCCTGGCTATAGCGGTTGACGCACCCGTTGCGTTAGCTCACAGGCTGAAACGCTCTGCTACTTAGACGGAGTATACGCACTTCTCCTGGTGAACCTCAGGGACGCTCAGTGGAAGACCCTGGAGCTGGCTCATCGAACGGCCCTTCCGCGCTGCGTCGGCCTCCCAGCAGACTCTTCAGTGGCCAGCAACCTGGCGGAAACTGGAAGCTTGCCCATCCAGCTGCTCGCCATGCAGACAGCGCTGCGGCATGTGGAGCGCCTGCATCGAGCACCTGCACCGAGCGCCTGCACCGAGCACCCCCCCCCCCCCCCCATTCCCACAGCAGGCTTCGCTCGAGAGGCCAATCCCGCATGGGCAGTATGGCCGCTCTGTTTGAGGACTGTGTTGAAGTCCCTCAGAGGGCGTGCCTTGTGCCCCCACCGCCACGTGCAGCCGTACCCCTAGACGCCGCAATCACGCTGCCAGGAGTTAAGTCCCGGGCGAGACTGACAGAGGTCGGGATTCGGCAGGAAGCTGCTGCCCTCATAGACCTGGAACCACCGGGACAACTCCTGGTATACACAAATGGCTCGGTTCTTCCAAGTAAGGGCCGAGGTGCCGCTGCCTGCACTGCCCCGGCCAGAGGAGCCCACCGGCAATGCCGGCTGCCGTTCCCCACCAGCTCCACAGCGGGCGAGCTGGCAGGCCTGCACTTGGCCGCGGACATGCTGCTGGAAGATCTACCACCAGCGGCCACCATCTTCTGCAACTCCCGGCCGGCACTACTTCACCTGAGGGAGGCATCTGCACCACGGGGGCGAGGTGGCCACCTCGAGATGTCCCTAGTTGCCAAGCTGCGCGACCTGCAGGGACAAGGCTGCAACCCCCGACTGCAGTGGCTTCCTGCCCACGTTGGTATACCGGGGCAAGAGGCTGCAGACGATTTAGCGAAAGCAGCCCACCACTCCCCAATGGCACCATCTTCCGAGTCCCTGGTGCGCTATGAAGTTGCCAGAGATGCCATCAGGCGAGAGGTGGCCGCCCGCCACCCCTGCAAACGAGTGGCCACCGGTGAGGCCCCGCGGCTGTTTCCGACCAGTGGGATATCCCAAACAGAGCGGTCCATCCTCCTCCGGCTCCGCACCGGCTGCCACAGCGCAGCAGCACGCCTCCATAGGCAGGGTCGCAAGGCCACACCCACCTGTGCCCACTGCCCCGACCCCTAGACATTGGATCACGTCCTTGCTCTTGCCCTGCGTACGCTGGTGCCCAGGAACAAACTAGTGTCTGGGTACCGGCAGCTGGGGCTACCCTCAAGTGCTGCAGAGGACATCCTGCGTCCTCAGGGACCCTTCATGCTGCACCGAGAGGCCTTCAGGCTGCTCCTCTCGTACCTCAACTAGTCGGGCTTCAACACCCGTCCATGAACTGTAGAAGCGAGACCCCACCCACTGTCCACCCCTTGTTAACCCTTTAGTGTGCGTGTGAGTGTATGTGTGAGTGCGTGTGTATGTAAATCGTCTGTATATAACCTGCGTATGTATGTATATAGTCTGTACATAGCCTTTTATAGCCTGTTATCATATTTAATTTTCCATTGCCCTTTCACTACCTCTTTTTTTTTTCAATGCTCTTTTTTTCCCCGGCGAGACCTGTGCCCTCTGTCGAGAGGCAAAACTTCGCCTTGTAAATATTTTGTTTAATAAACACTTTCTCCCTCTCTCACTCCCGCCCACGGTGATCGTCTTTTCGGCGCAAGTGAAATGCAAAAACGCCAGTTTTTTTTTTATATTTCTGCCCACGCTAAAGATACCCAGCAGGACTAAATTTAGTCCTGCACTACGGTGCACCTCCTAGCAAATGTGTAGTTCCGGTGCACAAAAACCCAATTAGGAAAAATAATCATGCGGCTGGCGAGGGCGTGAGGGACCCTGGGTGGGTGTATGAATGGACATAACCGGCGCCGTGGCGAATACGTATACACGCCAACAAAAAACACCCTGCTGTATGGGCTCCCCACCTGGTCTAAGAAATCTCTCTCTCTCTCTCTCTCTCTCCTCTCCTCTCTCTCTTCTCTCTCTCTCTCTCTCTCCTCTCGCTCTCGCTCTCTCTCTCTCTCTCTCTCTCTCTCTCTCAGAGTATAGATATCCAATAATATTTGTGACGAAACTCCCTTGCGTCACAAATACCGTGCGTCGTAGCATTCATGGTTGCATCGTCTTCGTCGTGCTTACATTTCAGGGGAGAGAGAGAGAGAGAAAAACACTTTATTGGTGAGACACCGGGTTCAGGTTGGGGGGGTGGCCTCAGCCCAAATGGCCGAAGCGACCTGTAGTGCCCGCTGCGTCAGGGTCCGTTGATCCACGAGGCAAGAGCTACCCAAGGCCTGCTCCCAGTGGGTGGGGGTGGGGAAGGGGGGGTAGGGGTCCGCGGGGCACTCGCATAAAGAGTGGTACAGCGTGTCGAGGCTGCGGCATCTCGGACACTCTGCGGAGAGGAAGAGGTGTGGGTGGGAGTGCTGTAATTGCGTGCGATGGGGGAAGGAGTGGGTTTGTAGAGTGCGCCACATCTGTGCTTCCTCTATCGTAAGTTCGGCGTTGGGTGGGGGTAGTGTTCTGCGGGTGAGGCGGTAGTGTTGTGTGATGTCTCGGTATGTGGTGAGGGCGTACCCAGTGACGTCGACTGCTCCACGCGTAAGACCAAGAGGAGTGCTCCCCCGGGAGGTATTAATGCTCGGGCCTGCTGATTAGCCACCTCGTTGGTTCCCACGCCAGTGTGAGCCGGGGTCCACAGCAACATCACGGGCTGGTCGGGAGGTTTTTTTAGAAGAATTTTTAGTGCCGAGGCTGAGATGTTGCCCTTCTCATAGTTGCGAAGCGCCTGCTGTGAATCCGATAGCACGACGGTCGGTGTTGGCGTCTTGGTTATGGCGAGAGCCAGGGCTGTTTCTTCTGCAGTGGTGGGGTTTGCCGTACAGACGGAGGCTTTGATTGCTGGTTGCGGTTCTGTGGCGGAGGCAATGCCTGCGATTGCGAAGGCTGCTCTGTCGGGGTACCGTGCCGCATCCACATACACGGTGTGTTTGTCTGGTGGATAGTGCTGCGAGTGGTAATGCGCGCGTGCCTCTCTTCTTCCCGCGTGGAAGGTCGGGTGCATGTTTCTGTGGATGGGTTTGACCTTGATTAGGGCTCGTATGTGTCTTGGTATCCTGGCCGCAGCGGAGTCGGTGTTGGGCGGTTCTATTTGGATCCGCTGCAGTATGTACCTTCCCGTCGTGGTCTGCGCCAGCCTGTGTATCTGTGCCGTGCGATGGGCATCGATTATCTCGTCTACGGTGTTGTGGATGCCCAGTTTTGCAAGTCTGGTTGTTGGAGCGGAGTGGGGAATGTGCAGGGCCGTGCGATGGGCTCTCCGAAGTAGCGCGTCGAGCGAGTCTTTGGTAGATTGGGTTAGATTCACATAAGGCAGGTGATAACTGAATCTGCTGACTACGAAGCCCTGTACGATCCTTAGCCTCTCTTCCTCTGTGAGGCCATGTTGCCTCGAGGTGATTCTTTTTAGCATGGAAATTGTTTGTAGCGTATGTGACCTTAGGACGCGTACTGTCTCGGTTGTCCCTCTATTGGCCTGTATCCTCAGTCCTAGTATTTTTAAGGTCGAGACAATGGGTATGCTTTGCCCTCCGATGTCGACTTTGATGGGCGGTTGGGTGGCCGGTTTCGTCCTGGGGGGATGAAGGATCATAAGTTCGGATTTGGTTGTCGAGTACATGAGGCCCGCTTTGGTTGCGTGTTCCGCGATTACTTCGGCGCCTTTCCTTAGCGTCTGTTCGATGTCGGCGTCGCTGCCCCGGTCGACCCAGAGGGTGATATCGTCTGCGTATATCGTTGATCTTAGTTTTGGGATGGTGAAAAGTGCGCTGGCCATCGGTCGAATTGCGAGATTGAAGAGTAAAGGCGAGATTACGGCTCCCTGGGGCGTCCCCTTGTTTGGCATCTTGAAGATTTGTGTTTGGGACGTTCCTAGTTTCATCTTGGCTGTCCGGCCTGTGAGGAAGGATTTTACATAGGCGAATGTTCTTGCTCCAAGCCCGAGCGTCGAGATTTCTGTTAGTATTGCCTCGTGTGATACGTTATCAAAGGCTTTGTGGAGGTCAATGGCTAAAATGGCCGCGTTGTCTTTTTTCGGTGGGTGGTGCAGTAAATCGTGTTGAATCTGTATAAGTGCGTCCTGAGTGGAGAGCCTTGGTCTGAAGCCGACTTGGTTGTGTGGTAGCATGTCGTTCGTCTCGAGGTAGTCTACTATGCGGGCGTTCACGACTTGCTCCATGAGTTTCCCCACACACGACGTAAGCGATATTGGTCGGAGGTTTTCAATTTTGATTGGCTTGCCTGGCTTGGGAATGAGTGATATGTTTGCGTGCTTCCAATCGGGGGGCACTTCCCCTTCTCGCCACACCTTGTTAAAGTAGGCTGTCAGGGTCTCAGTCGCTGTCTCTTCAAGATGTCGTAATATCTTGTTGGATATCTTGTCTTCTCCAGGTGAGGTCGCTCTTCTGAGCGTTCTGATGGCGGCGTGCACCTCTTCGAATGTGAATTCGGCGTCTAGTATTTCGTTGCTCGCGCCCATATAATGCGCAGGTGGGGAGCGCGTATTATCATTTTGGGTTGCGTATAGCTTTATGAGCTCACCATGCATTTGCAGCTCCGTGCCCTCGTAATCTTGTATAAGCTTGGTGATCTTCTTAGCAGATTCTGTCTTGTTGTTGCTGGGGTCGATTAATTTCCGTAGGATCGCCCACGTGCGCTTCATCGATAGTGTGCCGCGCATTTCGTCGCACGCTTGGAGCCACTGCATTCGCGTCAGGTAGTCTGCGTGTTTGGCTATTGCTGTTTTGAGGTTCTGTAGTTTTATTCTTAGTGTTTTCCTGTGCCGGTGTTTTTTCCATCTCGCTTCGATACTGCGATATGCGTCCCACATGTGCTGTAGCTTAGAATCAACATACGTTGCCGGAACTATGGGGTCTATTGGTGCATCGCTGTCTTCTTTGCACTTCAAAATGGTTTGCATCCATTCTCTGATGTTGCTTTCTGTAATTTCCTTGGGCGGTTCCACTTGCGTACATTTCTGTCTGAACAGATCCCAGTTGGTGAGGGATTTCCTGGGTGGCTCTTGTGCCAGCCGCGTCTTGTAGTTGGCTTCGAATTATATTACATAATGGTCGCTCCCAAAGTTTTGAGAAGAGACCCCCCATTTTCCCGCTATTACGTTGTGTGTTAGGGTTAGGTCAGGGGTTGTGTCTCTTTGTACGCTATTTCCGATGCGGGTCGGTGTTCCTGGCGTATTGTGTAGGGTGAGACCCAAAGTCTGGATTGATTCTTCCAATTTCCTTCCCTTGCTTGTTGTCTTGTGGTATCCCCATGCCTCGTGTGGAGCGTTGAAGTCGCCTACTATTATCAAGGGTTGGCGTCCGGCTATTTTCAAGGCTTCCAGCAAGAGCGGTTTGAAGTTGTGGGTCGTCTGCTTTGGTGGGCTGTAAATGTTGAGCACGTGGAGAGGCTGCTGTCTCTTCTTGACTGGCAATAGAGTTATAAATACGTGCGGTATATTTGTGTTGGTTATTTCGCTAGCGGATGTGCATATGTTTCTGTTGACCAGTGTAGCTAGCTGTGGGTGTTCGGGGTGTGTGTACGCTGTATAGTTAAGAAGCTTGGTGTTGGATCCTGTCTCCTGTAAGGCTATGACGTCGGGTTGATTATCTAGCGTGGACAAGTGGGCTTTCAGTTGGCTTCTCTTGGCTCTGTAGCCTCTGCAATTCCATTGCCATATGGTGATGTGTCTAGAAGTCGGCATCTTGCTCGATATCTATTGGTACAGGGGTCGTGCTCGCCTGGTCGGTTAAGTTGCTTGCCGGTGCCTTCGCGCTCGCAGGCTTCCAAATAGTTCCGCTCGCAGGGCCGTAATGGATTCTTTTAGTGTGGCGTTGAGTGACTGAAGCATTTCTTGTTTCAGTTCTTGCATGTCTACACTGCCCATGTTGTCGTCGGACTTGGGGGTTTTTTGCCGGCTTTCTGGTGTTCTTGCGCTTAAGCGGTGGCGGGGTGGGTTCTGTCTCCGCGGCATTGTGGGTTGTTAGCTTCGCTATCTGCGCTTTAAGGTTGCTGTTCTCTGCCCTAAGTTGGGCGTTCTCGCTTCTAAGTAGCGCTATGTCGGCTCGCATATTTTGCATCTCTTTTAGAATTAGATCCAGTTTGCTGTCCTGAGATGTAGGGATTGTATGTATGGGAGGAGGGGTGAAGTTGGGAGCGAAAAGGCCTTGGGTACTCGCCTTTGCTGGTGTTGCCGTTGTTGCGGTGCCGGTCGTTCCTTGGAGAACTTGGATGTAAGTCCGCGGTTGCCCCAGTGGCGGCAGCTGCTTCCCCTGTGTCGTCTTCTCGGGGGGTTTGGTAGGCTTGTGGTTGCGGTTCCCCTCCGTCTGGTGTGGCTTTCCTTGGCTGTTGCTGCTCTGTTGACTGTTGGTTGGTACATTCGGCGTCTCGCTCTTGGTGTGTGGTTGTCGACGCCTTGGTTGGAAGCGGCGGGGGCAACCCGCGGCTCCCGTTGGGTGGGCCTCTCCGCACAAGATGCAGTTCGGTTTGCACAAGTGCTGTTCCGGGGCTTGCGCTAGGCCGCAAGCGGCGCATCTTTGGGTAGGTGGTTGATTGGGGCAGACGTCTTTTCGATGGCCCGGCTGCCAACAGTTGAAGCACGCCTCTGATTTTCTCTTGAACGGGTGCAGCGGAGGGTGGCCGCCCTGTAGCGGACCCAGAATGGCACATGGGGTCCCTGGAATAGCACTTGCACTAGGGTGGAGTTCCGCAGCCGCTTGGCGTCTGTCAGGCTGTCAGGCTGCGCATAATTTCTTCCGGAGTGTCGTTTTCTGGCACGGTAAATATTACTCCAACCGCGGTATCGGATGGCGGGGGGATGTGGTTGCAGAGGGTGTACGTGCCGTTGGGCAGTTGAAGTTGGGTCATGCCGAGGTACTTGAGGCTCTCTCCTCAGAGGGGGTGCTGACAATGATGAAGTTTGATTTGTGATGGATTCTCACTTGGTCCTCGTTGGGTAGTTCTACGCCGGCCTGCATCAAAACGTAGTCCGCTAGCGTGGCGGCCGGGATCGTGTGGAGGTCCAGTCCACCTTGAGGGCGGAGGATGATCTTCACATCATCGTCAGGCAGTGGGCTCTCTGGAGGCGGGGGTCTTGGTCTTCTCCTCTGTTGCGGGAGGCGTCGTCCTTTGACAAGCTCGTTATGCGTCGCCGGTTGGCGGGAGAGGTTCTTGATCTTGTGGCGGATCTGCTGCCAGTCGGGCTTGAGCAGCTCCGCGGGGTCTATTGCTGATCCCTCCACGGAAATTTCCATTCTGAGGGGAACTTGGCTCGCGCCCGTTGGGCCTGGCGGCTCAGCGTGGCACGTGCTCATGCGGCGCTAGGAGGGTCGCGGGCATGCAAGTGTTCAAAACCTGGCGGGAGTAGGAGAGCAGGAACGCTCCTCGGTGGAACACTTGTTAGGGTTAGCGCAGCGGCTTGGCGGGGCCTTGCGCTTGATCGTTACTGGCGTGAGGAATATTGGTAAACTCACTCCAAGAGGTCTTGGTACGTCGCTGATCGTTAAAGGGGTCCTGAAATGCCTTCCGCCGATGCATGGATGTACATGTAACCAAATAAAGCAATGTATTAGCAATCTCCTCCTGCAAGAATTTTGTTAAAGCGATGAGTATTAGCTGAGAAATCGTAAATCAAAAACCGCGAATTATCGTCGCGCCGTATTTCCTCCTCCTTTCAACTGTTTCTTCGCTGTTGGGGCCTCCCCTCCCATGATGCTCCGCTCCTCAGCGGTGACGTACTTCCGCTATTGCGCTCCCACAGACTGCCGTCTGCTACGGGCCAGCTCTTTCGGCTTTTTCATCTCTGTAGACACCATGGACACAGGCTGGAAAAGCGAACGAATGACCTGGCCGCATGTGTGCGGCCTGGCCTTGCCCTTTCGCGGTGTACGTAGGTGCAGTTGGTATCGGCGGCGAACTCGCAGCCGCGTGGGGAGAATCGTGCGCTCGTTCCCTTTGGTGCACCGCGCACTGTTTATCCAAAAGCGCGGTCTCAGATGTGGCCCCGCTGGTGCCGGGTGTTATTTTGCGGTGGTTGTAATTCCTACTACCGGCGGCATGTGAAAAAAGACATTTTCAACCGACACAGAACCCGTGCACAAAACGCGCCGGATCGGATCGCTTTATCAGCGGCGATGAACGTGAAGGCGAAGAGCAAACCAACGCTGCACTCGATCAGCGAGAACCCGTGTTCTGACAAGCTGCACCCATGTGTTGCATTCAACACTGACGGGAAAGCGTTTGTTTGCACTTGTTTGGATAGTCGTAAAATGTCCAAACACTCCGGCACTCCGCTAGCAGATCAGCCGGCGAGACATTTCGGAAAACATTTGACAGATGGCGCCGTATGCATTAGTGTGTCGCTACGCAAAACTGATGAGACGCTCTACTAAAACTCCCATCGCGGTGTCACGTAGCGGGACGCAAAAATTTAGCGTTTAGCGTATGCAAAGGCCACAAACGCTGTACTAAAACTCTATTAGCAGCAAAATAGCGTGCGTATGTGAAACCGCTTGCGTTTACAAAGCTGCACGCCGAGCGCGTACGTTTCAAACCTAGTGACATCGTTTAAATACACTGGCAAGCACAGTGTAACGTAGTCAGATATCAACCGTATGCTCAGGCGACAAGCAAGAGCTTGTTTTATGTGGGGCGGAGATTGCGCATAAAGGCCCGTTCGCACTTGCGACGAAAGCGAGTGAGAGCGGCAGGAATTCCGTCGCTTTGTCGCGCGACGATCGTTTTTGTCGAATGGTCGGGACAAATTTTGGTTGCGCGACAGAATTCCCGTCGCTTTCGCTCGCTTTCGTCGCAAGCGGGAATGGAAAGTTCTGCCGCTGCCGTCTGCTACGCAGCTCGGAGGTAACCGCGCGATCTGCTCGGGCCGGATGAACGCGCACACTCCTTTTAGGGACCTTACACACTCCCGCACGGCAGCGCCCCAAGCGGCAGACGGCCGCGTACATCGCTCCCGGCGCCCGCCTGGAGCCCGCCCTCGGCACACTAGCCAGTATATTTCAGGCACTATAATGGAGGAAAGATTTTTTGCTTCCGATGAACCTAGTTCTTTGCCCCTGTGTTTTTAAATACGTGAAGTGGTTAGCACGTCGTCCTCACGCAGCTCTGTATCGTCGTAGCATCGCTGATTGTCCGAACGAAGCTTGCAGCTAAGCCAATGCAGCGACCGAAGCTGTGTGTGTGTGTGTGCATCGCCTCCTGTGTGTTGTGGCCGCGTTCGTTTCGCGATGAAATGCGACATTGTACTTCTGCGGGTGGATAGTGCTTCCCATGGTCTGGATTATCTTTCTCGAACGACGTACCACTCAACCTCGCATGGGGTATGTGCAGTGTGCCTGGCTAAAAGCCTTTTCGCTTGCGCGCCAGAGTTGTGACTTGCTGCTCGTCCCCGCAAACCGGGTGTGAGGTGAGTGCCGAATTTACGACGGGCAGGAGGAGGCAACTCATCGTCTGTCAATCGCGGTTCAGACTTGCAACGGATGTTGTGACGTTGCGTTCGTTCGAAACGCATCTCTGGATTGTTTTGAAGTTGAATAAAATGTACGCGTCAAACCCGGGCATTCGGCTGAGGGCGTTCTCTGCGATTGCACCAAAGAAGTGCCACGGGACTTTCTTTATGGTACGTACTCACGTAAGATAAAATCCACGTCGTGTTATGGCCGTGTTGCATTCAATACAAACGGTTAAGCGTTTGTTTACACTTGTTTCGTTTGTCGTAAAATGTCAAAGCACTCCGGCACTCCGCTGGCAGATCAGCCGGCGAGCCGACGCTGAGCAGACGACTCATCTCTTTGCCGGAAGTGCGTGAAAAGGCCGCCCAATAGCAGGATGTCTAGCTCATGACGAACATCTGGGAATCGATGATGTAGACATGTGAAGATGGCGGCGTCCAAAAACACGAAGGAAAGGGTGAGAAAAAAGCGACAAACTTTGCAACAAAAGTGTGAGCTTTCCGCTGCGCGTAAAAGAGTAATACTTGGCACAGGTGACGTTGGCGACCCAATCTAGCGATTGCGCTAGTTCATTTAGTGTGCTCAAAATGCCTTTCAGGGCCCCTTTAACTGCCGCTCTGGTATCATCTGTTGGTGGCTGGGTCCGCCTTTTTCGGTTCTGTGGTCCTTCAAAGACGGAGCCGACGTGATGAGGGTCTGTCCATCACGGCCACCTGGTAGCGAAGCTCAGGGGACTCATCGGGCTTCTGAACGCATATTTCGACGCGCTACTTTAGCCTACAGTGCCAGAGATCGTATTTTTCTACGTTTTGCTTTTTGTAGAGATTGGAACCACTTGCGCCAGTGGGGGCGGTGTCGTTTTCTTTATATTTGGTGTTCGTTCTGCTTTTACCACGTTTCGCTTCGATGCGTTATTTAGGAATTTGTTATGTTTTTGTTATACCATGAAAATCCTTCAGATGCGCAGAATCTCCCGCGTGAATTTACTCTAATAACAGAATGATGCACGCTTGTTCTGGCTACGTTGTTTTTGAGAAGTCATATCCGCGTATGTCGGAATCAACGTATCTTATACAGAGATTTTGGGTAAAGGGCGGCAGAACAACGCTCGCACGCGTTGACAGAGAGAAACAATACCCACGTCCCGAACATAACAGACACTGACCAATTGTCACAAAGTTCCCGAGCGGTCCGCTGAAGCGCTGTCACTCACTGTTCCATGACCGGCGAGGGACACGCAGCACGCCCGCCCATATATTGCCGAGTAGGCCCGGGAAATTCGATTAGGCCAGTGGCGTTGTCCTATACGCATACAACACCTCCGTCGTCAAGTGTAAGGCAAACGCCTGGAGGCCACGTTACCCGGTCGGGTTCAATCAAGCCGGACCTGATTGAGACCAGAGAAGAAAAACAATGGCGCAGTCTATTCGACAAACCCGAATGGCTACGTTGTGTAACGTTCTATCGCTCATACTGGATTTCTGCAAGACGGCTTTTTGCGGCACGGTGTGGTTTTACCAATAAAGGAACCGGAAAGACGACTAAGGCGATGTGGAAAATACTGTTTAGAAACAACTAGACTTAGTTGACATTTAGAATGCACAGCTTTTGCCAGATTCTTTTAAAGACGATAGTCTTTCTTGGGCTACTTAAACCCAGAAATTTTGGTCTGTCTGTATGTCTGTCTTTCCGTTTGTCTGTCTGTAACTCGATTCAGCCACCCGGCCAAAGTAAAGCTGATATTGTGCAATAGTCTTATATACTCACAGCCAAATGTAAACGTCTAAGCCCGGTTTATATGTTCATATTTGTCAACTTTGTTGAACAAGAACAAGACATTACGCGAATATAAGACAGGAAATTAGTACACAAGGGATATTTACAGTGTTCCTTTATTTAAAAATTCATGGATGCTTGGTTTTTCGATAACAAATGATATTCTACATCTACTGCAGAAAATCCGCCGCCTCCTGGCGGCATATGAAAAATCACGCGGCAACAGCAACGAAAGGTTCCACTAGCTAGGTTCCACGTTCTGCTTGGAACGCACGTGGAGCACGGCAACGCGGTTCTATAAACCTTGTAGTCGGCCGCCTCCATTCCCGTGCGTCTCCGCCGTACTGCAGCGCTGGCATCGAGGAACCCGGCATGTAGCAGTGGAACGCGGTAAATTCAAATCGCCTTGCGCAAACCTTTAGTGTGTTTACCTTGGGATGAGCGCGACGGTATAGGAACAGCATGAGAGGTGAGCGGGAAAGCAAAGGGGGACATTTCCTTGGCAAATGTCTACAAAGACTATCGTCTTTTGACGACATTTGCAACGAAAGGAGCAGATACGTGGCCATTTTTTTGCTAGATAACCAGAAAAGCGGGTGCCTTGGGTCCGAATTCACCCCTCCGTGTTCTGAGTTGTTATTCGTGACGAGAACGCGTCGTCTTTGAGTGGCTTTGGTGTTTGTCTCCGCCGTATCAGGAGCAGCTATGGTGGGGCTGTTGCCAATTTCGCAAGGAGTTCCCGAATTCGCGAAGAGTCCGCTGGGAGACGCGGGCGAAACAGCGGGCTTGTAGACCTGCGCCTTCCGTTGGGCGCACACTGTGATGGAGTAAAAGTGACAAGATGAGGATGCGGCTGCCAAGTGCCGACAATGTAGCAAACGAGGGAAAAACTGATGTTTCAGCACACAAAACGTTCCGGCCGGGAGTCATTTTGCCGCCATGATAGCGAGAAGGAGAAAAACAATACTTCAATCATAACGCCTGAGGACCAACAGCCCAGTCATGGTAATTAACGGGTTATGCTTTGACTTGGAGGAGGTTGTCTCTGCAAGTGTCGTAAGAAACAGCGCTATTAAATCGTAGAAGGCAGCCATCATCTTAGCGTTCGTTTCCAGTCGGCGGTATCAGATCAGTCTATCATAGTGATCACGGATTGGCAAACATCTTGATGTAGCTACGGTGGGGGAACTGTGGACCACATTCTGAAGGGCAAAGTCCCGGATACCCAACGATGCAATTCGTCTAAGCACTCGAACACGAGACCCTGAGCGGAAAGCACCAGACGAGTGGTGATGCGCGAGCTGACGTCTACCGCCTCCGTAACACACAATCCTTTACATCAGAGGCTCAATCGTCGGACCTGTCGTCTGCCCTGTGCCAAAAATCCTTGAGCAAGGAAGACGTCCACGTCGTCGGCTGGACACTATACTGCAGATGCATTCTTGCACCGAGGATTTATGCACGCAATTTATCTTTCGATACACTTATCCAACAAACCCCCTACGCAAGACTCATCTTTAGGCCTTGTAACCTGGACTCGTCCCAACAATAAGACAGCCCCAAGAATCCGGAACCCTGCCCTCGAGCAGTGTGAGGCGGCGCTATCGAGCTTCAACCCATTTGTCAAAAAAAGTTGGTCCATTGGTGACAGCGGCAGCAAGGAACGTAAAGGTCCTGACTGAGGGCTCCACCCGCCTCAAGAACACGGATACCATGGAGTAATAAATGTTAGTTCTGTCCCTCACGCTCTCTGCTAACGTCGCGCTAGCCGCCGCGATCCGATATTACCCCGTTACTGTGGCTTACAGTTTTAACTACGTTTTATCCTCACACCTTAACGTGCTCAAGACGCTGCATAGTAATGCTGCCGGTCTCACCGTTTTGATTCAACCCAAAATGTTCTTAAGGCTCCCGGCGATGAGAGACTCCTGTCATGCCCCTTGTCGATGTACTTCTGCCATGAGAAATTAGGGATCCAGATAGTGCCTGTTCAAATTGAAACACCCTTCTTTTACAGCCATCATACCGCGAGGAGCAAGTTACTCCAAGCATCCGGAAGGAACTCTGATGACTCTCCAAAGGTACTTGCATGCCTAGTGGAATGAAATTTTCCGGACGGTGCCTTACGATTTGAAATTGCACTCAGACTACAAAGGTTCAATAAAACGTTCTTCACACATTTACAAGGCGAGCGACTTTTCGGCGGCTTTTCTATAAGAGCGTCTGCGGAAATACTTCCATTTTACATTTTTATCGTGATAATCACTATGGTTGGAAAGTAAAACACTTTGCGAGAACTTTTCAGACAGCAGAAACGTTACTCCCAATAAAAGATTGATTTAGAGGAGAGCGTTCAAAGCGAATATACCGCATTCGCTTGCTGTCCGCTGCCCGCGCTGCTCTTGACCACTCTGAACTTCTCCATAGAAAATCATCAAGTCAATGCTTTTAGCAAACATCGAGATACATTATTGTTACGGGCTTTTGAAGCAATCAGGATGAACAAGTGCATTAAAGTTCTTTGTTCAACTGCACCGCGGCAAGGACCGGGATAAAATAAGGAATTTGGCGTCCACTGCTTAACTTCTAGGCCGCCTTTTTATTTTATTCTTCTGGGACTCGTAACGCTGTTATACGGAACAACTTCTTGTTCATTTTCTGTGCGTGCACTTTTAAACGTGAGCGCTTTATTGAAGCGAACAAAGGTACACGTGCCAAGACGACTCGCGCATTGCATTAAATCGCTTTATGCTTGCACAGCCTGTGCTTTCATCGACTCTTGCCGAGCAAACTAGCCGCATAAAAATAGAGCACCAAAAGCGAAGGAGGGAGTCGTTTTACAGAGCTATTTCTCGCCATTTTTGTATCTCTGTCCAAACATGCGTAGCACCTAGGCGTATATGACGGGTCGCATACACGCTCCTTTCTCGTCGATGTCGTCGCACTTGCTCTCGCGTTTGAAGAAAATTCGTTGTGCTGCCTAATGTCTGCCCTTTACTTCCGCCTGTTGCGTTTGGGCGATGACGCAAAAACCACCGCTTGTCATGGGTAGTGGGGTTTCGCAGCGCTTTGATTGAACCCTGTGAACCCTGTAATGGGTCTCTCGGAAATGGAGGCCGGTGAAATTGCTCTGTAGTTTTTATTTTTTCCCTGTCTCGTTAAAAACAGAGACTCTTTTACGCAAGCCCACAATTAATAATGCTCTGTAATTAAAACTGTAATCTTTTTTCGTTCGATGTAAGTTTACAGTAGGAAGCCAGAGTGGTGAATCTGGTGATGCAATACAGACGGACTCGCAAGGTATATGATTTATTTTATTTCGCGCACTCCATTTCCGCCTTCGCGTGCACCGTCGAAATGACACTCTTCCTCTTCCGGTGTTAATATTACACTAGAAACCCTCCTAATGACGTCCACACAAATTCGCTTTGTCATTCACATTCATCAACTTTAATTAGTCACCCTAATTAGCTACACTGTTTGACTGATCGCTCTTCCGGCTGGGCTCTTTTGGTACCTTCATCTGCCGTGTACTGGCGTTGACGGTCACCTCTTGTTACTGCCGAGTTTAAACTTGCGCTCTGGAACACCTCGTGCAATGGAATGCTTCTGAAGGAGAATGTTTTTTATACGATGGTGATCGGTTTTAAAACTGATTGTCGCTTCTAGCAAATTGAACGGCACTGGCTGAACCGGTGAAGGCAGTGCGGTGCAGGTACAGCGCGGGGTTGTTCGATTGGCCGAAGCAACGTGCACGGTGCCTGCACCTCACCCTTCGATTTATCGGCGGTGCAGGATTACGCGAAACCGAGGTCCGCGATTGATCTGTCGCAGACGGGTAGTTTCAGGCTTCGAGCTCAAGCAGACGAAAAGAGGGGGTACCATGAAGTTCCACATGATGGTTGTACTTGCTGTGAGATTCCCTGTACTGTGAATGTACTTCCGTACGTTCTTTAGGTATAAAATATTCAATAAACCTATTTCTAACAATGTTTTTGCAGCAGTATTTTTTTTAATGTACATCTAGTACTTTCTAATACACAGTGATTGCGGTCAGCTTCACTGCGCAATTTTTCCAATGGCTCATAGTCGTGACTAGAGAAGCAATATTCCAGAATATTTGGATTTACGAAAAAAAAAAATACGTGTTACTTTTTGGGGGAAGGGGGGGGAGGGGCTTTTCGAGGCGAAAATTTGGAGAAATACAACTTGTAAATAACTATCAGTATGTAATGAGTATGGCGCTACCTTTGGCATAAAAGGTGTAATTGATTTATTAAGTTCTATTAAACGCTAAATTTCTTGTAGTCAAACAATTCCATGCAGCGATCGCCGCTGTAAGGAGTGCATGCGCACACACAAAAACTTTTCGACTACAGTTTAACCTTTCGATTTTCGCGAGCATCTTTAGGATACTGACATGGTGGGATACCATATTCATAAGTAATAAATCACTATTTTTTTTTCTTGCTAGCAGAAAGTAAGAAAGAAAGAATGTTGCGTGTTGCGTGCTGCCAAGGCACCGCAATGGATTGCCTTCACGACAGCTGCGCGGATCTCAGCCGCCTCGGGGCATCGATCGACTGTGTTTCGCCTCCTTCGATCCGTTGTAAATGCGCGCCGCCACAAACATGTCCACTTTTGTTTCTCCGCACACTTTCATTTCCAATCTGTCTTGTTGTTGTGGCTCGACAAAAAGCCCTTTTTCTTTCACCTCTCGCTGTCAGCAACGTTTCATTTTTATGTCCTTGTCCAGAAATCAATAGCAGCGAACGGCCTGATACCATGCAAGCCCCCAAATTGCTGTCAGTAACGAATCTCCGTGGGAGATTCTTTCTGCGAGCATCTGTGAATAGTGAAAAAATAAACACCAGCGTGCTGTACGCACCTCCTTACGGAATGCTCAGCGGTAAATTCATGTACTTCGCTATCTTAGTCAGAAACTCTCGTGAATTCGGCCATTTTGCTGTTAAAGATGCGCTTTCGCCGGAACAACGTGTTTCACCATAAAAAAAAATGGCTGGCGATTACGATACTCCCGAATGCGATATTTGGGTGCAGCAGCAGTGCGCTTAGGCAGCACTCAGTCGTGGGTTCTCTCGACGGCAGCGATGATGAGCCTCTGCGTCCGCGGCGCGAAGTGCGTCTCAGGAAGGGACCGCGAACTGCGTCTTCAGCTAACGCACATCATAGACACGCGCACGCCCCCCTCACGTTTTCGCCACGCGTCGCGCCGTCGAATGCCTCGTGCGGGCACAGCATACTACCCCCTCCCCTCCCCCACCGCACACTTTCGGAGAACGTGGCTCGCGCTGCCACGGCGAGCAGCCCTCCCCTCCCAATTTCGCGACACTCTCCTCCTTTGGCTTCTTTCACTCTTCCGTCTTACCATCGTTCGAATTTTCTGTCACTGGTTGGTCGTCCCATCGTTCGCTCGGTTACGACGACGGCAACGTGCCTCCGCCGAGAAACGGGCGACAGTATACTGCGCCCTAAATGAAAATGCGAAATTTTCTCAGGTATAAGGCTTCCTCATCTTTTCGCACGGTAATAATTGTTCTCCGGCAGTAACGTGGCAGTAGCAGCGTAGGTAAGAATTTGCTGCATAGACTTTTACGGTAACCATATTTAGCGAACTTCACAACGTAGTGCGGCGTCGGGTAATTGGTGGGCAATACGACGCAGATTCAATCTGGGTGCGCATACCCGCATAACTTTTTTTTTTATTTTTTATTTATTTACAATACTGCTAGCCCTTGCGGGCTGTGGCAGGGGTGGGAAGTGAACAAGTGAACAATACACACTATTACTTTACTCAGTTACGCTGCAAAACGGACCCAAATGTGTCTTTCTTGCTTCCCTAAGCGTGTGTCCACAAACCTCAGCGTAAATTGCTGCTTTTCGATCTGTTTTTCTGCGTTTTTTATGCCCTATCGCAGAGCAACGCCTAATGGCGATTTGCAGCGTGCTTCGTGCCTCTTTCGCACGGCGAAGGATCACCTATTATTCCTCTCCACTGGATTCTCTTTTAGCCCATCACCCATTCCCCGTACCGGCGTGCAGCCTCTTTTGTGGTGCCGTTGCACATACACACGAACAGTCGCACAACCAGTCGCGCACTTCCACGGCGCAGGCGCTGAGCGTGTTTATATTATCCGTACGCTCCCCCACCGCTATACTTCCATTCGTCCCCCCCCCCATCTCTACTACCTTTCCTCCTTCCATTTAGTTCGCTCTCACTTCAAAGCACACATATAGCCGTCAGGCAGTTCAGAGGCCTAACATACGCGCGCAGATTTCTTGTTGTCGCCTAAAATATGTATGAGAGAGCGGAACTAGGCTTTCGTTAGAATATATATATATTATAATGGGGTTTATTGGCAGGTCTTGCAAGAGGCACCAACGAGGTCTGGCCGTTTCAGAGTCCAAACGAGGTCCTCGTCCGCGCGCAGGTCTCGCGCCGAAGCACTGTCGATGGAGCTGCCGCTGTGTCGCTACGGGGACATATACCCACTGGGGGATTGACGCCACTCAGAAGGTCAGCCTCCGCTTTAGCCGAACACATACCCGCTCGGGGAGACTGGTGCTCTAACGGTCGCTCACTATCTTTGTTACAATCACCCCCGGGGACAGAAGGAGCCATCCTTGGCGACTCAGGGTGATGCGACGATGAGCGGGTCGTAATAGGGCTTGAGGCGCTGAACGTGAACCGTCTCGCGGCCACGGAAGCGACGATCGGTACTAGGAGTGACCGGCTCGACGATGTAATTGACGGGAGACGTTTTTTCGACGACTCGGTAGGGACCCTGGTATTTCGTCTGAAGTTTGCTTGAAAGCCCTGGGGCCGTAGACGGTGTTCGTAGCCATACAAGGGAGCCAGCAGCGTAAGTTGGCGTTCCACTACTGTCGCCGTGGCGATACTGCTGACGTCCTTGGTCTGCTGCCGTGAAAGAGCGTGCCAGTTGGCGGCACTCTTCGGCTCGCTTGGCGATTTCCGAGACTGGAACACATTCCGAGATGTCAGGGCGGTAAGGAAGGATGGTGTCAAGTAGGCAGGAAGGTTCACGCCCGTACAGCAGAAAGAATGGTGAGAAGCCGGTGGTTGACTGCGTGGCCGTATTATACGCGTACGTGACGAAAGGAAGAACTAAGTCCCAGTTCGAATGGTCACGAGAAACATACATCGACAGCATGTCGCCCAGTGTACGGTTAAAACGTTCTGTCATCCCGTTGGTTTGGGGGTGGTAGGATGTAGTCTTCCTGTGAACAACGCGGCATTCAGTGAGCAGCGCCTCCACGACTTCGGACAAGAAGACTCGTCCCCGGTCGCTCAACAGCTCCCTGGGCGCTCCGTGCCGCAGAATAAAACGTTGAAGAAGGAAGGATGCGACATCGCGAGCAGTGGCAGTGGACAGTGCAGCTGCTTCCGCGTACCGTGTCAAGTGATCAACTGCCACAATAATCCAACGATTGCCTGCGGCCGTGCTGGGAAGTGGACCGTAAATATCTATTCCAACACGGTCAAAAGGTCGTGCTGGACACGGTAGTGGCTGCAATGCTCCCGTGGGATGTTGAGGGGGACACTTACGACGCTGACATTCTGTGCACGAGCGGATGTACTTGATCACAAATGTGTACATCCCCCGCCAGTAGTAGCGCAAACGGAGCCGCTGATACGTTTTCAGCACCCCAGCGTGGGCGCACTGTGCGTCAGCGTGGTGGTAAGAGCAAAATTCGGAACGCAAATGGCTAGGAATGACGAGTAGCCACTTCCTGCCTTCAGATGAGTAGTTCCGGCGGTAAAGCAGCTCGTCACGTATGGCGCAGTGTGAAGCCTGGCGGCGCGTTGCCCGGGATGCTGGAACTGTTGATGGACTCGACAGGTATTGCAAGATTGCGGCAATCCACGGATCCTTACGCTGTTCTGAGGCCATATCTTGTATAGCTAGCGACGCCACCGCGCAGTCTGCTGTGTACAGGGAACCAGTGTCGGACACGACGGGTGACCGAGACAGGGCAATCGGCATCACTGTGTTTGCGTCCGGACCGGTATATGACTCGGATGTCGTACTCTTGAAGTCGAAGAGCCCAACGTCCGAGTCTACCGGAAGGGTATTTCAGTTGAGGACAGCCAGCATAGAGCGTGGTGATCCGTGACAACGTGGAATGAACGACCGTAAAGGTAGGGACGAAAATTTGGCGATAGCCCAAACAATAGCCAAACATTCCTTCTCGGTGACGGAATAGTTCCGCTCCGCCTTAGTCAGGGTGCGACTGGCGTATGCAACAACGTATTCATGGAAGCCTGCTTTACGCTGAGCGAGAACGGCACCTAGACCGACACCACTGGCGTCAGTGTGAAGTTCAGTAGGTGCAAGCGGATCAAAATGGCGTAGTATGGGTGGCGACGTCAGCAGGCTTCGCATAGCCACAAATGCCTTTTCACAAGCAGGAGGCCAGTCGGTAATTTCTGCGCTTCCGTTGAGGAGCTGTGTCAAAGGGGCGATAATGGTGGCAAAGTTTCGAACGAATCGCCGAAAATAAGAGCAGAGACCAATAAAGCTTCGAAGGTTTTTCAGGGTGGTCGGTTTTGGAAACTCTGCCACTGCACGAAGCTTTTCCGGGTCCGGAAGTATGCCGTCTTTAGAAACAACGTGGCCCAAGATTGTTAGCCTCTGAGCAGCAAAGCGACACTTTTTCAAGTTTAGTTGCAAGCCAGCCGAAGCAAGGCACGTCAACACTTGTTCAAGGCACTCAAGGTGCGTGTGGAAATCTGGCCTGAATTCACGACCGAGTTCATTAAGGCGTTCGGTCGCCCCGCTGTACGCAAGCTTCTCGCTGAACAGCGGCTTCGCGTGCGAGCACAGCGAGACGACGAGGGTTACACCAGTTACATTGAGGACGTCGTGGACCTCTGCAAGCGGGTGGATCCTGCGATGGCTGAGTCCGACAAGATCAGGCACATCCTCAAAGGCATCGAGGATTATGCATTTCAGATGCTCCTGGGCAAGAACCCGCAGACTGTTGACGAAGTCCTCAATTGGTGCCAATATATATATATATATATATATATATATTATATATATATATATATATATCTCCACTGCCTACCTGCCTTGTTTGCACCTGAATAAAGATGGCGTAGAAGGCAGCGATGGCGTAGAGGTAGAACACCCGCCTCGCGTGCAGAAGGACCGTGGTTCGAATCCCGATGCCGGACAATCCCCACCGGATTAAAAAAAAAATCCGCGTATTGATGGAATTGCACAAAGGGGCTTGGGGTGCGGCCTGACCCCGGCGACCATTGCCGGTAATGCACTCCCTCACCAGAGCAGGATTGGCCACCCTGGTGTAGTAACGGCCACAACCTCCCATGAATACGCCAATTAACCCTCGGCCCTCAGTCCCCAGCGGCTGCGAAGCAACTGACCACGGCGGCGGTCAGACCTGTGACGCAGCAGAGGGTGCTAAGAATCCCTGGATCCGGACAGGCCGCCAATGGAATCTGAACCTGGCAACGTTTAACGCGCGAACCTTATCTAGCGAAGCAAGTCTCGAGGTGTTGTTCGAGGAATTAGAGGGCATTAAATGGGATGTAATAGGGCTTAGCGAGGTTAGGAGGGCAGGCGAAGCCTTTACGGTGCTGAAAAATGGACACGTCGTATGTTACCGTGGTCTAGAGGACAGAAGAGAACTGGGAGTGGGATTTCTAGTCAATAAAAGCATAGCTGGAAACATAGACGAATACTATAGCATTAACGAAAGGGCAGCAGGTCTTGTAATTAGGCTCAATAAGAGGTACAAGCTCAAGGTGGTGCAGGGCTACGCGCCCACATCCAGCCACGACGACCAAGTAGTGGAACGCTTCTATGAAGATGTGGAATCGGCAATGGCTAAAGTAAAAACACAGTATACCGTAGTTATCGGGGACTTCAATGCTAAAGTAGGCAAGAATCAGGCTGGAGACAAGGGAACTATGGTCTGGGCTGTAGAAATAGCAGGGGGGACCTACTAGTTGAGTTTGCAGAACGGAATAACCTACGCATAATGAATACCTTCTTCTGTAAACGGGAGAGTAGGAAGTGGACCTGGAGGAGCCCGAATGGGAAGCACAAAAATGAAATAGACTTCATATTATGCGATAACCCTGGCGTCGTGCAGGATGTGGAAGTGCTCGGAAGGGTAAGGTGTAGTGACCACCGTATGGTAAGATCTCGAATTAGGCTAGATTTGAGGAGGGACCGCAACAAGCTAGTACGAAAGAAGCCGATAAATGAGGTAACAGTAAGACGTAAAGTAGAAGAATTCAGGATCGCGCTGCAGAACTGATATTCCGCCCTTAACGAGGAAGCCGAGCTTACGACACAGGAAGCCAGCGACAACCTTTCACGCATTATCACGGAGTGTGCAGTAGAAGTCGGGGGCACTATGGCTAGACAGGATACTGGTAAACTTTCACAGGAGGCGAAAGGTCTAATCAGGAAACGGCAAACCATGAGAATTTCTACCGCAGCTGACAGAATAGAACTAGCCGAGCTCTCGAAGTTAATCAATAAGCGCAAGACAGCTGACATACGGAAGTATAATATGGAGAGGATCGAATACGCTGTAAAGAACGGAGGTAGCCTGAAAGTAGTGAAGAGACGTCTTGGCGTGGGGAAAAATTAGATGTATGCACTTAAGGATAAGCAAGGCAATGTCATCACAAATAGGGATAAAATAGTCACAGTGGCCGAGGAGCTCTATAGGGATCTGTACAGTAGCCGGGACATACAGGATAATGCCGAACGATACAGTAGTTCAGAGGAGATAGACATCCCACCAGTAACGACCGAAGAAGTAAGGAAGGCTTTGAAAGAAATGAAAGGGGGCAAAGCACCTGGTGAGGATCAGATAACAGCAGACCTCTTGAAGGATGGCGGCGAAATTGTACTTGAAAAACTGGCAAACCTGTATACGCAATGCCTAATGACCGCAATGGTACCGGAATCTTGGAAGAACGCGAACATCATCCTAATCCATAAGAAAGGCGACATGAAGGACTTGAAAAATTACAGGCCGATCAGCTTACTGTCAGTCGTCTACAAGGTATTTACCAAGGTAATCGCTAACCGAATCTCTGCAACCTTAGATTTCAGTCAACCTAAAGAACAAGCAGGGTTCCGTAAAGGTTATTCAACAATGGACCATATTCACACGATCAATCAGGTGATAGAGAAGTGCGCTGAGTATACTGAACCCCTATATATAGCCTTCATAGATTATGAGAAAGCATTTGACTCAGTCGAAACCCTAGCAGTCATTCAGGCATTACGGAACCAGGGGGTAGATGAGCATTATGTAAGAATACTAGAGGATATCTACAATGGGTCCACAGCTACCATCATCCTCCATAGGGAGAGCAGTAAAATACCTATAAGGAAAGGTGTCAGACAAGGAGACACAATCTCTCCAATGTTATTCACAGCATGCTTACAAGAAGTATTCAGAACATTGGATTGGGAACAGGTGGGAATAAGGGTTAATGGAGAATACCTCAGTAACCTCAGATTTGCTGATGACGTTGCCTTGCTAAGGAACTCGGGGGACGAATTGCAAAGCATGCTTTCCGCACTGGGCGAACAGAGTAGAACCGTGGGCCTGAAAATTAATATGCAGAAAAGTAAAGTAATGATCAATAACCTCGGGACAGCACAGCAGTTTGAGATAGGTGGCGAGGCAGTGGAAGTGGTAAGCGAATATATTTACTTAGGCCAAGTTGTGACCCCAGATCCCAACCATGAGGCAGAGATAATTAGAAGGATCAGAATGGGGTGGGGTGCATATGGCAGACATTCTCAGATAATGAATAGCAGCCTACCATTGTCGAGGAAGAAGAAAGTGTATGACAGCTGCATCTTACCGGTACTCACCTACGGGGCAGAAACTTGGAGGCTCACTAAGAGGGTTCAACTTAAATTGAGAACGACTCAGCGGGCAATGGAGCGGAAAATGATAGGCGTAACATTAAGGGACAAGAAGAGAGCGGAGTGGGTCAGGGAGCAAACTGGTGTTAAAGACATATTAGTAGAAATTAAGAAGAAATGGACGTGGGCAGGGCATGTAATGCAAAGGCAAGATAACCGCTGGTCATTAAGGGTAACAGAGTGGATCCCTAGAGAAGGCAAGCGTTGCAGGGGGCGGCAGAAAGTTAGATGGGCAGATGAGATCAAGAAGTTTGCGGGGATAAATTGGTCACAGTTGGCACAGGACCGAGGTAGTTGGAGAATAATGGGAGAGGCCTTTGCCCTGCAGTGGGCGTAGATAGGCTGGTCATGATGATGATGATGATGATGAAAGCTTTGCTTCCCTGAATAAATTGGGTTTTGATTCCTTGCAGTTGTGCGGAAATTAAAGCTCGACTACTGCAGGTTTTTCGAGTGCTCGCTTATATCGAAATACCGCTTGTAACGACTTTTTTCACCGTTCCGCTGACTTCGTTATAACGAGGAATTACTGTATATATATATATAATATATATATATATATATATATATATACATATCAAGGTTGCAGTCGTCATTGCCAGTGCTATTCGGCTTTTTTTTTTTTTTTTTTTTCGAAATATTTAATAGGGCCGAATGACGTGTGCTTGTCACGTTTCTTTGATTCATTGATAAATAAGCGAAAATATAAGTCGAGAAAAAATCCCGCTTTAAACCCCCGCTTTAAAAGTCGAGAGAGAAGCCGCTGCGGGATAGCGTAATTGGTTAACGCACCGCACCGGTTATGCGGAGATGTGGGTTCGAGTCCCGCTCCCGGAAAAACGGCGGATTTTTTCTCGACTTATATTTTCGCTTATTTATCAATGAATCAAAGAAACGTGACAAGCACACGTCATTCGGCCCTATTAAATATTTCGAAAAAAAAAAAAAAAAAAAAGCCGAATAGCACTGGCAATGACGACTGCAACCTTGATATGTATCTTTACCGAGTCCCTCGTCCCGTATCTCTCTGTTCTGCTACATGCATTACGAGGCACTGGCTCCAGCAGTTCGGATATGCCAATTGCTAACCCCGACCTCCGACCACGTTCTACGTGGCGGCCGCTGGGAAAGAAGACGTTCTACGTCTCCCGCGGTAGTCGAGGGGCGGCGCTAGTTGACCGGCCTCAGAGCTCTTGTAAATATAAACCCCCGCTTTAAAGTCGAGAGAGAAGCCGCTGCGGGATAGCGTAATTGGTTAACGCACCGCACCGGTTATGCGGAGATGTGGGTTCGAGTCCCGCTCCCGGAAAAACGGCGGATTTTTTCTCGACTTATATTTTCGCTTATTTATCAATGAATCAAAGAAACGTGACAAGCACACGTCATTCGGCCCTATTAAATATTTCGAAAAAAAAAAAAAAAAAAAAACCGAATAGCACTGGCAATGACGACTGCAACCTTGATATGTATCTTTACCGAGTCCCTCGTCCCGTATCTCTCTGTTCTGCTACATGCATTACGAGGCACTGGCTCCAGCAGTTCGGATATGCCAATTGCTAACCCCGACCTCCGACCACGTTCTACGTGGCGGCCGCTGGGAAGAAGACGTTCTACGTCTCCCGCGGTAGTCGAGGGGCGGCGCTAGTTGACCGGCCTCAGAGCTCTTGTAAATATAAACCCCCGCTTTAAAAGTCGAGAGAGAAGCCGCTGCGGGATAGCGTAATTGGTTAACGCACCGCACCGGTTATGCGGAGATGTGGGTTCGAGTCCCGCTCCCGGAAAACGGCGGATTTTTTCTCGACTTATATTTTCGCTTATTTATCAATGAATCAAAGAAACGTGACAAGCACACGTCATTCGGCCCTATTAAATATTTCGAAAAAAAAAAAAAAAAAAAAAAAGCCGAATAGCACTGGCAATGACGACTGCAACCTTGATATGTATCTTTACCGAGTCCCTCGTCCCGTATCTCTCTGTTCTGCTACATGCATTACGAGGCACTGGCTCCAGCAGTTCGGATATGCCAATTGCTAACCCCGACCTCCGACCACGTTCTACGTGGCGGCCGCTGGGAAAGAAGACGTTCTACGTCTCCCGCGGTAGTCGAGGGGCGGCGCTAGTTGACCGGCCTCAGAGCTCTTGTAAATATAAACCCCCGCTTTAAAAGTCGAGAGAGAAGCCGCTGCGGGATAGCGTAATTGGTTAACGCACCGCACCGGTTATGCGGAGATGTGGGTTCGAGTCCCGCTCCCGGAAAAACGGCGGATTTTTTCTCGACTTATATTTTCGCTTATTTATCAATGAATCAAAGAAACGTGACATGACACGTCATTCGGCCCTATTAGATATTTCGAAAAAAAAAAAAAAAAAAAGCCGAATAGCACTGGCAATGACGACTGCAACCTTGATATGTATCTTTACCGAGTCCCTCGTCCCGTATCTCTCTGTTCTGCTACATGCATTACGAGGCACTGGCTCCAGCAGTTCGGATATGCCAATTGCTAACCCCGACCTCCGACCACGTTCTACGTGGCGGCCGCTGGGAAAGAAGACGTTCTACGTCTCCCGCGGTAGTCGAGGGGCGGCGCTAGTTGACCGGCCTCAGAGCTCTTGTAAATATAAACCCCCGCTTTAAAAGTCGAGAGAGAAGCCGCTGCGGGATAGCGTAATTGGTTAACGCACCGCACCGGTTATGCGGAGATGTGGGTTCGAGTCCCGCTCCCGGAAAACGGCGGATTTTTTCTCGACTTATATTTTCGCTTATTTATCAATGAATCAAAGAAACGTGACAAGCACACGTCATTCGGCCCTATTAAATATTTCGAAAAAAAAAAAAAAAAAAAGCCGAATAGCACTGGCAATGACGACTGCAACCTTGATATGTATCTTTACCGAGTCCCTCGTCCCGTATCTCTCTGTTCTGCTACATGCATTACGAGGCACTGGCTCCAGCAGTTCGGATATGCCAATTGCTAACCCCGACCTCCGACCACGTTCTACGTGGCGGCCGCTGGGAAAGAAGACGTTCTACGTCTCCCGCGGTAGTCGAGGGGCGGCGCTAGTTGACCGGCCTCAGAGCTCTTGTAAATATAAACCCCCGCTTTAAAAGTCGAGAGAGAAGCCGCTGCGGGATAGCGTAATTGGTTAACGCACCGCACCGGTTATGCGGAGATGTGGGTTCGAGTCCCGCTCCCGGAAAAACGGCGGATTTTTTCTCGACTTATATTTTCGCTTATTTATCAATGAATCAAAGAAACGTGACAAGCACACGTCATTCGGCCCTATTAAATATTTCGAAAAAAAAAAAAAAAAAAGCCGAATAGCACTGGCAATGACGACTGCAACCTTGATATGTATCTTTACCGAGTCCCTCGTCCCGTATCTCTCTGTTCTGCTACATGCATTACGAGGCACTGGCTCCAGCAGTTCGGATATGCCAATTGCTAACCCCGACCTCCGACCACGTTCTACGTGGCGGCCGCTGGGAAAGAAGACGTTCTACGTCTCCCGCGGTAGTCGAGGGGCGGCGCTAGTTGACCGGCCTCAGAGCTCTTGTAAATATAAACCCCCGCTTAAAAGTCGAGAGAGAAGCCGCTGCGGGATAGCGTAATTGGTTAACGCACCGCACCGGTTATGCGGAGATGTGGGTTCGAGTCCCGCTCCCGGAAAAACGGCGGATTTTTTCTCGACTTATATTTTCGCTTATTTATCAATGAATCAAGAAACGTGACAAGCACACGTCATTCGGCCCTATTAAATATTTCGAAAAAAAAAAAAAAAAGCCGAATAGCACTGGCAATGACGACTGCAACCTTGATATGTATCTTTACCGAGTCCCTCGTCCCGTATCTCTCTGTTCTGCTACATGCATTACGAGGCACTGGCTCCAGCAGTTCGGATATGCCAATTGCTAACCCCGACCTCCGACCACGTTCTACGTGGCGGCCGCTGGGAAAGAAGACGTTCTACGTCTCCCGCGGTAGTCGAGGGGCGGCGCTAGTTGACCGGCCTCAGAGCTCTTGTAAATATAAACCCCCGCTTTAAAAGTCGAGAGAGAAGCCGCTGCGGGATAGCGTAATTGGTTAACGCACCGCACCGGTTATGCGGAGATGTGGGTTCGAGTCCCGCTCCCGGAAAAACGGCGGATTTTTTCTCGACTTATATTTTCGCTTATTTATCAATGAATCAAAGAAACGTGACAAGCACACGTCATTCGGCCCTATTAAATATTTCGAAAAAAAAAAAAAAAGCCGAATAGCACTGGCAATGACGACTGCAACCTTGATATGTATCTTTACCGAGTCCCTCGTCCCGTATCTATATATATATATATATATATATAGCGAATCAGAATAGGAAATGAGGGGCTCGTTGAAATAAGACAGAAATAAGGGTTGGCAGTCAAGAAAACCTCGGAAACAAAGGGGAGGATGTGGTAGGTAATTGAAACAGATAAAGAATTTGGAAAGAAACAAAGAAAGTAGAGAAAAAATGCCCGCCGGGTGGGATTACATGAATTACATGGAATTACACGAATTACATTCGTGTAATTCGTATGAAAAGTGTTTTTGAACAGCTCCCTACCCTGTCTTTTTTTTTATGGATGAAGTTGAATATTGCTGGGCTTTTAAGAAAATAGTTTGTCATCATGTATAGTGCCACATGTATAATGCCCTCCCTTCCCTGTTCCCTCGCCCCAACCCGCCAATGTTGTTAAAAAAAAGGGTACACTGCAGCACACCCTCTGTACCTATATAAGCGTGCGTGCTCCAACGTTGTATGTTACTCAAGGTGAAGACTGGTCCTCCAGTCGAAACGTCAGTAAACCACTGTTTTTGTTTTTAATCGTACGTCTACCATTTTCTCAAGTATATATATATATATATATATATATATATATATATATATATATTACAGAGAGTCACAGAGATAAAGAAAGAGAGAGATATGACATGGCTCGCTGTCGTGGGTAACCTGTGCAAAGCATTACAGAGAGTAACAAACATTACTGAAAACGACGAAAACAATAACGAGTGAAGTGTGCGACCATTTTGTGTAATAGCTGCAAGATAGGCCATTTGGCAACAAACATACACATAGACGACATATGTTTACGCGATTTCGATGAGATCGAAGGGGTGAAAAAATAACAGAGCTCTCGCCCACTGCGCACTGTCGTATATATATGTTACCGTGCCGTAACTTGGACGGTCTTCGTGCTCTATTTTTCGACTACCAAGGGCGCGTGGTGCGCCAACGCGACGACCAGATGTCCCACGAGGCGTGGCGGCCGCACGTCCGACTCTGCGAAGCGTGAAGGTGAGACGGACGGACCCGGACACTTAAGCAGTGCCCACCCACTCGACAAACGTCCAACGCTGATGAATCGCGGTAAGGGAACAGCCTTGGGATGCCATGGAACGGAGCTAATGAGGCGATTCCGCTGTCTCTTTCTACACCCTTGACGAGCCATGTGTGAGTACAGAAACACCACGTTGCTGAGCTGTAAGCGTGTTAAAAACCAGACTGAAAGAAATCACTGCACGCGGAGTTCTATAATAGAGAAACCGTATTCGCATCCGACGTCATTTATTAGGCATAGTGGAGTTTCACCATACGCTGAGTTACCATATTCTTTAGAGCAAGAGTATATTCTTGTAGAGTACTCTTTGAAGACGTAACAAATAGGCTTCCTCTGCCTCCTTCTTTATCAGGTACTCGCTACAGAACTTTCATAGGAGACAGATGTAGTCACCTTCGAGAGGTTTTTTTAAAAATCAAAGAATACCTGCTTCGCCTCTTTGCTTCTAAGTACTTCGACGTGCGGCAGCGCTTATGGCCTCCCTCTTACGTTGATTCCATCTCCCGATGCTCACAGTCCGTTGAACGACGTTGCCGCACTGCTCTGAATGCTGCGTGGCACGACGTCGTTGCATTGCCTCTGGCGGCGTCCTTCTGCCTTCAAGCGCCTCAAAAATATCTACCCTTCTTCAGAACGCGTAAGAAACAACTACGTCGGGTGGCTGAATGGGTAACGACAGTACTTTCCAAGCACGCGACGCTGATTCCATGTCTGCCACTGCCCCCGCGTTGATCTCTTGCGATCCCGTTGTTTTATCAGCTGGGGCGATTAGAGGCACTTCCACACAGACTATACTTTTTTCCAGCGGTATTATTTAAAGAAAAGCGAGGGATTCAAATATAATGGGTGCAGGATGGGAGCGCGAAGAAAACTCCGCGTGCACTGAGGGCTCGCCCTACTGGCAGTATCGTAAGGAGTGTACTGTAGGAAAACTTAAACGTCATTGATCCTAACTGTATATTGGCCAGAAGATCTCCACAAAGACTTCGATTATTCCTGCTCTACGTTTACTCGTCTTTTCAGACATTCAGGTGCCTAATCTATATCAGACTCTGCTAACAACGGTACTACGATCCGCCTAAACAGCCCCAAAAAAGTCGGTGTCGAGTGCGACGCTTAGAAACGCAACGTGTGTATAAGAGAGCCGATTAGTCTGAATGTCTTTTTTACGTAAAGTTGAGAAATAGAAGTGGACCTGTGCAGGGCATGTGGTTCTATTGACCGATGGTATGTGCAAGGTTCACATGACCGCGCAACCACCGAGGGGCGAAACGAGAGCCATTGGCAACATAAAATAAAGTTGAGGGTTGTGAAATTAGGAAATTTCAGACTAAGCTGGGTAGGGCGAGGTTTGTCTCTCGGTGACGCATTCGTTTTGCAATGGGCGGCGAGGGGTCCATGTACGAAGCAGAGTTACCACGGCAGTCGGAGTTTATAAAAACCACGTTTGCAACAGAAAGCAAGAATGTGGCGAAACAGACCCAATGAATTGTTTAAGAGTGCATCTGCATTTTTCAAGCACAACCGATAAACTGGGCAAAGCGACAAGAAAATAACGATCAGCAGAAGGGCTGCAAAACCATGGTAACCGCTGCACAAAATGTTTAGATGTTTTAACAGCATTGACGCATAATGGGCATAATGCCCAGGCCCGCCTGAGGGTGAACCCACATCAGGCGGGCTAACAAAATAGTCTCTCGACAAAATCTCCAAGAAGACGATTAGGGAAGGTATTGTTCAAGAAATACAGAGTTGATAAATGTAATAGGTTAGGTTATGAACATTAAAAAAAGCCGCGATGCATTTAAGGATAACCCTTGTCTATCTTATTGTTCACAACCAACCAAAATAAAATAGTGACAGGCGGTTTCAGCGTGAACACTACGTGAAGCTGTACGAAAGTTAATGTTTTGGGAATAAATTAGCCATTTTCTCCCCCCGAGTTAGGCATTGCTATAGGGCGTTGTTTGACCATTTGTTAATTAAAACGTTAATGTTGTACGTGATGTCTGCGCGCAGCGCGCTCATACAACACTAAGCTTATGAGTAACCACCTACACGCGGAGCATAGTCGGTAAGGCGTCGCCTTCGCAACTTAAAGGATTAAGTTTCAACGCCGGCCCGGCAACGTTTTCTTATTATTATTGCCAGTTCGGAAGATGTTTTACAAAAGCATAGTCGAAATAAAGTTTGCTTTCGCACTAAAAAACATTCATGCATGAATTGACAACTGAGATCATAAAACATAGACTGCGCGAAACACTTCTTCGAGAAGAAAAAAAAGCGCAAAACTTTTTGACAGGACAAAAGAAGGGTTGAATCTTAAACGCACCCAACCAACTCGGGCATATAAACTGGAAAGCAAGCTCGAGTCACCGAGTACCGAAAGAGCGAGTTCTCGTCCGTCGACGCCACTCACTGCCACACCCACCACGGCCCATCCTCCAGCTATCACGGCGCTCGAGAATCAAACTTGTCGAACTGGCGGAGCGCACGGCGGAAAAATATCCTTTCTGGACAAGTGACTCCGTGCGTACCTAAAGAAGAAAGAACTATCCCGCCCCGGCATCCAGGCGACGAGGACCTCGGCCCAGCGGGCACCTGCTCAGAGGGCACGCCCCCCATGCTTACTCGGTTCCCAGGCTCTTCATCTTCTTGCCGCTATTTTCTTTTTACCTAGCGCACTTCTTTCAGAGGCTCGCTCGCAAAACGAGATGTGCTCGGTGCGGCGGAACAGCGATTTCGACGGCAGCGGTGATTGCGACGGCGGCGGCGGAGTTAACGTTTTATTTCGTCTCCCTCGTGGCCACGAGTCATTCTTTTCTTTTTGAACCGAGGCGGCGATTGATATCACATCATTTCATTGTGCGTGCGCATCTATTGTGATTGTCTCTAAATGAAGTTTTCTTTAGGCTGCTTGGTTACGTACTGACATGTCGGTGAGCTGCATTCGGCGCTTGTGTAACATGTTCTTTTGTCCGCGTCACCATGCTGTTCACTGACATCATCTCTCTTGACTGCCTTCGTTAGGCAACCGCTTTCCTGCGTACGTCTCGTATTTTCTTTCTTATGTGGGGTAATATCTGACATACAGCCCAATTAGGCAGGTGGACAGATATGCTGAGGTAATTCTGGTGTTCAATAATGGTTTTGAGACGTTTCGTACATTCAGAGACATAGTTCATTTGTTGCTTTCATTGTCATTCCCAATACCTTCCATATTCATTCCTTTCTCTTTCTGTCCCCAGTACCCTCCCCCCAGAGGGAAGTAGCAGGCCCAAGATAAATTTCTCCGGCCGACCTCTTCTCCTTTTTCAATAAACATTTACTCTCTCTCTCGTACATTCAGAGAGATCAATAACGAGCGCAACAGCGCGGTAGCAAAATATTGCTATGCGGTTTAGGCTTCCCTTAGTCTAATTCCTAGCACTTCATCTTTTATCCCTGCTTTTGTGTCATACAACCCATTGTATGACACAACCGCAGCGCTCTCACTTGGTTCAAAACCACGTCGTGATTGTCTTAAAATAGGCAGCATCAACTAAGCTTTCCTGTCCTGCATGTTATGAAAATAACGAATGCTAAAAATAAACATAGCAAAAGCACAAAATAAACAAAACTACGAGTAAGCTACACCAGTGTTTTGTCGTTTTAATTTGTGCAGCACGTCTTTTTTGAAAACCAAATTTTAAAACCTAGAACATGTAACTGCACTAGAGTTCTTAATAGCAGAGGCGTTCCGTACAACATATATGGATTTTAGGAACGAAGGTCGCAAAAAAAAAGTTCAATCAGACGAGGGTGAAGCTATTTCCCAATACGCTAAGTAAAGAAAAAAAACATGCTTTGGCGTAAGTTTTGGCGGTTTGACGGCAGGTAGTAATGGAAAAGTACCGCCAAAGCCCACGCGCTGTCATTGTTTGGGCGCAGCGCCACAAGCTGCGAAGACTTTCGCAAAGGTGGGTGGCCTCGCAGCCGATAGCATGCGTACAGGTTAAGAAAAAGAGCAGTTTCAAGTGAGGTTGAGTGACGCAAATGAAGTGTAAACGTAACGATGAAAGCGGTGACGTTATTCCTTAACGCGGCGTTCACAATTGCATCATGTGGGCTTTTTTATTGTGTTCTTACTGAACGACCCTCGTAAAACACATGGTAGGCAGCATAAAAGGTGACCTCGACCCTTTGTGTCTTCTCGGGGCGACTTCCATTACCCCTGCAGCTATTTCCCATTTTTTATTATAGCAACTGATTATTGTAGGGTTTAACGCGCCGACGCAACGCAGGCGATGAGGCGCGCCGTAGTGGAGGGCTCCGGATTAATTTTGACCACCTGGGGATCTTTAACGTGTGCCGAAATCTCGTACACACGGGCGTTTTTGCTTTTCGCCTCCATCAGAAAAGCGGCCGCCGCGTATTATAGCAATTGATTTTTGAGTGGTGGCCACTATTGGCGCATGTTTTCATTTAAATAAAAGTAGGACATAAAGAAAGAGCGGGGGAAATAAGCGTTAAGGGTTCTGTGCTATCTGAAGCGCGTATTATCTTATAAGTTTGATCGGGCGTGTGCTGTTACTTGTACAGAACGATTTAAGAGGTCCAGTCCGCAAAACAACTCAACTTTTCTTCTATAAAGTAGCAATAACTTCACATCACAGCCGCAGTGAAAGTACTGGTGTAGGCTTTACAGAAAGAGATAAGAACCGTCTATCCATGGACGCTAGCACTCTTATCAATGGATGTGTCGTCCGTAGTGGATGGTGAACCAGGTTTACATCTTTCTACACATCCATGTTCACAACCTGCAGTAATATGAAGTTGTGAGCTTAGTATATTTGGAATTTCTATCCTCAATAGACGTGGTGGTGGTGGTGAAACAATTTATTGATCATTTGTTAGCCGAAGAGCAGCCTCTATGAGTGGGGTCCTCAGTCCAGGACTCCAATGGCGGACGCTATCCGGCGGGCCCGCTCGATCAGCCGTTGTTGGTCGTGCGGGGCAGTGCTGGACAGAGCAGCCTCCCAGAGGAGAGGGTGGGGATGCGTATAGGGGTGAGCCCGTCTGGTTGGACGCGGACACTCCCATACAGAGTGGTAGAGGGTGGAGTGGGGCTCTGGCAAGCCGGGCAGTTGCCAGCGATATTGGGTGGGGTAGAGAGGTGTTTGTGGTGTAAGTTTGGGGAACGTGTGTGTCTGGAGCTGCCGCCATGACGTGGTCGTCGGCGCGGGACAGGGAGTGGTGGGGTGGAGGTAGTGTTTTTCTTTGTGTGCGGTAGTAGGCGAGTGTGAGTGTATAGTTGAGAGGTTCGTGGGATGGGATGATGGAAGCTGATGTCTTGGAGCCACCCGGATCTGTCTGTCCGCTTCCTCTGAGCGCCGGTGGTCATTTCTCGCGGCGAGCGCGTGTGCGTGCTCATTTCCAGGAAGGGAGGCATGGCCAGGGGTCCAGACGATACGAATGAAGGGAAGCTTGGATGGATCGGAGTGTCGAAGAATGTTGTTTGCTTGGATGGAGAGGATTTGCTTGCACAAGTGTGCCTGGTCTTTGAGACTGTTATCGAATTCTTGTTAGGCGGAAAACACTACGTGAATCTGAAGCCGCTGACTCTAGGAGTTTTAATGTTCTAAGCCTAAATTTTTAACTTTCATACATTGAGCGGGATTGTCATTGGCGTCGACGGCCACGGAACCTAACAGGAGGAGATTGAATACTGCCAGGATAAGCAAAATGTAACCGATTATGCATGGGAGTGTCTCGATGCGATCAATTATCGTAACCTACCGTGTCACCCGGGCTGCCAACATTGAATTAATCGTATCAATCTGCCCCAATTTGATAGAAAACTGCGAAGTTGTATCGCTCGTACTGTACATTTTAATTTCAATGCACTTCTGACGGTTTTACCACTCAGCCGATCTCAAAGAATATTTATCAACAAAGTGCTTGCCAACACGGCCACTACACCTCATATCATTCATCAATGGCAGACACTTGCTGACCGGAAGAAGGGCATTGGCACCGCTGCCCCCAGCACATATACCTGTTGTTACACTGTGTGGAAAGGAAACATGGAACATCTTGTTCTGCACTGGTCCGCTTTTGATATTCATAGACTGAACCATATTGGTTTTTCAAAATTCAGATATAGAAGCATTGCATAGGGACATCTATGAACATCCTCAACACCTGGTGACCTTCGCCCAGTTCGGTGTTGCCAGTGGCCTGGCGAGCGTGACTTAGTGGGCGCCTGCCTCCCTCCCTATTCCCCCTCTTCCCCACCAGCGACCTTCAGTCCTCCCCTTCCTAATAAAAGAATTTATCATCATCATCATCAATGCATTTCAGTGAATCAGAGACATTAACACAAGATAAAAGGATGAACTGGAACTGGAATACATGCCAAAAGTGTACAAAATCAAGCCGTCAAGCTTGTTCCCTGAAGTTAAAATGGGATCTTGTTGAAAAAAAGGATCATAAAAGGATTTATTTGTGTTACTAGACAGGAAGCCACAGAGACTCGTGTGACGTCATGCCCTCCACGCGTATTACGGGGAGTACCTGGACTTTTAATGATAAACGACCGGGGACATGCAAGTGCAGACACTTCTGGTGCTATATGGCTACCTCGGTTAGTGCACCTGCCTTTGTGCTTTATTAATGAACCTGCGTTTTGGTTTGAGTAAACTGTGCGCTGAGCACCGCAGCCCATTATTTCCTTCTGGTTTCGATACCTCAGTCCGGTACCATCTGGTGGGCTCTCAAGTTGCGTCTCAAGAAAGTGCCAGGTGTTAGCCAATGTAGCGGTGAATTAAAATCAATGTATTTCGGCGGAAAGACGAAAATTATTGCATCAGGATTTAAATCCACGCTCCAGAATAGCGGTCTGAAGCGTTCGCTCTGCAGCATAAAGAAATGACATCGCAACGAAAAGAGCAAGTGCTCGTAAAGTGAGAAGCAAACTTTACATGAGGTAGCGTTCTAGAGTAAAAAAATGTATTACATTCAATTCATCTCGTTTGTTTTATGTGCTTTGCCGTTATAAATATTCTGTTCTCGTTAGATATTTCGGGCTGCATGTGGTTTGTGGACAAGCAACACATTTATTGCGCACACGGGACGATTTTAAACAAAATTAAAACTATCTTTTTCACGGGATCGTTGAATAGTTTAGTACAAATTATTGGGATCGTCAGGCATGCGCCTATCGTTTCCTTTTTTTTTACACGAAGAAGTGAGAACTCCATTAAAAACGCCTAGAAACCTGCACGCGCACGAAAATAATGAAAGCATAAAAGGTTGTCCCTCCCCTTTACAACTCATCCTACAACCATATAACACTACTCCGACGACGACGCTGCTCGAAATAAAATTAAAAAAAAAACTTTTTTTCATAATTGTGCCTGAATTAACAATCTAGGAAGGTAAAATATTCCATGATTGACAAGGATTCGTTTAACCAAGAAAGGCAAATATTTTCCGCAAGGCTTCAACAACCGCGTGACAATATTGTACTAATGAGTAAATGACCCAGAAAAAAACAGCGGACTCCCCAACAAGGCAGCGAACAGTAGCGCATCGCCATAATGGCGTTTACCATGCTGTGCTGATTATCGCATCGGAAGGATGCGGAAAGAGGGCACACGTAAGTACTTTCCTGCAACGCTCAGCGTTCACAAAACCATCTTCTCACGGCAAACACGTAACTCGATGACAAAGGACCATCGAGTCACTCGTACCTAGAGTTATTAACGCGGTGGTCGCCCCAACGGCAGGTCATGGAGGGAACAAGCAAGTAAAAAAATTTGACGCCATCTGACCCTGGGAAAGTGGGTGTCCAGCAAAGCTGTCGACAACCACTACAGATGGTAATGGAGGAGGGTATGAAATGTTTCTCGTCGTCTAGGAGGAATTGTCGCTTGCGCTCGGCTAGTGTACGGAGTACCGCCACTCTTTTCTCCTACTGTTCAGTGCCGCCGTCATGATCATTGGTCAGTTCGCATTATGTGGCAGTTGTTTACACTGCGACGGTTCATAGGCGCCGCCATTTTTTTTTATGCGTTTAAGTCGGTCAACTCTGTTAGGTTTAGCTCGTCCTCTCTGCACTGCGGCTACAGTGGACTAGAATACTTGGTATTCTATTTCACTATGCGCGATTGACGCCTTCCGTACGGGAATCACAGATAATGCGTGTAACAGCATTTCAGCAGCAGGAGTGTGTCTAAAAAGTCGTTTTGCTGCATGTTTGGTAGTGTTGTTAGGAACGACCCGGTCGAAGTTAACGGCGAGGCCTTAGATGTGGCAAACTCGCTACACTGATAAACGACAAAATGGCCGCCGTTGCTGACTTGCGTGCCTCAATGGCGGTACTCTATACAGTCACTACGCTTGGTTTCTCTGGTGCCAAATGCCGGGTCTTGCCTCGCTTGACGTATGCGCTCGGCGTCTTGGGCAAGAACTGCTCCACGTAGTGACACATGTTTTGCCTAGCCTTTAAAGATAATCTGCGCACGTAATCTTTACCAGAAGCACATGATGGGGAGTCCCGTTGTTCACAGGCGCCTCATCATCCATAATGCGGTTTTGATGCTTGTTTTGTGGTTTCTTTAAGCGAATAATTCTGAGCTCTATGCTATATGCCTGATTAGCCTGCCGCACGCGCTCGGCGTCTTACACTTAGGTGCCTGGCGCTCTTTCCCACGTAGATCGTTCTTGCCCACGGCGATGAACCCGGGGGGAGGAGAGGTATACAGCTTTGTTTTACAAAATTAGCCCAACCAAACGACCGGCAGCAGTGGCTCAGTGACTAAGGCGTTGTGCTGCTCTGCACGAGGTCGCAGGTTTAATTCCGGGCCGCGGCGACCGCTTTTCTGATGAAGGGGAAAAACGCGCGTGTGTTTCAAATTTCGGTGCACGTTAAAGATCCTCAGGTGGTCAAAATCAATTCGGAGCCCTCCACTACGGCGCGCCTCGTCGCCTGCGTTGCGTCGGCGCGTTAAACCCTACAATCAACCAAATCAAGCCCAACCAAGCGACTGCAATAAAAGAAAACAAGTTATTGGCTGTGTATCCTGTGTCGGCAGCGGCGCAACAACATCGTCCATTCAAAGTTGGGCTGGGTCATTTTGTAGGCGCGCGTGCTCCCAGACGCCGCACCTTCGGCTGGAGCAGCCCCACGTAATCGAGATAAGAAAATAAGCTTTCTTAGTTGTTTTTTCGAGCGTTTTCTTATTTCTTCGTCGTCCTCTTGGAGACTCGCCTCGAGAGGCACAATCAAAGCGAGTTACAGTTAGAATGATAACAAAAAGACTGGCGGGAAATGTAATATAAGTATAGCTAGCCTTTACGAAAAAAGAAAAGACAAGAAGGGAATTAAATCGACGAATCAGCGAAGCAGGGCCTAAGAGCCAGTGACGAAGGTTTCTGTTTTTTTTAGCAGTCCGGTGAGAACATTACTGAAGCAACAATTTCTGTAGAACTGATACATGGTCCGCCGCTGGAGACTTTCGCCGGCTCACTCGCTCGGCGACAGTCGGTGACATGGAGAATCCCTCTGACTATACCAGGGATGTTACCACGAGGCATTTCGCCCTGTTCTCGAAAGTTCTCCCACAGAGACTACGCTGGAAATTACTTACAAAGCCGGCTGTATGAATGGTTACTGTATCAAAGAGACTTTCTAGCTATGAAGTAATGGGGCAGTGTATCGCGTATTTGCGGTTTGAATCAATATCTCCTTTTCTTCGCGAAATAACATGTCATAATTTTAATGTCAGAATATTTTCGACAACGTTTAACCACTTTATACATCTGCAGAAGTATCGCGCTACAAAAATGCTTGAAAAAGTGGCTATGTATACAAAAACGTCACGTTATGGTGAAACATTCTTTGTTCGTTTGTTCGTCAGTTAATCATTTTGTCAATCCGTAAGTTAGTGAACTGGCTAGTGAGTACATTTATTTTGCAAAGCGGAATAGCAGTCACGTGGGAGTTTATTGGAAGGCTAAAGCGTAAGGTGACGGGGCCGAGCGCAAGTCCAGCCGGAACGAGCTTGTGGACATGAACGTACGGGTTGGTGCTTCGTCGTCTTCACGACAATACCTGGAGCATACCCGATTGGGTAGGATGGCGCGTCGGTATCTGCTATTCATTGTTGTGCCGCGTTAACTCTTCTTGTTACAATTTATTTATTTATTTATTTATTTATTTATTATTTATTATTTATTTATTTATTATTATTTAATTTTATTTTTATTTATTTATTTATTTATTTATTTATTTATTTATTTTTCTTTCTATAGACTTTCCTTCTTTTTTCATTTAGTGCGGAGTCTTGCGTCGGGGTGGGTGGATGTTTAAGGAGTGCATGTGCACATGTATACGGTGGATTGGTACTGGAAACGTACATTACAGCGCAGATTTCATACCTAGCAACCTCGAGAAAGCGTGCTTGGAACCCCTGCAGACCCGCTAACAATGGATAGACAAACCATCTCCTTAAATCACTTCGCTTGAAACTATAATGGTAACAGCACCCCTGACATGTACAATCACGGTTTAACATTATTAAGGCGAAAGCTTTAGTGCCCCATTCTGGGAAAAAACGATGTTGTCATTGTGGGTATCGTTTTCTGGTGCAGAAAATGGGCTAGACAGTAACAAATTAATGAAAACATATGGTTCATATGGAATATGAACCCGAGTCTCCAGGACAGGAGCCCAGTGCCTACTTTTTACCTCTCTCTGAGTGCTGGCAGCGGTGAAAAAAAAAAAAAAAAGAAGATATAATAAGGCGTGTTGCGCGAGACACGGGAACGTGACGGCTCGTAGCAGCCACGCCGAAATAGGATTCTGTGGAAGCTGTGGCGTCTTTAACAAGCCTGCTTGTTGAATTTATCGCGTCAAAAGAAGAAGAAACAAGAGGGCAGAAAGAAACTCTAACACCACGCAGCACTGAATGAGCCTGCCGAAGTTATTCGCGCAAAGCGATGAAGAAAGTAAAGCGAAGAAAAGGGGCGCAAATGCTATGACGCAGTAAAGGTGTGCTCCATACGTATCACCAAGCTTTCTTCTTCAAAGCAAGTACGAAGACGCCCCCAAGTACCATTATATTGCCGTCTCGCTGCCCGCTAGCCGATCTCGTTCAACCAATCAACCATGGAGCACAGCTCGGTGCGGGCTGTGCGCCGCCGTTAGTTATTCTATCGTCTTCGGTGGAAAGTTTGGCATCTAACGCGCTGCTGTTGTCAATGTACAGATGACCCGCATTCACCTTAAGATTTCCCCCGAGGTCTGCTTTGTAAGATCGAACAACGAAGATGTCTCCTTCCTTAGTAAATAAAGCGAAAGTGAACAGAAATAAAAAAAAAGATGCAGGCGTTCTTGAAATGCTGCCTGGGGCACTGAGCAGTTCAAGTTTATGTTTTATTTTCTCTTTCATACTTCCTTTCTTTCTTGGGTCTAGGGCCACCGTTCATCGAGTACCGCAAGAAGAACTGCGCAGGACCTCTTCACAATGCTGTCTCCTGAGGGGCCTTTACTTCTTCGCGCTTGGTTATGAGGGCCACTACAGAAGCTATTTCGGGGAGTGCGACAGGACGACTTCTTTCTTTCTTTTTGTTTCCAGGCATCTGCGTCTACTGCGCGAAGGTTTGACGTTGCACGCGTGAGGGAAACGGGCTTGGAAGAGCCCATTTTGTAACCGTCTCTCCAGCGTGAAAATAAAAAAAAAGAAGAAAACCTCGCAGAGAACAACTTCGAAAGAATGCCCGTTAGGAACGGCACCATCTAGATAACTCCTATTGTGTGGGTTTAACATTGATGCTGCACCTACGCGACACACTCGTTCCTCCTATGAAGCAAGGAAACAATACCAGAGCAAACCTAGAAGAGGGTATTACAAAGGATCGCAAACGTCACCAAATGCGTATCCATTCCTTGGGAGATAATGATACCAGAGGTGTTTCGTGTGAACATTCGGTTCGCTTCTTTTATGCATGTGCGGCTTTTGTCAGTCTTCTTGGTCAGAGCATTCTTTATGCCAAGGTGTGCACCAAATTGCTACCGAAAGTTTCACTCTGGGGTACACACATTTAAGAGGGTGGGCTAAGATACTGCGATCTTGATACAATATCTTAGCAGGGTCGGTACGTCTTTGTCCCTGAGTAGCATAAAATTACACACTATAAGGACCTTCAATTTGCAACCGTAGATCCGTGTGAACAAATGGGGCTTAGTGTTGGTTTTCCTTACCATGCTTAGCCATTTTGCAGAGCTGGCACGCAAGGCGGGCCTTTTTATATTTATTAGGCACCTTGGTGTTCACTAATGAGGAACTTGTGCGTAAATGATTAAGTGTACTTACGTGGCTTGTTTTACCGCCATTGTGGCGAAGTAACTTCCAAGTTGTTTCTCATGGTGAACGCGCCTCAGATTTGCGTCAGGCGAATTGCGAGAGGGATTTGGATAAGATTAGATATCGCAACGCAGTAAGCAAGCGCCGAGCTCACTGTAAGGTATGAAAGTTTCGACGTTTCCACATTTGTTTTAGGTGAATGGAGGAGACGTGGCAGAAAGACAGTGTTATAACTACAGAAAAATAATCTAATGAATACGAAAAGACTTGTTTAGCCTTATTCAATATTCTGTAGTTAACTGAAGTGCGATAAGCAGAACAGTGAGGGATGCCAGAGATGCTGGTAGGCAATGATAAGCGCCGCTACTGATTTCCATTGGCTGCAATTTTTTTTTTCATTTCGGTGCTGGGCATGGAGCATGCGGTTGTGTTAAAAAGAAAACATTTTGTGACTAGCAGCATGTCATATCCTTTGGCGCATGCGGTGCGACTGAAAGCTCATGAAGAACTTTTAGGGCCTCCAGGAAGTTTCATCTAATGTTTATTGCTTACCAGTCTTGCACCTTAACCTCGGTACGGACGTGTTTCTGCCACACGATTGTACTGAACTTATAGCGTCCTCAAGGGTGTCTGAAATTCGCGTTCGCCAACAAGTTATGGTATAGCCGAAGCCCCTGTCCTCGTACTGAGCACATAAAAAGGTGCGAACAACAAACACGATACATGCAAGCTGCCTTCGCAATAATATTTAGAATAAAAAAGGCCGACCCGACCCTAAAGCTCAGTTTCAGACAATCGTAGGGTTTTGAGAGTAATATGTTACGTAGTAGAGGGGTCACATTTTTTATAAGACAGTACATATTTTGGACCATGACGCTGGAACAAGGCAGAAATCCCCTGGCCTGTCTTCTCAAGTCGTAAGGTACGCAAGTTGCAAACCTTTTTTTGTCCGTTTTTTTATGGCCAGTGCCGCACAGAATAAATGTTTGGGCAAGGCTCGATTGCAACCGACATATATTGGCGCTGAGTTATCGTTCCGCCTGAACATTGCCGAAAGTAATTTTGCTGGCGAAAGCGACAGCTATAACAAAAAGGCGCGCTATTACAGACCCTACGTCGCAATATCTCTTTTGTGGCCCTAGTACTTTTTGTATTTTAAACATTTCACATATTCGTTCTTATATTCACTTATATTCTCTCTTTCTCTCATATCCCTACGTAAATGTGTAAGTTTAGGGGAACACGTGTCGGCAAAGCCACATCAACACGTTATGTATCAAAGCTCTGCATAATTTCGCGGTCGAGGTAGTACTGCATAATTGGGAAACAACCCAGCGCTTGCGTCTGGCGTCGACCAGGAGGGGGAAGGGCAGTGACATTCAAAGGGGCTGCTGGGTGAGAAGATGGCAAGCCACCTTCGACGTTTTATGCCTCGCTAAATCAACGACGCCGGCGCTTTTTCTTTGGTTCCTATGCGTTCAGTACATTCGCTGGCAAAATGCGAATATGCCCGCGTGTCATATCAACGTAAAATAACGCGCCCGTCTGTGCGGCATGTGTGTGTAGTAGTCTGTGTGAGGGTGCTGGCGTGTCCCGCACATTCGTGCTGGTCTGTGAATGTGCGTGTGCACGTGGGTGTTTGTGCACGCGTGTGCATGCATGTTTTAAGCGTGTGCGCACGCGTGTGCGTGTGTGTTTAAGTGCAGGGCGTATGCGTCCTTGCGTGTGCGTGCGCCTTTATGTGCCGGTGTGTGCGTAAGTATGTGCGCGCGCGTGCACGTGCGTGCGTATTTGTGCGCTCGAGTGAGTATGTGTGTGTGCAAGGAAGAGTGTGGTGTGCGTGCGTGTGTGCGCGCGCGATCGTGGGCACATATGTTAAAGAGAAGCAGGTGACAATCTACTGACAGTATAAATGAACACACACCACTAAAATGTGCACATTGGCTACAGACAGGATAAGCACGGTGTGTAACACATGCGCTGAATGCGCTACGTAGTAGATATTTCTGGTGCCACTTCATCAGTCAATAAACTTTGCGCAGTTTTTCTCGGCCGTCCTCTTTCTGTTGCCACACTTGTTAACTGCGAAAAATCAGGTATCTTCGGCATGTACAAAGCACTACAATGCTGCTACTTCCAGTGTTTGATAAAACTAATCATGGAATCCGGGCGAATCATATGGGGTGCCGAGATCTTCCGGCGCGGTTGATTTCTCACGTGGTATCACTCGATTAGCTCAGCGCCCTGTAGTGCGTGGTGATTTTGCACGTGCAGCCAATCACATAAGACCATGCGAGAAATAACTTCACCGAAAGTTTTTGCCCCCCTCCCCCCTCACAGTATTTGACACCCGGTTTCTGGAGAGTCATCCGATTCCTCTTCCCTAAAATGTCCCCCAAAGGAAGCAGGAGGTATACCATGCCGAATCTTCAACACCGCTATGAGATGCGACGTACTAAAATAGTTTGGACTATCAGGCGTCCTTTAACAAACGCCGGAATTTTTTACAGCGAAGCTAATTGCGTAGCTACTCCCGGGTGGTGGTCAGTGTCCGTCCGTCTACACATCGCGTAGACATGAAAACCATTTCCTCCCCAGTTTCTCGCGAATTCTCTGTGGAATAGTGTACATTATAGCATAGGTATATTGCAAAAAATCACTCTAATTTTCATATACGACGAGGCTATTTTTACGCTATTTAATTTACTTGTCCTAATTAGTTCACAGTGAACTTATAAACATTACAGAATTCCCGGTGCTGTCGATGCATGGCCGTTTACGGAGGGAGAATGGTTACAGACAATGACTGCACTCTTGGTTTATCGAAACTATTTCTTGAAACAGATTATTTGACAATTGGCCCGAAGATGACTCTTCTATTCCGACGAGTTTCATCTACTTCTCCCAATACGCATTTTACAGAAGTTGTAAATATTGTGGAATTTGCATCTGTGGTGAATATATGAACTTCTACGGGAGGGAAACGTACAGCCCCATGTTTGTCCGCTAGGATGAAACTCCATTCTTCCAAGTTTCCTTGCGCTGACTGACTAGGAAGTGCGCTCCATGGCAAATTACATACGAACGTGTTTTGTTTCGTGCATAGGTTTGTGAATGACTGATGAATTGGAAGAGTGAAAGGGCTGATTAATTTTATTTATGTCACCCCCATCAAGAAGGTATCCCCGTATTCAGTATTCAAACCTGTGACCTGCTCATCCGCTGCGACAAGACGTCCTGGCCTCTGCACCCATTCAGGCAGGCGCCACATGCTTCATTGAGCTCCGTGGCTGAGATTTGAGTCTAGCGCGCATACGTGCGGAGAGAAATGGGAGGCAAAGTGATCGCTCTTGGTTATCGGAGATTATGCCAACGAGGGCGCGCATCTCCTCGGAGCGAACGCCCGGGTCTTCCGCAACTACGCGAAAAAGCGCGCCAACGTCATTACTCCCTAATCTGAACGCATGAATCCCGAGGACGTCCGGTTGAAGATAAAATAGGCTAAGTTCCTGAAACAACATCCGGGGGAAAGAGTGTTTGCACTTGTCAGAGCCTTAGTCCAACGTCGGGAATAAAATAAAAGCAAAGAAAAACCAAGCTGCGTTGATTGTTAGCACAGGATTGCTTAACGAAATGTTTCTCGGTCGTGCTTCATCTGTTGGTATTCTTACATCACGATGCGGTGCTGATAACTAGTTCTTTTGAGCATTTCTTGTGTTTTCCTTCCTTCCGTCGCGGGCGATAAAGCACTGAGTTTTTATGAGGGGCAGCTTTACCAATAAATGAAGAGTTAAAAAAAGTAAAATCTATATCGGTGATATTTTCTCTGCATTCGTAGAAAAATGCTTGCAGGCATTCTGAGGTTTCTATCCCATCCATCTTCATGCTTCACCTTTTGCTTTTCGCAGGTTTCTTCGGCGTTGTCGGGGATGCATAAAAGGAGGCGTGGCACTCGCATATTGATCGGGCGCAAAATGGATTCGGTGTTTCCGGCGTAATCGATACTCTCTCGCGTCAGGTCTAGCTTAGCTTTAGAATGCCATCCCATTTTCTTGTTTTTCTAACAGAATTTAAGCTGGACAAATGGTCAACAGGTTCGTGTTTTTTATTACGTTTTTTTCGGCTTTTATTTATTACTGACTAAGGGCAACGCACACACAAACACACGCACACACATGAACAGTCCTTTGGAAGACATGCCAGGTGACCCTTGGCACTGTATGTTTCTCCATTTATGCGGATGGCTCGGTTATCCCGGGCTCATCCGCCATCAGCGTGTGGATACCATAAGCCCGGTGCACCATTGAAGGAAAACTAATCCACGAAACACCCCCGACTGCTACCGAACTGGCAAATGTAAGGGTTGCTCTTCATTACATCAGCACCTCATTGCATGATGGCCACCAATGGGTAATATTCCTCGACTCGCGTAGCGCCCTACAGAACCTCCGAAAGCTTTAAAATATCCGCAGTTAGCTTGTATGTGAACTTTCTGAAATTCATACAATGGCAGTGCGCGAAGGTCGTGACGTTCTTTTGTGGCTGCCTGGTCACGCGGGCAATCGAGGCAGCATTAGATCCGACGCAGCCACCGACGCAGGCCACTTGCTGCGTAACACGACCCAGCTTCCTTTCTCCCGAGAGTACAGCAACGGCCTTGTCCTCGCAAGGGGGTGAACTGCACAAAAGTTGGAGTGGCAGTACCCTGACCGCAGGTATCCACCTCTGCAGGCTAGTGATCTTCACTGTGACTTCAACTCTCCGCACGGCCTCAACAAGCGGTGTGATGGAGTGTTCCACCGACTGCGCCTGAATGCATCGTCTGCTCGGAGTTTTAAGTTTAAGATAGGTTAGGACGATTCCCACCTGTGCTAGACTCCCGCCATGCGTGATACTGTAGATCACGTGTTGTGCATCTGCCCTCGATTGTGCGTCTCCGCTGTTCATAAGCCATGTTGGCAGGCTCAAACTCTGTCATTTTCTTAGGCCCTGGGCCAACAGGGCTGATAGTAGCTTGGAAACAAAAGTTCGGTTCCGGTTCCTACGAGACTCTGTACTGGGCAAACCTCTTTAGATCATGGACAGTGCAGGTGCCTCAAGACATGCACTGTTTCGTGCTGTGGTGTTTTTTTTATTATTTTCTTAGTTTGGTGTCGTTCCTTTTTTTTTCACCGTTTACTTCGTTTATTGATTCCGTTCACCGTTTATTGATTGCGAGTTTACATTAACGATTTACTTTTCAAATTATTTTTTGTCCGGACGCTGCTAACAGGATTCCCTTACTTCTAGTTTTTGACGTTTCTTGTTTGTCTTCTCCCTGCTGTACCCGTAATGTCCAACATTCACCACTGATCATTTCAGTCATCCCCCATCTGGCGTAGCAAGCCTTGTCACTAGCAGGGCTGACCTCACCAGTTCCCATTAAAGAGCTTCCTTCCTCCCTCTCTCTCTCTCTCTCCTCGTCAGTCGCTCATCTCTCTCTCGTCATCTCTCTCTCTCGGTCTCATCTCTCTCTCTCTCTCTCTCTCTCTCTCTCTCTCTCTCTCTCTCTCTCTCTCTCTCTCTCTCTCTCTCTCTCTTTCCGTTTTTGAGTTTCCGTGGGCTTCTAACCCCGTAAATGAGGATGCAAGATCAACTAGTGCTATAGACATTTGTTTTTAAACCACGGACGATCAAGTATTAAAAAATGATTTCGTCATGTTAGAAACGTTAATACGATGTTCACCACCAGCTAACCCACGTCATGCAGTGCCCTTACGAGATTTATGGATACGAATAGACCTCATGGGAGGACAAACTGTTGTGTACACCTGGGTAACTGCGGGCGAAAAACGCCTGTCTGTGTCTCCATGAGCATCCAGCATTACTTCCGCAGTGTAAGTATTTGTAAGCACAGATGACTTCAAAGGCAATAAAATCGCCAGGGAAACTTTAATGAAATGTATTTTTTTTAATGTGATGCTCTTACCGTCGCTTTCGCAGAAACATTTTTTGACCCCGGCATTCATCCCCAAAAATCCCCGTCACAACCTGCTTACGCTCACTCAGCGGGTTCCATTCCCCACTAGCGGCAGGTGGGAATTGGGGAGACGCGAACTTCACGCTCTCCTCATTAAGTTAAGTCTATTCACGCGCTCCTCATTAGGTAAAGTAGCGGACGGACGCTAACAGCGACCATCACACAGCTGAAAAAGAACTTAATGGCTCTTGGGAAGTAGTACGTGTGCTCCTCGGAGTTCACATTTGCCCCCTCAGTGGAATTAGTCAATGGTGATGACAGCTGACAATGAAATAGAGGGAAGCTTTGCTGGATTATCATTTGATTACGGCTCGAAGTGCACCTTTTATATTTCAAACTTTTCTGATTTAGGTAACAAATATTCAGAGTAAAATCGCCTTTTCCTGTTAGAGATATCATTTAATCGTTACGTCCTATGCTTGCTGTCCCCTTCATTGCCGGCATCACGTTCTCACAACTGAGCACTCACGTCGTGTGTAGCTCACACTGCTGCTGTTCTTTATCTGCTTCACCGCGTTAGTACAACCTTAATGACCATGCGTAGCAGGCAGCTCCCCAGACGAGGAAATAGTTTAAAAATAACGATCTACGACTTCGACCTTGAGGACTGCCACCACCTTCAAGGCACGCAGAACGCTAGAAACACCCCGAAATGCCATCACGGTGGCATACGTGGGGCGCTGAAAAGGTGCATCCTGCTGTTGGTGAAGAAAGCAGCAAGCAGTATCGTGCGAACTTTTTTATTAATGGTACCGAGCCCGCCCCAGACTACGCGAAATGGAGCACGGCATTCGTATTTAATACGTTCTTTTTATCACTTCTATTATCTGAGAGGAGCCTTCTCCTCTTCTGCGAGCTTTTTGGGTTCGACAAATTGAGGAACGACGGCTGTAGATTACTGTACCTTGGTGTGCTTAATGAGTGGCGGCAGATACTTGTGAGTCTTAATTAAAACACTCCAACGTAAAAAAATGGCTGGCTACAGATGCACCGCCGGCATTCTAGTTCGCATTGAATTAAGCTTGATGTTCACTTGCGAACGGCTGATTGAAGCGGCGCAAAACGACGACTACTAACGCAATTTCCTCTAGCTTATACCACCCATTTCTACATAACGACCACAGTTGTTCTTTTTTACCAAAAAGCTACAAATTTTACGAGGGTAGTCTGTGGGAAATTGATGCAGACCACGCCACAGACAGAAGACGTGCCAGCCGTGCCTTTTTGATACTCAACACCCGGCCGCAAGGAGATCAGGAAACACGCCTAATACAACCAATTCGGCGACCGGAGGAGGAGGAGGAGGGGGAGGAAAGCTTCATGGGGAACTGCAGAATGGATTTATACAAGACAGGCGACTGGATGACAATCTGTTCGTGATAACGCAATGCATTGAAATTGCAGAAAGCACAGAATAGACCACTATGAATTACGTTCTTGGACATTAAAGGGGCATATGACAACGTAAACAGAGAACGGCTGTGGAGGATGCTGAAACTCAGGGATTAGATGACGAGTTAGTACAGTTCCTTATAGCAATCTATAAAGACAATAGAGTGCACCTTACTTGGGAAGGACAGAAATGCGCCCAGCAGGTCAACATCCATCGGGGACTGAAACAGGGATGCCCTTTGAGCCAATACTGTTTCATGCTTTACATGGCAGGGTTAGAAAGAAGATGGAAGAAAGTCAAGTAGGGTTTTAGCCTACCCATATGCTGCAAGGCGAAGTGGTACAAACAGCATATTCCGGGAATGTTATACGCAGACGACATTGTTCTTTTAGCTGATAACCAACCGATATGCCGCGGCTAATAAATATTTGCGGCCAGGAAGCCACTGACCTCGGATTAAATTTCAGTGCAGAAAAAATAAGGAATAATGGTTTTCAATGACGCTACCACCGACGTAGTGTCTATCCAGCAAGGCGAATTACCTAGAGTGAAGGAATATAAATATTTGGGAGTGTGGATAAACGAAGGGGATAACTACTTAAGTACTCACGAGAGCAGCTTAAGGTTAAGGGAAAGCGAAACGCAGCTATAATGAAGCATAGAGCTCTGTGGGGGTTATAACACAATATGAAGTAGTAAGAGGAATGTGGAAAGGAGTAATGGTTCCGGGTCTCACGTTTGCGAATGCTGGTACTCTGCTTAAAATCAGACGTTCTATCAGGCCTTGAAGTAAACCAGAGAACGGCAGGACGTTTGGCCTTAGGCGCGCATGGAAAAAACAACTAACGAAGCAGTTCAGGGAGATATGGGCTGGGCGTTCGTTTGAAGTTAGAGAAGCTCAGAGTAAAATATGCTTTGAGATGAGGTTGAGGGCAATGGATCAACGAAGGTGGGCAGCTAAGGTTTTTAGGTACCTATACTTGAAAAGCCTGGACACGCAGTGGTTAAGAAGACTAGAAGGCCTAACGATGAAATACGGAAAAGAACAGTGGGGAATCCAAACAGCCAAGGTAACCAAAAAAGAGGCAAGGCAGATTGAAACGAATAAATGGAAGGGAAATAATGGAAGCTAAACGCCGTTAAGAGATGTACAGGGCTGAGAAGATGAACATCAGAAAGGAACATTTCTACGATAATTCCCAGGGCAGTGCTTTGCTTTTTGAGGCTAGAGCAGGTTGCCTGCGAACTAAGAGTTTTGTGGGGAAGTATTCACAAATGATGGGGTATGCGTGGTCTGCGGAAAAGAAACAGAAACTATGCGGCACATCGTGTTAGAATGTGAGGGTATCCATCCAAATCTACATGAAGGGAATATTGGGCTTTCAGAAGCCCTAGGATTTAAGGGTAATCACAGAGGAAGTTACCTTCAAGGCTGTCGAGGGGACGAAAGAAGATTAGAATGCTGGTGGACGAAAGCAGAGAGGGGAATATTGCCTAGGACAGTACCACCTGTTAACAGAAAAAAAAAAGTATTTGTGGCCTAATAAGCTTTTTGTGCCTGCCCTAAGCAGCGCTAGTATTGAACCCAAAAGTGTAAAACATTATCTATATTAGTCCTTTTTGGTAAGATGACATGTCATCACCCCGACTAACAAAGGGGAAGGAAACCAATAGAAATTCATCATCATCATCACCGTAGTGATACCGAGCTGGTTGGTGGCCGGGGGGCTCAGTCCAGGACTCCATTGGTTGATGCAGACTGCATTCGTCGCCCTTTCAGCGAGCCAAAGCGGAATATTTAGGTCTCAGATGGCAAGCTGACTCTCCCACTGCTCGTGAGTGGGATTGGTAATGGTATCAAGGTCTAGGCTTCGCTGGCATTCCGAAACCATATGGTAGAATGTCGCAGTGCCGGGCATGGGTGGTTGTATTTTGTGAGGTGAACGGCGTGTAGCCTTGTAAGCTGTGGAAATGTGTTCGTTTGAAGTTCCCGAAGGTGGCTGCTTGTTTCTTCCTTTTTTAAGCTGTGGGCTGGCGGAGGGAAGGGGCATCCTGTGCGCATGTGGTACTGGGTGTTGTCTTTGTAGTGTTCGACGATAGTAAAACACTCAAGAGGAGGAAATATTACCGCAGTGCACCCTATTCTCGCCAAGGGTGAAAGAACTGATCCTTAGTCGCTTCCAGCCAACACATGTATAGGCCGAATACAAATGATCCGCATCTACCCCACGCAATTGTAGCACCTCAGCCCTCATTGAAAAAACTAACTTCGAGGAGACAGCGTGGCGCCACCTGTGTGTGACGTCACCTTGCCCAGTCCTGCCTGCTAACACACAGCATTTCTTAGTCCTTGTGCGACCCCGCGCTTCGAGATATACTCACGAAGCATATCTCAAAGCGGACACGAAACACCTTAGGACAACAAGGAAATCGCGCCGCCGAGTTCTGAACGTACAGTCGCCAGCAAAAGTTTGCGGGATGTGCAGCGCGTGGCCGAGCGGCGCAAAACTGCATTGCTGCGCCATCTGCAGCCAGCGAGCGCCGGGTCGAGGCTCCAGAAACTGGCGTGCTAGGCGCACTTTGCGCATGCGTGTCCTTTATTAGTTACGGGGCATCTCTGATCCCTCGCGCGCCCACGACATGCTTTCGATATACGCGGCAGCCGCTGTGGCGCCGCGTGACCATCGCCGTGGTTCTGCTAGTATCACTGATGCAACAAAACACGTCGGCCGCGGCGCCCTTTGCGGGGCGCGCCACGTTGAATAAATCTTATCTTTCACGAGCCACTGCTGGTTGAGCACGACTTATATTCTAATTTTTAATCTAAGCACCGAAGAACTGTCAGCTGACCCGGAATTGCCATTCACTGCTGATCTCTGTAGCTACAATAATTGATGTTGGTGCGTGATCTGGGACCGCCACCCCGCGTTCCGGAGCACCACAGAAGACATATCGCCCGCCTTACGGGCAGCTCTACGTAGGCAGTGACGCGAGTGCAAGTGGCGAGTGGCAGTGGAAAATGGCAAGTGGTTAGGGCAAGTGTCAATACATTGCAGACTCAGATGAGTGCGAGGCACTTTTACGGGCCTCCGCTATAACAGAAACAAACTCAGAACTGTTGAGTGCAGAGCAAATATCCAGTTCGTACGCAGTTTTTGCTATGATGACTAGGGGGCGCACCATTTGCAAAAGGCGGTACACACACCTAAGTTTAAGTGAAAAGCAATGGGAAAAAATTTCGAGCCCTTCCAGTCTGTGATCAAGGATGGCAAGCCGAGCTGGAAGGAATCCAAGAAGGTCACGAAAGAAGCAGGTTGTGGGTAGGAGCTCCACTTAAACTGCCTAGTTTTGCAGGTGAATGGAAGCAATACGGACTAATGTTTTATTCTGTGGGACAAGCACGGGGCTGAAACTGGCTCGCAAAACATTGTAGTTGTCTGCGAGGCAATTATCATAGAATTTGGTCATAGAATTAGTTCCGACAAATTGAGAGTTGCAGCCGTTTTCTGTCACCATACCTCCTCCTTTGAATGCCATGTATTGACAGCATAGGGGAATTCCCTATCGTTGACAGCTTCCCTATAAACTAACTGGGGCAAGTAAATGTGCTTCGGCGTAATGCTAACGCCATCCTCGCGACCGATTTCAGTATGATGTTTTTTACATGATACCTACATTAAACAAGAAAGTTTGCTTTGCCGTAATATTCACCGGAAAGTTTGCTCTGCCACAACATTAATTTCTCGACGCGACTTTTTCCTATGCAACCCCGTCACCAGACGCAGTCACCAGACGCAGTTTGCGACAGGTAGACCCCAGTAAAATAAATTTAGTCGTCGACCAATGCATCACTTGGAAAATAAGATTTATTCAACGTTGCGCGCCGCGCAAACGGTGGCCTCGGCCGTCGTGTTTTGTTGCACCAGTGATAGCAGAACCACGGCGATGGTCACGCGGCGCCGCCGCGGCTGCCGCGAATATCGAAATCATGTCGCGGGCACGCGAGGGATCAGAGATGCCCCGTAACTAATAAAGGACAGGCATGCGCCTAGCGCGCCTAGCACGCCAGTTCCTTAGGGGCTCCCATTTCTGCGGCGCCGCGGTAGCCTCGGACCCTGAGCTCGCCGGGCGCCCGTTGGCTGCAGATGGCGCAGCAATGCAGTTTTGCGCCGCTCAGCCACGCGCTGCACATCCCGCAAACTTTTGCTAGGGACTGTACCTTGCGTTGGCGCGCACGCAGTGTCTCACCTACCTATCACACGGGTTAGGCGAGTGGACTGCTTCGCACACATGCGTTGCACACTGTATAGCCACCTGCATTTTACACGGCATCGCACAAGTGCTGGTAAAAAGGGAGGTGCGGCTCATTCGGTCCTAGCCAGATCCCTTCGAACGTCTTTTCTATTAATGGTTTGATGTGTTTCGCAATCGCCCGTGTTTCATTTACACTTGGCGCCACTTCGCTTGTCGACAAGGTATGAACAATGCCCTTTTCAATGGCTTCGCGACAGCTTTGGGCTCCGTAAAATGCTTATTTAGGTTTTGTTGCGACCATGTTATTTCGGGCATGAGCTTTTTTTTTTCACTTTTGTTCGTTTCCTTCTAGCGTTTGGTGGAAAACACATTTTTTGACACTCGCGCAGATAATTCTGCGTCACAGTGTGTGCCCGTTCGTTTAACTGTTTTATATTTTAACCATGCAGTACGGGTATAATTAATAGTTCGTGAAAAAGTGCAGAGTCGCAAACAAACAGTACTCTAGCCAACCGAGCATTTTTCTATACAGCACAAAAATAGTGAAAATTCAATAAGATAAACGCAGCACAAAACTGTATGTATTACCAGCAAATATCCCTTTGTTTACGTCTCATCGGGCCTTAATACATAGCCGGGAACCCGTTAAGCTTCTTCGTAACTTTTTCCCGAACGTGCTTCGAGCTTCCATGTCTTCCACTTCGCATCGCTGGGCATGGTTGCTATGGAGCGTGTTGTAACGCTGCCGGCCTAACGACTACGCCCCAATTCACCCGTACCTAGCCTCACAGGAAAGCCTAATTGCTTGCGCCGAGTAAAACGCTCGCCCTGTAACCAACCGGGTTTCCGAGAAAAACAAAAAGACAAGGCTCTGCCTGAGCACCGAAGCGTGTCCTGCTCAAAGTGCTTTATCAAAGCCTCTCTTGAGCACGTGAAGCTCGGGGCCACGAAGAGCGAAACTGTGAATCCTCTGCTCAAATAGACTCTGGAGCGTCCAAATCACAGGAAGGCTTTTCGGGGTTTACTTAAGCTAGAACGCCCAGAGGAAAGCGTTCATTGTTGGCGCTTTCCTACCACAGAAACACTTGTTAGACGCTTCCAGTGAACGTGCTTAAATTATTTGAAGCCATCTGAAAAAATTGGGGGGAATGCGCTGCAGTCTCATTACACTCGATGTTTTCTTCGATAACTGAAATCGTCGTGCGGGCTTCGTGGTTGTGAGTTCGTATGACCTTGATTTAAGTAATACATTTTCACAGCCTCCCGATTCTGGAAGTGAGGTTTGGTTAATGGAAGGAAAGCGTTACTGGGTTATTGAAGTTTTCTTGGCTATGTGTAACGGGTAGGTGTGACACTTGCTATTTTTTCTTGGCAATAATTTCCTTATAATAGTTCATATAACAGTTTATAACTAGTTTTAGACCTACTGTGCACAGGCGCAGTCAGGACGGTCCGGCGAACCGTGTATCGGTCGCCGATGCAACGTCGGCCGGTACCGGTTCATCGCTCTGCTTTTATAATTGCGTAAGCACTCGTTGCCAAGTAGTCAAATGCGAGCAGTGGAATGGCTTGTGCTTGCACGGAAATTTGTAATGGATGAAGTGTAGGCATTTAGCACCATACTAATGCAGATGTGGATCATTGTAAAAGCAAGAAAGAATAAAAACAAAAGATAACAAATGTAACAAAGTCGTCCAATTTGGGCATTTGATAGCCAATGTGGCAGCCAGAGTCCATCACAGAAAATTAATATACATAAAATTTTAAAAATCTGAAATTCAGTTCCACTGGTCTGTACCTCATCCGGTGCTACTATTCCGGGTAACAAAACAACGCCAAAAATATAAAAATTTAAGAAGTGAAAATGAACGAATGAAATCAAAAACGGGGGTATCTTATCCGGCACTCCGCGCTAATACGCCAGAAGAGCCGGAACCCGAGATTATAAAACACTGAAAATGGAGGGTTGTCTAATCCTACGGCTTTACGCGATGACCACATAGAAAAAAAAGAGAAAGAAAAACACGCTGCCTGGGGAGGACGATATGCCACCAAGGCACATTAGGGTAAGTAAAATGGAGAGTCGACTTAAGAACGCTGACAATTTAGTAGACAATTGTGATAGTTTCTGTAGCTTTTTTATCAACGTTCACGGCGCTGACCACGGTGTTGGCTTCTCTACGAGTAAGCAGCGGCAGTTACGACCACGCAAGATAGTACCATTAACTGCTGCGCCGTAAAAACGAAAAAGAAACTCGAACTAAGAGCAGCATTGTGTTTAACGAATTCGGGGTGTTGTTCCCTTTCACTTGTGTCTTTCCCGTCCTTGTTATTTTTAGTAAATGATTGCTGGCGTTGGTATCCCTCAAATATACAGAGAACAAACTTCGCGCTCATGGGATGGAAGCACGTTCTGGAGGCTAGCAGTGATTGCAGAAGTCTGAAACACATTGTGTACCTACAGCATAGCAAAGCTCTATTTACGATCTGGTGCTTTCCGGAACAACACATCCAAAAACAACTAAGTTACCAGGGTCTACCATTGGGCACTATACTTTCCACTACCCAGATATTTTATAAGGCCAGAGTAGACTCACCGAGTGGCACACAGAAAACACACACACACACACAGGAGAGAGAATAGTTTGGAGTCGCTTGAAGGCGCGGGACACGTTTTAAAATAATCCTTCTGACCCACGGGAGAACATGCTCAGCCCAGTGTCCCGACGACGGCGAAGGCAGATAAGCCGATTAGGTCGACGCGAATGCTCGACCGGTGTCGAGATCACTGTTTTCACTCTTAGGCTTCGCAGCCTTCTTTTAAAGCCAATTTCTAAACTTGGATTAGAGCTCGTCACGTCCTGCTAGGTGTCCACCCCGGGGCACGCGCGGGGTGTGTTCCGTGGTCGGGCGTCGTCGCCCTGCTCAACCGACAAGGAATGCATGAGAGAAGGGGTGTTCGGAAGCAGGGGAGCGTGACGTGCACGTCTCTTTCTCTCTTTTTTTTCTTTTTCATTTTTTTCGCTTCCAGTTATCGGTCCCCCGTGAGGATGAAGTTCGCGTTTCTGCTCCTTTTGGGTACGCCAACTGTGAGTTGAATCAGCAGGTCGGTAAGACGGGAACGCCGATGCATTGTCTTTATGCCACTACTTAAAGTCCTATCAATTTCTGTTATTTTTCCCCGTCAATATACATCCAGGTGTCCGTAACTTCATAACGAGCAATTATAATTCATGACTGCTGGAAGCAAAAATGGTTTTTTATCATTGAGGTTTAGTTAAGGTCAAATTTACCACCTACTGTATTTTCCATGCTGCCGCACCGTTGAGACTCGGAGCCACCATCGCTCCGCACGAAGTCGCTGTTTTGGTATCCATCCGGAGAAAGCGAACTACTACTCGAGGTTTAGTGCGAGAATGCCCGTGTACTTCCTCTGATAACCGAGATTAATCCGTACGCGTTTACAACAGCGCACTTAATAACGAGTTACATAACTACGGGGACGGACTCACTATTAATGTAACTTCTAACAGCTTTAGTTTTCCATCATTAAGGTAGACACCACTGCCTGCAAGAAGAAATCTTTTTAGTAATTAGAAGACACCAGAAATGAGCCTTTTTTTCCCATCACCTTCCTTATTCCCGTTACTCCCATCCGGGCTTTTCTCTTAAGCACTCAATCAATCAATCAATCAATCAATCATCAATCATCAATCAATCAATCAATCAATCAATCAATCAATCAATTCAATCAATCAGATCAGATAAAAAATAAATTCATACGCCACGAAGTATCCAACCAAGCAAAAATACTTAAGCTCACTGCTGGTATCCTGCGTAAATGTTTAAAGGAGCAGGGAGCATTCTAGCATTTCTGATTTCGTTTTAGACATCTACGAACCCTGAAATATTTTACGCCACACCTTTTTTTTGTTGTTTTCCTTATTTAACTTTTCCAGGACCGCGTCGTGAACCGTCTTTTTGGCCTACTCTAGCACGCGTGGGCGCGCATTTGTCAAAACTGATAGTCGGCTCTATTTCTCTTTTTTTTTCAAGGCTCTGAGAAATCACACGGGGCGCTAACTTACAGGCCCATTTAATCCTGAGTCCCATCCCGACTATTTGGCTGCGCTTAACGTAGGCAGGAGGGTGCCGGGAACAGTGTTCACGTGCTTCTGCGATGCGCCGATTTGTTTTATATATGCTTTAGGTTACTCATACAGGAAGCACGCACACGCTGCAGTGCGATACCTGGCACCCCAAGCGCGTATACCGAGTGTCGGGAGCGCTTACCGCTATGGTTTCTCGGTTTAAAATTCGTCGGTGGTTGCAGCTTCTTTCATTTTGAAAATGGAAACATTGCTGGGCGATTAGTTCGAAGCTTGCTTTCTGTTATTTACCGACGCCAGTATAAACTCCAGCACTCGCCCCCCGTATGCGCTATCGGTAATGTTATATGCAGTTGATCCTACGGGGTAGATTGCAGATGTGTATGAACTATGAACCCCAGAGCTTTGCCTGACGTACTGTTGCTGCAAGTATTAAAAATGAGGAAGGTGTTTTATCGGCGAATAGTTTATAGTACGCAATGGCGTTGGAACACAGTGCCGGTTAACATCATCGTTAAAAAAGATGTCGGAAATCATATATATATATATATTATATAATAATCACCACATATATATATATAGATATATATATATATATAATAATATATATATATATATATATATATAATATATATATATATATATATATATATAATATATATATATACACATAATAAGGGTTGGCAGTCAAGAAAATCTCGGTAAGCAAAGGGGAGGTTGTGGTAGGTCATTGAAACAGATAAAGAATTTGAAAGAAAGAAAGAGCGAAAGCGGAGAAAAAATGCCCGCCAGGTGGGATCCGAACCCACGACCTCCGAATATATTTGTCTGCTAATAAAACTGCTGGAAGTTAGCGCCCTCTGTGTGCGCGCACTCGCTTGTCCTTGTCTTAGCGCTTCCATTCCTTGCTCTTTACACAGCTCATTTGAGTTGCTAAGATGAGTCAAGAAAATAAAATAATTAAGCTGACATTTAAGAGTGGTTTCCACCATAGAAACAAAGTCTCCATTTTAATACTGTTTGATTATTTAGAGTGCAGTTTTGCACACACTCCGTCTTCTCGGCAAGAAAAGAAATAGTGGTATGTTTAGATCAGAATTCCGGTCTGCGCCTGTGTAGTCAAATGTGGAGAAAAAAGTTTTTGTCGACGGCCTTTTTATCCCCCCCCCCCTTCCTCCCCCTAAAAAATAGAGTTCCCAGAAAACCCCTTTGTTGCAGGTGGACCTCTCGGGGATGCCGCTCTAAACTGGTTGTTTACAAGGCCTTGTGTTTGCACAATTTTAGCTCGTGCTGAGTAAAATCTAATGCGGCCCGGTGTTTGGACATGAGGCGACAATGCCGTTGCTGCCTACTAGGCAAAGAAAAATTTGGAACAAAAGCTAGGAGAATAAACTGTGATCCCTAATTTCTGTTCGTAGGCCCTTGGTGCTTTCATGAAACAATTCGCCTTAGCGTTATGCCACAGACTATGTGAAATTAAGAGAGAACGTATAGTGGATGAGAGTCTTTTTTTTCATCATGAGTGAGACACGTCGTGCGGTGAGAGTGAATTTCATGCAGACTAGCCTGAAAACTTCAAGCTCCTTGGCCGAAAGCCGTTCTTTTTAGCACGCGTTTAAAGGAATAGTCTCGAATGGCAGGTGGGGGGGATCCTCTTGGTGAATATTGCAAAGTAGACACTAAATAATTTTCGGTCTACTCCTCTGCGGCCTGTCTCTGCCATTTGTAGCGTTCTCTACAGACCGACTCTCGGCTACTAATTAAAAAATATATATATTTAGTGATGGCGCCTTAGACAGTTTTCCTTATCATCAGGAAGACCAGGCTGCGCTATGTTGTCCTTTACCACGTGAGAAGGACGTCAAGGCGAAATTCATAAATATTGCACACTTGCCATAAATGTGGCGCCTCCTAATTTATACCGGGGGTCCGGGGCCCTAGGTATCTGCATGCAGTGCGTTGCGTATCCGAGGTATTCTCGTTAGCGTGTCATCACGTCATGACATGCCATTACTTTTTGTTGTGCATTCAGTTTCAAGCCGTTAGTTACCTTACTCTCCTTAGCTCCGGGCTGGTGAGGCTCCGGGCCGCCTTTGATTACTTTGTCTCGAACACCGGTAATATTCATAACTTCCATTAAATGAGCAGTGCGAAACCTCTCTACACTAATTTGTATATCTCATACGGATATACGGATGTATATCTGATACGGATGTGAAACCGTCGTTGCCCTCCTTCACGTTTGAAAGGAAGCATAAAGCTATGTAATGCAGATTCGTATTCGGCCTGACGCATTTCTGGCGCGAGGTTGGTGGCATCGGCTTTCGAAAGTCATCATTTTATTTGCCGTTACATCTAAAAGCTTGAAACAACTCAGCTTCAAAGTGCAGACTTACCCTACCTCCGTATGCTTTCAGAGCCGTCGATCGAAAGGCGGTACGCCAAATGGCAGAAACCTCAAAAGTAACGGAGCGCGACTAGAAAAGCACACAAGGGAAATAGTACAGAGCACCGTAAGCCGCCCGGGGGGTGTCCCTTCCCCCGGCGTGAAAATATCGCCGGTTCGAGGGTTGGTTCTTGTGGGAGAATAAATGGCGCTGTGGTCGGGCTGCCGGATGGAAGCGCCGTCCAGACGTGCTTATCTTCAACGTCTTTTTCGACAGATGGGAAAATAGAGCAGGATAAATATTTAAACAACTCAGCGGAATCGAAGCCAAAGATGTACCTCGCCTAAAATGCGTCAAACAAGAGATGAGGCAAGAGGGCCTGGTTGTGAAAACAGGTGAAAAAAGACACCTGTGGCCAAAAAGGACTTAAACATAGGTAAACAATCTGCGGAGAATAAAAGAGAAAAGTCCTGAAGCGAAAGCTACTCAGTTCCTTTTGAGGCTACCCGTTCGATGACTCTCCGTGCCTCCGAGCCATTTCATAACCAGGCACATACGCTTGCGTGGCACTGCCAAGGGTAACACATGGCTACGTTTTGTTTTAAACGCTGTTTTATTTCGTGCTCTAAGGTAAGCTGTCAAAACTTCCCTTGGTTAAGCGCTCTGACCCTCCTATACTGTTTTTATTCTGAAGTTTTTTTTTTGTTTTTGTTTTTTTGCATTCTGGCCATCATTTTCTGAGCGTGCCAGGTTAATTCTCAGTGAATAATTCCCATGGGTATTTATTAATGTTCTCCTCAGGTTTTTCAAGGAAAACGCGGCAACATTCTCGTTGTCCTTGTTACAAAAACTGAAACGAAGGAAGTTTACGCTAACGTGTAAGACTTGAAGGTAGCGAAGGTGTACGCAACCTTCACGACCGCCAGGAAGTCCACGATTGAAGCCGGTTTGTTGCTTCTTCACTACCGCAACGACCTTTTACTGCATCATTGTTGCTATAAGTGTGAGCTTCTTTCATTGTTTTGGAAGTGATAATCATTGGACACCGCCTCGAAGGGGCGTACGCTAGGACGTGCCTTTCTCGTTCCGAGCGAGTGTTTCCACGGTTACGGTGAACGCTGGAGTTTTTTTTTCTGCAATCTGAGGCAATCTTCCTAACCGGGTATGCTGGCTTGACAAACGTGCGCAGGGGCACTGGGCGGTCGTCGCGAGGCACACACGCATGATCGCTAGGCATTTTTTTTTTATTAACTGCCGGGCGGTCGCTCCAAACGCAATAATCCCTGGGAGTGTAAGTGTTGTTCGTGCACCGCACCCTCGTGCACTCACCTACTAATGTCCCTACTCCAATGCCAGGGTTTTAAATGCGTTGTCCCTGGTATTCCCCACGTCTTAGCGCGAGCACTTCGCAAGTGGAACACACGCGCTCAGAAGATAAAATCTTTTCTGTCTCCGTAGCCAACCTAACAAGGTAAAACCGACATAACCAGAGCTGTTAAGGGGCAGAGCGGCAGCCGAATAGTGTTGTTTCCATTTAGCTGCAGAGCGCGGTGGCCGCCCGCGGCAGATGAACCCTCTACGCTACTACGCGTGGTTCTGCGCTTACCTAGGCGTCGCATATCAACGATGGCATGCGCTCGTTTTCTTTGTATATTATATATAAGGCATGCCGCCTTCTCGGTGACGAATAATTATGACTATAGTTTGCGCACACCACCAATGACGACACCGCTTTATTGCTCTAATCGGAAATACGAAGCTTTCGCCCTTAAATCTAACTGGAGGGTTTACTGACGTTGGCTCCAGTGTTCGGGAATTTATTTCAGACGCCTTCGTTGAGGTGCCCTTAAGACTATTCAAGGTGAGTTAGCCAGTGTAACATCAAAGGTCTGCATACTGACAGCGTCGGTGCCGAACTGTAGCCGTCGGCTAAAAACAAATTGCTTCTGTACCCTGAGCCCTACCTAACGCAGACGGCGGGAAGAGGGGGCAATGTACCCGCATACCCTTTCGCAAAATTGTCCACCTCATGGAGGGAAGGGTGAGGGGGTATATAATGCGCTACTAACTCTGCCTATACTCAAATATTGACTAGCGATAACAAATTTTTTTTTATCGCAAGGCTACGCACCAAGCATACGCGAGTTCGAGGTCTGCGTCCCGGTAGGGGTCATGCAAGACCGCCAAAAGCACCCCAGAGTCAGATTTTCAACGCCTAATAGATTCCTTCTTGGGGCTTCTTTCTTTTGTTTCTTTTTCCTTCAAAGTTGCGTTTTACATTGTTCCCTTTCATCATCACCCGCTCCCCTTTTTTCGGAAAACCGCCACTCACGAGAGGAAATCCCACGAATGCCGCCGAATCTAAACGAAGAAATCTCAATGCCAGCTATAACAGTACATGGCCAAGAATTCTTTTCACCGGACATCGTAGAGTAACTCACATCCTTAGGGTGCATGCGGGTGTGCTTCACAATAAGGATTTTGACGGACGAGTACCTGCGACTCAAAGACGGAGATTCATGAATACGGGGTGCCGGATGGACGATTTGTCGGGCACACGAATGATGTGACATAAGGACGACATGCAAATCACAATGCTTACATTGCACGATACCACAGGGTACAGATAACATTTTTTTGAATGAAATCGTATACTGCGTCTCGTTTTTTTCCTACTTTGACATTTTGATTGCAGTGATCTGTCCTCTCTTGAAATTAGTTTTGGTTAAGCAAAGCACAAGGATTTCAACATTGTTGAATTCGAACATGCTATTTTCTCGCCACGCCACTGCAATGCATTCTGCCGTTGCCTGCCATCGCGCAGTTCGTAAATAATCATGTCTCACCACGCAAATGTTAATAGAAGGACAGCCCAAGAAACTAAACAAGCAGGTTTGAACTGGGGCAACCAGCTGCATCGTTAGAGAATGTCATGGGCATGAAATGCAAAAATGAGTCCTTTTTCGTGCAAGCCGGCGAGAAGAGAGAGCAAGAGAGCAAGCACGTAAGTGAGCCAGGGAACGAGAAAACAAACGAGTGGCTGGTTGTGTGCCCCGTCATCGCCCGCCGACAGGACACGGACACGCAACTCACTAAGACATCACCGAATGAGTAGTTACGCAAGCGGGTGTTCGACGTTCAAAAGGGGTGCCTTAGTAAAGCAACCAATTTGGTAGCGCACGTCACCAACAACCGAAAAAGCTTCATTGACGTTTTTTGCTTTCCTAAAGCGGCAAGCTAGATCTCGGGCAAGTGTCTTTTTTTATGCCGAACGGCGTCACTCGCAGGCTGAATTCCAAGATCGGATCAAATGATTTCTACTCTGATTAAACTGAAAACAGCCGTTTCCAGCGATTTCTAAATCCCAGGGGAACTTGTATAGTTCACTGTATCACCATGTCATTGTATATTGCGCACCACCTCACTGACTCTACATCAAGAAATGCTCAAGGGAACGTGACCGTTAATTCAAGTGCATAAAACATTTAGGAGCCTACAGGCTCCACGCCATGATAGACGTCTCTGAAAATGCTTTCATTAAAGAAACAGGGAGAGATTTACACTTCTTAACTCCAGGGTGATTCGCTTTCTTCTACCGGCGCCCAACACCGAAAGCAACAATCACTTTTTCTATGATATATAAGTTGAAGCGACTTTTCCCCCCTAAGCAGTGCGTTAGCAAAGTGCGCCGTGGCAGTTGCACAAACGTAATCATAAATACGAGAGGCTATGATTCGGGCTTGGAGGCAACGAGGCGTGGTTTGCGCACAGAGCTTGCGAAATATAGAAAGTGCATCACACGTGCTTAGGTATAAACTTCACTTTTGGTGGGCTGCATCGAAATACCATCTCGGTAATGGACAAGATGGGATATTCAAGTGGAATATCCCAAGAAGCGTGTGTAGCTTAGCTTCTTCCATCGCGCGAGTACTTGTAGTTATCTCAGTTTCAACCCTTAAATATATGGACTGATAATCAGCAGTAAACATACTTCAAGAATTTAAATCCATCACTCTTGTTGTTCTCGCAAACTGCGTCATACGTTACTGTCGATCCTCACAGGAAGGGAGAAGATAAAAACGGACGGAAAGGCCGGAAGGTTAACCCGGTTTATAGAGCCCGGTTGGTTACCTGGCAATGACGGAGTGGGGTTCAGGCGTTAAAAGAGACAGCTGCCTAAGAGGATAGATTGCACTAAAGTTTCGGGCACCGAAGACGTTCATGAAAGCGTGTAGCGTTTAAGAACGGAAAATGGCTTTTGTCACCTTTTTCGAACTTGATGGTAGCTAGGGACTGATGTCCACAGTGTGCGCGGGGAGCTTACGACAAGCGCAGACCAAACGCTTCCTCGATGAAAAGGAAATGAAAGCCGCGAAAAATTCGCTGCACTGACAGCCTGCGTCGACGAGAGCCGTCAGGTGTCGGGCAGAACACGTCGAGAACAATCACGGCACAGGGCAGAGAAGATGGTGGAGATCACAATTGATGAATGTAGATGGGTGCACGCACGCGATGGTGCGTGATCTCGAGCTAATATGTTAAGGGATTCAGTGAACACGCTTCTAGTCGGCGCCGGTCATGACATCCTTTCACAGAGGATGGCTCGCACTGGGAGCGAGTGCTCCTGTCACTTTTATTATTCTTAACCTTTTGCTTAACTGTTGCGGAGTAAAATCGTAGAGCGAATAACAGGGGGGGGGGAGAAAGGAAGATAAAACACAGTTGTAGGAGTTGTAGTCAATAAAAGTGGGCCAAAGTTAGAGTCAGGGCTTTGAATGCTCAGTACCAGCTCAGGCGCGCCCAACCTTGCGCTGCCGTGCGCCCGGGACATGACCCAGATGCGCGCCAGGCCACAAATGCGCCTGCACTTTTACCGACTGAAGGGCTGAAGTTGTGACGGGAAAAGAGCAAGGCGTGACGGAGGACAACCATTGAACGAATAATGCCCACCGCCCAACGGAAGCGACCAACAGCGTTACGTATAGGGTAGTGAAATACTATTCAACAGGGCAGATACAAACAAAACAATTTGAGCACTGAAAATGCGCTGGTGGAGCAAACTACGTTCCCAGCTTTTTTTAAAAGCAAACGGGGCTAACGGGGCTTGCACCCTTTCATGCGAGCAAACTTCAAACGTGGGGAGGATGAGAGTGTGTTGAGTGTAATTGCGTTCAGGGCATCGAGCGCCAGGCCTCGGCACGGGTAAGCGCATGTACAGGGTAGACAGAGAGTGAAGAGGACAAGCGTTGTTTCCCCGTCGCGTGCTCGTGGAGGCTTTCGACAACAATATAAAGGTACTCTGGGGAGTTCAAGCTTGTTAAGCGAAACGTAAATAAAACAACACCTGTGAGCTAGCTGTTGCGACTGGTGAACGCGTTTTTAGTTCAACCACGCAGACGCTGCCTACTTTTTCCTGAATTGGGAAGACACCTCATGCAATACAGCCACTCGTAACCAGCTTCGCTTCATGAGGAATTTCCAAACAAGCCAGCCTGTTCATTTCAATGCCTGGGGGAGATGCTAATGCATCGAAATGTGCAACATAAGGAAAAATATAATAACTGCTGAGTGTAAACTGTAGGATTTTGCATAAGCATATGTTATTCCCAAAAATCTTCTCCAGATGTTTTATATCAACAATAAAACGCTTTAATGACAAAGTTTCCCAAAGAAATAAAGGGACGAAAATAAATGTACCATTCCGGCGTGAGGCCGCACCACGAAGTGACCATACTGCTCAGATTCCTTCGGCACATAGCAACTAAATAGCTGAAAGGTGTGATCTGCTGTGGTTAGTAAAGTTGTCGACGACCTTAACTCCATCCTTTACGTTAAAATATTTGAACCTAAAAAAATGATAAGGCTGCCACCGTATTTACGGTAGTGCGTGAGACAATATACAAATTAAACTCGTGGTTTGTTATCACCGTTTTACTGTACATGATTGATTGAACTTTAAATATTCTGAACTTTGAACGCGACAACGATATTAGACGTCAGCGACGAAACCGTAGCACCAATGTCACAGATACGGCCACGAGATATCTCCTTTTACCCGTTAATGCTGCCGGTGTGTGATGCGTAAGCACTTTTTTGCGGCTCTGCACAGAAATCTGGTCTGTATGTATGTATGTATGTATGTATGTATGTATGTATGTATGTATGTATGTATGTATGTATGTATGTATGTATGTATGTGTATGTATGTATGTATGTATGTATGTATGTATGTATGTATGTATGTATGTATGTGTATGTATGTATGTATGTATGTATGTATGTATGTATACATGCATGTCTGTCTGTCTGTCTGTCTGTCTGTCTGTCTGTCTGTCTGTCTGTCTGTCTGTCTGCCTGTCTGTCTGTCGGTCGGTACGTCCGTCCGTCCGTCCGTCCGTCCTGGAGGCCCATGTGGCACTAAATGAAAGCACAAGTGTTTTGTGTGCTGACATAGGGCAGTGAAAAGAACTCTTAAGCCCTGTCTGTTTATTACAACTACGTATCCACAGTTTTTTCTTGCTCCTTCAGCGACTATAACGGGTGCGTTCGGTGAAAGGTTTCCGTTCTCTGAGGCGTATATGGCATTCCCGTGTCCGGGGCGGGCTGTGTTTTACGTTTGATCTAGCCAATACCGCACATGGCGTCAACACTGCCAACCGGAGTTAGCGACTGCTTCTTGGGTACACTTGTAATATCTGAGCATTTATACGAATGCATTATCGAATGTGACAAACCACAGATCAGGCTGACACCGAATGTTTTTGTACAGATTCTGTTTCTTTCGTCGCACATAAGCAGACAGCAACGCGTAGAACCTGCCTTAACTGGTCGCCTTAATGTAAGAAGTCAGCTACCTAACTAAACTTGGCAGTCTTACGGGACATAAAAACTTATAGGCCTCTAAAAATGACTGAATATACTGAATAATTTGAGGCGGTAAACAACGGGGACCAGAAGAAACACGTAGACACAGACAAGGCGCCTTCGTTTGTTTAGCGCCTCAAATTATTCAGTATGTTCAACCAACTACCCTGGTCAGGCTTCTGTTACTTATTGTTTCGAAAAATGACGATCTTGTATTTGACGATATGTCCGAGGATCGGTGATATACCCGCGTGAGAGATAACGGTACACGTTGAAGATAATCCAGGTGTTCGCAGTTAATGCGGGGCTGTTTAGGACGGCACGCCCAGGTTTAGCTTCGGCGTTTTAAACCCCTAATGTTTTGAAGGACGGCAGTAGAGGTTTTATAGCAGCCCCGTTGGAAAAGAAGAAATTAAATACATTAATACTCAACGTGAGGTCAAGTAGACCTAGTTATGTCTCACGATTGCTTTTTTTTGGCTGTCCAGAGAACCTGTCTTCCTGCTCCAAGAAGCCGTTTTCTTCCAGTTGACGAGCTTCAAAATCAGTGCGTAGTACCTACGTAGTGTACATCACCGTCACTTTCAAAATCTGTTCCCGGTGTTCAAGTTTTCGCTTTGAAAGGACCACAGTGTCCCAACTTGGTGCTGCCATGATTGGTAGCACACCGGCCGCTTCAGCTCAGTGCTTTTTTGACGAATGATGACGCTGACATTGGGCTTCGGCTGCTGCAGCCTCATCGAGAGTGTCTGGCCCACTGCTGTCATTTTCTGCGAGCAGCTCCGGGCTGCCACATTTCGCGTGCTACTTCCGCTCACAGTTGTTTCTCTCCAAGGACGACGAAATCATCTGACCTATGCATTTGGGAGGCGCAGTGTGACGCCGTGCGGAAAGACAACATTGAGATGTAAGGACACTGTAGCAAACCAACATCTCACTTTAAGGCGGCAGCAGTCTCGCATAACCTGGTGGCGTACGCTCCGTTCCTTGTCCCCTTGTTCCCGCTTGTTCGTGTTTTTTTAATCCCTCGTTATTTGCTGTTCTCCCACTCCTGCCGTCACATATGCTGGCTTGTACCCTGCATTAAATTTCCTTCCTATCGTTACTATCCCCGATTCCTCTTGTTCCATTTCAACTTCTCACCGATTCAAGTATGCTCTCTGCTTGTACTACTACTATCGCGCCTCCCTATTAGCTTCTTTCGCAACACGGAGCTCGCCGACACATGGGAAGGCAGCCTTATTATTCGCGCGTTGGGTTCCGTTCTGGCGGAGAAATTGCCGGTATATCTCGCCAGGCAACACCACCTGGTCCAACCAATGAGGCTTGTTGCCCCCCCCCCCCCCCCCCCCCAAGCAAAAAAAAAAAAAATCTACTGCCAGCGATAGTGGAGTCGATTTGTCCTTATCACTTACTTTTTTACAACTAACTTTCTAGCCAAAAACAAATTAGAACCAGAACGCGCATATTTTTAGATTTTGCTCAGTGAACGTTTAAGAAGCCGATGGCTCATACGTGAGCGTAGAGTAGGATGTCTGCGATTACAATAGCTCAGTCAGAAGCCATGTAATTTGGCTTCCGTGAGCCAAAATATTCCATTCATTGCGCTATGAATTACGCGTTTGTGATTGCGTTTCATTTTATGTGTACTATCGTGAGAAATTGAAGTACGAACAATAGAGCGCGTGGCTTTGAGCACATGCCGCGCATCCTGCGACGAGCCGCCTATGCACAGGGAGAACAAGTGAGGAGAGTTTGTGTCCAACTTGGATATAAAAACACCGTCGTTCGGCGTGTGAGCGTTTTGATTTGTCTTCACACCGCGTTCGGCGCCCGCTCACGCGAGCGTTGTCTAACTTCGTTGCTGCGATTTGTGAAAACAGCGCACGCAGCTATATTTCTTTATTTTTTATTTCGTGCTGAGCGCCAAACGGATGATGGAAATACGACGGTCTTTCCCAAGGTTGGTCACGAACTCTCGTAACTTGTTCGCACTGGGCATACGCGGAGCCTCGCCAGGATGCGCGGCATATACTGAAAGCCACGCGCTCCGCCATCGTTCGTATTTCAATTTATTCAGTTGTGTAACCAGTTTTCATAGCGTTGTATATTCATGCGGCTGGACGAGTGATATGAAATTACCCGTAAAACTGCTCGAGCCGTATTCCGTCTATTCTGGTGACCATAATGAAGAAACACGTTCGAAAAATCCCGGGCCATCTCCACCTACGTGAAACCTACGGAGGGGCCGAAGAATGCAGTGTATAAGTGTATTCTTGGCGCCTTGGCGTTTTTGCCCGCGGAGATGAAACCGTTGGGGAGTAGAGGTATACAGCTTTGCTGTAAGCCTCGCATTCCAGCGCAAGGCGTTGGAAAACGAGTGTCCCGGTGTCTTCTTTTAGTACGAGTTTTCTACACGGAGATGAAACGTTCTAGCGCAAGGCGTTGGAAAACGAGCGTCCCGGTGTTTTAGTACCGTGACTACATGATACTGCAACATGAGATGACGACGACATGAGACGCTGAGAGCCCGAGCCCCTAAGGGGAGGGGCTTCGCTACTAAAAGCCCTCGGGCATGGGAGGTTTGGGATGCAAATTCGGCAATGCCACGCTCGATATTCAAATTCGTCGGTTTCATTGAATTGTGCCGCTGCACCCGAAGTGACAGTTGTGCTAACAGCGTGGAGTCGGGTGGATCTTGAATTTCTTCACCTCGCAGCACTTCATGATTATCGAGCACGTGGATGCTCCAAAACAAAGGCATCGCGTTCATAAATCAATGCAACTAGCATTCGCCTTCACAGGAACAGGAAGGAACGAGACCTCTTCTATAGGGCATTGTGTTAATCTGGAATTAATTTTTCATAGCTACCACTTATTTCAAATCCAACCGGCAAAACGCATTCCAATTCATCGCTAGGTTTTTTCGCTAAATTCCAGCTGCGGCGGCATAATTCTTTCATCTCTCAGCCTCCTTTTACATTAGACAGATAATTTTTAACGAACTAACTATACGTCTGGCCTTCATGAAATCTACTTCATTCCTTTTTTTCGGGCCTTGATTCTGCAGAAGCGACGGCCAGTGCGCACGTGTGCGGCAGAGCTTCGTTGAAAAGGGCCTAATGAACTTTCTCGTAAGCAGGTTGATGCTCATCCAATCATGCACCCGTGGGATATTTAGGTTAGCATGTCCTTTTAATTCCCCAACGCGCTTACAATTCAAAATATGCGGACACGTATTGTTCTTCGAGGGACTAAATACAAATTGACAATTAAACCAAAATGGATAACATTTAGAGCCCAGCCATCAGCCCTTGTTCTTCTGAAAAAAGTGTGTTTACTTTCTTATACAACAAACAAAAGAAGCGTTTCTTCCTTTCACTTCTATTTCGCTTTTCTGTGATACAAATAATGCGGCAGAAGTAGCGATTAAGTCAATGTCACGTGCTGGTTCGAATAAGGTTTTCCCGTACTGCAACAACTGCACCCTGTATCAGCAAGGCAAACCTCAGCGCAGAGCTACCAATAAATTCACACTACCCGAGAAGTTCCAACAGGCGTCTAGATCTGGCACACATGGTTATAATTGTTCTTCGCTTGCATAAAACGGAACAGCCAACTGGCCGGCAATCGAAGCTGTACCACTTTATTCAAGGCACCGCCGCTCAGCCACCGCGGCAGGTACCACCGCACTACCAGCGGGAATCCTAAAACGTAAACCCGCAAAAAGTCTTCAGGGGCGCCTTTTCATGCTTTGGTGCAATAACGTTGGGGTTATTTAATGGCAAACTTCTTAATAAAGGGGGCCGCGAGGATAAAGTACGAGTTGGTTCATTCCGAAGACGGCTTCGATCCAGTAACAATGATTCCAATTGTAACGCGAACTTCTGACAATTGAGATATTACGAGAAACAGATGAAGCAGGGGTGACTCACCAGCCTCCCTCGCTCCGTGCGCTTCTGACGTCATATGCAGTAACTTGTACGTTTGTACGATTGGCGGCCGCCGATAAAAGCCACCGCCGAGAAGCGTGACTGTGCTATCGTCCGGGTGCCTGTATAGTTCAATTTGTCCGTATCGCCATTGTGGGCATGCAATGAGGCAGCGAAAGTATGACGAATCTTGTAAGGTAGTTTAACATGTCGGCTTAACGTGAGAAACCCAGATTCTTCTCAAAATTGGTATTAATAAAATTGGGTCGCGTATTAAAAATATTAAGTTCATTTCATATTTTCCCTCATATTCAACATAAATTTGCTGCCTGCAATGTCCCGTTCCCAACCAGCTATCAAAAATAAATAAGAAAAAGGAACAGAGAACATGCAGTACTTCTAAAAGCATGACACTGACGCCACTTCTTTTCTTTAGGAGTAGGGAAATGACCTGTAAGTAATATTCATTGTGATTTTCCAGCTTCAAGTAGGAATTGCTAAATAACCTAACGAACGCAGTATTGTGTACTTGCGAGGCTGCTACGGCATTCTTCTTGTTTTAGCCTTTATTACACAGCCCACGTCGCAACTCGACGCGCTCGAACAAGAGAGAAATAAGGAAGCAAAAAAGTGGCAGGGATGCCTTTCACGGTCCGCAAGAGCCGCCTAGAAAGAGAGAGAGAGAGAGAGAGAGAGAGAGAGAGAGAGAGAAGCCCGTTGCAATTAGCGACTTTTCTTGAAGCCAGGGCGGGCTTTATTTGTAAATTCTCGCGGCTTCCCGCGCTTTTCCAGGTTCTGATGAGCAAACGCTGGCTGCATTTAACAGCCAACAATGCAGCTAGCGGCAGGTATCCGTAGTCTAAAGCAACGTTTATAGAACCAAGGTCAGTTTTAACACTCTCCGCCACCGCCTAACCAGCAATACGGCGCCCAAGCGACCCACAGCGCCAGGTGGCGTCGCCGTCGCAACCGGCTCCCTGCAGCCGCTGGGGAAGCACGAGCGAAAGCAGAGCGAGCCGCAGTTGTATCCTCTCTGTTCTGTGGTTGTACTGCTGTTGCGAGCGTAATCGCGAAATATGCCGATCACCGTGTTTATAAACTTTTATTTACGTTTATAAGCGGTAAATCTAGCCACATGTCACCGAAGCTACGGCGCTCAGTCGGCGACAACCATTGCGAAGTGGCCGCTTGCATTTGCGAGGCCGCGACTTTGTGGCTCCACTTCCGCATTCGTTTGGAGCATTGTCTGCCGTTTCCCATTACATAATATACATTTTTTGCTGAGGCGGCTGCATATTCTAACCGCCTACGCAGAAAATGTGGCGGGTGCGTAACGCAGAGTCATAAATGACGGCTGGCAAACATTGTCATCATTTTGTTAAAAAAAGCTATATCGGTTGAATGAAAGAACCAAAAAGTGGATATTTTTTTTATTTACAAGGTAAAGAGATATTGTCACGGGATATCCCTCTCGGCGAAGAATAGCCTGTCAAGTATCAGCTTCGCGTGGTGATGGGGCCGAGAAGGGATAATAAAGACGAAGACGGCGATCGCAGTGCGCACGGCACAAACAGTATCTCTGTGTCTCCGCTGCAGTGCCTAGTAGCTCTGTAAATAGTGCAAATACCACTACTATAGTCTCGTCTACTTCGTGTCATTCCCTCGTGTCGGTAAATCAGATTATAGTAACTGTATTTACGCTATTGACAGAGCTTCTAGGCACTGCAGCGGAGACAGCAGTTGACCGAGATAATTACTTCTTCCCCGATTGACACACTTTTAAACGAAAAGAAGCTACCCCTCTATTTTCTGAACAACAACAAAAAAAAAACCTAACGTAACTTCTATTGTAATCTCTGCCAACAATCTTTCGCCAGCTCGCCAATGGAAAACGAACTCCTTCCATGTCTCTCAACGAAGGTTTACTGCTCGCTGCCAGCATGTCTTTTGCAGCACTTTCTTCGGCTGCAACGTTAGCGCTTGTTTTGGCTTTCTGTGCAGACGAGGTCTGTGCAACAATCTGCATGTCTCAGCGTGGCAATTTCTTTGATTTTGCCGGTGGTTTGGATAGCTAGGTTTGGAAATATTTTCGGGACGGCTTTTTCGACGAGGCTCCACTTTCCTCACTCAGTTTCTACTTTTTCACTGTTAATGAAGACTGTGTAGCTCTGTGCTCAGGGTAAAAATGCAGGTCGCACACGGGCGATTTGGCTGAGAGGTTTCAATCGAGACACGCATTGGCACGGTACCATACACGAAGACCGGGATAACTTGGAGCGCGAGAAAAGCGCCTTTGGGTTTGATTTCCCCTGTAACCGCCTGTGCAATTGGGGACACAACACGCCGGCATGGTGCTTGCCAAACCATCTACACCTGGAGCGCACACCACACGCACACGCACACGCACGCGCACACACACGCACACACACGCACACAGACACACACACACACACACGCACGCACGAACAGCGACGCTTGGCGCACAACCGCAAGTGTATCCTTCACAACGTACTTACCTCAGCCACCCGGTGCCCCGAGCGGGAGCCGGGTACAAGTGCAGCGCCATCAATGCGGCTTGGTGCGGCGGCGCCGGAAAACACTTTGAAGTTTTACAACTGACCTTGGTTCTACAAACGTTGGTCTAAAGAGCATCCTGTACTCCACCGTGGCTATTTTAAGACCGCACAAACACAAACATATGAACTTGTGCATTAGGGGCCAATGCACGGGGATTGCGCTAGATAACGCTGCCTCTTCATTCCCACTGAAGAAAAAACAACGGTGAGACAAAAAAAGCAAGAAACCATCTAAAATCAAAAATAAAAGGCGCACAACCATTTCTGCCAGAGGTCGTTGGAAAAGCAGGATCGTTACAACGAACAGAGCTGATTTTTCCGCCGCTTTGTTTGACCTCCTTTTTTATGCCTCCTCCGCCTAAGAAGGAACAGTTCCCTTTCCGACCGAAGCAGATACAGGAAACGAGATGGGAATAGCGTGGCGGTAAGCTAAGGATCGTTGAACGGCTAAGAACGTAGCCGTCCGACCGATTCGGGATGGTGTGCTCGGAAGGGAAACGGAAGGTTATCCTTGAAAGCTGTTCTATGTTTTTTTTTTCTGTTTAAGACCCATTCCCCGAAGGTATTACCGTGTTCTCTTCTTTCAGTAACCGGAACAGTGCATTAAAAAGAAAGACGTGAGTATAGCTTTAGTGTCTGTTTTTTTGGCGCTCTTTTAGCAACTCGGGTGCTCACTGAATGATTTGTTTGTTTGCTTCTGCAAAAGTATTTTTAGTGGTTAAGTAAGAAATCGAAGTAAGCCACTAAGCTTCAGTAGGGGAGTTCTTCTGGAGAATCGGCGTTGTTGGCCGTATAGTGTCCGTTAATGCCTTCTGCGTGGACTAATAACTCTGAGATGATCGATGAACCGGCGGTACAGCGTTACCCTTATTTTTCTGCGGGGTTGGTACTCTAAGCGTAAGCCCTATGTGAACCAATTGTACCACTCGAGCAGTTTGCGGCTTCTCACTGATTGGCACCCGCGGCCTGCCGCAGCATTGTTAAGATTCGTGTGGTGACGATTAATAAAAAAATGTGGTTATTCTCTCTTCCATAGGAACCGGTAAAACACGAAAGCGAAATGTGCCTTCACGGGAGGAGTTTAATATTTATTCTGCATCGATATGAACTTCCACGTCGCTATTTATACTTCGTCGGTATGGCGACGTTAGGCGCATCAACGTTAAACACTGGATCGCACGCGTAGGTGCATTGCGTAAATACAACTGAAACCACAGGCACCCGCAAACCGTCCGTGCGGACAAAACCGAACGGTCTGTCAGCGAATCGTTTGGGGAACACACGGTCCTCTGCAGCGAAAGGAGCAGCAGACCGCGTCACGAGCGCGACATCTGCAAGTCGGCTTCTCCGCAGCTCACGTTGGGCGTCCGCCGTACACGTAGGCGCTGGCATCGAGGCTCCAACTGTCACCGCTCATTAGCGTCATGATGCCCTACTTGCTTCGCCTCTCCTAGATGGCGGCACCATCTGAAAGGAAGGCTATAAGGCGCGTGTTTGTCCTATTCACGCGTCTCTTCATAGCGCAGTCGGGAGCGCGTTTTGTACCTCCCGCTGTGGCGAAATAGTTCGTGGCTCCAATCCCGGTGCCACCGCGTCAATCGAAGTTTTTCTGGCGATGTCATTTCCGTGACGGATATGACGTCAGTTAGATCTTGGTGGACTCCGGCATAAAACTGTTTCGTGTTAAAATAAATAACGCAGTTGCTGCCCATTCTCTATCCTTGTAAGCGTATACAAACTAAACGCAGGGTAATTGATCGCTTTGAATAATGCCACCCTGCGCCTTACCTATGCGACAGCTGGACGTGCATCACGTGATCTTCACGCTGCAGTAACCTTTGAAACCGTTCTGCGAAAAAGCATGGTCTGCTACCCCTCGTGCCCTGAAACACCGTGAAAACTATAGCAGTTGCGAACACACAACGGTGCTTGCAATTACCTTAGTGCAGCAGCAACTACACTCAGTTTTGTTAAATATCTCGTACAACAACCTCACATGTGTCTATCCAGCAATGAAATACTGACAGACAGATAGGCAGACGCCAACGGGTATGTCCAAGGTGAGCGACACGTCTTTTCTGTGTAAGTCATTTATTCTTTAAGTGCCAAATATCCACTGACATGCCCATTGGTTTCAGCAGCGTGGCTGCTACTGCTGGAAGGACTATATAAAGTTCAGCGAGAGGCTGTAAAGGTGTTATAAATTTACGAAATACATCGGATATTTTGCTACTCTATAGCTGTCAGATATGCATCTGAGTTTTCGCAATAAGCAGGCTGTGCTTCTCCACATTATATAATATTATCAAGACGATATTCTCACTAAACCTAGTCTGCTCCAAAGAAGTTCCACAAGGCAAAGCGTTGGCGAACGCAGGGCACCGAACACCGCAAAGTGTTATTTGCTCGGTTAATCCTTCCACCGACTAAAACCTTCCAACTCGTTTAATATTACGGCTAAGCCGACGTTTGGCGGTTGAGGCACTTTATCTGAAGCCCGTTATCTTTAAATGGTATTCAGAACCAGCAAAAAAAAAAAAGGCGTTGTTAAGAGCAGCGGGGTCAACAATGGTCGAGGATGCGGCCCACACAGTCATTAATCTTCAGAGAGCGAATTCCTAGCCACGCCTCCTGACCCAAACATCTGCGCCGATGAGGCCTCTATTGTCCGAGCTAAATGCTCTGCCGTCCATCAATTCAAGCCGGGTACAATCCTCCCCAAATACCTCCTCAGTATCTTTTTTTCCCCCCTTAGCTTAGACGTACACACTCCAGTTTTTTGGTGACGTTTTCTTCTGCCATTCAGCCAAGCGAACGCATTTGGCCGGGCAGATACAAAAATTAGTTTCTGCCCTTTCTGATATCTCCTGATTTTGTTATTTGTTGCATTGCTGTGTTGCTCTGTTTTATTGCTATTTCAGTTTTTCTGTTGAATGCTCACTCCTGCCATAGCCCCAAGGGGGGCTATGGCAGGAGTGAGCATTATGCAGTATGTACCAAGTATGTACCAAGGCTGCAGTAAGGTGCAGTAAAGCTGAAGTAAGGCTGCAGTACCAAGGCTGCAGTATGTACCAAAAAAAAAAACTACTAGTGAAACTTAAGGCAATGACAACCTTCTTCAGGCACTTAAGGTTCCGTTGATTACTTGCCCTTAACGGAAAGTGGTTATTTGGACGGGCCATCAAGAAGCATGTGACGGAAGCATTGTCGGCGCGCGAGTCAGCGCGTAAATAAAACATACAGAAGCAGCGCAGGACTGACACAATGAACAGGGTAGCTGCGGCTCATTGAACCATGCAGAGGTATAAAGATGACTCCTGGTGAGCGACTTTCCTTTATGGAAATGCCCTTGTTCTTGTAGATCAACTATAACAAAACATTATTGCCTGCATGCATCCAGTAAAATAAGACAATGGCCAATAAACAACTTTATCGGCAACGATGTGAAGACTATACGACAATGTTCCCGCGTTCGAAGCTTAACGTAAAAGATTGTTAGGCAGCGCATAACGCGTTCTGTTATCGCTCTTGTTTTATGCGGTGTTAAGAGAGGAGGCAGTTGTTGTTCAAAGCGGCAAAGCGGAGCTGGCATTCTTGAAAAGCAGTGGTTTGGCAGCTGACGTAGCCTCACCACTTGTGGTGAACACCATGGAACAATTTTTGTATACAATCTCACACCGTATCTCTATTGCCATACATGTCACCCTCTATCTATCTCTTTTCGCCCGTCCCCTCCTCCGCAGGGTAGCAGTCAAGCCTATACTGCCAGGCCGCCTTTCTCTCTTTTTCCCCTTTCCTCCCATTTATTAAAAATACTCTCTCTCTCTCTCTTCTCTCATCTCTCTCCTCTTGTCCTCTCTCTCTCTCTCTCTCTTTTCTATTTCGTTCTTCGTTTGCAATTTGCTCTTTGAAGGTTTGACGATCGATTGCATGCCCTTTCAGCGACGGTTTGACGCATTTCTGACGCAGTTTTAATGCGAGAACACTTTCGCACAAATATCAACTTTTTTTAGGAAGGGTTGGTAAAGTTATTTTACTAATAGAGCAACTACTTTCTTCATGGGAGAAATGTATTGTGCGCCTGAGCACGCGCGTATATTTTCGCTTTTTTTCTGGAACAGCTGTTACACTTGTAAAAAAAGTACAGGACGCTTGTCTAAACCGAGATTTCAACTTCAACTAACTACATGTGAAAAGTGCCGAAAAGGGCCTTCATAAACCTGCTGGAAACAAAAGAGGAGGGGAGCGGGGTTTGAGTTCAGAACGACGCAGTAGTTTTCTTCAAGTCCCCCTCGGGCGAGGCTGGGTGAGGCTTAAAGTACTAAAGCTGTGTTTTAAACAAGCGTTTTACCAACTGTACGTAGCTTGGAACGCACCTCAGTCTTCGGTATGTTTACATGATGTATTATTCAAAATTTGTTCATGAACAGAAAAAATAAATTGAAATAAAGAAATGAACCACTATGCATTAACGTCTGTAGTATTATTGCGTCGTTTACTGTTGGACTTATGAATGCACTTGATTTGAGCAATATTCCTTTGCACTAACCTGCTTGACGCCGACCTGAAGATATGGGCTGCGTCCGCTAACGCTGGTTCAGGTCAAGGGAGGGCCGTTATTTGTTAAAAGGGGCTGTCTCCAACGTTGGGTCAATGGGCTGAAGAAGGCTTTCGCAAAACTTAACAGTCCACGTGAAGAGACTATAACAATATGGAATAGTTGGTCAGAATTGAAGCCGTTCAACCCAACTATACATTTCTTTATAACTTAAAAATAATGGTGGTTCACTGACGCATCGATACTCTACGTGTGGGGCATGGGATGACACGCGTGTGAGCTCAAAGGTTTCTGCGGCTTTTTCAAATACTAAGAGTGAGAAGGGTAGGGGTGTCGCACCTACGCCATAATAAAGAGTTCTATAAAGAGTTGTATCTTAAGTTCAGTGAAAATTCTTCGGCTTTCTGTTTCTCCTCTGTGTGAAGCGTTTTTTCATTGATTTGTGTATTAAACTAATCATGAGGCAGCGGAGTGGTGGCTGCTTATGCCAAGTCATGTAGTCTCAGCTGCGCCCCCAGAAGACTGAGATATTCCTGGTTTCACCGCGCAAACCACACCCTCCAGGTTCTCCCACTATCACCCTACGCCTAGAGGGCCATATCATTGCGCCATCTCCAAGCGTGAAGATCCTGGGCATGATATTCCAGGCGGACCGCTCCAACACCCTTCTCATCAAAAAGCTTAAAACCACACAGACCAGGTTATACTCATATGATACGACGAGTCAACGACCAAAACCAGGGGTACGGGGTACGAAACCAAACCAGGGGTACCAAAACAGGGGTACGATTCGCCTTGTCCTGGCCTTCGTCGTGTCTAGGATTACGTACGCTTATAACTTACGCCCTGCTTAAAGGAGCCAGAAGACAAATACAATTTGTTTTATTCGAAAGATTCGCGTTTTATAGCACCCCCAGTGCTTGCCCGGCTGCAAATGATGCCGTATTCACTGAGAAATTGATCAATTTAGGTTTAAATTTTGTTCTCCCGCCAAATCGTAGGTTTCGTAGTCACAAATGACGTCAGAAGCGCGTGTATTCAAGCGAACTTCCACTGCGTCATTCGGGTTTGCGGCCTTGCTGTCCGTCAGCCCTCCCAGATGGCGCTGCTATAGTCATCCACGAACCGTTGTCCGCCGTTGCTTTGTTTTTGAGCGTATTTGCACCTGGCTTGTTTTTGTTACTGTAAAAAGTGATCGTCTCATGAAACCTGGGGTATCCTCGACAAATAGGGTCACGTAAGACAACGCCGCTTACGCCCAATCGGCCAGTGTCCTGTAAAACAACTTCAAAGCGGTGGAGTGCTGTGCAGCTAAAACAAGCATAGTGCGCCCAGTACCAACAAGCAGGCGCATCGGTACTTCTATGCTTACGTGCGTTTTCGCAACTTTCATTGTTTACCGCACCATTCTTACTGCTGTAAAATGAATATGCATTACACTTAAGCGCAAATAGTTCGTTCGGAAAGCCTGTAAGCCGTGCCTAATTTGCGTTTACTTTTTCCGACCTCGGCCAATCGCACAGCTGAGCTCATGTGACATCATAGGTTCTGTTGCGGGAAATGAGCTAGTGGGTCGCATGGCCATTCTGTTTTTCCTAGTTATGTAGTTATTTTGAGCGAAGTGTGCGTTAACGGTGTGTCAGTATGTTTCTTATCGAGGTAATCTTTCAAATGAACCGAACTTGTGTTTTCTCTTCATGGCTCCTTTAAAGCCACAGAGCTCGAGAAAATAACCATCCTGATCAGGAAGCCTACAAGCAAGCCATGGGTCTCCCGGCGAGCACCTCAACCGAACGACTACTCCGACTTGGCATCCACAACTCGGCCGAAGAGTTAATAGAAGTGCACCTGTCTAGCCAAAGATTGAGGTTAGGAGCAACCGAAACAGGGAGGTTCATCCTCTCACGTCTGGCGCTGTCGGCCCCACTAATCCACCCACATCTCCTTTCTGGAAACGTACCCCACTCCCTTAGAAAACACTTCATAGTGCCCGTCTTACCACGCAATATGCACCCTGTGCATCACGAGGATCGCAGAGAAGCCCGAGCCCGGGCAATATTTAGGTTGTACGGAGATGCACCATCTACCCCTACACAGACGCAGCCTGTTACCCCGGAAGAGATAGCACTTGCTCTAGCCAAAGCGACGCCAAAGTTATAATCTCAGACTCTCAGCAGGCGTACCGCAACTTTGCCAACGGTCACTTGCACGTCACAACACTTCGAAATAATCAGAGACTACCAACGAGACCAGTGAGGATTGTATGGGCACCAGCTCACAGCGGAATCCCCGGCAACGAGATCGCCAACCTCGTGGCTCGAGATTGACCCGCCGAGCCAGGGCTGGTGAAGCCGAAGCCGAACCCGAGCGCATGCAACCTCTTGTCACCTATACCAGGAAATCACGCAACACTATAGGCTGTCCCGTAAAGCCTACTCTTCGCCACACAAGTCGCTACCGAGAGATCA